>OX336388.2:914744466-915358119 GCA_946902985.2 Meconema thalassinum | reverse complement strand
TGGCTTTCCCATAGTAGGTATAACACGATTCATGATTCGGCTTAGGACCTGTTTCGACGTTGTCTTATGGATAGCACATTTGACAACAAACTTGGAGAAGACGTCCACACACACAAGGACATGTCGCACTCCTCTACGTACTTTCGGCAGGGGCCCCAGGCAATCTGTCGCAATGAACTCTAATGGTTTCTGTGGCAAACGTGGCTTTGGGTACTGCCTCATGAGAAAGTTGTTTGGTTTCACTCGCTGGCAGGTATCGCATGTCTTCAGGACATCGCGTATTGTGATCCTCATAGTGGCCAAGTAAAAGCTTCACCTATCGTTGCTTCTGTCTTGTCTAACCCCACGTGACCGAGTGTGTAATGAGTATGCCACACTAATTTCCTCTGTAAAGATGCTGGTAACAATATCCGTAGCTTAACTTGATCCTCATCTGTGAATTGATGGAGCATATTGTTGAAGTAGGTATAATTTCTCGCTTGAGATTCAATCTCTCGGTATGCTGGCGTATCAGGTGTTAACTCTCTCTTGAGGAACTTAATCATCTGTACCATCCATGGCTCCTTTTCCTGTTCCTGCGGTAACCTCTTCAGTTCTTGTAGGAAGTCTTGTTCTTCGCTTGTCAGCTCTATGTGATGCACTAACCTATCATCCATCTGCGCCTCCTCTCCTGGATTTCGGCTCAAGATATCCGGGTTGACATTTAATTTCCCAGATACATGCTCAATGTGTAGGCCAAACTGCTGTGCATAGATGGCCCATCTGTTTATGCGTTCGCTTACCATAGTGGTCTTAAATAGAAAAGTCAGCGCCTTGTGATCAGTGCGAATCGTTATGGGGAACCCATAGATAATATTGCGCCACTGCTCAAGAGCGTGTATGATAGCCATGAGCTCAAGCTATGAGATGGTATAACTTGTCTCATGCTTTCTTAGCTTTCTGCTGATAAATGCTAAGTATGAACGGCCTGCGGTTCTCTCTGCGTCTTCTTGGAACAGCATTGCTCCGATGCCCACCATAGATGCATCTGCTTGAATTATAAATCTCTTCGAAAAGTCCGGGTAACCCAGTTTTATGCTATTTGACAGAAATTCTTTTATAGCTACAAATGGCCTCTCACTCTTCGTTCCAAAACCAACGGTTATTCTTTTTCAGCATCTCTTGTAATGGTGCTACTACTTCAGTGTATCCTGGACAGTTTTCACGGAAAAAGTTCGTTGCTTCCAAGGACATTCTTATGTGCTTGACTCTGGTTGGTCGAGGAAAATTTCTAATGGCTTCAATCTTCACTGGGTTGGGTTCGACTCCCTCTTCATCGACAATATGTCCTAAATATAAAATTTCGTGCAGAAAGAAGTGCGATTTTTTTAGATTTATTTTGAAATTTGCCCTTTCGAGTTTCTCTGACAATTTGCTTAAATGTTTCATGTGCTCTTCAATGTTTTCTGACGCTAACAAAATGTCGTCGACATACCTGACAGTCATGTCTTTCACTTCCTCTGACAAATTACGGTCCAGTGCTCGGATTAGTGCAGATCCGGCTGTCTTAACTCCAAATAGTAAGCGACACCAGGTGAAACTCTGATTATCGAACAGAAATCCAGTTAACAGCTGCGATTTCTCTTCTAATTCGATATGCCAGTAGCTATTGGCCAGATCTACGGACGAATATATTCTTTTCTTATGGAACTTCTTTAGTACCTCCTTGATTAATGGTGCACGCTCTGTTTCTTCGATTAATCTGGAATTGAGTGTTCGAGCATCGAGACATTGTCTCACAGAACCATTGGGTTTCGCCACCTCTAATATGGCGTTCAAGTATGGAGTTGGAGTCTTCTTAATTATGCCTCCTCTAAGCATTTCGTCTATAATTTTTTAAACTGCCGCATGCTGCTATTCTGGGATTGGGTAGAGTCGGCTCTTGAACGGAGTCCAGTCATCCACCTGCATAGCGTACTTGAAATTTAATATTTTTCCCGGCAGGGTATTGAATGCTGCTGAATGTTTACATAGTATTTGTGCCAAGTTATTTCTTTCTTCATCATTTAGCTTTGCTTCTTTCAATTTTTCCTTCAAAAGTGCCTCAAAACTGCCTTTGCTGCCATCTTCTTCTACTACCATGGACCACATCTCTTTTTCCAACTCATGCTTTTCCTCCAGGAGTCCTGTGTTCGAGTCCTGTTCATCTGCTTGATTTTCCTCTTCTTCCTCAGGAATCGTCTCCAGCGTCAAAATGTTAGCATCTCTATTTAAGCCGTGATTATCCATGTTCAATTCCACGGCTGATAATCCTTCCATATTTCCGAATTTTATTACATCGTTGCGTAGATCGATTACTGCTTGGTGCTCGTATATAAAGTCCGCGCCAAGGATCAAGTTTACACTCATTTTGTTCATAACCATGAATACATGTGAGAAAGTGTTTCCTAATATGTCCAAATCCAATTGTACTTGAAATTTACAGACAGCAGATTTTTCCGGAATTACTCCTCTTATTTTGACCTGTGGTACTGGAATTGTAGGTATCCTTTGTTTTTCGCTTAAAGCTTTGATTAGCGCTTTTGATTCTAGACATAGCTGTGCTCCGGTGTCCACCAAGCCTCTTACTCTTAATCCTCCTATTCTTGTAATAATGACAGGTAATTTCCTCAAACAATGTTGTTCCGGTTGAATAATTTCACCCGTAAAATCATCAGGAGTTGCGACCCATTCCTCAATGTTCGCTATCAACCACTGTGTTTTATCTGGCGTGAAATTTAGGCTATCTCCTTCATCCTCTAGTAATTTTTTTTTGCTAATGGCCCCCGTCTGTCTCTTATCGTTCTGGCTCTCGCGATGTTGCCGCGCCAACTCGCCCTCTGCTCCGGTTACTTCCACATCTGGATTCTCGCGATTTTCCATCGTCCTTCGCCAGCGATCCTTCTCCGTTTCTTGGCTGCGATGCAACTCGTTTAGGTACTGTTGGGATGCCTCGTGTCTGTTCTGCCATTCCCGTCGACTGTCCTCCGTGTATCCTTGGTTCCCATCCCGTCCTCGGTTCCACGTTCTGTTTTCCCTCCTGTCATATCTGCGGTGATTATATGGACCTTCGCGACCACGCCCCTTCCAGTCATCTCTCTTGTACTGTCGCGGCTGCCAGTTCCTTTCGTTCCTCGGTTCATATCTCCTTTGTTCTTCTCTTAGCAAGTCCGACCTCCCATTGTTGTTCCCGCTCTTATGGCTACTATTTGTATTGGTGCTCTGTTCCCTGGTATTGACAAGCTCAGCCTGGTGTACAAGCGCTGCGCTGTCACTTGCCCTGATGTGCATATTCTGAGTGTTTAATGGAGTTTCATCCAGTTGGCGTAAAACCTCTTCTGCTTGTAATGCGCTCGAGACGTTTGCTGCAATTAAGAACTGCTGTACTGGTAATGGAAGCTGTTTACCAATGGTCATCACCAGTTCTGATTCCGGCGGCAAAATGTCCATATCTTTCAATCTGAGCAGCTGAGCCGAAAAAATCTCTGAGTAGCGCGTGGGCTGTGAAGCATGATACTTCCTGCTATACAACACCATTCTCAGAATATGCTGTATTGACATACTCCAATGACGGAGTAGAAATGCCTGCTTAAAACTCTCCATATCCTCAAAAGAGTAGCGAAAACTTCTAAATCAAATCAAGACGCTCTCCGCAAGTAATTTTTCTGTTATTATGAGTTTCTTAGCCTCAGGAACGTTACTGTCTATTAGGTAGTATTCTAAATCTTTTAGGAAAGCTTTTGGCGTTTATGACCCGTCATTATTGAATTTACGTGGGCGGTCCTCCTGCTTTCTGATTATTTGCTGATTATTTGAACATACTGAGTAGCTGGGTTAATATTATTATTATTATTGTCAGCCGGCTGTTGAGGCGTTGAGGCGTGTCCTCTAAACGTCTGGTATCCATCGTTACTCTCGCTACCTGTAGTTGCGCGCCCCGGACTATGTCCATTCATTCATTCCTTCTACCTGAGTCTGGCTCGTGTTAAGATTATTAGCCGTCCCGTTTGTTCCCGTAGTGCTATTGTGTGCTCTAAGTTCGAGAAGCATGTCTTGCTGTTGTAAAGATTGTATTTCAGTTTTAAGAATTTCCGTTCTTGCCCCTCTCTTTTTCCTAGCAACTGCAGTTCGACCTCCTTTATCATCTTCTGGTTCTCTTCCATTTGTATATATGATTATTTCTGTCCTGTTTCCCGTCAATTCCAATCTGTCGGCATGTCTTATTTACTTCTGCTCTTATTGCCTCATATCTCTCTTCCTCTTTTCTCTTCCCATCGCTTTCCAGCTGATCGAGCCTGTCTCTTATCAGTTCATTACTCTCGCGAATGCTCTCTTTAATTGCGTCATTCTCAACTTCCTGAATACTCCACCGTTCCGTTTAAGTCAAAGCTGCCTCGTCTATCTCTGTTCTGATCTCCGTTAACTCCCCTTCTAAGTTGTGTAATTGCTTTGTCGCAGACTTAACCTCATTGTCCACCCCTTTTATCGTAGCCTGGATTGCTAACGGTTCTAACTTTATTTCTTCCGTATTAGCGTTACATATTTCTTCCAGTTGTATGAGTTTCGCTGCCGTCTTCTCTTCACTGAATGCTATCGATTTTCTTAGGTTAATCTCCATCTGTCCTAACTGTGTGGTAGTCTCAAGTGTAATCTTAGCTATCTGCTCTGCAATCTGTTCCGTTAGCTGTATATTGGTAATTGTACTTTGCTCCGCGAGCAATGCATTGTTAATCCTACTTTGCTCCGCTATCTGTTCTGTGATACGTGCGTTGTTTATTGTACTCTGTTCCGCTATCTGTTCTGAGATACGTGCATTGTTTATTGTACTCTGTTCCGCTATCTGTTCTGAGATACGTGCATTGTTTATTGTACTCTGTTCCGCTGTCTGTTCTGAGATACGTGCATTGTTTATTGCGCTCTGTTCTGCTATCTGTTCTGTTAACTCTCCTTTTAACGCTTCAAACTGCTCCATTGTTCTAGCTACCGAGCTTTCGATTATCGCTCGAATTTCTTCCACTGAAGCCATAGCCACAAAATATAAACACTTATTTGAGAAACTGGGGCATGCAGCCTTACGCTACCCACCTTCAATAATTATAAAATGAGTCGCTTAATCCCAATCTACGTTGCTTCCATTAATTACTTTTATTTGCTTGAAGAGCTGCCTAATTGATGTGTGCTTTCACGAATAAATTTTAAGGTTACCCTTCTGCGTTAATTTTAACTTCCCAGTCCTGTCAATAAAGTACTGACATGACTTTTCAAGGTTCACGACGTCCTACAAAATACATTTGGAGTTTGTTACTAATCAATCAATTATAAGGGCGCCACAAAAACACTGCTTCTACCTAAATATGCAAAATAAACTCAGCATTTTCGACTATTTATTTTAAACCAACTCCTGGCTTTACATTCCCCTGAATTAACGTTAATTTGGCCACACTAAAGGGCGCCATGATATGGGGCACTCTACCTCTGTTTACACGTCCTCAAGGTTTGATACTGCAGGCTCAATGCTCACCCTCTTGGATAAAGACCAACATGGGCCACCATGTTTTTCACAACATCGACGCGACTCGTATACTTCAGTAGGCTCCGGATAGCTAATCTCTGACAATCTCCATCACTGTGATCCACTAATTCATAAAAGAAAACTGATAAGGACTTGAATAACTACAGTGTTATCACCCAATCAATATGTACCCTTCAATTGCTCCTAAGATGCCGACTCTAGCTCGGGGTAATGGTCTGTTCGGTGTGGCTCTAACTTATTTTAAACACCCTAGGGATATTCATCAAGGATCACAGGAGGCTTAACTTAAAATCAATATGTCAGAGAACTCCTAATAAAAATAATTTATTCACAAAATAGCATCTCCCTGCTTATTCCCATTCACAGACAACAAAATAACAAAATATCTCCCTTAAATTATTCTAAACACAAGCTAAGATTCTAATCACACAAATCAACTGGAAAAGATAAATGATAATCACACTGGCTGAAAACTAGGAAAAGAAAAGAATCTAATTCACTGCAGTCCTCTGTTTCAAGTTCAAAAATAAAATGTCAACAGACTTAATTTATCAAACTATGGTCTGAATAGTCCAGCCATTCTGTCAAATTGCGCACTTATGTTTACAATTACTAAATTGGTTTTTGGGGTTTGGACAGGCTCTCTCGTACAATCATCATTAAGGTAAACCAAAAACAAGTCAAAATTACATGAAGCATCAAATAAACACACCTCGGTGGCCGGTGCCCCGTGAATTTTAATAAACAAACAACTATAATGAATGCACTCAAAAATGATAATGATATTACATGACATCGCTTACTGAAGCGGTAATAAAAGAAACAAGCCCTGGGAAGTTCGACTACCTTCCCTCACAAAAAGAAAACAATACCATCCAAAGTGGTCTACCCGACCTTGTGACAGATATCCCCACACCATAATAAACCAGCTGGGCAAGCAACGACCTTCCCTGATCTTTTCAGAATTCAGACGGCTGACCACAATTTTTATACCTGCTTTCCGTATGACTGCCTTGGGCTAGGGCTGTACAGTTACCTTTCCGACGGAGCTAAAGTGCACTCTCATCAGACAATGAATTCAATCATTTCATTTACCAATTATATCATCGTAGATTCGTGGGAATTACGCCTCCGCCATTAATTCACTTACTATTTATATCATCGTAGAACACGGGAATACCACCTCCGTCTTTAATTTCAGCTCAACCAAGGATCAACTCTCAAACTTTTCTGAATATTATATTGTCATCCAGCCATTCCATCTTACCTTTCTTGACCTTGGTGTGGTCATCAATACCTTACTTACGGTTAACTTAAATGCTATGTCACTACTGGTCTTGTCACAATGTCAAGCTATATCCCCCATACTAGCTTTTACGTTATGGTCGTGCGTAAGCATTATCAACCCAATCACTCCCTTAAATGTGCATTCAGAAAAGTTACTGAAACCCTCAAACAAAACAAAATTAAACAAGATTTGATGTTCATATACGAATCTTATCTTATAAAAAACACACAAATAATCATAAATGACAAATATACACAAATTTACACAAAACATGCCAACTGTGTCCAAAATACCTATTTTATCATAATTACTTATGATCGAGATAAACTTATCCGACTCCCATGATGGGATGCGCTATGGCAAACATGCCCCATGCAATATCTACTTATCTCGTATACATCATAATTGTGATGATCTGGTCCTTGATATCAGCCTTCTGGATCAATTGGTTCATCTAGCAAGGAGGACAATTTTACACATTGTTTCCAAAAAAAGTTCACCAAAGCAAAGGTCCAGTGTGAATTATTATTATTATTACAATGCACGGTTCTCGCGTGTGGTGCTCCTAATTCCTAAAGGTATCATCAACTTACTCAATTTAGCCGATAGTTCATAGATTCTATCTCACTGACTTTGATGCTAATAGCACTTGTGGCTATCTCTACCATACAACTGTTTTGCACTGTCAACGGTATGCACTTTCGCGATACTTGTTTCGATCCGCACTCGCGTATACTTAACGATATTCAAATGTCCCAAGATAGAATTGTTTATACTTATAAAATTACGGCAAATTCCGCATACGTCAGGCCTGGGCTCACGCCTCCGCAGTGCCCAAAGTAGAACTGTTACACTTGTCAAATTTTCTTAATTTCAGAATGCGACGGGCGTGGGCTCGCGCCTATGCGTTGCTCAAAGTAGAACTGTTATACTTGTAAAATTTTCCTAATTTCAGAATGCGACGGGCGTGCGCTCGCGCCTCTGCGGTGCTTAAAGTAGAGCTGTTATACTTGTAAAATTTTCTTAATTTCAGAATGGGACGGGCGTGGGCTCGCGCCTCTGCGGTGCTCAAAGTAGAACTGATTTTCACTGCGTATCCAGCTATTATTTATATGCCTTGCCGTAGGAGTAATGGGAGTGGGGATCTTTTAGAATTTTATTCTATAATAACACTCGCATGTATATGCAGAGTAGCTCATTAGAACATCCTCATTTTCCATGTCTCCTTGCTGCTTTTAATCCAAAATTCGATCGCTGGATGCTTAGATAATGAGCTCCGTAATTTCCTTCATTGTTCCTTAATTTCGGCGGGATTTGGTCGCGTCTCGCGTCCCTCGCTGCTATTGGTAGTTTCAAATCCGCCCCTTAATTTCGTTTTACTTCTGGCAAAAAATCACAGAATGACTTAATTTAAATTTTGAAAATACTTCTGAGAGGCTGAGATTGTCCCCTTACGATGGTGTAATTCTTGTTTCTGCATTTTAATAACTGCTCCAAATTCTCTCAAATGGGCGGGGTTTATCTAGTAATTAATCGTTGAAATTTGTGTATCTACCAGCTTGGTTGAATGACCGTTTCGCGTTGTCTAAGTCCATGTTGTTACCAGATGCTCGCCGTCCTCCTCCTTCCTGTATTGTCAGCGCTCGGTGAAAGTTGTAGAAAAAGCACGTACGGGTCCCTCCTTTGTTACTCTCTGGTCTACAGGCAACGTCTTTCTCACATCAGCTTTAAAACATGAATAAAATCATGTCGAATTAAATATGTAAAATTCATGCGATCACAGATGCATAAAGGTTACAATACCAATAGACTATAGTGAAACAGTGCTCGTTCAACCACCATCCATGTCGCGTTCGAAAGAGAGCAACAAATATGGCCAAGCCATTTTCCTAAACCTCCTATTTTCCTCCTCTCAAATACCTTACTAACATATTATAATTAAATTATAAAATATAGATTTCCTTCAATGAGGTGTCACTCAATAGTAGTGCCCTCCCATCTTCGTGCTGTTTACCATCGTAATTTCTGTATAATCTGTACCTAGCATACTCTTTAAACTATTGTTTTCCTCGTTTACTAGGGAATTCAATTATTTCTACTCACAAGTGAGTTTTTTAACTTTTCTCTTCCAGGTTTCACGAAAGGGCAACTGGCCCCATTTTTTTCTCGTGATCCCTGTTTAAATATAAGAAGTTATAGAAACTTCTTAATTTTCCTCTCTTTTTTGTCATAATCTCATATTAAATGATTTTTCATAGCCTTTAAGACCTCTAATAGGAATTCTTAAAGTGCCTACATTGTACCTGATTCCCTGTTAAAGCTTTAATTATTTGTAATTCTCGTAAAACTTTAAAGTTTTCAATTTTTTGCACAACTTTTAAAATCTTATTCAGATTTTGTGCTCGAAGCAAGTTTTAAACTTGCGTCCTATTTAACATTGTCAAAAAAATTACAATCTGTTAGAATTAAGTCTCAGACTTTTAGGTAGATTTCTTTAGAAAGCTAACTATTGCAATGGGTCCCATGTTTCGACTTCCGGAAAATTTCGACATATCTTCGCGTTTCACATCCCCCAGACCCCAAAACCACCGTCAGTTCAAAAGTTTATATATAATTTATGTATATATGTATCTATATATATATATATATATCAGTTTCTTGTGGACACGATAACTGCCGTAATTTTGCACCAATCATTTTGAATTTTTTACATAATATGTATCCCTATCAAATCTCGGTCGAGTTCGTTAATGGGCAAAATCGGTCAAAGGGGGTAAAAATGGGGGGCTTTTTTCGAAAAAGTGAAATATCGCTATAACTCTCTTAATACATAAAATATCGAATCCCTTCAAAGTTCATAATGTGTGTCGGATAAGTGCCAAAAATTTATGTCAAATAGGTTTTTTGATAGCACCAACCATTGACCAAAGGGGTGGGAAAAAGTGGGTTTTTCGGGAAACATTAATCATATCTCTGTTAATAGGCACAATATCAAAACCGCACAAAATGGACAATATTCCTCCAATAATTACCTAAAACTTTTGTCTGAAAGAATTTTTGATATGACTCACCATTACGCCACGGGGTGAACAAAATGATTTAAATTATAAGAAAATGCCAAGTGCCAAGAGAGGTTGCCATGACAACTTTACTTTTAATTGATAAGGGATGTCCATCAGCAGTTGCTATGACGACGCCACTGCACGAGATCACATTCAGTTTTCATATGTCAGTGAGAAGCGTCTTCGGTATCGGAACTGGTAGCATGCTGAACTTCTATGCCCAAGGTCGCGGGTTCAAACCCGGCTGAAGTCGTCGGATTTACTAAGAGCGCTAAAAAACCTGAGTTTGCTTTCCTTCGGAGGGGAAGTTCCAACGTTCGTTGCGAGTTTCTGATTGAGGTGGCATCTAGTAGCCAAGTTCACAGCTAGGTGTCGTTGACGGCAGTATTTTAGGTAGATTTCATTAGAAAGCTAACTATTGCAATGGGTACCATGTTTCGATTTCCGGAAAATTTCGACATATCTTCGCGTTTCACATCCCCCAGACCCCAAAACCACCGTCAGTTCAAAAGTTTATATATAATTTATGTAATATATGTATATATGTATATCAGTTTCTTGTGGACACGATAACTGCCGTAATTTTGCACCAATCACTTTGAATTTTTTACCGAATATGTATACCCATAAAATCTCGGACGAGTTCGTTACTGGGCTAAATCGGTCGAAGGGGATGAAAATGGGTTTTTTTTTTTTCGAAAAATGAAATATTGCTATAACTCTCTTAATATGTGAAATATCGAATCCGTTCAAAGTTCATACTATGTGTCGGATAAAGCTCAGAATTTATGTTTGAAACGTTTTTTGATAGCACCAACCATTGACCAAAGGGGTGGGAAAAGTGTTTTTTTTTTCGGGAAACATTAATCATATCTCTGTTAATAGGCACAATATCAAAACCGTACAAAATGGACAATATTCCTGTAATAATTACCTAAAACGTTTGTCTGAAAGAATTTTTGATATGAGCCACCATTGCGCCAAGTGATGAGAAAAATGATTTCGGAATTATAAGAAAATGCCAAGAGCTATCAGTGGTTGACATGGCAACACTACTAAATTGATGAGGGATGAGCCATCAGACGTTGTCATGACATCTGACTAAGTGTGAAGCGGCTTCGGTGACGTAACTGGTAGCATGCTGAACTTCTATGCCCAAGGTCGCGGGTTCAAAGCCGGCCAAAGTCGTCGGATTTTCTAAGAGCGCTAAAAATCCCTCAGTAAGCTTTCCTTTGGAGGGGAAGTTCCAACGTTCGTTGCGAGTTGCTGATTGAGGTGGCATCTAGTAGCCAAGTTCACAGCTGGGTGGCGTTGACGTTAGTATCTGGTAGCAACATTAGGAACTACTGCTTGAAATTTAGCGTCTGCATTCCTTACCTGAATTACAGACTAATACAGCTATCACAATTCACACCGTTTATCAGACAGATTCTACACTCACCCAAAGTACACGGGGTTATATGACCGCGTTGTCGCAGCCCCTAAACTGAGGAACCAACCAACATCTCTGCGGGAGATATAATTTTGCGTGAAGAAGTAACAGACCGTTACATAGTTACACATCAGTGTCGAAACCTTGCATAAGGTTAGTGTGACCACAAGTATAACAAGTAGTTCCGTGAAGAACTGTACAGCCTATTTTCATATATCCTGCTCATGTTAATTGCCTCTATCAACATACAAAATTTCAGTTTAATTGCTGTAACAGATTCGTAGATATTGAGAACCGTCTAAATATTTCAGATGGTCGCCAGGTTGGATTTTTATTTTTGTACTATTATATTAAGATTATTGTGTAAGTGTGGTAATCAAACTTCAATCGCATGATTAGAACACAAGAAGTAAAAACGAGATTTTAAAATAACGCACAGCAGCCATCTTGTGATTATGCAAACAATTGAAATAAATTAGATGCCAGTGGATCAACATTTGTGTAAGCATTTAAAACGTGCAACGTTTCACGGCACTCGGATAGTTAATTCGCGAGAAACGTCCATTTAAATATTTATACTTCGCGTCGCCGCCATGTTGGATTCGTGCTCACCAGGTTACTGAATGTCCTATAGGTGAACATATGTTCATAGTCTCTATGAACATAAAAATTTCAGTTTGGTTGCTGTAAAAGATTCATATATATTGAGGACCGTCTAAATATTACGGAAGCTTGCTATTTAGGATTGTTATATGTATAGGCCATAGAGTTATGTACCATTCAAGGTCACTTATTGCCTAGGTTCATTATTCAAACTTTCACTTCGATCGCATGATTACGACACAAGAAATAAAAACTTAATTTTAAAATTTCGCACAGCCGCCATCTTGAGGTTATGTAAGCAATTGAATTAAATTAGATGGCAGTACATTACAATCTGCAAAATCATTTACTGTACCACATTTCACTGCGCTCAGAGAGTTAACTCACGAGAAAAGTCTATTAAAATATTTCAAATTCGCTTGGTCACCATGTTCGTTTTGTACTTTACAGGTTTGTGAATTATACATAGGTAAACTTGTATCAGTACCCTTTATCACTGTACAAAATTGCAGGGTGATATCTGTAATAGTTTCGGGGATATAGAATGTCAGTGAAATATTTCGCACAGCCGCCATTTTGAGGTTATGTAAACAATTGAACTAAATTAGACTCCAGTGCATTGCAATGTGTATAAATATTTGCTGTACCAAGTTTCATTACGTTTGGATAGTTAAATCGCGAGAAAAGTCCATTTAAAAGTTTCCACTTCGCTTGGCCGCCATGTTGGTTATGTAGTAACCAGGTTTTTGAAAGTTTCATAGGTGAACTTCTAGTAGTACCCTTTATCACCGTACACAATTTCAGGGCGATATCCGTTATAGTTTCGGAGATACTGAATGCTTGTGAAATATTTCGCACAGCCGCCATGTTGGATTGGTGAGACGTAACAAAATTCGATGGGCACGGTCGACGTCGCCGGGAATAGTGCTATGAACTTACCGAGTTTCACTGAAATCGCTCCAGCCGTTTAGATTTTATTAGGGGGGACACACACACACCTCACACACACACACACACGCACACGCACACACACATGGACAAAAGGTGATCTCATAAGCCTATTTTTTCAAAATTGAAAATAGGCTAAAAATGGACTCCAAATGACAAGAAGGTTACCGTCCCCGTAAGACAATAAAATGTTAAAAATATGTTTAAAATGAAGAAAAACTAAGTTAATTAATCTCCATTTATAAAATACTTTCACGCGATAAATGAGGTCTGATCCTTCTACGAAAACCTGCATATTCTGCATATTTTCGCCGATCTCCAAGTTTGTCCGGTGAAATCTACCTCCGCCTTCCGGCGTGCCGAGAGGACTTTTTGTATGTTAAAATTGTTTATTGTTATTAATTTGAATCTAAATCAATTTTATATTGTTTGCTACCTCAACGCTTTCTTTATTGTTAAATAAACAAAATTTCAACTTTGCGCTTTATACATTACAACAGAATAACGCTTAGGTAGGACCCTGGTTTCCCTGACTCTTCCCATCGGTTTATGCTATCTTTAAGCAAATCATATACCGGTACTAAAATTATAAAAGTTTTGCTTCTTGTTGCATTTGAACGAAAACTTCTAGTATCATCTTTTTCAAAGCATCTTTTAGCTGCTATAGCTAATTCTAATGAACCAGTAAGGCAAGTAAAGCTAGCTCCGCAAGCTTCCTGCTTGTTGAGATTTTCTCTAAAACTTGTGGTTCGTTTTCAAAATTTAAGTTTTTCTTCCGGTCTAAACTTTTAGTCGGCACTTTGCATGGTAAAAGCTTAGCTATTCTTAAATGCCACTATTGTCTTTCTTACCAAAATTTTCAAAGAAGTCAACAAAATTGTTCCCAAAATCACTATAACTGCTTCACCAATACCTTTCCCGGGAGTACTCGATCAGTCCTCGGAGATCCTACAGTTCCAAGAACTAAAATCATAACGGCAAATTCAAATTATTTGTGCCTTTCAAAACATTCGTTCAAACTTAACTCCTTTGAAAGGATATACAGTAAATCTGTCATTCATTGTCTTGCAAGACTACCACCCTTCCCTTTAATAGCCTAATGTAGGCTTGGAATGGAAGCTACGATCGCTGCTCGCTTGTAAATAGCCCAAGCTCCAGCAGCATTTCCCGTTAGCTGCGGCCAAGTCCATACTCACTTTAGGTGCTTCACGGGCTTTGCGGTGACACTCGTCAATAAATACTCATTCAAATTCATTTTGTTTGCTTAGTATTGGACTCTCGTCCTATTTACCCACACTTGTTCTTCATTCCGAAACCCACTTCCCTTTCCTTCTCTCTTCATCTTCCCTTGGGGGTAGCGTTAATCCCTAGCCAAAACCTACCCAAACTTTGGTGCCGAAACCCGGGAGAGTCCATTTGTCAATACTTTTCAATTATTAACATCTACTTTGAATTTTTCAGCTATATCTTCACCGTGCAAGGCTGGTGAGGGGGAAAGTGGCCTCTCCTGTCTCCTTTGGTGTGTCCCTTTCTTTCAACTTTTTTGCTGCTGCCAGTCTGACAGTATTTCCAAGATCCCACAGTTTCGTAAGTTATACTTTAATTTACCTATTTCGCCATGCCTCCCATAGAGAAAGATAAGGATGGTAAGGATGAAAAACTTACTTCCAAATGAGCTTCTTATAAAGGGCAAATCACCAGATTCAGAAAATACATCAAAAAACTAGATCCTTCAGATGCTCAACTAGATTTGTTAATACATCGCGTAAAGGATTATGAACGTTCTTATGAAAATTATTGTAATATTCAAACTGAAATCGAAACTTCTATGCTCAATCAAACTGATGATCGAATAGAAGTAGAAAACCAATGCTACGAAGTCATAGGCTCTGCCTTTAAAATAATACGCCAACTCGAAGAAGAACAGAAAAAGGACGGTTCTGTTCTTGGTTCCCTTCAAGAACAACAAACCTCTTCTCGTGAGGGCACTCACAAGCCCAAACCAATTCTTCCTAAGATTAATTTGCCTCACTTCTCTGGAGGCGAATCTACTTGGGATTCTTTCTATGAACTATTTTGCTCTCTTGTTCATGACAATGAAGACATTCAAGTCATCTACCAGTTTCATTATTTGCGATCTATTCTCCGCGGTCAAGCCCTGAAGTTGGTTGAAGCACTCCCATTAAGTGCTGACAACTACCCCATTGCCTTTAACCTGTTGAAGGAAATATACGGTAATTTACGGTTACGTAGTCAACGCCACACGAAAGCTCTAATCAATTTGCCTGCGTCACAGCACAATGACGTCACTAGCCTGCGTACCCTCATCGATACGACACAACTTCACGTAAAAGCTTTATCCCAATTAGATCAACCCACTGACCACTGGGACACTATCCTAATACATTTAGTGGTTTCTAAAGTCGATGTTGCTACACTCAAAGCTTGGGAAATCGAACTTTCCAAAGACGACGATTACTCTTACGAGCATTTAATCACCTTTATAAATGCTAGATGCCAACTCTTAACTGCCTTGGCTAACTAAAGTGAACCCTCTTCTCCTAGTTCTAAATTTTAATCTTTGTCCCTTAAATCCAAAAGCGAATATGCTGCGTCTAATACCCAAAAACCCGGGTCTAGCTCTTCTAAACTCAAGTCAAATGTCACTGGTTACCAAACTAGGTCTAGTGAACGTCGTATTGCAAGTTCCCTTGCTTTAAACACTCAAAGTGAACCTTGGAAAAGTTTAAATGAACCGTCAAAGTGCATACTTTGCAAAGATTCCCACGCTTTGTATTCATGTAAATCCGTTAAATAACTGTCAATTGACGATAGAAGAAAATTAGTAGCGCAGAATCAATATTGTTTTAATTGCCTCTCACCCAAGCATTCAGTCTCTAATTGTAAATCTACCCGGCTCTGCTTTCATTGCGGAAAAGCGCATCATTCTCTATAGCATCATCACAATCAATCAAAGTCATCAGTAGCATCCACTTCTCAAAACGGTGATAAGGCCATCAGTCATAATGCTTCATCTTACATACAGAACGCTAAGTCTTTACGTAGCGCTCAAGTGTTATTGTCTACTGTTCAGATTGAAGTCCAGGATAAGTTTGACAACTGGGTTCGCGCACGAGCTCTTCTTGATTCAGCCGCAACCCATGATTTCATTTCTAATTCATTAATCAAAATACTAGGCCTACCTGTAAACCCTACTTCTATTAATGTATCCGGAATCAACAGCTTAAAATCTAAAGCTTTACAGTTTTCGAAACTAACCATAAAGGACACTTGTCACAGAAATAATCTTCTAAAACTTAACTGCCTCATTCTTAACAGTATCGGAGAGGATACTCCAAGTCACTCTGTCGATATCTCAGGTTTAAATATTCCTTCTCACCTAAAATTAGCCGATCCTCTGTTCAATGTACAAGGCCCCATTGACATAATTTTCAGTGCCAATGTTTTTTGGAATTGCCTTCGTAAACAAACTTGTAAACTACCTTCAAACGTGGTCGCCAGAGACACTAATTTTGGTTGGATTGTTACTGAGTAGTGGTTTTAGGTAGATTTCTTTAGAAAGCTAACTATTGCAATGGGTCCCATGTTTCGACTTCCGGAAAATTTCGACATATCTTCGCGTTTCACATCCCCCAGACCCCAAAACCACCGTCAGTTCAAAAGTTTATATATAATTTATGTAATATATGTATATATGTATATCAGTTTCTTGTGGACACGATAACTGCCGTAATTTTGCACCAATCACTTTGAATTTTTTACCGAATATGTATACCCATAAAATCTCGGACGAGTTCGTTACTGGGCTAAATCGGTCGAAGGGGATGAAAATGGGGGATTTTTTTTTTCGAAAAATGAAATATTGCTATAACTCTCTTAATATGTGAAATATCGAATCCGTTCGAAGTTCATACTATGTGTCGGATAAAGCTCAGAAATTTATGTTTGAAACGTTTTTTGATAGCACCAACCATTGACCAAAGGGGTGGGAAAAAGTGTTTTTTTCGGGAAACATTAATCATATCTCTGTTAATAGGCAAAATATCAAAACCGTACAAAATGGACAATATTCCCCTAATAATTACCTAAAACGTTTGTCTGAAAGAATTTTTGATATGAGCCACCATTGCGCCAAAGGATGAGAAAAATGATTTCGGAATTATAAGAAAATGCCAAGAGCTATCAGTGGTTGACATGGCAACACTACTAAATTGATGAGGGATGAGCCATCAGACGTTGCCATGACAACGCACTTGCGCGAGATCAGATTCAGATTTCCATCTGACTAAGTGTGAAGTGGCTTCGGTGACGTAACTGGTAGCATGCTGAACTTCTATGCCCAAGGTCGCGGGTTCAAAGCCGGCCAAAGTCGTCGGATTTTCTAAGAGCGCTAAAAATCCCTCAGTAAGCTTTCCTTTGGAGGGGAAGTTCCAACGTTCGTTGCGAGTTGCTGATTGAGGTGGCATCTAGTAGCCAAGTTCACAGCTGGGTGGCGTTGACGTTAGTATCTGGCAGCAACATTAGAAACTACTGCTTGAAATTTAGCGTCTGCATTCCTGACCTGAATTACAGACTAATACAGCCATCACAATTCACACCGTTTATCAGACAGATTCTACACTCACCCAAAGTACACGGGGTTATATGACCGCGTTGTCGCAGCCCCTAAACTGAGGAACCAACCAACATCTCTGCGGGAGATATAATTTTGCGTGAAGAAGTAACAGACCGTTACATAGTTACACATCAGTGTCGAAACCTTGCATAAGGACAGTGTGACCACAAGTATAACAAGTAGTTCCGTGAAGATCTGTACAGCCTATTTTCATATATCCTGCTCATGTTAATTGCCTCTATCAACATACAAAATTTCAGTTTAATTGCTGTAACAGATTCGTAGATATTGAGAACCGTCTAAATATTTCAGATGGTCGCCAGGTTGGATTTTTATTTTTGTACTATTATATTAAGATTATTGTGTAAGTGTGGTATTCAAACTTCAATCGCATGATTAGAACACAAGAAGTAAAAACGAGATTTTAAAATTACGCACAGCAGCCATCTTGTGATTATGCAAACAATTGAAATAAATTAGATGCCAGTGGATCAACATTTGTGTAAGCATTTAAAACGTGCAACGTTTCACGGCACTCGGATAGTTAATTCGCGAGAAACGTCCATTTAAATATTTATACTTCGCGTCGCCGTCATGTTGGATTCGTGCTCACCAGGTTACTGAAAGTCCTATAGGTGAACATATGTTCATAGTCTCTATGAACATAAAAATTTCAGTTTGGTTGCTGTAAAAGATTCATATATATTGAGAACCGTCTAAATATTACGGAAGCTTGCCATTTAGGATTGTTATATGTATAGGCCATAGAGTTATGTACCATTCAAGGTCACTTATTGCCTAGGTTCATTATTCAAACTTTCACTTCGATCGCATGATTACGACACAAGAAATAAAAACTTAATTTTAAAATTTCGCACAGCCGCCATCTTGAGGTTATGTAAACAATGGAATTAAATTAGATGGCAGTACATTACAATCTGCAAAATCATTTACTGTACCACATTTCACTGCGCTCAGAGAGTTAACTCGCGAGAAAAGTCTATTAAAATATTTCAAATTCGCTTGGCCGCCATGTTCGTTTTGTACTTTACAGGTTTATGAATTATACATAGGTAAACTTGTATCAGTACCCTTTATCACCGTACAAAATTGCAGGGTGATATCTGTAATAGTTTCGGGGATATAGAATGTCAGTGAAATATTTCGCACAGCCGCCATTTTGAGGTTATGTAAACAATTGAACTAAATTAGACTCCAGTGCATTGCAATGTGTATAAATATTTGCTGTACCAAGTTTCATTACGTTTGGATAGTTAAATCGCGAGAAAAGTCTATTTAAAAGTCTCCACTTCGCTTGGCCGCCATGTTGGTTATGTAGTAACCAGGTTTTTGAAAGTTTCATTGGTGAACTACTAGTAGTGCCCTCTATCACCGTACACAATTTCAGGGCGATATCCGTTATAGTTTCGGAGATACTGAATGCTAGTGAAATATTTCGCACAGCCGCCATGTTGGATTGGTGAGACGTAACAAAATTCTATGGGCACGGTCGACGTCGCCGGGAATAGTGCTATGAACTTACCGAGTTTCACTGAAAACGCTCCAGCCGTTTAGATTTTATTAGGGGGACACACACACACACCTCTCTCACACACACACACACACACTCACGCACACACACACGGACAAAAGGTGATCTCATAAGCCTATTTTTTCAAAATTGAAAATAGGCTAAAAATGGACTTCAAATGACAAGAAGGTTACCGTCCCCGTAAGACAATAAAATGTTTAAAATATGTTTAAAATGAAGAAAAACAAAGTTAATTAATCTCCAATTATAAAATACTTTCACGCGATAAATGAGGTCTAATCCTTCTACGAAAACCTGCATATTCTGCCTATTTTCGCCTATCTCCAAGTTTGTCCGGTGAAATCTACCTCCGCCTTCCGGCGTGCCGAGAGGACTTTTTTTAGCAGTTCCAGCACCACCTCCACCTCACCCACCTCACAAGATGGGGGCGGCGCGATATCTCTCCAACGCATGGTCGGATTTTGACGAATGAGGTGTTGTTGAACTCGGGCTGACACTCTCTTTCCAATGGACAATATATTTCAACCCCAAAATAAAACCTACCCCTACTAGGGGGTGAAATTGTAATTTTTTAGAGAATCTCGCATTCCAAGTGCAACATGTGAGAGTTTAAATGCCAATATGGAATTAAACGTTGTTCCACACAAGAGACAAGTGTGCGGTGGAAAGCCAATATGAATTAACATGCTTGTTGTTTGCTTTTATGCATACCCACTCATAGCTTTTGTAAGAGGGCGGGCTTTTTAAAAGATGGCGGCTGTAGAGTAACCTAACCCAACCCACGAGTGGTGATCAAAAAGTATTTTAAGCGACGCTTGTCGATCGGCGAACCAATAATCAAAGAGGGATATGTCAGGCCTTGAGGTGATAGCCCCTTTTGATTGATCCCTGTTGATTGGTCCCTTTTGATTGATCTCTGTTGATTTGTCCCTTTGGACTGGTCCCTGTTGACTAGCCCCCCTTGGACGGGCCCTTTTTGACTGGGGGTCATTTTTGATGCATCCTTTTTGACAGGTCCTTTTTGACCGGTCCCTGTTGATGGGTCCCTGTGGATGGGTCATTGTTGACGGGTCATTGTTGACAGGTCCCTGTTGACAGGTCCTTATGGACGGGTCCTTGTTGACAGGTCCTTGTGGACGGGTCCTTGTTGATAGGTCCCTGTTGACAGGTCATTGTTGACGAGTCCTTGTTGACAGGTCCTTGTGGACGAGTCCCTGTTGACAGGTCCTTTTGACTGATCCCTTTGGACCGTTCCCTTTGGTCTGGTCCCTATGGACTGGCCCATGGTCCCTAATGCTATGATGGAATTAAACGTTTTTCCACATGAAACGCATGTGATGAGCCGATTGCTACTATGAATTAACATGTTTGTTTTTTGTTTTTACGCATGCGCACTTCTGTTTTTTTGTAAGCGGGCGGGCTTTTTTTGAAGAATGATTAATAGATGAGTTATTTTTTAAAAAATTACCAAAAGATCCAAAACTAGTAGGTCATTAGCTTCTTAATATCTCATGAACCAATAAGGCTAGGGACTTGTATGAGAGGCCGTTGGACTTGAGGTGACATTCTGTTTTTGAATGTATTATTTATTTTTGTCAAAAGGTCCTAACTGCACTTTTGTTAATATCTCGCTAACTAATAATCAGAGAAGATCCAGTGAGATGTCATGGGACCCAGGAGGGTCAAGCCTTTTCCATGACCAACGAATTTACCCAAAAGATCAAAAAAGCAAGGTCATTGACCTATGATTTTATAAACTAATAATCGGAGAGGGTCAAGTGAGGTGTCATAGGACTTAGAAAGGTTAACCCTTTCCCATGACCATTGAATTTACCCCAAAAATCCAAAACAGCAAGGTCATTCACCTTTGATTTTATAAACTAATAATCGAATATCAACATGCGAGGTGTCATAGGACTTAGAATAGTCTACCCTTTCCCATGGCCAATGAATTTACCCAAAATACCCAATACATCAAGGTCATCGACCTGAGATTTTATAAACTAATAATCGGATACAAACATGTGAGATGTTTACCATGCGTGATGAAACATAGCTAGGTGGAGAAAGAATTAGTGTAGGCTACATGTATGGTGACTGACAAGTCTTTTACCATTGAAACTTGTTTTCAGATCAAACTGCAGTATAGAGTATAGGTTGCAGATATGGGTTAATAAATAACAAACGGTGTACACAAACTCTGATTTATCGATTCAAGAATTAAAAGTAGGCTATCTTTAATTGATTGGTTAAAGCGGATAGCTAAAACACAAAAATGCTCAGTGGTTACGGGATAAGATGGTCGCTACACACAACAAGCTTTAAATACTTGAGGCTAATAATCTATACACACACACACCCGCTTGTTCTAAACTAAACTGTGTTGCTGTCAGTGCTCAGACAGTAGGCTGATGACAAAATGCATTGCTAACAGAAATATAATCATTTCCGGTTGTCTAATGTTACCAGCTATCCATTTTGTGTTGCAGTGGTAAGCACGTTTAGCTCTTGCACTGGTGGTCTTAACTCGCTTTCAGGTCTGAGGCCTAGAACAAGTCAAACTAAGAAACAAGGGCATGGTGATGCAGTGGTTAAGCTGTTAGCATTTTCACCTGGGTTCGATTTCAGGTTAATATGCATGTCATAAACATATTAAACAAAACAAAACAAAACAGAGATAACGTTTAAAACAGTTTACATTTGTGTCTTTTCAAATTATTACTTGGATTACAAATACAAAGGTGAACTGGGTTTGATATACAGTTAATGTTGTCTATCACACGCTAGACTGTAAGAAAGCCAAAAGAGCAAAAGGCGTAGGTAGAGCAGTGGTAAAATTGCTTTATGTAGAGAACTACCTAGCGGTTTTATGAACTGGCAAAGCTATATCGCATAAACAGTGCAGGATACAATACAGCAATCTAATTTGTATCTTGTGGAACAGAGAAAATGCACTTTTACCTTGATGGATAGCAAATGAGTGCAGATGAATGACCTATGCATTATCCTACCATAGGGTTATAACCACGAGGTGGAGGTGTGATTTCTATATTTTATTGTTTAGATACACGGCTTTTTTGTAACAAGTAGATTTAGTAGATTTAGTATTTTGTAAATATACATTTTTAGCATACTTTCGATTTTTGCAAAAAATGAAAGTAGACTTATGAGATCACTACAGGGCGAAAAAAGTGTGTCTGTCTGTGTTTGTATGTGTGTGTGTGTGAGTCTGTGTGTGTGTGTGTGTGTGTGAGAGTGTGAGTGTGTGTAATCTGAATGTGTGTCCCCCCCTATCAATTCGAACACGGTGAGCGCAAATTGAACGAAATTGGACACAAAGGTAGCACTAGCAAAGGACACCTCAGTGTCATGTTTTATATCACCGCCATCTTGACGGAAACGTAATGGCGGCCACACAAATGTTTAAAGCATAAATAAAATTACGACTAACCTAATCATCCGATCTCTACCAAATTTTGTAACAACATACCTTTATGGAGGAAGCATCCTTTGACAAATCTAGTAGGTCATTAGCCTAATAGTTTGCGGATGGCAGCCATCTTTGTGTCAAAATCGATTACCCCTATTAATTCGAACACGGTGTAACCGAATGGAATGAAATTTAGTACAGAGGTAGCACTAGCAAAGGGCACCCCAGTGTCATGTTTTATATCGCCGCCATCTTGACGGAAACGTAATGGCGGCCACCCAAATGTTCAAAGCTTAAATCAAATTACGACTAACCTAATCATCCGATTTCTACCAAATTTTGCAACGACATACCTTTGTGAAGGAAGCATCCTTTGACAAATGTAATAGGTCATTAGCCTAATAGTTTGCGGATGGCGGCCATCTTTGTGTCAAAATCGATTACCCCTATTAATTCGAACACGGTGAAACCGAATGGAATGAAATTTGGTACAGAAGTAGCAATAGCAAAGGGCACCTCAGTGTCATGTTTTATATCACCGCCATCTTGACGGAAACGTAATGGCGGCCACACAAATATTCAAAGCTTAAATCAAATTACGACTAACCTAATCATCCGATCTCTACCAAATTTTGCAACAACATACCTTTATGGAGGAAGCATCCTTTGACAAATGTAATAGGTCATTAGCCTAATATTTTGCGGATGGCGGCCATCTTTGTGTGAAAATCGATTCCCCCTATTAATTCGAACACGGTGAAACCGAATGGAACGAAATTTGGTACAGAGGTAGCACTAGAAAAGGCCACCTCAGTGTCATGTTTTATATCACCGCCATCTTGACGGAAACTTAGTCGCGGCCACCCAAATGTTAAAGGCTAAAATGTAATTACGACCAACCTATTAATCTAGTCTCTACCAAATTTTTCAACAACAAATCTTTATGTGGGAAGCATATTCTGACCAAACTGCTAGATCATCAGCCCAATAGTTTGCAGATGGTGGCCAAGTATGTGTGCAAATCGATTCCCCCTATCAATTCAAACACGGTGAAACCGAATTGAACGAAATTTGGTACAGAGGTAGCACTAGCAAAAGGCACCTCAGTGTCATGTTTAATATCCCTATAGCACGTTGTATTTCAACAAGCTACTACAACCAACATTCAATTATACTCCTTGAAAAGGACAAAGAGTTATAACAATACCCATGCATTTAGGAGAAAGTAGGCTATATGTTCTTTACTGAACATCTTGTTGTTATTGTGAATAGTGGAAACATTTTTATTTTGTAATAATAAATGTTAAATGTATAACTAAAAGTTCTTTAGGATAAGTATGCATGTCAGGGATAAATAGCGTGGTTGTATTTGTTTTTTTAAAGACAGGTATGGTTGTGTGAATATATGACTATGTATAGAATGATAGAGTGAGAGAGAGAGACAGCTTGTGTGTGTGTGTGTGTGAATGTGGATAGCAATGATTGTTCAACCAAAGCAAACAGGGCAAGGTAGGATGGTGGGGTAATTAATGTATATAGCTAATGGTAAATAGTATACTGTAGTTTTTAACACATGTGTTTTTTAAATGCAGCGATAGATAGGTGTTATTTTGTAAAACAGTCTTACCTACAGTAGTAGTAGTAGTAGTAGTAGTAGTAGTAGTAGTAGGCCTATACGTTTTTGGAAACGAACAGAAAGAGAATGCACTATTGCCATGGCCAAGCACTTCCATTAAGACGATTTCAAGGAAATTTAAATTAGCAAATGTGTGTTTTACAAAACTAAACTTTCAGCATGGACTAAATCATAAACGTGTCGTCTGTGATATGGAAAAAATAGGAAATCCATCTTTCCATATCAACACAATTTAAAAACTTAAAACTGACATAAAAAAAATGTAAATCGGGAATTGACAAATGTGTAAACAACAAAATGGAAAATTCTTGTTTCCATATCATGAAATCCAGAAAATTTAAACTGACATTTTCAAATTATATACATGGAAAATTGACAAATGGCAATGTGTGAAATGTGAAAATTATAAAAAATGAACAAATGGCTATCATTAGTTTAAAAAATAAAATACCGTCGTGTTCTATCGTTAAAGTGTGAATCAAACCACAGCTATTTATTTGGATCACCCGAGACTGAGTAGACCTGTTTTAGTCCTAATATACTTTTAAAATTTTATGTTAAAGCTGGAATTGAACTCAAGAGCTTTAGAGTGCCAGCTAACAATGCTAACCGTTACGTTACAAAGACAACTTTACACTACTCTTAATGAAAAATAATATGAAAAAGAATAATAAATGGTGAATTTTTTAAAGGATGAACATGGTGACACTGTTTCTGTTGCACAGTCTGGTAGCTAGTAGCCAGCAGTTGGGGTCTTAGAAAACGATACAATTGACATTTTGTAATGAGATATGACATGTTTCAAAGTACAGTATTATGGGTTGCTGTTGAGTAAAAACTAATCCTGTACAAGGAAGAAAGGGTTCGAACCCCTTACCTAACATTACTATGGCTTGACGACACTGTATTATTATGATAATCGGTACACAAACTATAGATAGAGTGTATTGTTTAAGATCATTTTCTTTCTGAACATAGGTGGAGACTGTTGATGGTTAACAATGGAATTAATATAGTAGGACGTGGGTATAGCAATTAAGAACAAGATGTTCAGTAAAGAACATATAGCCTACTTTCTCCTAAATGCATGGGTATTGTTATAACTCTTTGTCCTTTTCAAGGAGTATGATTGAATGTTGGTTGTAGTAGTTTGTTGAAATACAACGTGCTATAGGGATATTAAACATGAATATGAGTTGCCCTTTGCTAGTGCTACCTCTGTACCAAATTTCGTTCAATTCGGTTTCACCGTGTTTGAATTGATAGGGGGAATCGATTTGCACACATACTTGGCCACCATCTGCAAACTATTGGGCTGATGTTCTTGCAGTTTGGTCAGAATATGTTTCACACATAAAGATATGGTGTTGCAAAATTTGGTCGAGACTAGATTATTAGGTTGGTCGTAATTACATTTTAGCTTTGAAAATTTGGGTGGCCGCGATTACGTTTCCGTCAAAATAGCGGTGATATAAAACATGACACTGAGGTGCCCTTTGCTAGTGCTACCTCTGTACCAAATTTCGTTCATTCGGTTCCACCGTGTTCGAATTATTAGGGGGAATCAATTTTGACATAAAGATGGCCGCCATCCGCAATCTATTAGGCTAATGACCTATTAGATTGGTCAAAGGATGCTCCCTCCATAATGGTATGTTGTTGCAATGTTTGGTAGAGATCGGATGGTTATGTTAGTCGTAATTTGATTTAAGCTTTAAACATTTGTGTGGCCGCCATTACGTTTCATTCAAGATGGCGGTGATATAAACATGACACTGAGGTGCGCTTTGCTAGTGCTACCTATGTACCAAATTTCATTCCATTCGCTTCCACCGTGTTCGAATTAATAGGAGGAATCAATTTTGATATAAAGATGGCCGCCATCCGCAAACTATTAGGCGAATGACCTATTAGATTGGTCAAAGTATGCTCCCCCCATAAAGGTATGCAGTTGCAAAATTTGGTACAGATCGGATGATTAGGTTAGTCGTAATTTGATTTAAGCTTTGAACATTTGTGTGGCCGCCATTACGTTTCCGTCAAGATGGCGGCGATATAAAACATGACACTGAGGTGCCTTTTGTTAGTACTACCTCTGTACCAAATTTCGTTCCATTCGGTTGCACCGTGTTCGAATTAATAGGGGGAATCGATTTTGACACAAAGATGGCCGCCATCCGCAAACTATTACGCTGATGACCTATTAGATTGGTCAAAGGATGCTCCCTCCATATAGGTATGTAATTGCAAAATTTGGTAGAGATCGGATGATTAGGTTAATCGTAATTTGATTTAAGCATTGAACATTCGTGTGGCCGCCATTACGTTTCGGTCAAGATGGCGGCGATATAAAACATGACACTCAGGTGCCCTTTGCTAGTGCTACCTCTGTACCAAATTTCGTTCCATTCGGTTCCATCGTGTTCGAATTAATAGGGGGAATCAATTTTGACATAAAGATGGCCGCCATTCGCAAACTATTAGGCTAATAACCTATTAGATTGGTCAAAAGATGCTCCCTCCATAAAGGTATGTTGTTGCAAAGTTTGGTAGAGATCGGATGGTTATGTTAGTCGTAATTTAACTTAAGGATTGAACATTTGTGTGGCCGCCATTACGTTTCTGTCAGTATGGCGGCGATATAAAACATGACACTGAGATGCACTTTGCTAGTGCTACCTCTGTACCAAATTTCGTTCCATTCGGTTTCACCGTGTTTGAATTAATAGGGGGAATTGATTTTCACACAAAGATGACCGCCATCCGCAAACTTTTAGGCTAATGACCTATTCATTTGGTCAAAGGATGCTTCCTCTATAAGGGTATGTTGTTGCAAAATTTGGCAGAGATCGGATGATTAGATTAATCGTAATTTGATTTAAGCATTGAACATTTGTGTGGCCGCCATTACGTTTTCGTCAAGATGGCGGCGATATAATACATGACACTTAGGTGCCTTTTGTTAGTACTACCTCTGTACCAAATTTCGTTCCATGCGGTTGCACCGTGTTCGAATTAATAGGGGGAATCGATTTTCACACAAAGATGGCCGCCATCCGCAAACTATTACGCTGATGACCTATTAATTTGGTCAAAGGATGCTCCCCCCGTAAAGGTCTGTTGTTGCAAAATTTCGTTGAGATCGGATGATTAGGTTAGTCGTAATTTGATTTAAGCTTTGAACATTTGTGTGGCCGCCATTACGTTTCCGTCAAGATGGCGGCGATATAAAACATGACACTGAGGTGTCCTTTGCTAGTGCTACCTTTGTACCAAATTTCGTTCAATTCGCATTCACCGTGTTCGAATTGATAGGGGGGACAGACATTCAGAGTACACACACTCACACACACACACACAGACACACACATACACACACACACACAGACTCACACACACACACACATACACACACACACACTCACACACACACATACACACACACAGACAGACACACTTTTTTCGCCCTGTGTTGATCTCATAAGTCTACTTTCATTTTTTGCAAAAATCGAAAATAGGCTAAAAAAAACAGACAATACCCATACAATATTTTTATTTGTTTAATATAAGTACTTGTACAATAGTTACATTCAAAATACATTTCTTTTTTCTCTATTACTATTTAGTCCTTTTTGATTCTCTTGCATATGAAGGGTAGATAACCTTGTAGTTCATCCCCTTAAAACAACAATAACACAGCCTTTTGCATAGTCTGTGATGTTGATGACTCTTGAGATGTGGAAGATGGATTAAACATAACTTTTACAGCAGGGGTTAAATGTTGCTCAATAAACACTGCACTATTTTGAGTAGCAACATTTTTTTCTTGTACTAGCTTTTTAGCATTGTCATGATTATTTGTTGACACCAACAGTGTTTCATCTGGTACACCACATTGATGATCACTCACACTTAAAACCTTACCATTTCTACTTTTTAGATTGCCTCGACATCTTTTCGACCTCTCTTTTGAGCATCGCCAAAATATTATTCCTTTTACATTTTGACGATTATAGTTATAAGAGTATCCTTTATAGAGTACACGTTGTTTACCTTTGTTAGTTGTAGTAAGTTCCATAGTAGCAACTAACCTGTTAGTATGATTTCCTCACTACAAAGGTTATAACTGTTCTGATAATAAAATCATTTAAAGTTGGCTTTTATATTTACTATGTACAGTTTGAAGTGATAGCAAAAGTGAGAGCAAAATGGTAGCAGAGTGGTAGAAAATATTACATGTATTGTTAATAAATAGTTTAAGCGGTTATGTGGATCCATTACATAATAATTTTGGCTCGACGAAGCTCATTTTCTATATCCAATAGTTCTTCCTCATATTCAGTATAACCAGCCTGTTTATAGACATGCAGTTGCTGAAGCCGCAGGATTAACTTACTTGGATTGTTCCAGTAGACAAATTCAACAAATGATTTTTTGGTGTAAATAAAGCATTACCATTATCATTATTATTATTATCATCATCATCATTCCCATTATCATTATCATCATCATCATCATTATAATCCTCATCACTATTACTATATAGTCCTTTTTGATCCTTTTGCAATACCACATTTTGCACAGTCTGAGTTGCCTTTGATAATGTTGGGAGTTTTTCAGACATTGACAACTGTCCTAACATGACTTTCTGAGGAGATGGTACATGCTTTTTTACAAACAATGCACTATCTTGAGCTGCAATATCTTTTTCTGGGACTAGTGTTTTAGCATTTTGAAGAGTTTTTTTTAACAGCAACGATGTTTTATCTGTTACACTACATTGATGATCACTCACCCTTAAGACATCACTATTTTTACTTTTCAGCTCACCTCGACACTGTTTCGAACGATGTTTTGAACAACGTCAAATAACAGTTCCATTTTTATTGGTTCATTTTACAATATAGGTATAACCTTTATAGAATGCATATGGCACACCATAGCTATTTGTTGATACTTCCATGTCAATTGTCAAGCATGAACTAATCTCTAGCAAAGTTCACTCGATAATATAAATAATAGTTTAAAGTGCGAGGAAAAGTGGGTGCAGGAGTGGGTGCAAGTGTAGGTACAAAAGTGGGTGCAAAAGTGGGAGCAAAAGTGGGTGCAAAAGTGAGTGCAAAAGTGGGTGCAAAAGTCGGTGCAAAAGTGGGTGCACAAGTGGGTGCAAACGTGGGTGCAAAAGTGAGTGCAAAGGTGGGTGCAAAAAGTGGGTGCAAAAGTCAGTGTAAAAGGGAGTGCAAAATTGGGTGTAAAAGTGAGTGCAAAAGTGGGTGCAAAAGTGGGTGCAAAAGTGAGTGCAAAAGTGGATGTAAATGTGGGTGCAAACACGGGTGCCGTTTATAGTAGGCATGAATTTTACTAGAATGTGATTTGAGTAAATGTAATTTCTAAATCCAAGTAGTGAATAGTCAGTTGGTTTTGATCTATGCAAGCTTAAACATGTCACATACACTGGTGATGGATACTCATGGCTTTAAGGTCAACGAAAACAAGTTCAGTATATAAAGAGGGGGCTATTATTGATTGCACTACACGCGGTTACCATATCATTTTTTCGGACTAGTGTTTTAACATTTGAAGAGTTTCTTTAAACATCAACGATGTTTTATCTGTCACACTACATTGATGATCACTCACACTTAAGCCCTCACTATGTTTAGCCTACTTTTCACATTTTGCAAAAATGAGGAAAAAGTAGACTTATGAGATCGGGCAAATGTGTGTCTGTCTGTCTGTCTGTCTGTCTGTCTGTCTGTCTGGCTGGCTGGCTGGCTGTGTGTGTGTCCCCCCCTATCAACTCCCAAACGGCTGCAGCAATCGAAACAAAATTTGGTAGGAGTAAAGATCTATACCTGAATATCTCACGGCCATATTTGAAAATGATGTCAGTGCTACCAACTGCTAAAAAATCGCAATTGAAATTTTAGCTCCATGTTGGATATCTTGGAAAGCATGAATGGGAGCTATTTCAAAATTGGCACACGTACAGATCATAATATTTCAGTTTAATTTCCAGGAGGCCAAACATGGCAGTGTTGCCAAAATGATTATAAGCCTCCTGATAGGTCCAATTTTTAAATGCATATAACTTCTACACTATCAAGTGGAATTCAACCAAATTTCGTATGTTGTATGTGTACATAACCAGATATGACTGAGCGTATTCTTAAGACCTACCAGGGCTGCCAACTGTTAATAAATGCTCCTAATTTATTTTATCCAAATACCAATATATCAGAAAGTATGCAAGCCGACAGCTTTAAACTATGCACACGTATAGTACCTGACATTCTATATTAATTTGGAGTAACTTATATACGTCAGTGCTACCAACATGATTCTAAGCCTGCTGACAGGTCCAACTTTAAATACATGTAACTTCCATACTATCATTTGGATTTCAACCAAATTTCGTATGTGCTATGTGTACCATAACAGATATGACTATGCGTATTCTAAGGAGCATCCAGGGCTGCCAACTGTTAATATGTGCTGTCCCTATTTTTGTTACCCTAACATCAATATAACAGAAAGTATGCAAGCCAATAGCTCTAAACTTTGCACACGTATAGTACCTGGCATTCTAGACGAATTTGGAGTAACTAATATACGTCAGTGCTGCCAACATGATTCTAAGCCTGCTGATAGTTCCAATTTTAAAATGCATGTAACTTCTATACTAACTAATGGATTTCATTCAAAATTGGCACAACAATAGATCATATTATTTCAGATTATTTCTGACCAATACATGCATGACATTGTTGCCAAGATGATTTTACGCGCGCTGTTAGATCCAATGTTTAACTGCATGTAACGTCCATGCTATCCAGTGGACTTCAACCAAATTTTGTATTTAGTACCGTAAGAGACGGAACTAAGAATATATTCAGTCATCAGGGCTGCCAACTGTAGTGCTCTATTAGGATACATTATGCCAGGTATACAGTATTTCGAACTAATTGGAAATTTCGATATTAGCAACTTAATTTCATCATTATTCTAGATAGGTTCATATTCTGTAGAATAATCATTGGCATGAAAAGTAGGCTGTATAGTTCTTCACGGAACTTCTTGTTACTTTTTAGCTCACTTTGACACTGTTTTGAACGATGTTTTGAACAACGTCAAATAACAGTTCCATTTTTATTGGTTCGAATTACAATATACGTATAACCTTTATAGTATGCATATGGTTTACCATATCTATTCGTTGATACTTCCATATCAATTGTCAAGCATGAAATAACCTCCAATAAATTTCGCTCGATAATAGAAATAATAGTAAAAGTGGGTGTAAAAGTGGGTGAAAAAGTGGGTGCAAAAGTGAGTGTAAAAGTAGGTGCAAAAGTGGGTGCAAAAGTGAGTGCAAAATTGAATGTAAAAGTGGGTGCAGTTTATAGTAGGCACAATTTTTACTAGAAAGTGATTTGAGTAAATGTAATTTCTAAACCCAACTAGTGAGTAGTCAGTTGGTTTTGATCCATGCAAGCGTAAACATGTCTCATACACTGATGATGGATACTCAAGGCTTTTTGGTCAACAAAAACAAGTATATAGTTAAAGAGGTGGCTATTATTGATTGCACAACACTGAATCTATTTTTGAGATTTTGACAAAGGGCCTAAGTGCACTTTTGTTAATATCTCGCGAACCAATAAGACTAGGGCATTGTATGAGTTATTGTTGGACTTTTTGCCGAAGACTGCAGGTAAACACCTATCATCCCACAACCTTTTTAAAGATGGCGGCTGACCCACGAAGGGTGATTGAAAAGTATTCAAGGCGGCGCATGTCGATAGGCAAACCAAAAATCAAAGAGGGGTATGACAGACCTTGAGGCGATAACCCCTTTTGATTGATCCCTGTTGATTTGCCCCTATGGGTTGGCGCATGCATTTATCCAAATTATGTCAAAGGGACAGGTCCAAAGGGATTAGTCAAAAGGACCTGTCAACAGGGACCCGTCCACAGGGATCCTTCCACAGTGACCACTACTCGTTCACCCGAAAGTAGATTCATTGTTCAGATGCCAAGATTACTTAATCCCCCCAAACTTATCAATTCTCAACCTAAGGCTCGAAAAGCCCTCTTTGCTATCGAGAGCATATTTAAGAAAGAACCTCTTGTCAAACAACAGTACACAGAGTTAATGGGCGAATAAGAGAGATTGGATCATATGGAAGTTATTAGCAAATCTGATGACGAATTACACCCTCCTAAAGAAACTGTATTCTTAAATCATCATCCCGTGTGGAAAAACCCTCTTTTAAAGGACAAAATTCGAGTCGTGTTTAATGGGTCAGTCAATGGCAACAGTCTCAACGACACTCTTTATTCTTGTCCCGCTATTCAGTCCGCTTTATCTACCATCGTTTTAAATTTTCACCTGTTCCCCAAAGCTGTCATAGCGGACATCAAACAGATGTACCATCAACTTTTAATTCCATCCAAACAACAAGACCTCCAAAGAATCTTGTGGTGCGACGAAATCAGCAAGCCCATTAAGATATTTCGGTTAAAGACAGTAACCTACGGTCTGGAACCTTCCGCATTCCTTGCTATCTGATCCCTACATATGTTAGCCTCTCAAGATGGTCAATTATTTGATTCTAAAGCTTCTGAAGCCCTAACTACATCTTTTTATGTTGACGATTACCTTCAGTCCTTTCCCACTCTTGAAGAAGCCTCTTTTGTATCGCTAGAGCTTCAGGCATTGTTAAAGAATGGAGGATTCCCACTTCATAAGTGGAATTCCAATTCCGATACATTTCTTGCTCAGTTTCCCATAGAAGACCCCTCTTCCGCCGAAATCTGCCCAGATTCCGAATCCATAAAAAGGCTTGGAGTACACTGGTGCACTCGCACTGATACCCTTATCTATAAAGTGTCACTTGCCGAAGAGCTCCCTAACACAAAGAGACAAATTTTATCTGAAATTGCAAAAATTTTCGATCCGCTTGAATTTCTTGTCCCAGTTATTGTAATCGCCTAGCTATTCATGCAAGAGCTATGGTCTCTTAAATGTGAATGGGACGAAGCTGTTCCCCTTTCTTTATGGCTCTCTTATCGTAGCAGTTTACTTGATCTTTCTCCTATTGAAATTCCTAGGAATGTAATTAATGCTCCTCCTAACACATCTTTCTTTCTTCATGTGTTTGCCGACAGCTCCGAGAAAGCTTACGGTTGCTGTGCATATTTGGTTTATCACAATTCGCTAAATGAATCTTCATTGTTCAACCTTATTTGCGCTAAGTCCAAAGTCGCTCCTCTTAAAACTATTACTTTGCCTAGGCTTGAATTGTGTGCTGCACTCATGGCCGCAGAACTTGCCAAAAAATTGCACGAAGTCTTAAAGGTCAAATTTACGCAAACCTATTTGTGGAGCGATTCCATGGTCACTCTTCTTGGATTGCCAAAAACCCCACCCACTGGCAAACCTTTGTTGCAAATAGAGATTCTAAAATTCAAACTCTTTCTTCTGGATGTCAATGGAGACATGTGCCCAGTGCTGATAACCCCGCTGACATCATCTCTCGTGGATGCTCACCTTCTCTATTGTCAGCGTCTGAGTTGTACTGGCATGGGCCCTCGTGGTTAATTGATCGATCGTGGTTGGCCTTCTAAATCTCCGATTACAAACTCCAACTTGCCTGACGCTAAAGTATCTAAATCCACTGCTTCGTGTCTTATTTCCAACGTTTCACACCCCTTCTTGTCCCGCTATTCTTCCTTTCATAAATTAATTCGAATTTATGCCTATATTCTCAGATGGAAATATCTTGTGGTTGACCAACCTCTTCTTCCTAAACCACACCTAAGCAATCATGAATTAAATCTCGCTACTCTTAAATTTTGCAGCCAACACAGCAAGAAGCCTTTTCCACTGAATTATCTTTGCTCTCCGCGAATAAAGATATTCCTAAATCTAGTTGTCTTCGCGCTTTAGCCCCTTTCCCTGATGACAACGGGTTACTCAGGGTAGGTTGTAGGCTCTCGCAATCTTTGCTTTTTGAGGACAAAAAGCATCCTATTATTTTGCCTTCCAAACATCACGTAACTTCCTTAATCATACGTGACTTTCATTTTCGCAACCTGCAAGTTGGTACTCGTACATTGCTTTGTTTGCTAAGGGAAAAGTACTGGGTCATAAATGGATTTCATGAAGTTTCTTCTGTAATTCACAAATGCATCCCTTGTTTTAAGGTGAAACCTAAAGTTAGTACCGAATTGATGAGCGATCTACCTTCTTTTCGTTCTTCTCCTATACTTCCCTTTGCTTTAACTGGCGTAGATTACATGGGTCCATTTCATTATCAACGCAATTCCCCAGAAGCTAAACGCAAATTGTTTGGTATGCTCTTTGATTCTCTTTTTGTTTGCATGGTTACTGGCGCGATCCACTTGGAACTAGTAACAAATGCCTCTACTTCTTACATTCTGTCAGCCGTCTCTCGCTTCACTGCCAGGCGTGGTGTTCCCTCTGAAGTGTTTTCCGATAACGCTTCTACTTTTCAAGGAGCAGCTTCGTTGTGGAAGAAAGCCATTAAACTCCTTCTGCCATGGAACAAATTACTAACTTTCCTATTCTAAAGGTTTTAAATGGCGGTTTATACCTACCTACGCCCCTCATCATGGCGTAGGTGGGAATCTTGCGTCAAGCTTACTAAACGTCATCTAAAAAAGGTTTTAGGTAGTTGCATTCTGACTTACGAAGTATTTAATTCGCTGTCTATCCTGATTGAAGGTGTTGTTAACTCTCGACCTTTAACCCCGCTTTCCAATGATCCTGATGACCTGCATCCTCGTACACCTGGTCACTTCCTTTTAGGCACTTCTCTTTCTGTTCCTCATCCCCTTCCTAGCTCTTATAGAGATTCTAATTTACCTATTGTTTGGCGTAAACTTGAAGCCCTCCGTAATTCTTTCTGGAAGAGGTGGAAATTGGAATACTTAACATCTTTACAACGGAGACAAAAGTGGTTTCTTTCTAATCCTGACATCAAAGTGGGGGACCTGGTCCTTGTTAGAGATGCTTCCTCCCCCCCCCCCCCCCCGCCTTTATTTTGGGTCTCCGGTCAGGTGATTGAGTGTTACCCGGGAAGGGATGGAATGGTCAGGGTGGTTAGGATCTTGACCACAAATGGGCATATTACAAGACCCTTGTCTTTAAATCTTAAGCATTGTGTTTCTACTCTCTGTTGGTGTTTGTCCCTCCAGCTTGGTGTATTCTTTGGAATACACGGTGAGACAGAGATAGCTTTTGCTGCTCTTTGCTTTAATTTATTCCTTTCTTTTTCGCAAACATCAACAGTGATTTAGTTTTTTTCTTTTATTTGTGCACCTTGCTTACTTGCGGCATCTAGCAGCTAACTACTGAAGTTTCTCAATATCTCAACTCTCAAGAGGACTTCCTTCCCGATCCAGCCACAAAATGTCGTCGCTATCTCCAGCTAACATCTCCATGCTCAAGAGGACTTCTTCATCATTCCAATCCTCCAGACGTCGTCATCATCGCCTGCTAGCTTCTCCTTGAAGATCACTCCATCAAGAAAATTAATATCTAAGAAAGCAATTTCTCATTGTTATGTTGGCAATTTTTATGTATGTTCCTTTGTCCCTTTCCCCCACTCCCCTTTCTTTCCTTGGTACCTCTGTGCTTCGTCGATCAGCTCAACTTCTGCATCAGTTGTCAACACACACAGTTGGAGCCTACCTCAGGCTTGTCTCCTGTCTACTTGAGACATTTTTTAAATATCTACGCCATGTTGTGAATTTTAAACTCAACCGTCAGCCAGACCATCGTCTTTCTTCAAAATGAGCTCATTACATCTTCAATGGTTTTCGTCAAGTTTTAAATGTTTTAAATTGCTTATAGCATTTTATCTGATTGTATAGACAGTGTGAAATTGATAAATGTGATGCAATATCTGCCTTCAAAAGATCTTCCTGATCCAGTTGAGGCTACTTCAGCTAACTTTTCAAAATGTAAAAGTACTTCATGTACTGATTATCTGAGATACTATCTCACACCGAGGGATAATTTGATGTACCCACTGTCTATGGAATTCAGCTTTCCGCCGGGGGACTTGTTTTGCCCAATTCAACAGATATCAATGCTCTAGAACTTTCTACATCAAGTTATCTCTCTGCAAGTAAAGCCGTCAAGTGTTTTCCACCTAAATATGGGAATACTGTTCTTAGCTAAAGATTTTTCTTAACAGCATTCGTTATTCTAAGTCTAATTTGTCTTCCTTCGTGGGAAACTTCCCTCTGCATTCAACTATAACCTATCAAAGCTACAACGCAATAAACCTTCTCAAGTTACAATTCAACTAGTGATTTACATATTTGCAATAACTTTTCTTCTTGTGAACATCCTGCGCTGCAATAATGAACTTTCCAAACATACCAATAGACTATAGTGAAACAGTGCTCGTTCTCACCACCATCCGTGTCGCGTTCGAAAGAGAGCAATAAATATGGCCAAGCCATTTTCCTAAACCTCCTATTTACGTCCTCTCAAATATCTTACTAACATATTATAATTAAATTATAAAATTTAGATTTCCTTCAATGAGGTGTCACGCAATAGTAGTGCCCTCCCATCTTTGTGCTGTTTACCATCGTAATTTCTGTATAATCTGTGCCTAGCACACTCTTTAAACTATTGTTTTCCTCGTTTACTAGGGAATTCTATTATTTCTACTCACAAGTGGATTTTCTAACTTTCCTTTTCCAGGTTTCACGAAAGGGCAACTGGCCCCATTTTTAGCCTACTTTCGATTTTTGCAAAAAATGAAAGTAGACTTATGAGATCACTACAGGGCCAAAACATGTATGTCTGTCTGTGTGTGTGTGTGTGTGTGTGTGTGAGTCTGTGTGTGTGAGTCTGTGTGTGTGAGTGTGTGTACTCTGAATGTCGGTCCCCCCTATCAATTCGAACACGGTGAAACCGAATTGAACGAAATTTGGTACAGAGGTAGAACAAGCAAAGGGCACCTCAGTGTCATATTTTATATCGCCGCCATCTTTACCAAAACTCAATGGAGGCCACTCAAACGGTCAAAACCTAAAATCATATAACGACTAACCAAATCATCTGATAACTACCAAATTTGGTAACGACATACCTTCATATAGGACGCGTCTTGTGTCCAAACTACAAGCTCGTCCGCCATACCATTTCAGGATGGCGGCCGTGCGAATTATGCAAACTTTATAATCCAAATCATGGGACCCACCAGTTCCGATTATCGAGCCGAGAATCGTTTTAACTGTTCTAAAGGAAGAGGCACGTTTGAAATTAAAAGTTTATTTTGTAATACTATAGTGCAGACGTGATTTTAAAAAAGCTGAGTCGTCTCGGTTATTTGACAAGATGGCAGCGGATATCTTGTGCCTGACTTATATTTCACTAATTTGAGTATTGCATGCAATATAGCGTACTGATAGAAAATAAATAAACTTTGTATGAAATGCTTTATATATAAATAATATACTCCACTAATGAAATGGTTTAGTGTAAATCATTATTTGCTAACAAGTTCTATGTAAGTCATTTTATATAGAACGATGTTCGTTGGCACAATTGGCTCAGTGGTAAGGCGTTGGCCTATCGCTCATATGCCTATGGTTCAAACCCCATCAGAGTTAGGTTTTTTGCTTGAAATTTTATATATTTATTGTATTGTAATGACTCAGACGTTTTAAAATTAAGCGTTATATTGTACATATCATAGTGGAAAATATATATTTAATTAAAACATAATTCGCCAGCAGATTTGCTCGAGAAATCTAGCAGCCAAAAGGGTAACTGCACGCCGACCAGATTTTATTGAAAAGTTTCTTCTTATGGCCGCTAGAATTCACTCGCCCTGTTAGGATTATATTGTTCGATACTTCTCCACTAGATGTCACGACTGGTCTACGTGGGACTCCATTGATTACTATACCATTGGCTTTCTATGCGCATCGAATATGAAGAATGAGAAGATGATACTAGGATACATTTTTACTTTTTATTTTAAAGGGTTTGTAACAGCCTATTGTGCGTTATTTGAAAATGTTATTTGAAGTAAAGAACAAAACGATTTCACATAGTAACTGAATTCTAGCCGTTGGTGCTAGTTCAGGTTATTAATTAATACTTTTATTTCAGGCAAATAGCAATCGAAAATATCCACATAGTTTGTATACACACGTCTCTGTAGGGTCATGGAAAGATTTGTTAATTCAATTAGGTTGTGAAAGCCATGCACGTGTAAAGACATGCCTCAACTCAAAGTTGGATGTTGCCCGCGGCATGTTGATTATGTAATAATAATAATAATAATAATAATGTCGCCTCCGTAGCGGTGCGGTCAGCATGGTTAGCTGCCGCCCCGGTGGTCCTGGGTTCGATTCCCAGCTCTGCCACGAAATTTAAAAAGTGGTACGAGGACAGGAACGGGGTCTACTCAGCCTCGGGTGGCCCAAATGAGTAGAGGGGGTTCGATTCCCCCTCAGCCATTCTTGAAGTGGTTTTCCGTGGTTTCCCACTTCGTCTTCGGGCGAATGCCGGGATGGTACCTTCTACAAGGCCACGGCCGCCTCCTTCCTTCTTACCTGCCTATCCATCCTAACCATCCCTTACCTTCCCTCATGAGGTCCCTGTTCGCTTTGCTGGTGAGGCCGCCTGGGCGAGGTATCAATCCCACCTCACCAGTTGTATCCCTTACGAATCGATGTTCCCCGCTGTAGGACACAGCCCGTAGAGGCGGTAGTGGTGAGTTCCCTCGCTGAGTCCGTGGGTTCCACCAACCTGGAGGGTAAACGACTAAAAATAATAATAATAATAATAATAATGTTATTGGTTTTACGTCCCTTTTAACTACTGCTGCTTTTAGAGACGCCGGGATGCCGAAATTTTGGCCCGAAGGGGATCTTTAACGTGCCAGTAAATGTACTGACACGGCTCCCTCGCATTTGTGCACCAGGATACAAACCTGCAACCTAGGGCCCAGCAAGCGAGAACGTTACCGCTGAGCCACGCAGCAAGTCCGGGCGATTATGTCTCCAGATCCATAACATTCTTGAGATATTTCTTATCTTTCTTTCTTCAATGATGGTAGCAGTTTTTATCTAGGTTGTGGCGTTTGGTAGAGGTAAATAGTTTCTAAGGTCTTCAATCAAGAAATGATTCTATTATACTCTTTGCTAATAACAACGAGTTATAACTACACTCATACATTTAGGAAAAAGTAGGCTATATGTTCTTTACTGAACATCTTGTTTCTCGTGATCCCTGTTTAAATATACGAAGTTATAGAAACTTCTTCTTAATTTTCCTCTCTTTTTTTGTCATAATCTCATATTAAATGCTTTTTCATAGCCTTTAAGATCTCTAATAGGAATTCATAAAGTACCTACATTGTACCTGATTCTTTGTTAAAGCTTTAATTATTTGTAATTCTCGTTAAACTTTAAAGTTTTCAATTTTTTGCACAACTTTAGAATCTTATTCAGATTTTGTGCTCGAAGCAAGTTTTAAACTTGCGTCCTATTTAACATTGTCAAAAAAATTACAATCTGTTAGAATTAAGTCTCAGACTTTTGTATGTTAAAATTGTTTATTGTTATTAATTTGAATCTAAATCAATTTTATGCTGTTTGCTACCTCAACTCTTTCTTTATTGTTAAATAAACAAAATTTCAACTTTGCGCTTTATACATTACAACAGAATAACGCTTAGGTAGGACCCTGGTTTCCCTGACTCTTCTCATCGGTTTATGCTATCTTTAAGCAAATCATATACCGGTACTAAAATTATAAAAGTTTTTCTTCTTGTTGCATTTGAACGAAAACTTCTAGTATCATCTTTTTCAAAGCATCTTTTAGCTGCTATAGCTAATTCTAATGAGCCAGTAAGGCAAGTAAAGCTAGCTCCGCAAGCTTCCTGCTTGTTGAGATTTTCTCTAAAACTTGTGGTTCGTTTTCAAAATTTAAGTTTTTCTTCCGGTCTAAACTTTTAGTCGGCACTTTGCATGGTAAAAGCTTAGCTATTCTTAAATGCAACTATTGTCTTTCTTACCAAAATTTTCAAAGAAATCAACAAAATTGTTCCCAAAATCACTATAACTGCTTCACCAATACCTTTCCCGGGAGTACTCGATCAGTCCTCGGAGATCCTACAGTTCCAAGAACTAAAATCATAACGGCAAATTCAAATTATTTGTGCCTTTCAAAACATTCGTTCAAACTTAACTCCTTTGAAAGGATATACAGTAAATCTGTCATTCATTGTCTTGCAAGACTACCACCCTTCCCTATAATAGCCTAATGTAGGCTTGGAATGGAAGCTACGATCGCTGCTCGCTTGTAAATAGCCCAAGCTCCAGCAGCATTTCCCGTTAGCTGCGGCCAAGTCCATACTCACTTTAGGTGCTTCACGGGCTTTGCGGTGACACTCGTCAATAAATACTCATTCAAATTAATTTTGTTTGCTTAGTATTGGACTCTCGTCCTATTTACCCACACTTGTTCTTCATTCCGAAACCCACTTCCCTTTCCTTCTCTCTTCATCTTCCCTTGGGGGTAGCGTTAATCCCTAGCCAAAACCTACCCAACTACTGCACGTTTAGCGCGTACAATCTGCCATGTGCTGGTGGCTGAGTCGTTTCAAGCCTGAACGTACGTGGTGGGCACGAACGAGTAGAATATTGCTTTGCATCCAGTGGTGGACATACCTTTTTGAACGAAAGCCCACGCTCCATTTTAGTGGGGATGTAACTACATTGCCACATTTATTCCCTTACGATGTATTTTGTGAAGAATACGTTGAATTTTGCAGATTTATAAAGAGAATACGATCGAATTTGTACGTTATGCCACGTGACCTGTAATAGAAAATTAAAAAACTGGCATGATATTAAGATAACATATCAAAGTGTCGCACCGGAGGTCCGGGTTTGATTCCCAGCTCTGCCAAGAAATTTAATACGTGTCTGAGGGCTGAAATTGGGTACACTCTGCTTCGTGAAGCAAATAAGAGAAGAGGTGGCTTCAATTCCTACCTCATCCACCCTGGAAGTGGTTTTCCGTGGTTTCCCACTTCTACTCCGGCCAAATTCCGGGACGGTATCTTAAGGCCACGGCCGCCTCCTTCCCAATCCTTATTTGCAAATACACACATTATTACGATCTCGCAATAACTTAGGTTATCAGACAAATTCAACACACACACCCAAGTACACGGGACTAAATGACAGCGATGTTCTTGCCCCTCAAATGAAACAAAACAACAACATATCGAAGGATATTCTGATCGCCAGAGCTTGCATCGAAATATACGTATTCCTTAGAATTTCCTTTGGTATTATTTTGTTATGTCGCCTGCGTAGCGTAGCGGTCAGCATGGTTAGATGCCGCCCCGGAGGTCCTGGGTTCGATTCCCGGCTCTGCCACGAAATTTGAAAAGTGGTATGAGGACTGGAACGGGGACTACTCAGCCTCGGGTGGTCCAAATGAGTAGAGGGTGTTCGATTCACACCTCAGCCATCATCGAAGTGGTTTTCCGTTGTTTCCCACTTCGTCTTTGGGCTAATGCCGGGATGAAGCATACCGTAAGGCCACGGCCGCCTCCTTTCCACTTCCTTGCCTAACCCTCCCACTCTTCTCATCCCTTCATCAGGCCCCCTGTTCACTTTGCAGGTGAGGCCGCATGGGCATAGTGCTGGTCACACACCCCAGTTGTATTCCCTAATCAGAGTCTCAAGCTCCAGGACACGGCCCTCAGTGGCGGTAGAGATGGGCAGTGTCCTGGAGCTTGAAACATCTGGTCGAGAGGGGATACAACTGGGGAGGTGGGATCAGCACATCGCCCAGGCGACCTAACCTGCAAAGCGAATAGGGGCCTCATGAGGGATGGCAACGGAGGGGAAGATCGGGAGGGATAGGCAATGAGGAGGGAAGGAGGTGGCCATGCCCTTACGGTAGGTACCATACCGGCATTTGACAGAAGACAAAGTGGAAAACCACGGAAAACCACTCCGAGGAAGGCTGAGGTGGGAATAGAATCCACTCTACTCATTTGGACCACCCGAGGCTGAGTAGACTCCGTTCCAGTCCTCAGACCACATTTCAAACTTCGTGGCATAGCCGGGAATCGAACCCATGGCCCCCTGGGGGGCAGCTAATCATAATAGTTCAATATTTATCCCAGAATAATAATAATAATATGACAGGTTCTGTCCTGTTTGCTGCGTGGCTCAGCAGTAACGCTATCGCTTGCTGTGCCCAAGGTTGCAGGTTCGTATCCTGGCGCAGTCAGCTGGCATTTGAGGGTGCGCAGATGCCAGGGAGCCGTTCAGTAGATTTACTGGCATGTTAAAGATCCCCTAAGGAGCAAAATTCCGTCAACCCGACGTCTTTAAGAGCCAGCGTAGTTAAAAGGGACGTAAACCAATAACATTATAATTATCTGTATTTGCTGCATGTTAGGGGCAGATGACCTCGTAGTTCCGCCCCTTAAAACCTCACTAAATATTACTGTATGTGTATTGCAAGTGCTTTTCGCACATACGCCGTTGAAAGAAATTATATTTTCGGTCTGATGAATGTATTTGTTATGTGGGTCGTCTGAGTGAATCTTAGTTTTCCTTTAAACCAAGGTGGTCAAAATTTTGAACACTTGCTGCCTTGAATATACAGGATACCTTGCCTTCGTTCTATAGATCATTATGTCGTCGTCCAATCTGGCTATGTACCATCGGATAAGTACGGTCCTTTTCTGGATCAAATAAAAATCACTCGTTGGAACAGATAAATATGCGTCCAAAATACATCCACAATAAACGACATTAAGCAAAAAATTGTACTAGTTCGAGGTTCGAACCTACTTCAATGCGACTTCGTTTTCGCTACTCGAGCAATTTTTTATTTCGCCACCATAGCTACCGAGAACCATGGCGTATCGCTGTCACGTATTGAATCTATTCGTAGACTCTTCCTGTCCAAACGTAAGAAGGTGTTATTCGGAGCTGTGATCGTTTTAATCGTGCGTTATATTTGAAGTCACTGAAATAACACTGTCACTCTTGATTTCTACCATATTCGCGGGCATGTACTCAACGGTAAAGTTGTACTAAGGTCGTAAAAGAGCAGGTACCAATGATTTTAGGACGACTATGATATTCGCGTTAGTTGTGTTGCCTTCCTTCAAAAAAAAAAAAAGGGCTGGTGGACCACTCTGTATATTGAGCCCGACATCACTTCTGGGATGTGACAACGATGGCTCATGAGAAGTCAATCTTCTATGGATGATCCGAGGACTCCAAAGCAGCAGTATTTTCTCTTTGGAAGTAACCCTCATTTAATGCACCACAAGTTGCCGTGCCAATAATATCAATTTTTGCCATTTTATTTGGAGACTGTATTTATTAAAATATATTTGTAAATAATTGGATGTACTAAAGAATTCTATGATTTTTGTTGGGGTGATATCATTGAAGCTTCCGGCATCTTGCCGAGGACACTCTTGTTTCAGGCGAGGTCCTGACTGGATGTGAATTTCATCGTCCTTAAAATCCACGAGTATAATTTACGCCAATTATCATCGAAGTGTGAATAATATTTAAATGTATGCAGTAAAGCTGCCATTATAAATTGGAACTGTGATTTGGCTTAAATAAGTGACATTCGTAAAATTGGGTAAAAATTTGTGAACCCAGGACCCAACAACGTGGCGAGCACATGGTTGCAGGCCGAAGTGAAAAATTGCTAAAATTTAAACAATTCATCGTTTGCAGTTAAATGAGAATCTATATTTCGTTGTGTAACACTCACCAGTGCATAAAGGTGAATTTCTAGTGAGCGGATGGCTCCATCGTAAATTAATAGGAGTGTTTAAGTAACATAAAAGTTTGGGGTGAGTATAGTTGCACAAGCAACCATTCTAGCGTCTGTGAGCGGAGAAACGCATGGTCATTTTTGCAATAAGCCGCTATTTCTGTAGATGCAGTGTATTTGAAAAACAAAACCACGATAAGATTAAACTCAGTGAAAACGCCGAATATTTTTATCAAGATGTAGCTCACGTTATTAGTCCAACACCACGTGAACACGATTACTCCTATTCTGATGGACGCCGTTATGGTGTTGAACCCAGTATGGAGGGGAATAGCGACGGTTGAAACTCACTGAAGGAAGACGATATGGTTACTCCAACCATGCCATCGCATTTGCCAATGGTATCAGGCAAAGTGCACACGCGAGAATACTTAAGATGGTCACGTGAGTCTAACTGTAAAGTCGTAATCATTTTATGTACGATCAAGACACAGGAGTATTAATTATAGAGACCTTACTACAGCACATTCTTTAGGTAGGGTTCATGCTTTCATTTTCACGATTTATTATGGTTAAACGACGACGTATCATTTGCCAGAGCCTGGGAGATAAAGCTCTTGACAAATTTTATGTAAATACATTTTCATGGTTACGAAACAGTGCTTCAAACTAAGCCCAGTTACGCAGAACGATCATGTCAAATACTGTCAGAACTGCATTCCACTGGATTCTGTTAGTCCAGTAAGCAGGTGTTTTGAACGCCGAAGCCCGGCATGAGATTTCATTGATTCGGTTATTGCGAGCGCAAGGCGTTGTCTGTATGAATAAATTTAGAAGGCTGTGAACTGCACTGCCAGCAGGCAGCGTATAAACGTCTTTGTGACGCTGCAGAAACATATGGGAGTGTTCTTTTGTTTTATTTTGTATAAATTGACATTCAGACGACTATGAAGGAACGCTATAATAGTTAAGATGAGCCGACCAGGCAGTCTTAGGTTCGATGTGAGGGGTAATATCATAACAATTGATTAGGGAGCCCCAGAATAAATACATGGTTTGACAGCACATTTCACTTAATGAGATATATAATGTGCGTTCAAAAAGTAACGAGCCGGAGGGTGTAATGCGCAAACCGGTGACGACATCGGCTAATCGTGGCGTGTGTAACGAGTTGTGGTTCCGACCAGAGCGTGGAAGGTCTCAGCCCGTCGCTACAGGGCACGCGTGCAGGTCACGTAACGATGAAAAGCGAGCAGCAGCATGCATCAATCGTCCAAAGCTGCCAATCGCATTAAAAACAGTGACATGGAGGCGTCAAACGAAGAGCAAAGAGGTGTTGTTCGGTTTCTGACAGCGAAAGGAGTAGGGGGAACGGATATTCATCGCCGAATGTCACAAATGTACGGCGAACACTGCATGTCCCTTGCAAGGGTCAAGGCGTGGCACAAGCGCTTCAGGGAAGGACGGGTGTCGTTAGCCGATGATGCCCGGCCTGGGGCACCCCCCTGCGTTGCCGATGACAACGTCCAGCTGGTTGATGCACTCATTACCCAGGACCGCCGAGTGACAGTGAACGCCATAGCCGCCGTGCTTGGATTGAGCGTCGGAAGTGTGCACACCATCATAAAGGAACGCCAGCACATGCACAAAGTGTGTGCCCAATGGGTGCCCCACAGTCTTCAACCGCACCAGGAAGCATGTCGAATGGCCTACTGCCTTGGTCTTGGTGGGACGATTGATGCATGCTGCTGCTCACTTTATATCCTCACGTGATGTGCACGCGTGCCTTCTAGCGACGGGCAGTGACCTTCCATGCTCTTGTCGGAACCACACCTCGTTACACACGCCACGATTAGCCAATGTCGTCACCGGTTTGCGCATTACAGCCTCCAGCTCGTTACTTTTTGAACGCACCTTATAATTGCAGTCAATCCACATTTTGTGTATATTAGAGAGTACATTTAAAATCCTCAGCTAATTCTACAGCTTATGAATCTTTGTCCACAGGCTGCAAATTGTATATAACTAGTGAACATCATTGTAATATTTTGAGGTTTACCACAATGGTAGGGTGATATCCCAGTTGTGAGGTACGATTGTGTACTACCTAAGCTAGCGATGTGTACGTTTTTGACTATAAAATGCTCGACAGGTCGAGTGTTATTGAGAGCACTTAAGGGGTGCCGATGAAAGTTTGGAAAGAGTGTTTCTTCCCAATTGTTGGAGGTGATGTTGGTTGCCAATTTAAACCAATTTTCACACTTGACGAGTTTAAAATGGTCACTAAAGAAATACAGAGTTACTGGTAGGACTAAAATGATATTACTAAAGCCTAATTATAATAATCAAGTGGTAGGATTTTCTCTCTATACGCAAACCTAAACGAAGTGATAGGCAGTATCTTTAAACATGACTAAAACCCTAAACGTAATGAAACTTTGTTGACCAATGATTTGTTTTTGCTCTGTTGCGACTTCTTTGATACAATTATAAGTACAGTATTCCCTATTTGGTGAGACGACGGTCGGTTAACTAAGTGTTTAAACACCGTAGTTAACCTGACAAAGCAACCTTAGTCATGATCTTCCTCATGCCGTTGCTGACATAACTTTTTTCTCTCCCACACACTTACGACCATACTTCAAAAAGAGTGGAGATGTGTGCAGGCAGGTCAGTGGCGCCAATTGCGCAATTTTGAAGGGTAATAGTGTAACATATTTGTGTTGTATAATAGTTTGTGTGTTTGAGTCTTCAGTCCTTTGACTGGTTTGATGCAGTTCTCCATGCCTCCCTGTCCTAGGCTAATCGTTTCATCTCTACATAGCTACCACACCCTACATCCGAGGCAATCTGTTTAACATATTCTAACCTTAGTCTACCCCTACATTTCTTGTCCTCGACCCTTCCTTCCATAACTAAGCTTGCTATTCCTGGGTGTCTTAGTATGTGTACTACCAACCTATCTCTTCTCTTCATTAGCAGTCGCCAGAAACATCTCTCCTCTCCCACACGCCTTAATACCACTTCGTTTGTAACCCTATCTACCCATCTGATCTTCATCATTCTCCTGTAACACCACATTTCAAATGCTTCAATTCTCCTTTTTTCTGCTGCACCAATAGTCCAAGTTTCACTTCCATAGAGCGCCACGCTCCAGACAAAGGATTTCAAAAATGACTTCCTAATACATAAATCTATATTCGATGTCAACAGATTCCTTTTTTGTAGAAAGGCTTTCCTTGCCTGAGCCAACCTACTTTTTATATCCTCTTTGCTTCGTCCATCACTGGTTATTCTGCTTCCTAAGTAACAGAAGTCTCCTACTTCCTTCAGCCTTTCACCTGCCAATTTAATCTCCATAGAGGTTTCTGATTTATTTCGGCTGCATTCCAGTATTTTTGTTTTACATTTATTAATTTTCATCATGAATTCCTTCCGTAAGACGGAATCCATACCATTCAAAAACTCATTCAAATCCTCAGGCTTGTCGGCCAAGATGACGATGTCATCAGCAAATCTCAGAGTTTAGCTTTTCCATTTAATAAGATAGGAACAGACTGTGCTTAGCTTTGTATTTGAAATAAATTTTGGATTAAACGCTTCTCGTTTACATCTTTGCCACACTTAACGTCAGATAGGAATTAGCTTAAATTAACGTTACATGTCAGAGATGGCACCATCATAGCGTAGTCTGCAAACTTATTGTGCAGTAAATGTAACGATATATTTGCATTGTAAGCAAGTAAATATCTTTCTTTACCGTAAATTCGTGCCTGTGATATTATTATTATTTTGTAGGGATGATCTACGTGCCATTCTCATAGACCTTGCCTGTTGAATTCAAAATCTTTTAGTAGGACTTCGAGAGGCTTAAGTTTTAGGATATTTCGTACTGTACCCTTATATCTGGATGATCCACCAATATCCTCCGGCTGGAAATAATCTGGGATTGTAGCATCTTGAAGTCCCGGCTAAAACGACACGGTGCCACTTGGGGAAAACACTCAGAATAAGGGGCAGGTATTTTCTCAAACGGAATGTGCTGCAGTATCTAACTACAGAACAGTAGGGTCATCTAACTACTTAGGATAAAAAATCTCTATAAACATCTCGGGCGTAAGGATACGGATTAGGTCCCTCGGGAACTTCCACCCTACAGCACATTCCTCTACCATCTAACTACAAGTATAATGCCAGTTTCCTATAAAACAATCAGGAAATCGTCAACACGAATCCGTCTATTTATTAAAAAAGACAATACATATCTCGTGTCACCGAGCTTTGATTAAATGCTCTCTAAAATAAACAACGAAATAAATATAAATGACTAAGTGTCATTAATCCATATAAAAGTACAAATTGTTTCACTAAGAAACCGTAAAAATTGTTCCGTGCAAGCTTCAATAAGCTTCTATACAGCGAACAACTGCTGTGCCCTAGGTGACGGGAGTTTATAACAAGAAAAATGTTATAAGCTAAAAAATTTAATAACCCCAAATATAAATGACGTTACCCCTGATGTAGATCTCCGTCATTACAAATACTAATCATTACTCTATACAATTCATCTCCCGCACCCTAACATTAATTTTTCTTCCTCTAGGAAGCGCAAAATCTCTACACATAGTTTTAAGGTTTAAATTTAAAATAAAAAGCACTCCTAAATCTACTTACGAATCTATCTGAAATACATTTAATATAACATTCTATACAATGAAAATAATCACGTCGTAGTTCATCAATTACTTACTTAGGGAAAACAATATATACAACACGTTCGTTCCTTTCTCCCGACAATACAACATGTAACTGTCCTTCCACATCACTTCTAAATCTCAACGGGCTTCAGAAAAATACTACTTCACTCTACTTAGTCTTGTTCGTGTTTTACGTTACAATCTGGGATTCAATAATCCATACAATTAAGTAGAGACTAGTTCAAAAACCTCCTACTACTTATGTGTTCATGTAATGAAAATACTTAATAAAAATACACATTTCCACTCGTCGAATAATTACCATAAATGAAAACATTCGGATAAGAACCATTTAAAAGACCTCAGTTTACTCTCAGCTTCAACAAAGATCCATTAAATCCTATAATTTCTATCAGATTTAACTTCATCCAGGATCCGCTGTCCTGTGAATTTCAAGGAGTTTCAACTCTATTGAGACTATTTCAAGAACATCCACAATTAATAAACTTGCATAACAATTCTCTTATAACTTCTCACTTTCATGAAATACACGCGTCTGTCACTACAGACATTTCTACAAAAAATAGATCAATGGCTACACACTGGCTCATTGTCTCACAACAAATACCTCCGTCTACAACGGGAATAATAAATCTCATCCATCGAGATACTTCGCAAACTTCCATAACATTTCTTTCTCTATACTTTCCAATAATAAACTCTTCTTTCAGTCATCACAATCTTAATGACCATATAATAAAAATACTGGTTCTCTCCATGACTCAATTTAATAGATAATGCGATAAAATGATAATTTTTAAATAAAATCTTATTTCTTTACTTCACTCACGTTTCTCAAAAATCTTTCAACAAACTGATAAATTTCTTCCATTCCATCATTACATTATTTCTTACATCAAAATATGCTCTCGTTCGCATCTGTTAATTCCACATTATAATGAAAATGAAAATCCACAGCCTGCTTCCAGTCTCCGACCGGGTCAGGAATGGAATGAATGAAGCCCCTATCTAGCGGCGAGGATATGAACTGTGCCGGCTGCCGAGGCCTGACGCACTCCTCTGGGGCAATGATTAAATGAATGACGGATGAAATGAAATGATAGTGGAGAGTGTTGCTGGAATGAAATGTTGACAGGGAAAACCGGAGTACCCGGAGAAAAACCTGTCTGCCTCCGTTCTGTCCAGCACAGATCTCACATGGAGTGACCGGGATTTGAACCACGGACTCAGCGGTGAGAGGCCGACGTGCTGCCGCCTGAGCCACGGAGGCTCCCCCACATTATAATACTTCACAAATTCTTTCTTTACTATCTGTTCAACAAATTCTAATGCTTTCAAAAAACATTACTTACAAACTTTCTTCACTAAATCTGTTTCATTATTTCTCAGTTCGTGACTTTCTATATATCTCTACAATAGAGCTTTCTTCTTTGACATATACTTCCTTTCACATACTTGGAAAACATTTCCATCATTACATTTATTAATAAAATATAGATATCGTTCGATTTAATACACGTTTGACTTTTACTATAACAATTCTGATCTAAACTGTAAAATCCTAAACCAAACTATAAAATCTGAATTAAACTATAAAATCTCCCTTCCAATTTCGAATATCGCAAAAATCGAAAAATTGAAAAGAAAAATCCCTAAAATTCCGAAATTGTCGAAAAATACGATCAAACATCCGCATGATGTTTTTACGAATATAACAATGAAAACTGCAATAAACTGATAAACAATATAGAAAAATGGCGTTCAACAATAGTTGTCGGATATTCAAGATATACAATTCTACAAAGTGGGATGTTCAACGTTGGTCCGTGGACTACCTTGTGCTGGGTTAGAGTTGACATGAAGTGGACTTCCTTTGGTTACCCATTATAAACGGAATGTTTCTAGCGACTTAAGACTGCGTGGTGGTCAGCATTCTTGTCCAATTCTCCCTCCGAATATCTCGTGCGGTCAGGTCTTGGGATTCGAACTCGATCATCGTCGTGCCGTCTCCTCCTTCCGCCGATGACTCTTCTGATTGAGATGGGATAGCCCTTTCTCTCTTCGGCACCGGGTAATTCCTTGGTCGCCCTCATCCATGAATAACTTCAAGTCTTCTTTCCCAAAGTTCCCTGTAGATCGTCATTTGAGATGGTAAAATGACTGATAATTGTAGAATTTCTATTGATGATGATGATGATAATTGATTTTTAAGGGGCCTAACATCTTGGTTATCGGCCCCTAGAATTTCTATTACGGGAGATATGAGATGTTAATCTCCCCCGAGATGTTGATGTTAAGTCATTTCGGATGTTCTTGATGTCATCATAGCGTCGTTCCCTTAATTGTTTAAGCGTTCATCACGACGCCTGTAAAATCGTCATGAAATTCCTCCCTCAACTTTTGAAGTTTTATCATTCTTGAAGCTGTAGCTTTGTCGTATAAATTTAAAATTGTTTCCTCGCTGAATGTCTATGTTAATATTACATGCACATTACTGAGTGCCTTCGATGAATAATTCTATCTCTTTCGTTCAACTTGGAGACTTGTTTGTTTGAACGTCCTTCTGCTTCAAAGTCGTGTCTGATAAGAGTCTCGCTTCCTCTCGTCTTTTCTCCGCGTCTAATTTCCAAAAACCGCGTCCTTTTCAATCCACGGCTCTGATTGGTCGCTTATATTAATTGATCAAAATCTTCATTGATATCTTAAGAACACGGCTGTAATTATATTCAATCGTTCTTAATTATCATTTAACACTCTTCATGATGGTTTAATGTAATAACTTTGTCCTACTAATTATGTATGTTAATTACTCTGTTGGTGTTAATTTTAATAGGTGGCTTCTCATTGGTCATGGTCGCGTGTCAGCCTCGCGTCGGCTCCCCTCTTCTTCTCCTCGCCACACGCTCTGTTCCTCTCTCCACTTTTCCACTCGGGCGTCCTCGTTACTGCTCGGGCTCTTTGTCATCCTGGCCAAGCCAGTTCCGAGTCCCCTTGCGACTACTAATTTGCTATTGGCCTGCCGAATTAACTCAGTTAGTTCCTTCGCTAACCAAACCAGTTTTATGTCCGCTCCCAGCATCGATAAATTTTAACATGGGCTAATTTAGAAAAGTTTCCACTAGTTGTATAATTTTCTGTCTCGTCTCTCCAAACGCCTACAGTACGGAGATGAGTAAATTCATATTAGGACAGAGTAGCACGGACTAGCCTTTTTTTTCACCTCTCTGAAGTAGGCTAGGGGTCTGCCACTTTATGAATAAAATGAGTGCGAATTAAATGTAAGCCTCGCCTCTTTATTGTATTTTGTGTTTGTATTCATCTGGCCTGGTAGTTTTGATCTCTCAGTATACCCGACACCCCCGAGTTAAGTTTCCTTGTGTATTCCCTGTCCAAGAATGCATTTTCCCCGTCCTTTATGTCTTCTCGTTGGAGGGGGCATCCCCGAAATCCTCGTCAAACGGGCACAATATATACATAAATTATATATAAACTTTTGAACTGACGGTAGGTTTGGGGTCAGGGGATGTGTAACGCGAATATATGTCGAAATTTTCCGCAAGTCGAAATATGGTACCCTTTGCAATAGTTAGCTTTCTAATGAAATCTACCTAAAAGAAATGCTCAGGAGGAGAGTTGCTAATTAAGGCGGGGAAAGAAGAGTCTATCTAGACCTCGAATACTCTTATACTGTGGGGGTTGTAAAAGAACAAGAGTTGACCAAGGGAGGTCGACGGGAAAGAAGACGGAGAGGAGCCGGCACAAGAAAGTGGAAGCAATACGGGACTCAGCTCGGGTCCTGTGATCGCCAACCCACGTCCTACAAGTTACAAGCCCTCCTGGGGGAGAATTGGGAAGGAACCGGTCGTGGCTTTTAGTTACGTTACCTCTTGGCATTTTCCTGTAGTAGAAGTGTGAAACCACAGAAAATGCAAATGAGATCGAAAATACGTACAAAAATGTAATTGGGTTCAAAATACTTAAAAAATGCAATTGAAATTGAAAATACACAATGCAATGTAGATTGAAATCGTCGGTTCAGGTTTAAAATACTCACAAAGTGCAATTGAAATTACAAATTGCAAGTGAAATTGAAAAAGAAAGTATGTTGGTTTCAAAGTACTCAAGTCGACAGGAAAGAAAACAGAGAGGAACTGGCACAAGAAAGTGGATTAAATGCGGGACTCAGCCGGGTCCTGTATCGCCAACCCACGTCCTACAAGTTACAAGCCCTCCTGGGGGAGCATTGGTAAGGAAGCGGTCATGACTTTTAGTTATGGTAACTCTTGACATTTTCCTGGAGTACAAGTGTGAAACCACAGAAAATGCAAATGAGATCGTAAATACGTACAAAAATGTAATTGAGCTTCAAAATACTTACAAAAATGCAATTGAAATTGAAAATACACAATGCAATTTAGATTGAAAGAGGTCGGTTCGGGTTTAAAATACTCACAAAGTGCAATTGAAATTCAAAATACTTACAAAAAGCAAGTGAAATTGAAAAGAAAGAAAAAATGGTGGATTCAAAGTTCTCTGGTCGTCAGGAAAGAAAACAGAGAGGAGCTGGCACAAGAAAGTGGATGAAATGAGGGACTCAGCTGGGGTCCTGTGATCGCCAACCCACCTCCTACAAGTTACAAGCCCTCGTGGGGGAGGATTGGTAAGGAAGCGGTCGTAGCTTTTAGTTACGGTAACTCTTGGCATTTTCCTGGAGTAGAAGTGTCAAACCACAGAAAACTACTTCCAGGATGGATGAGGTAAATCGAACATACCTCTTTTCAGTTTATTATTACGATATACCAGAAAAATACGTTGATCATAATAATTTATCTCTAAATTGGCGGTCCTGAGCTGAATCACTTACTGATACTGAAGCTTCTTTCCAGATCTCCAATTGTCGAGGTCACTTTACGTGCACAAAATATGAATAAATATGTTTAATAATCCCTGTTTATAAACTCTGCTGAGTGCATGACTGTATAAGGGTGCTAACCCCATTTTATTCAGTTTAAACGAGTAGTTCCGTGAACAACTATACAGCCTATATTCATATATCCTTCTCATGTTAATTGCCTCTATCAACATACATAATTTCAGTTTGATTGTTGTGATAGATTCGTAGATAATGAGAATCATCTAAATATTTCAGATGGTCGCCAGGTTGGATTTTTATTTATGTACTATTACATGAAGATTATTGTGTACGTGTGGTTTTCAAACTTCAATCGCATGATTAGTACACAAACGAAAAAACGAGATTTTAAAATTTTGCACAGCTGCCTTCTTGTGGTTATGAAAACAATTTAAATAAATTAGATGCCAGTGGATTAACATTTGTATAAGCATTCAACGTGCAAAGAGTCACTGCACTCGCGAGAAACGTCCATTTAAATATTTATACTTGGCGTCGCCGCCATGTTGGATTTGTGCTCACCAGGTTACTGAAAGTCCTATAGGTGAACTTATGTTCATAGCCTCATTGACCATAACAAATTTCAGTTTGATTGCTGTAAAAGTTTCGTGGATATTGAGAACCGTCAAAATATTTCGGATGCTCGCCATTTTGGATTGTTATATATATAGGCCATAGAGTTATGTACCATTAAAGGAAAATTATTGCGTAGCTTCATTATTCAAACTTTCACTTCGATCGCATGATTACGACACAAGAAATAAAAACTAAATTTTAAAATTTCGCACAGCTGCCAGTGCATTACAATATGTATAATCATTTACTGTACCACATTTCACTGCGCTCAGATGGTTAAATCACGAGAAAAGTCTATTAAAATATTTCAACTTCGCTTGGCCTCCATGTTCGTTTTGTGCTTTACATGTTACATAGATGAACTTGTAACAGTGCCCTTTATCACCGTACAAAATTTCAGGGTGATATCTGTAATAATTTGGGAGATATAGAATGCCAGTGAAATATTTCGCACAGCTGCCATTTGGAGGTTATGTAAAAATTGAACTTAATTAGACACCAGTGCATTACAATGTGTACAAACATTTGCTGTATCAACTTTCATTACGTTTGGATGGTTAATTCGCGAGAAAAGTCTATTTAAAAGTCTCAATTTCGCTTGGCCGCCAAGTTGGTTTTGTAGTTACCGGGTTTTTGAAAGTCTCGTAAGTGAACTTCTAGTAGTGCCCTTTATCACCGTACAAAATTTCAGGGTGATATCGGTAATAGTTTCGGACATACTGAATGCTGGTGAAATATTTCGCACAGCCGCCATGTTGGATTGGTGAGACACAATAACCTTTGAAGGGCACGGTCGAGGTCGACCAGAATGGTGCTATGACCTTACCGAGTTTCTTTGAAATTGCTCCTGCCGTTTAGACGTTATTATACACACACAGACAGACACACGGACAAAAGGTGATCACATAAGCCTATTTTTTTTTTTCAAAAAATTAAAATAGGCTAAAAATTATAATATTAACATGGTTGACTTTTCAGTAAGAAAATACACTTTAACTCATTTCACGTGTTGGTATTCACCAAAGGATTATTGTATTATTGATAAATTAGTTGAAAGGCATACATTAGAATTATTATTTCACTCACTAAGACCAGCTGACTGACCTTGGTCGGCACGCAATGTCCCATACGAATTACATCTTGTGACGGTAGTTACGTAATACACCACTCTGATAACAGAGTGCAACACTCTGGGTGACCCCGAGTGCAACAATCTGGGTTGCACTCTGTTATCAGAGTGGTGTATTACGTAGCTGCAGTCACAGGATGTAAACAGTGTGGGACACTGCGTGCCGACCAAAGTCTGTCAGCTGGTCTTACTGAGGGAGATAATAATTCTTTCAACGAATGTATCAATAATACAGTAATCCTTTGGTGAATACCAACACGTGAAATGAATTCAAGTGCGTTTTCTTACTGAAAAGTACCATTTTGATATTATATTTCTTTAAACATAATGTAATCTCGCAGTAAAGTAGTGCAGTTGCACTATATAAAGGGAGGTAGCGCGTAGTTCGTTACTTCTGTGGGGGTCCGGGCGCGGACACCAAGATCCCGCCGATGAGCCAGCTTGGTGTCCTAGGCAAAACCCCACACAAGCACGGCACAAACCTAGAAGAATTGCTGAGTTTTTATTCACCGGCCATGGAAGCCAATATACCATCTTTTTGGAAGCCTTCAAAGTGAGGTTAAGGCTGCTTGAGTTTTTGTTCTCGCAGTAAAGTAGTGCAGTTGCACTCTATATAAAGGGAGGTAGAGCGCAGTTCGTTACTCCTGTGGGGGTGCGGGCGGGGACACCAAGAGCCCGCCGATGAGCCAGCTTGGTGTCCTAGGCGAAACCCCATACAAGACGCGGCACAAACCTAGAAGAATTGCTGAGTTTTAATTTACCGACCGTGAAAGTCAATATACCATCTTTTTGGAAGCCTTCATAGGGAGATTAAGGCTGCTTGAGCTTTTAGTTCTCGCAGTAATGTGGTGCAGTTGCACTCTATATAAAGGGAGGTAGTGCGCAGTTCGTTACTCCTGTGGGGGGTCCTGGCGGGGCATCAAGAGCCCGCCGATCAGCCAGCTTGGTGTCCTAGGCGAAAACCCACACAAGACATGGCACAAACCTAGAAGAATTGCTGAGTTTTAATTCACCGGCTGTGAAAGCCAATATACCATCTTTTTGGAAGCCTTCATACGGAGGTTAAGGCTGCTTGAGCTTTTAGTTCTCGCAGTAAAGTAGTGCAGCTGCATTCTATATAAAGAGAGGTAGAGCGCAGTTCGTTACTCTTGTGGGGGTCCGGTCTGGGACACCGAGAGACCACCGATGAGCCAGCTTGGTGTCCTAGGTGAAACCCCGCACAAGACACGGCACACACCTAGAGGAATTGCTGAGTTTTAATTCACCGGCCGTGAAAGCCAATATACCATCTTTTTGGAAGCCTTCATAGGGAGGTTAAGGCTGCTTAAGCTTTTAGTTCTCGCAGTAAAGTAGTGCAGTTGCACTCTATATAAAGGGACTTTGAGCGCAGTTCGTTTTTCCTGTGGGGTTCCGGGCGGGGACACCAAGAGCCCGTCGATGAGCCAGCTTGGTGTCCTAAGCGAAACCCCACACGAGACACGGCACAAACCTAGAAGAATTGCTGAGTTTTAAATCACCGGCCGTGAAAGCCAATATACGATCTTTTTGGAAGCCTTCATAGGGAGATTAAGGCTGCTTGAGCTTTTAGTTCTCGCAGTAAAGTGGTGCAGTTGCACTCTATATAAAGGGAGGTACCGCGCAGTTCATTTTTCCTGTGGGGTTCCGGGCGGGGAAACCAAGAGCCCGCCGATGAGCCAGCTTGGTGTCCTAGGCGAAACCCCACACAAGACACGGCACAAACCTAGAAGAATTGCTGAGTTTTAATTCACCGGCCGTGAAAGCCAATACCATCTTTTGGAAGCCTTCATAGGGAGATTAAGGCTGCTTGAGCTTTTAGTTCTCGCAGTAAAGTGGTGCAGTTGCACTCTATATAATGGGAGGTAGAGCGCAGTTCGTTACTCCTATGGGGGTGCGGGCGGGGACACCAAGAGCCCGCCGATGAGCCAGCTTGGTGTCCTAGGCGAAACCTCACACAAGACGCGGCACAAACTAGAAGAATTGCTGAGTTTTAATTCACCGGCCCTGAAAGCCAATACGATCTTTTGGAAGCCTTCATAGGGAGATTAAGGCTGCTTGAGCTTTTAGTTCTCGCAGTAAAGTGGTGCAGTTGCACTCTATATAAAGGGAGGTAGCGCGCAGTTCGTTACTCCTGTGGGGTTCCGGGCGGGGACACCAAGAGGCCGCCGATGAGCCAGCTTGGTGTCCTAGGCGAAACCTCACACAAGACTAGGCACAAACCTAGAAGAATTGCTGTGTTTTAAATCACCGGCCGTGAAAGCCAATATACCATCTTAATGTAAACAGTTTAGCACCCATGCACTCAGCAGAGTTTATAAACAGGGATAATTAATCATATTTCACGAACTAACTACATTCGGAAATATTCGGCTGTGATTGAGATTGCCGAAGTACTGAATAATTGATCCATTGTTGCCAACAGTGATAATTAATTTTAGTGTTAAACAAAAAACACTAAAAATATTTATTTTCATACGAGATCATACATCAACATTAATTCACGATCAACATCATATTAAGACTATTTCAAGACTACCAACTTCACTCCTGAGTGACACAAAATATTACCAAAAGCACTAGAAATCTGCTACTTCATTACTTTACTTTTACATAGGCTACAGAAGAACTACAAACCGAATAACTTAGACAACAAACAAACGACCGTCCTGATGTCGGCACCTACAGGCTCCAGAGGGAGCACCAATACCTTCCCTAGTCGGAGGCGACGTCACCGCAAGAAGAGGGCCCAAGAACGACAGGGAGAATGTATGGAGGTTGGGCCAACTGAGCCATCGGAAGAAGAGGACATCCACCCTGCTGGAACGTCCGATTCAGAAGATAACTCGGCCCCCAGCACCAACTCTTCCCGCCGCAGCCGCTCCCGGAAGAAGACCACCACTCAAATCATCAACTCTACCTTCGACATTGACTCTACAGGGTCTTTATTTTTGCTTGGCAAGGACTATCTCGCTCACGCGCTCCGCCAGTGACAGCTCAGTTCCCGGCTGCCGCGCGCGCGTATATACGGCAGAATACGGTGCTGAAAATCAGTATCATGCATTTTTACTCACCATGTTTACAGCAGATGCTGAAAATGTTCCCCATCCGCTGCCAAACACATTCGGCATCTCCTTGTGAAGTTTCCGGCTACTCTGGTTAATTTAGCTTCAGTAAGGAAATAACGACATTTACGTCTATTTGTATTGTTTACTGAACCTGTAAGGTTGAATCTCTTAGCCTGTTGTTTTATTATCCGATTTATAGGAATGGATCCCTCTGGAAATCCCACTCGAAACTTTTGTCTTGTTCTAGCGCACGATTTCCTGCACCTTATGTATGTATTGTGCAGATATACACGTTCACGTAACGAATATTTTCCATAAGGCATTACAGCACTACACACAATCACAATAAAACACTACACAATACGATATACAGTACCGGTACACAGTAGCTTTATAAAACACTGAAAGACTGAAACACCCAATTAGCTCAGAGCTCGCACGTCTACAAAGAGCGAGGGAATACGGCTGGTGACTACGCGCCAACCTGGCACGGGACCGGCGGCCAAGGTCGAGCGAAGGTTTGCACAATAGTCTACGTGCCGTTCATAATGTGCGCTAGAACAAGACAAACGTTTCGAATGACATTTCCAGGGTGACACATTCCTATAAATCGGACAATAAATCAAATGGCTAAGAGATTCAAATGTACAGGTTCAGTAAACAATAAAAATAGATGTAAATATCTTTATTTCCTTACTGAAGCTAAATTATCCAGAGTAACCAGAAACGTCATAAGGAGATGCCGGTAATGTTAGGCAGCGGTGGAGGAACATTTTCAGCTTCTCCTGTAAGCATGGTGAGTAAAAATGCATGATACTGATTTTCAGCACCGTATTCTGCCGTCTATACGCGCGCGCAGCAGCCGGGAACTGATCTGTCACTGGCGGAGCGCGTGAGCGAGAATGTCCTTGCCTAGCAAAAATAAAGACCCTGTATAACCAACCCCCCACTCACGTCTTGCACAGTCACACTTTCCTCTCACCCTACCACCACCTATGCAGCCATTGCTGCCCCTAGCAACCATAGCTCTAACACAACCTCCACTTCCTACCCGTCACCAATCATGTCAACTCCCAGCTTCCCGAATTCTCAATCTTCTCCCTCTTCCCCCCCCCCTCCCCCCTTTCAGTCCAATCTCCCCTCACAATTCCCTAACTATTTTCAACCAACTACCTCATTTCAACCTGCACCCCTATTAAACTTACCCTACCCCACTCTCCCATCTCCTCTACCCCTAATGAACCGCCAAAGTCCTCCTACTACTACCTATCCTTCTGCACCCCTACCTAATCAGCTCTTTCCACCAACAACCGCATACACCAATACACCCGCAACTAACCAGCCCACTTTATCATCAACCACCACTGCACCCCAGGTCTCTTCCTTTACCTACAAACTTCACTGAACCCCGACCCGATATTCGGCGAGTAGCTAACATCCTGCGATCCTTTCTTCCAGCCACATCCATCAATCAATTAATTCTGCAACCCCATGGCATCATTCTTAAGACTCGAGATGATGCCAAAGCCACCCTCATCAATAAGATGGGCCTAGGCACCTAGGTGACCATGTCACACTTGAACTCCCCCCCCCCCCCCTCCCGTTCATCCGACGCCCTTCCCTCCTATCTGTAGTTTCTACGGAGTAGATATCAACTGCTCCGATTATGATATAATAAAGGAACTGCAAATTAATCATCTTAATATTACCAAAGCAATCCGAATTAAAAATCCCCAAGGCCCAACTTCCCTAGTGCGTGTCCTCACTTCGGACCGTGCATCAATCGACCATCTCCTCTCTGAGGGCGCCTACCTTTATTGGCAGCGTCACAGAGTGGCACCTTTCCGTACTTCCACCCCTGCCCCTGTACGTTGTGACTGATGTCAGGTTTTCAACTCCCTCTCAACCGATCATTGCCCTATTCGTCAACCGGTTTGTGCACATTGCGGCCAACCCCATGCTACCCGTCACTGGCCTAAACATCAACTTCCCCCTAAATGTACTCAATGCCAAGGAACCCACCCCGCCTACTCCCACCGATGCCCCAACCGTCCGACAGTCGACACATCTAAACCTGAACTCACTGCCCCTGTCCGCACCATTGATCCCACTACACTCCCTCAATCATCTGTTTATCCCTCCCCTCCATCAATCGAAGATATGATCCGGTTCCAGGCCATATGCCTCCAGAACCTACTTCCCTTCGATCGACCCCGGGTACTGGAAATCCTTAACTTTGCTGCCCGAACCACGTTCGGCCTAAGCATGCAGGCCACTACTTCGGGACAAAAAGCCCATTTCCTTTTCAGACCAATGAACAATAATTAATAATGGCACAAAACAACGTTAGAGTTGCATCTTGGTATTCTCCGTATCAATATTTGCTCCCTACCCACTAACCGTCCTGTTCTTGATCTTCTCCTTCGAACTTATAACCCAGCCATATTTCTGCCCAATGAGACTTTCCTCAAAGGTACCTATCACCCCATATTCCTCCCACTACACCCTTTATCGTGTCGACCGTTCCAACATAGCTCGTCGAGGGGTAGCTATAGGTGTTCGTAACCTGTCCCCCCTCCCCCCCCCCCCCCCCGCCGCCTACTCCAACCTCGACGATTCCTACACATTCCAGAAACCCTGTCTGTCATGGTATACTTCCCCACCACTCCAGTGATAGTCGCCACAGCATATAGTTCCCCCAGAACTACCCCTCCTCAAGATTATTTTAATTTTATAGACTCCACTTTTCACCATTATGTGTTTGCTGCCGACATCAACATAAATAGTCTCCTGATCCATGACAGATGCCATCTTGATGATATTCTTAGCACCATGAATGGACACCGTATACCTATTCCTCCCCACACCATGATGCGAACGCAGTCCATCCCTGAAATCGCAATTATCTCGTCTTCACTATCCCACAACTGCTCTCTACAACTCGCAGGCATCGACAGTAATGACCATGACCCCTTCTATATTAAGCTTCCCTCTCTTACCTTCCTCCGTTCCCTCTCAGCACAACCCCATCATTTATGAGACCTCATTATTTAAAAATAAACTGGGAAGCTTACCGCTCTTTTGTCAAAGAATCCCTTTCAGTGGCACAATCCCACTGAATTCCAATGAATTAAAATCCCTGATTACCCTCTTGGAGACCACCCTAACTAACGCAGACCTACTTCACATCCCCAAGACAAAAATTACTCCGAGCAAGCCGCCTATTCCGGCCAAAGCGATACAACTTCTCAAACACTCTCGCAGCTATTATAGGGCCTACCTCAGGACATTTGACCAAGACTTATTGACAAAACACAGACAATACCAAGGACATGCCAGATCCTATATAAAAGCCATTGAGAAAAAGATGTGGATCGACGCCTGCTCGAGCCTAGCTCAGGAATCAAAAGCTCGCCTTTTCTGGAACAAATTCAAACACCTCACTGGTCAAAATACCTCGGAAAGCGAGTACCCTATCCATGGGCCCAACGGCCATTTATTCTCTGACCAAGACAAAGCAGACACTTTTCCCAACTACTTTACTAACATCTACAGCGACGCACCCCAAATCCGACACAACTACTCAGACTAAGAGACCGTAAGCAAGCTAACAGACCCCTAACTCCCCCACCAGACTCCCAGTTTCGACCATCTCCCGACATTAAATCCCATGTCACCAATGAACCAACCTATAACGGCAGACGACATTAAGTTCCAGTTGGGCAAAAGACGTAATACTGCTCCCGGAACAGACGGGGTGGTATATCTCCATATCAAACAAGCTCTCTTCATCTTCCTCCACTATTTAGCCATTGCCTATACATTCATCCTATATTCAGGTAACTTCCCATCACATTGGAAGACAGCCAAAATTATTCTGTTCCTTAAACCTGGTAAACCCCCTTCATTACTCTCATCCTATCGTCCGATCAGCCTGCTCTCTTTTTTTCCAAACTGTTTGAGGCAATTATTGCCCGCCGCCTCTACGCCTTCCTAAATACCTAAAACATTTTCCCCCTTCTCAAGCAGGATTTCTTCCCAAATTCTCCACCGATACCCAAATATTTCAATTAGTAAGCCTCATCACTCTTCACATCAATTCCGGCTTTCCTGCAGCCCTACTCCTACTAGATCTTGAAACAGCCTTCGATCAAGTATGGCAAAGAGTTCTCATTTTAAAATTACTTAAACTTAACCTTCCCCTCTCAATGGTTCGTCTGCTTAGTAACTTCCTATTAAACAGACGGGACTTCATTCAAATCCGCTCTGCGTCTTCACATACATTCACCTTCTCTCAGGTGTTCCACAAATCTCACCAATTTCCCCTCTTCTCTACCTCATCTATGTACACGATATGCCCCAACCTAACCAATTTTCCCACCTTTTCCGAATTGCAGACGACACTGCCATCCTCACATTTGCCGATAATTTAACTACTCTCTCCGTACGTCTGCAAACATTCCTAAATACACTGATCACTTGGCTATCTAAATGGCACTTCAGTATTAACATTGCAAAAACCCAGTTAATCGTCTTTGGCTACCATAATCCTATCAGACACTACAGCCCATTTTCTCTAAAATTTACAACGAAGTTATTACCCCTTCCAGCCAAGCAGTATATTTCGGAATAACCTTAAATCATCGTCTATCTTGGAGACCTCGTCTCGTACAAAAAGCCCAAAGTGCTCGCCAACGGATGCATCTCCTTCGTAAACTTAAAGGAAACTCTTGGGGCCTTAACGCCCACCAAATTATATTCACCTATAATACTTTTATTCACCCGCTCCTAACGTATTGTTACTTGGCCTGGATTGGGGCCACTTTGCCCCAATACAAAATAATAAATTCTATCGAACACCTTGGATTGAAGGTTGCATTTGGCCTTCCTCTTGCCTCGGACAGCAATCTAATATCTTACCCCAAGACTCTCCCTCCAATATTCCATCATCTTCACAAACTCCAACTACGAACTCTCCAGACATTAGTTACTAATCGACTTCCACTGACATAAGACATTTTAATGACACCAATTACCCGGAGGCAAAGTCACTGATCATTACCCCTTCCCCAAAGCTTGGCATTACAGATTCTCCATCAAGATGCCCATCCTAACATCACCCACCTCATCCCTCCTGGAACATATCCCCCGTAAACTTAAGTCATCTTATCAAATGTCACAAACCGGCGTCAATTACTAACCCGTTCTTTGAAAACTCTTTAATTTCCCCACACTAAATATTTTCAAATAGTTCCTTCACTTATTCTTTTAATCCATAAAACACATTATTTCACTGCCATATAATACCTGGCATCGGTCCAACCCACAACCACCAAACCACCCCCCACCCCTCCACCCCTCTTCTTCGGACATCAAGAGAGAAGACAAGTTTACTTACCGACATCTACGCTCAGACCTCTTATACTTTAAACTCTCATCCACATTTATATATAAGGTGCGTTCAAAAAGTAACGAGCCGGAAGCATAGTTACAGAAACCAGTACCTGTATGTTAGAAGTATTGGTCCTGGCTGTTGAGGCACTTGTCCCACTGTGACACGAGGCGGTGAACGGCTGTCTCATAAAATTCCCTGGGCTGCGATGTGAACTAGTTCCGCACGTACAGCTGGACGACGGAGTCCGAGGTGAATCGTTTGCCCCGCAGAACCCTTTTCAGGGGACCAAACATGGCATAATCACAGGGAGAGAGGTCTGGACTGTATGGAGGGTAGCCGAGAACCTCCCATTTGAATTTCTACAGGAGTGCCCCGACTGTGTTGGCCGTATGAGGTCGTGCATTGTCGTGGAGCAACCACGGCGGCTATGGCGTTCACTGTCACTCGGCGGTCCTGGGTAATGAGTGCATCAACCAGCTGGACGTTGTCATCGGTAAAGCAGGGGGGTGCTCCAGACCGGCCATCATCGGCTAACGACACCCGTCATTCCCTGAAGCGTTTGCGCCACGCCTTGACCCTTGCAAGGGACATGCAGTGTCCGCCGTACACTTCAGACATTCGGCGATGAATGTCCGTTCCCCCTACTCCTTCCGCTGTCAGAAACCGAACATCACCTCTTTGCTCTTCGGTTGACACCTCCATGACACTGTTTGCAATGCGACTGGCAGCGTTTGACGATTGATGCATGCTGCTGCTCGCTTTGTATCGTCACGTGATGTGCACGCGTGCCCTCTAGCGATGGGCTGTGACCTTCCACGCTCTGGTCGGAACCACACCTCGTTTCACATGCCACGATTAACCGATGTAGTCACCGGTTTGCGCATTCCAGCCTCCGGCTCGTTACTTTTTGAACGCACCTTATATGTATCATCCCTCATTTCATTCACATCAAACCCATCTAAAATGTATTTTCTATGAAGATTTTGATACTTCAGTTATATTTTATACAAATTTATACATCAAGAATAGATCAAGATATTATTGACCCTTTATAATTTTTATAATTATGTATATATTTTCTACAAAACCTATTTTATCAATAAATAAGTGGTATTTAATGGGGGGTTTTGAGCGAGCTGCGAGGAGTTTACCCTGGGTGGCCTTGTTGATCCGGTACCCCACTCAATTTAAAATCATTCCCTCTCCCCTTTTCCTCCAATTAAAATTAATAACCCTTTTTTCTTTTTGTCCCCATGGTCGAAGATCACCCTAGTTGTGATAGCGGCCAGCTCACCTGGGAGGGCTCATTTGCCCTCCTTCGGAGGTCAAACCAACCCTTCAACGAACGACCGAAACATATGTATTCCTAGTTTGTGCAAGTAAAATGAACTCGACAATTGGAGATCTGGAAAGAAGCTTCAGTACCAATAAGTGATTCAGCTAAGGACTTCCAATTTAGAGATAAATTATTATGATCAACATATTTTTCTGGTATATCGTAATAATAAACTGAAAAGAGATCCGTTCGATTTACCTCATCCATCCTGGAAGTGGTTTTCTGTGGTTTGTTACTTCTACGCCAGGAAAATGCCAAGAGTTACCATAACAAAAAGTTTTCAATGAAACTCGATAAGTTCATAGCACTATTCCGGACGACCCCGACCGTGCCCTTCAAATTTTGTATCGTCTCACCATTCCAACATGGCGGTTGTGCGAAATATTTCACCAGCATTCAATATCTCCGAAACTATTACCGATATCACCCAGAACTTTTTACGGTGTTAAAGGAAACTACTACAAGTTCACCTATGTGACTTTTGAAAACCTAGTAACTACAAGACCAACATGGCGGCCAAGCGAAGTTGAGACTTTTAAATAGGCTTTTGTCGCGATTTAACTATCCAAACGTAATGAAACATGGTACAGCAAATGTTTATACACATTGTTATGCACTCGAGTCTAATTTAGTTAAATTGTTTACATAACCTCAATATGGCGGGGCTGTGCGAAATATTTCAATGACATTCTATATCTCCGAAACTATTAAAGATATCACCCTGAAATTTTGTACGGTGATAAAGGGTACTACTACAAGTTCATCTATGTAACTTTCATTAAGCTGTAAAGTACAAAACGAACATGGCGGCCAGCGAAGTTGAAACATTTTAATAGACTTTTCTCGTGATTTAACTCTCTGAGCACAGTGAAATGCGGTACAGTAAATGATTTTACATATTGTAATGCACTGGCATCTAATTTAGTTCAATTGTTTACATAACCTCAAGATGGCGGCTGTGCGAATTTTAAAATTAAGCTTTTATTTCTTGTGTCGTAATCATGCGATCGAAGTGAAAGTTTGGATAAAGAACCTACACAATAATTTTCCTTTAACCCGGGAGAGGTCGCGTCAAAATAGTTTCGTGATGGGTCGCGCACGGTCATTATGACCGGGGTGTATAAAATACAATTTTGTTGTTGTTACTAAACACATATTATTATTATGGAAAAATATATCCATGAAACTAAATACCAGGTTTTGTACCAAAACACATTGTACTGTATTATTGAAGAAAAATATATCAATGAAAGCCACTTAATCTATTGATTTATTCATCCTCGGAATTATCCTGGGCAGCATCACGATTAGTGCATTCCACCCAGGTAACACATGTAAGTTCCTTACGAAACATCTTCCAGATCCACCAATTGGTTGAACTAGCCTTAAAAATACCGCGAATCCAGAATTGTCAACGGAAAACGGTCCCTGAGGCTGCTACCAGCATACACTTTCATGTACATCGTGTGAAACAAAGCTCTCCACTATTTATTTATTTATTCGAGTCAAAAGCACTAAAACATACACAGAGGGATGATACACAATATTAAAAAGGAATAATACATACAACAATTTCTCGAATTAGATTGTCTTCGCCCAGAAACGGGCCACCGTCACACCCTTTTCATGACCTTCCATTAACTCCTGCGTTGTGCAAGAGCACGGGCACAGTTCACAGGAACACAGGCGTATGATGGTCTGTCTTTCCCCACACTCACAGAGTTCTGATTCCTGTAGGTATCCCCATTTGTGGAGTTTAACTTTGCATCTCCCAACACCAGTCCGAAGTCTGTTGAGTGACCGCCAAGTTTCCCAGTTGTTGTTGTGGCCTGCTGGAAGCCTTTCCTTGGACTTCATCCAATCTGCTGGTATGGTGGATTGTCATAGCTGTGTCCTGGCTACTTCGGGTTTTGTAGTAGGCATCGATGTTGTTTGCAGAAAGCTTTTCCTTGATTTTAGCCGCCTTCTTGGAGGCTGGTGACCAAAAAGAGGGTGAGAATGGTCCTCTACGGACTTTTTTCGTTCCGTTTGTGCTATGACCTCACGGCGTACCCCAGGAGGGGGTATTCCTGCCAAGGAATGTAGTTTGTGGACAGGTGTAGGTTTCAGGCAACCAGTAATTATTCTGCAGGACTCGTTGAGGGCAACATCAACCTGTTTTACATGAGCTGAGTGATACCATATAGGGCTAGCATACTCAGCAGCTGAATAACACAGAGCTAATGCAGACATACGTAGTGTTTCAGCATGGGCGCCCCAGGTGGCCCCTATCAATTTACGAAGTATGTTATTTCGTGTAGATACTTTTTGTTTAACATTCATACAATGTTTCTTGTAAGATAGGGTGCGATCTAAAGTTACCCCTAGGTATTTTGGGGTAAAACAATGTTCCAGGCGAGCTCCTCCCCAGCTAATATTGAGTTTCCTTGCTGCTTCCCTGTTTCTGAGGTGGAAAGCACAAAACTGTGTCTTGGATGGCTTAGGTTTGAGTTGATTTCTCTTGTAGTAAAGTGAAAGATCCTCCAGTGCATCAGAGAATATCTGCTCCACTTCTTCAAACTTTTCACTTTGTGCTGTCAGACAGAGGTCATCTGCATAGATAAATCTCTTGGTATGCAGAGATGTAGGCTGATCATTAGTGTACACATTAAACAGAAAAGGTGATAGAACACTGCCCTGTGGTAGACCATTTCGTTGGGTTTTCCAGCGACTGCGGGTTCCTTGGAACTCGACAAAAAAAACTTCTGTTTTGTAGAAGACAAGCAACAATTTCTGTGAGTCCAAAATCTTTGGTAATCTGGTACAGTTTACCAAGCAGGATTTGATGTTGAATAATATCGTAGGCAGCCGTTAGATCCACCAAAACTGCACCAGTTATCTTCCTGTTCTCCAAACCATCTTCAATGTGCTGTGTTAGGCACAATATCTGTGAAGTACAGCTCTTTCCTGGTCTGAAGCCTGCTTGTTCTGGGATCAGAAGTGGATCAAGTTTTGGAGATAGTCTGATAAGGAGCATTCTATCAAACACTTTGTACAAATGGCATAACAGCGAGACTGGTCTGTAGTTCTTAGGATTAGATGGATCTTTGCCAGGCTTCAGGATGGCTATGATTTTTGCTTTCCGCCATCTTTTTGGAATTTGTTTGCGGCAAATGATGTTGTTGAAAAGTTGTAGAAGCCACTCCTTTGTGTTTTTACCAAAATTTATTACTTGCTCTATGCGGATGTCTTTAAGACCAGGGTTCTGCCCCCCACCTACCCCCCCCCCCCCCCCCGCCACTATTCCCAATGCGAGCCGATAACTCCCGAACCCGTGGTCGGAGATTCACGAACGAGGTATTGTTGGCGTTGGGATGACGTTTTCGAAAGTAGGTGATAGTTTGAAAACCAAACATGATAGAATGTTGTGCAATAGCTTAAACGAACGGTCTCCATGTCCTTTATGTTTTATAATAAAACGTTTTTATTTTTAAAATTTTTTTGAAAAAAATTCAATTTTGAAATTTTTATATTTTGGAAACTAAAGACTTTACAAAAAAATTTGTTTGGCATAAATGAATGGCCCTGATCCCCTCTAACAGCAAAATAAATTTCAAGCCTCTAGGACTAAAACTGTGCAATAGTGGGAGGTTGTAGGTTCTGCCTCACCCCCTACTTTCATATAAACTTTGGGCGATATCTCCCGAACGCGTGGTCGGATTTTAACGAACGAGGTATTGTTGGCGTTGGGATGACGTTCTATTGGCTAAGCATGTGTGTTGGTATTTAAAAAAATTGAACATTTTTGTTTTTTGGATTGGCACTATTTTGGAAACGGTGAATTGGAAAAAAGTTTGTTTGACGTTAATGAAACGTGCGTATGCCCTCTAGGAGGACAGCAAGTTTCAAGGGAGTAGGAGGAAAAAAATGATAGCCTACTTTCTCGCGAACATTGGTGATCATTGGCGAACGGATGGTCGGATATTAACAAATGAAGTGTCGTTGGACTCGATCTGACGTCCTCTTTCCTATTGACTACTCGTTATATTTTTGGAAATTTTTGTTTTTAAAAGTAGGCGATAGTTTGAAACATGATAGAATTTTGTGCCATAGTTCAAACCAATGGTCTCTATCACCTTTATTTTTTTATAATAACATTTTTTATATTTTGAGATTTTTTGAAAACACTCAAATTTTGAATTTTTACTATTTAGGAAACTAACACGTTGACAAAACATTTTGTTTGACATAAATCAAAGATCCCTATCCCCTCTACCACGAAAATAAATGTCAAGTCTCTAGGACAAAAAAACTATGCATATTGACTTTTTATTTTTATTTTTTTTAAATAAAAGCGTGTTTGTAGACAGAGAGCCGGTAGCGCTTGACGTATGTTACAACGAGGCTATGACTGAGCATGGTGAATACTGGGAATGGCTATTTCGACGGGGGCGATGTATGGTAAAACGAGGGGTTGCTTTTCGATATTTTTTCCTATGACGAATGAATGAAGGCGAATATTTTGAAATGTGACAAGCATGCTAAGATTTTTACCCCCGAAGGGGATCTTTAACGTTTTAGTTAACAGTGATGAGCAAGATCACTCTCTGATACAACAGACGGTTGTAGGATATGACCAAGTGATTCTTAGACGTTGGCGATCTCGGTGACCGTGCCCGGAAGAAATGAATTGCTATTTTGATGGGATGGCGGGGCAGCTTATGACGGTTGGTTTTGTGATATTTCCTATGACGGATAGAGGTGAATATTTGAAATGTGTTAAGTGTGCTAGGAATTTTTTAACCCCTGAAGGGGATCTTTAACATGTTAGTAAACGGTAATAAGCGAGACTACTGTCCGGCACAGTTAATGGTTTTAGAATATAGAAACCTATAACATTTGCTCGACAAATTCATGTGCATGTACGCAAAGAGCCAAAACGGTAAGGTCATTGGCCTGTAATGTTATAAACTAAATATTGAACTAGGTAAAGTCAAGTGTTTTAGGATGAAAGTATGTGGTTAACATGATCATGTATTGAGGATGGCCGCTTGCTAGTAATTATTATTACAGTAAAATGTTTAATAATAATAATAATAATAATAATAATAAGACACACACATGTTTTGAATGCTAACACGCACACAGTCCAGCTCACTGGTGACTGAATATTGTACCTAGCCAGAGGACTCGTGAGAGCTGTTGCTGGTGCTGACGAGGCAGGAATGTCTACGTCAGCAGGAAGTGTGATATCAGTTTACTTGCCTCGTGGTGGCTAGCAGGTGTGCTGTTTAAGCAGAGACCGCCATTTTGGTTCTGAGACAGTAGGACTACCGATGTATAACCGGTAGCCATTTAGGTTCCTTATTAAAAACATGAAACTAGTAAAAGGTATACGAATCTTATTCAGATTGAGGAATGTGAAGAGGCGTGGGAACACGTGCGAGAGAGAGTCAGAGAACCATTCAAGGTCAAAACGCTGAGAAAATACAATTTTTTCCGTTGCTAGACTAACTGATAACGATTGCGTTAGTCATGCACTTGCCATTTTAGCACACGGACGTATACAGTAGAGCTGTGGAAGAAAAATTCTTTTATTTTTTGGTAAGTACCTATGAATGATTATTTTAATAATGTCATGCTAATGAACCTTAAATTTGTAGATATTTATTTTGTAATTATTGATTTTGTAATTTATTTGTTTGCAGATAACAGGTATACCTTACATGTCTGAGATACAAGAAACCAGTTTACTTTTGAGCCCACTAGAAGGAAACAGCAATAAGCCACTGCAAGTGAAGGTGCGTTGTTTCATTTTTTGTTTCATATTTTGCTTTATTAAATGCATGTACTAACCTGAATTTAGGTATTTATAACGGTTTATTTTATTTTTAGAAACTTGGAAAGAAAAGCCTTACCGCCGTAGCAGTCGCTGAAAACCCGAGACGCAGTAAAGTGCAACCATTGTTTCCAGGCAGTGAACTATTTAAAACTCAGGTAAGCCCAACATAAAATGCTATTCCATTTTACCACTACTGAAAACTCGTAGACAAAAAAATTCATTACCTGTACTTGACTAGGACGATGATTGCTTTCTTGATTAATGACTATGTATTGGCAACCAGTACAAGACCATATTGGTTGTTTACCGGGAAAGTACAAGGCCATATTGGATTTTGTAAAAAACAAAAATTTTAATTTAACTGACATGTCGTTCCCTATAATAATACTAATAATAATATAATATTTATAATAATATTAAAGTCGTATGGCCTCGGATGCCAGGTACAAGCTTTGTTATTTGACACACAGAGGGTAGCTTGCATTTCGAATTTAGTTGTTCCTTGACTATGAAAGTCAAGGAGGTTAGATGTTAGATATCTAATCTCTTTAAACTCTATAGCGCTTTCTAGTAGAAAAATGAGGAACTTTGTACCCTATGAACTCAACGAATATTCACAGGTTTGAACATGATAATCTGAACAAAATGACAAGACATTATTATTTTTTGTTTATCTATTGGTTAAAGGAGAATGTAAATGACTGCAGCTTTATAAAAAGAAAATAAGTACATGGGTTACTGTTAGTGCCGACATACGGTTTATTATAATTTTTATGGTGTTTTGATATATTAATGCCAATTAACGTTAAAGTTTTATTTACAAGTATTGATTGATTGATTGAGTGATTGGTTATTTTGTTTGCTTTTAGGTGTCGTCATGCGCCATTAACGTAATGAACAGACAGTGAACAAGCATACATTTTGCTTTATAGGACTCTGTGCAACGTTAATAACTTACAATAAGAAAAAGTTTTATTATAACACATGGCGTTAGTACCAAATACAACATGTGAGCAAGTTGGTTTACCACGTGGGTTAAATTTAAAATCAGAACATGACCGTTGGTTAACATTTGATTCCTGGCCTGGAGGCTTTTAGTCGACACATGAACTTGCAAAAGCCGTTTTTTTTACTTGAACCGAGAAGATGTGGTGCGCTGTGTGGTTTGTCGTATTGAACTTTCACACTGGGAAGGAGGGCATGATCCCTTTAGAGACCATTTGCAATGGTCTCCTTGTTGTCCTTACATGCTTGGAAAACAAGTGGGTAACATACCCGTGTATTCATTTTACCGAACCACAACAGCATTGGCCGCTACTTACGTTGCTGTATCACAAATAAATAATAATAATAATGATGTATTACCAGTCAACAACGGTAGTGTCGATATATGTGGTCCATATGCCATAAACAGTGTTGAATTGGCATGTGCTTTTGAAAAATTGGGGGTTGCAAGACTAAAGCACTAGCACACCCAGAGTACAGCTCTGTTGAAAGACGTTTAGAATCTTATAAAATGTTTGGCCATTAATATTAAAACACATTACCAAACAGCTAAGTGAAGCTGGATTTTTATACTGGTGAAGGGGATAAAACAATATGTTTTTATTGTGGATTTGCTTTGAAGGATTGGCAAATGACTGATGACCCTTTTGTGGAACACGCTCGTTGGTTATCTAACTGTAGATACATGGTGTTGCTTAAAGGTCAGGAATTTGTGAACACTATTCGTAAAGAAAACGTGATTGCAGCACAAGACATAAAAGTGCCTTTAGAGTTAGAACATGCGGAGCAAATACATGAGGCTGAAAAAAATAAGACTTGTCTCACGAACAGATACAAAAGTGTGACCAACAATTATGTAAAATTTGTTATCACGATGAACTAGGTATTGTATTTTTGCCTTGTGGACACATGATAGCCTGTGTCAAGTGTGCATTAGAACTCAACACTTGTGCTATATGCAGAAAAGCAATATCTGCTACAGTTAGGGCATTTCTTGCATACATAGTAAAATTTATCAGCCATGCATAGTGTAAAATCCCTAATTGCACAATATTATTAAAGCTGTTTTAGAGTGTAATAGATATGCTTTTCTTTTGTTTATAGACTACTACAATAAATGTTTTGAATGCTGTGGTCAAGCATGTGACTTAGAGACAAAGAAGATCAGCGAATTGCCAACGCATATTCCATTACGCATTATCAAGATTCGGAAATTGAAAACAGCATATGGTGATCGTGTACTTTGTGTATGTGAAAACTTTGAGACATTTCTGCCTACACGGTTTAATGATATGTCGGAGAGTGTTTTTGATGAAGTCAATAAAGCTGTACAACCTGTACACTTAATTTATGAAGGTTTTAAAAACAATGGGTGCATGGTTCGTTTTAATTAAATTTTAAAAAATGTCAAATAATAATGGAATATATAAGTGATGACAATGGACTGAAAGAAAAATATGTGTATAGAATAATAATGTTTTAGTGTTTAGTATTGTCTTAAAAAATGTTATCATGAAACCAAAAAAAAATTATATAAAGTTTGTAAATAAATGAAAATAATGGTACAATGTTGTTTTATCTTCTATAGAAGTCAGAATATTTAACATTGCAGAGTATACATGATTATGACAATAAAAAGCACACTTAATACAAGTCTTTGCCTTTACGATAGTGTGTTATAGTTTTAAAAACAAAGCTTGTTGTAGATCTTTTTTCTTCCACGGTGAACAATAGGCATGAAAACGTTATTGTCTTGTTTTGGATCATTATCACTATCATAATCATAAGCAGCATGATCTATATCACTATTATTATAATCACTATAATTATCCTCAACATTATACTCAACATTACTAAAACCAGTTAAATATTCCTGTTCCTCTTCCTGTTCCTGTTCCTCTTCCTCTTCCTCCTCCTCTTCCTCTACAGTGTCCTCATGTAGAATCTGCGTGGCTTTTAATAATGTTAAGGATTTTTTGAACATTGAATTATCTTCATCAGTAGTATTGTTTTGTAGCACTAGCTTTTTAACATTTTCATGATTTTCTGTTGACAGCAACAGTGTTTCATGCAGTACACTACACTGATGATCACTGACACTTAAAACCTCACTATTTTTACTTTTTAGCTCACTGCGACATTGTTTTGAACGTTGTTTTGAACAACGCCAAATAACAGTTCCATTTTTATTGGTTCGTTTCACAATATATGAATATCCTTTATAGAATGCATGAGGCTTACCATACCTAGTCACAGATACTTCCATATCAACTGTCAAGCATAGACTAAGCTCTAGTAAAGACAACTTGGTAATAAGAACAATAGTTTAATGTGCGAGCATATATCGGTGCAAATATGGGAGCAAAATAGTGGGAGCAAATAGTGGGAGCAAAAATTGGGAGCAAAAGTGGGAGCAAAAAGAGGGAGCAAAAATTGAGAGCAAAAAGTGGGAGCAAAAAAAGTAGGAGAAAGTATGGGAGCAAATGTGAAAGCATAAGTGGGAGCAAGTATGGGAAAATATGTGAAAGCAAAAGTGGGAGCAAAAAAGTGAGAGAAAAAAGTGGGAGCAATAAGTGTAAGCAAAAGTGGGAGCAAATATGAGAGCAAAAAATGTAGGAGCATGTATGGGAGCAAATGTGAAAGCGAAAGTGGGAGCAAAAAGTGAGAGAAAAAAAGTGGGAACAAAAAGTGTAAGCAAAAGTGGGAGCAAATATGAGAGCAAAAAAAAGTAGGAGCAAATATGGGAGCAAACAGTGGGAGCAAAAAGTGGGATCAAAAAAGTAGGAGCAACTATGAGAGCAAATGTGAAAGCAAAAGTGGGAGCAAGTATGGGAGCATATGTGAAAGCAAAAGAGGGGGCAAAAAGTGAGAGAAAAAAAGTGAGAGCAAAAAGAGAAAGCAAAAGTGGTAGCAAATATGAGAGCAAAAAAAAGTAGGAGCAAGTATGGGAGAAAATGTAAAAGCAAAAGTGGGAGCAAAATGTGAGAGAAAAAGTGGGAGAAAAATGTGTAAGCAAAAGTGCGAGCAAATATGAGAGCAAAAAAAAGTTAGAGCAAATATGGGAGCAAAAAGTGGGAGCAAGAAGTGTAAGCAAAAGTGGGAGCAAACAAGTGTGAGCAAATATGGGAGCAGAAAGTGGGAGCAAATGTGAAAGCAAAAGTGGGAGCAAAAAGTGAGAGCAAAAAGAGCGAGCAAAAGTGAGTGCACAAAGTGGGAGCAAAATGTGTGAGTAAAAAGTGGGGCAAATGTGGTGTTTTACTAAAACAATCTCCCCTAACCTAACCTAACTTCACCTAACCTAACTTCACCTAACCTAACCTTCCAACTCTCAGATCAAAAATTAAATTCTGGCCATAGTCGAGTTGGAACCCAAAACCTCTGAGATAACACCCAAGTATACTAGCCACTAAACCGCGAGATGGGCAAATTATCATGCAACACAACACAAAAATAAAAGTTCCTGTAGTGTAATTCATTGGCTGACAGCCATAGTTGAGAATTCAAACCCAAGATCTCAGTTCTTTTGTTTTGAAAATTATCAGAAATATTATTCCCTTTACATTTTGCTGTTGCTTATAGTTATAAGAGTTGGCATTAATATGGGAGCAAAAGTGAAAGCAAAAAGTGGGTGCAAGCATGGCTGGTTGTTGAGACTTTCATATCAACTAATACACATAAATTAAATTTTAGTAAAGCGACTTGGTTAATAATAATAATAATAATAATAATAATAATAATAATAATAATGACAGTTTAAAAAAATTCAAGGGGATTGATATTTTTCAGGGTGTAATTTCCAAAGTACTGTCAAGAATAATAATTACATGAACAGATTCCAAGAACTCTAAAGTGCTTTTAAGGTTAATGATTGGCTAGGAGAGAGATAGAGCTAGATAACCTAAGTTAACCTCAGCTCACTAAACCTAACCTTGTCACATGACATGTTCTACTTGGTTTGAGACTGGCTATGACGTCACAGATGAATGGCGGTGGGAGGCTGGCAAAATGGAAAATGTTTTTGTGTAATAAAAAGTCATGTCCAGCCTCCCACTGCCATTAATCTGTGAAATTATTTCGGAGGAGTAAACAAGATGTTCAGTAAAGAACATATAGCCTAATTTTTCCTAAATGCATGGGTATTGTTATAACTCTTTGTAATATTAAACATGAATATGAGGTGCCCTTTGCTAGTGCTACCTCTGCAAAAAAAATCATTCAATTCGGTTTCACCGTGTTTGAATTGATCTGGGGAATGGATTTGCACACATACATGGCCGCTATTTGCAAACTATTGGGCTGATGACCTTGTAGTCAGTCATAAGATACTTTCCACAAAAAGGCACGTTGTTGCAAAATCCGGTAGAGATCAAATTATTAGGGTGGTCGAAATTTGATTTAAGCTTTTAACATTTGGGTGGCCGTCATTCCGTTTCCGTCAAGATGGTGGCGATATAAAACATGACACTGAGGTGCCTTTTGCTAGTGCTACCTCTGTACCAAATTTCGTTCAATTCGGTTTCACCGTGTTTGAATTGATAGGGGGAATCGATTTGCACACATAATTGGCCACCATCTGCAAACTATTGGGCTGATGATCTATCAGTTTGGTCAGAATATGCTTCCCACATAAAGATTTGTTGTTGCAAAATTTGGTAGAGACTAGATTATTAGGTTGGTCGTAATTACATTTTAGCCTTTAACATTTGGGAGGCCGCGATTACGTTTCCGTCAAGTTGGCGGTGATATCAAACATGACACTGAGGTGGCCTTTTCTAGTGCTACCTCTGTACCAAATTTCGTTCCATTCGGTTTCACCGTGTTCGAATGAATGGGGGAAATCGATTTTCACACAAAGATGGCCGCCATCCGCAAAATATTAGGCTAATGTCCTATTAGTTTGGTCAAAGGATGCTCCCTCCATAATGGTATGTTGATGCAAAATTTGGTAGAGAACTGATGATTAGGTTAATCGTAATTTGATTTAAACTTTGAATATTTGTGTGGCCACCATTACGTTTCCGTCAAGATGGCGGCGATATAAAACATGACACTGAGGTGCCCTTTGCTAGTGCTACCTCTGTACCAAATTTCATTCCATTCGGTTTCACCGTGTTCGAATTAATAGGGGTAATCGATTTTGACACTAAGATGGCCGCCATCTGCAAACTATTAGGCTAATGACCTATTAGATTTGTCAAGAAGAATGCTCCCTTCATAAAGGTATGTTGTTGCAAAATTTGGCAGAGATCGAATGATTAGGTTAGTCGTAATTTGATTTAAGCTTTGAACATTTGTGTGGCCGCCATTACGTTTCCGTCAAGATGGCGGCGATATAAAACATGACACTGGGGTGCCCTTTGCTAGTGCTACCTTTGTACCAAATTTCGTTCAATTTGCGCTCACCGTGTTCGAATTGATAGGGGGGGACAGACATTCAGAGTACACACACTCACACACACACACACAGACATAGACTCACACACATACACACACACAGACCGACACACTTTTTTTCGCCTTGTAGTGATCTAATAAGTCTACTTTCATTTTTTGCAAAAATCGAAAGTAGGCTAAAAATGTATGCGCTCGGTCTAAAAGACCGTGACCCGTCCCCTCACGGGTTAAAGGTACATGACTCCATGGCCTATATATATAACAATCCAACATGGCGACGATCCGAAATATTTAGACGGCTCTGAATATCTACGAATCTATTATAGCAATCAAACTGAATTCTTTTATGTTCATAGGGTATATGCGGTGATCACAAATCCAACATTGCGGCAACGCGAAGTATAAATATTCACATGGACGTTTCTCGCAATTTAACCATCTGAGTGCAGTGCAACTTGGTACAGTAAATCCTTATACAAATGTTAATACACTGGCATCTAATTTATTTCAGTTGTTTCCATAACCACAAGATGGCAGCTGTGCGGAATTTTAAAATCTCGTTTTTACTTTTTATGTCCTAATCATGCGATTGAAGTTTGAATGCTACACGTACACAATAATCTTCATGTAACAGTACAAAACTCTAGGACCTACATATATAAAAGTCCAAAATGGCGACCATCCGAAATATTTAGCCGGTTATCAATATCTTCGAATCTATTACGGCAATCAAACTGAAATTTTGTATGTTGATAGTGGTAATTAACATAAGTAGGATATATGAAAATAGGCAGTATAGTTCTTCACGGAACTACTTGTTTTTATTTTATTTTAATGTACGTCGGGCTTGTAGTTTTTGCCAGTAAGCCTAGAGTTTTTGTGTATGCTCTCTTTGATCTAAAGATAATACTGATGAACAATCAGGCTGCAATATAATATTTTATGTTGGCGTATATTCCTAGCCATTTTATGTATCAAATTACTATGATAGTTTGAAATATGTATTTCGGCGTAAGTCCGGTTAGTTTACCGTTCGCCTAAATATTCAAAAGTACCTATTTTACTTGAATCGTTCGTATTTTTCCTTGCGTTTGTATACGTCAAACTCTCCTCCTTGACGTGCACTACCAGGCGTAACCAGTCGCACCAAAAATCGCACTTTGCTCCCATATAGTCGGCATTCCAGTATTACCTACAGTTCAATGGGTTAGACTCACGTGGCGGCCATCTAGCCCATTAGCCCCTGCACCAAAACCGCCTAACATATCCTACTTCCGTCGCATTTTAAGGCCATTTATGTATTTTATTATGATATTTAAGTCGCCTCCGTTGTGTAGTGGTCAGCTTGATTAGCTGCCACCCAGGAGGTCCGCGGTTCGATTCCCGGCTCTGCCACGAAATTTGAAAAGTGGTATGAGGTCTGGATTGGGGTCTACTCAGCCTCTGGTGGTCCAAATGAGTAAAGGGGGTTCGACTCCCACCTCAACCATCCTCGAAGTGGTTTTCCGTGGTTTCCCACTTGGTCTTCGGGCAAATGCTGTGAATGCTACTGTACCCGTAAATTCGGGAAGTTGCCTGTCGGAAATCCATATCAAAGCTGGATTGCTAAATTCTAAAAAGGCTCCGGCTAAAATTCCATCAGATATCGCTCCAACAAGGTTTTCGGGAATTTACACAGTATTCTACAATGATATTATGGATATACAACAAAATACACTGGGGCTCAGATGAACACCTACCTTTTATTCTCGGGACTTATAAAGGGACTTAGCGCCATCCTGAAAAGGGGTCCCCTGTACCATTGTTCCTTTTATATCAAAAATAAATCACCCGAAAAACGATATAGAAAACTAAGTAAATTTATTAAGAATTGTAAGCTATATCTAAAATTTAAACAAATAATAACAATTCCTAAATTAATAAATTAATTAATACATTCTTGCACTCTCCTCTCTAACAATACACACACTACTGAAGTTACTGTCAGTTATACAGAAATAAATTTTGAACGGCCTAAACTTACTACAAGTAATAAAACGTTTAACAAAAATTCCGGCGTGCTTGGAGTTCCTACGGAGCTAATAAAAATGGCACGCTTCATGCACTGCACATCTGTTCAGCCGACCCATTCATAGATTGACACACTCAATCAGCCGGTAATCTGTTTCCATTCATCAGCTGTAGCTTGCCAACAACTCTTTCCATTTTATGTAATATACTGGCCTTGAATTATAACGGGACACATTTCTCCCTTTGCATTCGTTATGAGCACGCTGCTTGTGCGGACAGTAGCCTTGACTCAGAATTACATTTTCTCTTTACAAAACTGGCTGTAACTCTCACAATTCTCTATCAAATACACTTGAATTTTAATACAACCATCCATTAATTCCCTCGCTACATTCATGACTGCCGAAGTTATCCTCATACACTCTTAACAATTCAAAACATTCCTTCCAAAAACATTCATTCTAAAATACACTATATTTCAAAAACATATGATCGAATAATTATTATTAAAATTATTCCCATAGTTGAATAATTGTGAAAAGTATTTACAAACACTGTAATCGTTATGTTTAACGTTGTATAACGATATCCATACGTTATATATTAGAGTCTTAACTCTCTTAAAAATATACCTTTTTATCAAGTATATACAATATGATCCTCATATATAAATTCTTTATCACTCACCAATGTTAATATACTGCAACGCCCTGTCATAATTGGGTTTATATTCAATATCAGGCTAATGATTTCAATCAGCAAAGATCAAATGCACGTAGATACTCAAATCCGTGTTTTAATAAAATGTTTAATAGAAGTATTAGTTAACATAAGTCGACAACATTATTTCCCAAATTATTTTCCGATCAATAACACTCTCGTCATCACTTCTAAGTCGTAAATTCACATATATCGGAGTCCTTAACAACTATACTTTTATAACTTACCTCAAATGCGGAATAACCTCGCATGACCACAAACATCTCTCCACATAGCCTCATATACACCCTGTATATGTTATTAAATTTCTCATCTACTATGTTGAACGATTCCTTAACACACATTAATTGTTACCAACATCTCTTCCGTAGAACATGCATTTGAATTACTGGCATATTCCTCAGCATTGTAACACTCAACTGCTGGTGTACTGAACACTTCCTTACGTTCTTAAAAGAAATTTCCATTTATAAAAGACGACCTTAGACGTATCGTGTATGACCTCCATGAGTTTACTTTATAAAATATTACTTAATTGTCCACTTAATTGTTACATATACATTTAATAGAAATATTGTTATGTTCCACCATTCTTATCTCGCTTTAAAATTACACGTCTTTGCAATGTCTTGTCCACAATATGACGTGACACCACATATTGTGTATAAATAACCATACATGTTATTTATATGTCCAATAAAATTTAATCTTGACCGGGATAAACAAGCTTTGAATTCCCTGTCGTTTGATAAAAATTATCTTCTATGAAGATATATCTCCTAATAAAATTAAATGACTAAACTCTTAGCTTTCTCAAATAAAGTAAGGATTGTCAATTCCGAAATGTGTTTCAATGCTATACAAAGAATGTCTAAGAGTATATGACTTCCATCATATCATGACGAATATTTCTTGTTAGATCGACGTAAAGTTCATAGTAATTATGATAATATAACAATGTGTCATTCGTAGTTTCTTCTGTTCTTGAAGCTTTTTCTGACGATAAGATGCCCAAATTAAATTATTAAAAGGAATTTAATTGGTATCCACGACTAAATATCTACCTCCTCAATGCAAAATAAAATTGAAAAACGTCGAATGTTAAAATGACTGGTCTTATATAAGGAATACTGATTCCTTAAACAAATAAACATGTCAGTTCAGAAACTGCATCGTGGAATGTAAATGTGAAAATGATGAAAGACGATCATCTCACATGATCTTGTAGAATAAAATCTTGTTACAAACATGAAGTATAAATATATATCGAAACATGGAAATACAGAAAATATGGAGTAAAACGCTTGCTCTGAATGTCCTTAAAAAGCTCTAACTTCATAGGAAAATAACATTTTTATCTTATCAGACGATATCTAGATGATCTGGTTAAGTATTTGAAAAATACTTAGATGTTTCCTCAATCCAAGATACTGAGTTGGACCCTTGTCCGCTTCCTCGAACCAGCAACCATCGGATAAGGAAGGAATTTCCTCTCCGGTAATCACCAATCTCCGTCTGGAATCGAACAGCAACCTCCCGTTCATAGGTCTTCTTTGTTGCCGGGTCCTTCCTGGCATATTGACAAATCTTCTTATGATGAATCTTCATTCTCCGTCGTAGATATAGTTTAATGTCATTGTCTAGTAAATTTGTAGAAATATTCATATATATGGTTTATGAAATATTTCTATAGCTCGTAGATGTTATATTAAAGTTCGTGAAATGACGTTAATGCACTAGATGTAATTGTACATAACGTCTACATTCAGAAGTATTCTGGTTAACGAAACTCCTTGTTGCATCTATATCTCTGCTTCAAATATGTCCCTGGCGCATAAAGTCTTTAGTTCATCATCTCAAATATGTGACAAATATCGAATAATAATTCTCGATGAACATTAGCAGTCATAATGAAGTACTGTTAGTATGCTGCTCCAATGTTAAAGTCAATCACTGTTACTCACTTGGACTTTGTTCGCTGCAATCTCGTTCCAACTAATAATGCTTTACAGCTCTGCATCCGTCGCTTTTGTTATACACTTCTAAAAAGTTAAGATCTTCGAAAGTATTCTATATGTGACGCTTAATTTTCGTAGATTAATAATATGCGTTCTGAACTGTATATATATTCAAATAGCTGAAGTATAATCTCAATTAACAATGAGAAAACGCAATATCAAGTCTCTTGCAAACTTCGCCAAGTTTGTATGCACGGGGATCTACAATATCTACCCTGCAATCGCGCTATCTCCACGAGTAGTCGAACACCGTACTCGGATAAAGCCTTCGGGACCTCGGTTACCCCGGAATACACCTCTACACTCTTCAAAGTTTGTAGAAATAAGAACTCGGAGGCTTGGCGTTCCCTCTGCAAGTCGAAAATCTGGCCGCCATTTCTGCCTCCCTCCAGAAAATTAGCGCGCACTTTAAAAATTCTTATTACTGCGTAATTCGTCCTTTCGGCGACTTTCAAAGAATCTGTAATATTTTCCTTTAATTTTCTTCTCATTACCAATGAATAAAATATCCTTTTTGGGGCCTGAATGTAAAAATTCTCCATAGAATATAGTTGAAGGTAATCCCGTCTTCAATAAGACCTCTCCTCATTGGCTGGGGGCTTATGTCCAATGCCATAATAATAACAATATTTATAATATTCCATACCTAATTTACTGTTGCTATGCCAATTTCAAGCTTCTAAAATCTTCTATTGCGCAACATATCACGTGATTGGGATCTCCCTGCCTGCTCGAGACACTAACACGACTGGTTTGCGTCAGGTTCCAGGATTTATATTGCCATGTTAAATTATATCATAGGCTCGAAAAATGTTCTCATTTCAGTCCCAAATAATTCATTTTTCGGGGGCAGTACCTAACGTAAGGCCACGGTCGCCTCCTTCCCTCTTCCTTGTCTATACCTCCCACCCTTCCCATCTCTTCATCAGGCCCCTGTTCGCTTTGCAGGTGAGGCCGCCTGGGTGACGTGTGAGTCACACTCCTCAGTTGTATCCTCGACTCAGAGTCTCAAGCTCCGTGACACTACCAGTGGCGGTGAAGGTGGGATCCCTCGCTTAGTCCGTGGGAAAAGCCAACCCTAGAGGGTAAATGATAAAAAAGAAAGAATTCTTATATTCAACATGGCCTGAAACAATACCTCGTGGAATTTACCTACACATAAGATATACTGCAAAATAAGCAAGAAGACACGAAATTCTTCAAACCTTTGAAGTTTTAGGACAATCTTCATTATTTCAACAATATGGAGACCAAGAGTGCTATTCATTATAAATCAATTATTTTGCTCTGAATTTAACAAAATATGTTGTCTGTCTTTCTACCAGCTTGTCTGTAGCCTATTTCTTTCGGTGGAGTGCCTAAAACAGTTTTGTTTGTTAGTTCTTGGAACTATTCGACTTAAGGGCTATGGTACGCGAACCATCTTTCTAACTTACCAAGGGCTATATAATGCCAAAAATACGAAGAAATTTGTACTATTATAGTTCGCACAGTGTAGAAATTACATGGTATCGTGCAAGTGATTGCGCTGACAATGAAAGAGACCACCTTGTGGTGTAGCGGCTAACATTCTTGGCTGTCGGGGTTTGATTCCCTGCCCTGCCACGAAATTAAATTTCGATTTGGGGTACCGAAATTGTATCGATGAAACGTAAGTCATCCAAGCGGTGCTCATTTCGAGGCCAGGCCAGTGGGCACGAGTTTCCTTTTTCTACATTCGTATTCTGCAATTCGAATTGAGAGCACATCACTCCGTAGAGTTGTTAGAATAGCTTCCGTAAAATATTCTCAAAGGCGTATACTACAAGTAGCCCTCATGAGTTAATCTAATTGCATATGTATATGTAGGCTAATCCAGATATGGTATTTAAGACATTTGATTTTCATTGCATTCTAAGATCTGGGCATAGGAAAACCTCGAAGCTAATTTTGCAATTTTGAGTGAATGAACATCCAAAGTATAGTAAGCATCATGTAGGGAGACTGTACCAGAGATAGCAAGAATTGCTTGGAGGCAAGTTGACATAGTAATTTGTGCTCGTACATCGAAGGAGGTTGTCAGGGCGGTGATGATGATGAAGATGGTGATAATGATGAAGACGGTGATTTACTAGTTAGGAACCAAGGGAATATAAATAGCCGATACTTAAGACTGAAGCGGATCTATGGTAAACACAAAATGAACTTGCAGGTTGATTGCGAAAGTACAGAAACTATCCAATCACCATATTTTATGGAGATTGACTAATCCAGAAGTGTACTTGAAATGGAGTAGTCTAGCACAAACAGGTGGAAGCAAAGGTTGCTCTTGTGTGAGACCTCCATGGGCGTAGCCAGGACTCTATGCTGCAAACACTGTGGAGTGCCTGTTACCCTAGCTCACGTTCAAAAAACATAATTAAGAATGGGATTTACTACGAAAGTTAGGAACCACCGAAATAGATCCAAGATGCAGCTGTAACATTTCAGAAATGTTACGCGATCCATGTTTTCATTTCTTTCTCGTGTTAGAAGCGAAAATACAATGGGCATAATATTGTTATTGGCCATAAGAAGGATACAACATTTATGCTGGACCCCACCATCAGATGTGCAGTAACCTTCGGCATAACAAAACAGGTCGTTTAGATCAAACGATAGGCTTGAAAGAGAAGTGAAAGCTTGTGGTACGTTTCGAATAAGCGAGAGGAACAACATCAACCTTTTAAAATCACTCATCAAGTTTGGGTATGCCTAAATATAAATGACCTAATTTTGCTATCAATGAATCCATTCAATAATATAGAATTCATATTCAATGTACTCGGGAACAGTATGAGACGTAGTCTATTGGTACTGCACCCTTATATCTGGATGATCCACCAATATCCCAGGCTGGAAATAATAATGGAGTGTAGCATCTTGAAGTCCCGGCTAAAAACAACATGGTGCTACTTGGCGAAAACACTCAGAATAAGGAACAGGATTTTTTAACGTGGAATGTGCTATAGTAACTAACTACAGAACAGTAGGGTTCACTATCTACTCAGGAACAATGAGAATCTACGAAAATTTCGGTCGTAAGTATGCGGATTAGGTCCCTCGGTAACTTTCACCCTATAGCACATTCCTCTACCATTTAACTACAAAGATAATGCCAATTTCCTATAAAAACAATCAGGGAAACGTAACGACGTGCCTGCGTATTTATTATCTAAACAATACACGTTTCCTATCATAGGCATTGATGAACTGCCTTAATAAAATTAAATGAAATGAAATGGCCAATTGTCATTGCTTCATAAGCGTCGAATACATATTCGTTTCATATAGAAACTATAAAAAACATTATTACAAATGCTTTTATAAGCTTAAATAAAATATGACTTGAATAACAGCAAACAACTGCTGAGCCCTAGGTAACGGGAGTTTGATAACAAGAAAAATGTTATTAAGTTAATAATAAAAAATATCCCCTTAAATTAATAAATAAAGTTACCACTGACGTAGATCTCCGTCATTACAAAAACTATTCATTTCTCTATACAATTATCTCCCGCCTCCTATCACTCAAATTCTTCTCACGGAAGCGATAAAAATCTCTAAATTTAAATTACAAGTTAAAACTAATAATGCGCGTAAATGTAATTATAAGCCTATCTTTAAATTCTTAACGCTTTCTGTACAATATAAATATGAACATTGTAGTTCAGCAACTACTTAATATAAAATAAAATATGTACAACGTTTCAACATCTCTCCCCTGACAATAAAATATAAAATTGTCATATTTTTCCTTTGCTGTCTCTCAACGGACTTTTAGAAAATACTTCTTCACTCTACTATGTCTCCTTCGTGGTTTCAGTGACAGTCTGGGATTCCATAATCCATAAAATTAAGTAGAGATACAGTTCAAATACCTCCTATAACTTGTCTGTCAATAATAAAAATACTTAATAAAAATACATATTTCCACTGCGTTGAATAATTACTGTAAATTCATTATCTAATCAAGAACCATTTAATAGATCTATTGCAATAACTTCCAATACTAACAAACATTACTAACACTGCATCTTCATAAAAATCCTATTTCAACTTCAAATATGCGCGAGTCTGTCATTACAGACATTCCTTCAACAATTGACCAATGGCTTCACAATTGCCCATTGTCTTACAATAAATACCTCCGTCTGCTACGGGAATAATAAATCCCACTCACAGAGATGCTTCGCAGTTCCTTTCAAAAACATATTACTTCTCAACTCACTTCTCAATAACAAATTCCTTTCATAGTTGCAACACTCTTAATAAAAATATTTAATAAAAATACTGGTTCTAGCAATGAATTAATTGAACATTTAATACGATAAAATACTAGTCTTCAAATAACTATCTTATCCCTCTGCATCATTCACCTTTCTTTAAAAGCTTTCAATTAGCTACAATATTTCTTTAAATCTTTCTTCGCATTCTGATAGTTTCAAAATACGCTGTAATTCGTATTTGCTTACTTGACATTGTTTTCTTTTACATATTCTTTCTTTAATATATTTCTCACAAAACTTCAATACTTTAAAATTTTTAGTCATTAAATATTTATCAACGAATCTGTCTCATAAGTTCTCAGATCGTGACTTGACATAGATCTCTACATAAGATCTTTAAGAATTGCATTCTTTCAAATATTTCTACACTCTTGGTTTACATTTCCATAATAATTTTCTTTGACAAAGAAAAACGATGTTTTACAATTCAAAAATCGACAAAATGTGATCTGAACACATTTAAACTTTACCATAAAAATATTCTGAACTAAACTGTAAAATCTCAAATTTCGAAAGTCGCAAAATTGAAAAAGATTCTAAATAACATTCTAAAGAAAAATTCCAAATTCTCAAATTCGACGAAAAATATACATTAACATCCGCATGATGTAATTATGAAAAAATAACGTCGCAAATAACTATAATATCATTAAAATGTAGAAAAATGGCATCAATAAATAGTTTTTTTGGATATTCTTCAAAGTCTACAATGATCTACAAAGTGGGATATAAATCGTTGGTCCGAGGACTACCTGGTGTGGCGTTAAAGATGAATAGAAGTAGGCTTCCTTCGCCATCCTTTAGAAACGGGTTGTTTCTAATAGCATAAGACTGCATGATGTAGTTTGGTCTGCTCCGCCCTCGTAAAGAAGTTCCCGTGCGGTCAAGTCCGTGATTCGAACTCGATCATCATCGTGTTGCCGTTCCATCCACCGGTGACTCTTCTTTTTGTGAGATGGGATAGCCCTTTCTCTCTTCGGTGCCGGGTACTCTCTGGCCACCCTCGTACAGGGATTCTTCTTGTCTTCTTCGCCAAAAGTCCAATATATATCGTCATTTTAGATGTTATAATAATAATAATGTTATTGGTTTTACGTCCCTTTTAACTACACTGGCTTTTAGAGACGCCGGGGTGCCGGAATTTTGCCCCGAAGGGGATCTTTAACGTGCCAGAAAATCTACTGACACGGCACCCTCGCATTTGCGCACCCTCAAATGCCAGCTGACTGCGCCAGGTTTCGAATCTGCAACCTTGGGCTCAGCAAGCGAGAACGTTACCCCTGAGCCACGCAGCCAGACCATTTTAGATGTTGAAATGACTTGTAGATGTAGAATTTTCTTCACGGGGGAGATGAGATGTTATGCTCCCCGCGAGATTGATGTTATGTCATTTCGAATATTCTTGCTGCCATCATAGTTCTGTTCCCATAACTTTTTAGTCGCTCATCATGACTGCTGTAGATTCGTTAAGAAATTCCTCCCTCAACTTCAGGAATTTCGTCATATCTAATTCTGTAGATTGGTTTAAAATACCTTTAAATATTGTTCTTGTTGAATGTCGACTTATTTATTTATTTATTTATTTATTTATCGTATGGCTTTTAGTGCCGGGAGTGTCCGAGGACATGTTCGGCTCGCCTGAGTCTGTAGCTGCTTCCAGCGGATACCCTAAAGGGCGAGCTACAAGTTCCGTTCAATTTCAAGTAGTTCCAACTTTCGCCACCAGATATCAATGATACCTAGTGGTGAACGTTGGAACTTTGATAGAGCGTTCGGACGAAATCTAACCTAACAAATTTTGCTTTACACAAGTTTAGTCTGTGAAAGGATCTTTTACATGCCATAAATCTATGACATGGGACCGCCGGCTTTACTTCCCCTCCGGAGGAAGGCAAACTGAAGGATTTTTAACGCTCTTAAAAAAATCCGACGACTTCGGCCGGGTTTGAACCCGCTATCTTGGGCATAGCAGTTCAGCATGCTGCCGACTACGCCACCGAAGCCGCCAATGTCGACTTTATATGTATACTTGCACAAAACTAAGTGCCTTCGATGTGAATTTCTATATGCTTAGTAACAATGTCGAGCTACTTGTCGAGACGTCTTTCCGCTGAAGGTGTAATTAATAAGAAGCCTTGATTCCTCTCTCATGTCTCCCTCATCAAATTTCGAAGCCCGCGTCCCCTTCAGACCATGGATCTGATTGGTCTCTCAATGTCGATGATCATAATAATCCTTAATTACATAAATAATTAGTCGCATTTCTAATAAATAGTTCTTATTTATTATTTAATGTCTTCTCTGATATTATGATATTTTAAAATCTTTCTATGCTCAATACAATGCTGGCACTTGTTTTAGTAAGGCCGCTTCTCATTGGCTGCATGTCGCTTGCCATCCTCGCGTCTACCCCTTCCATGTTCCAGACACGCTTACAGCTCGCTTCGGGGTTTGGCTCTCTTCGGAAATGCTCGAGTTTCCTCGCGCCTGATCGTCCGGTCTCTCTTTGTACGACGTAGTTCATCTGCAAGTTACTGCACGTGGCTACTAATTTCCTCATTGGCTGGCTGAATTAACTGAGTTAACTGGACAATGTAACAAACTGGTTTTCTGGTCGACTTCCAGAGTCGTTATATTTTAGCATGGGACAATTTAGAAAACTTTGAGGAGATGAATCATTTCTTGGCTCGCTCCCATATAAGCGTACAGTACCCAATAACATTATATTGCTAATATTAATAGTCTAATAATAATAATATGAAGAGAAGAGAAGAGAAGACCGGCTTTACGAAGCCCTGTCGGGAAGGGCTGGCCGTGCGTGCCTGAACTGACGAGTTCCAGCGTAGACAGTGCTGACAGTGTGAGGCTAGGTCATGCGGCCCTAAAAGCACTTGCCAAGCTTGCAGGGCACCACGCCATGCTATACACAGCTCGCTCGCACATGTAGCTAGCGGCAGGTGTGGGAGAGGCAATGACATGTGGTCACGCACTTGTGGCTTACTCCTTAGACTGCCCGTAAGGGTGCAGCAGGATAGAACATACTACAGGCACTAGCTACACAGGGCCCTGCTAGGTAGTCTCTTTCTATCCCGCCTTAATTGGCCCTTGTCTCATCTTTCCTGGTACCCTCAATATCCCAGGCCGAGGAAGTCTCTTTCTTTCCCGCCTTAATTGACCTTGTCTCATCATTCCTGATACCTTCGGTGCCTCATGGAAAAAATCCCAATAAGGACACGTGTCTTTCAGCACAACGTCAAAACATGGGCAGGATAAGAGTGAATTGCACCCCCTTGTTTAACTACTTGCTTATTATGATGCAAAGAAACACCTCGCTTGGCTTATCTTTCGCAAAGGACGCAATATATCACTGCGGGACTTAGAGCTGTGCAGGCGATTTGAAAATGGCTTTAGAAGTGGTTAGGGTTGTTTATGAGTCAAAGCCTCTCGTAACAGTGGCTTTGATGGTTTAGTTGGTAGCACGCTTAGTTTCTATGTCCAAGGTCGCAGGTTCAAACCCCTTTTGAAGTCGTCGCCTTTCTTAAGAGCGTTAGAAATCTCTCAGTATGCCTTACTTTGGAGAGGAAGTAAAGCCGACGGGCCTATGTCATAGATTTATGGTATACACTTGTGTAAAGCTAAATTATATGTTAGATTTGACTAACGCTCTTAGGTTCGTGACCCATGGCTAATTGGTTAGCATGGTAGACTTTGACCTTAAGGGATTTGGGTTTCACTCTTAGGGATTTTAATCTGTTATGGAGATAGGAAACATAGTTATGGAAAGAAGGGTCGAGGCTAATATCTGTAGGGTAGGTCAAGGTCTGAATACGCTAAACAGATTATCTTAGATGTAGCTTAAATTATCTTGAGCAGGGAGTAACTGCCAGCCTTGTGAGGTAAAACTGAGACATGATAAACTGTTTTCTACCTCAGTCATATTGTTTCGTGGTTTTACCACTTCTACTACAGGTAAATGCATGGATGATTCTTAACTTAAGGTTATGACCGCCTCCTCCCCAATCCTTACTTGAGTTTTTTTTAAATCTGAACACCAATAACTATGAAGGAATCATTTATCTGTTGTCATGACTTCTCAGTACATTATTGTGTAAAGGTTAGTTTATTGATCATTCAATTATGATGAGTGTATGCATTCCTAGGTTTTAGAAATAAGTGAATTACACCATGGCCCCAAGCAGAGCAATTTGTTATCTTAAGTAGCCTACATGTTGCCATACAAAGTGAATCACACCCTAGCCTCTGGCAGAGCAACATGTTATCTGAAGTAAATGCTGACATGCAAGTATTGAATTACAGCTGATAACACTTTGTAGCCTTTTGTCTGCGAAAATTGTTAGTATAGTTAGTTCGTTGACTAAGAAAGGAACATATGAATTATTTAATCACGTGTATTTTAGTATATATATTGTGTGTGTAGGTCATGAATAATATTTAATTGTTAAACATATAGACCATCAACTTTGTGATTTGTTGATATATAGGTAATATGTACATGTTATCAAACCCTTCAACACAGCGTAATATGTTTAGAACCTTATAAACAAGTAGGTGAACATATTTATTTTATTAAGTTAGGTACACTTATCTTATACTTATTTTTATTAGTTTTTGCAACAAAACTATGTAAATTAATACAAACTTACCTTAAAGTAACTAAAAATCGCACAAATTATTTACCTTTTTTATATTAACAGAAATAGCATAAGCTAAAGGGTTATTTCTATTTTATAGTTTATGGAACTCATGTTTAAATGAAATATATAGTAAAACAAAAATAACAACTGATAACAGTAATCTTTTATTTTCCTTAAAGAATGTTACTAACGTAATCTGGTATGCCAGTGGATTATTTCTATTTTATAGTTCACGAAACCCATGTTTACAACAACAATATATAGATAAATAACCGTTATCATTCATTGAAAGAGAACTAGAACTGATCAAGGAAGGACAACCAATATTTATTAAATGTTATAACAACTGAAATTTAAACAAAATGGTATTATTATGTTGAAAAAGTAACAAGATGTTCAGTAAAGAACATATAGCCTACTTTCACCTAAATGCATGGGTTTAGTTATAACTCTTTGTCCTATTCAAGGAGTATAATTGAATGTTGGTTGTAGTAGCTTGTTGAAATACAACGTGCTATACGGATATTATACGCTGATTGATTGAATCCTCACCTGAATGATATATACACACACTAATACAGCCATCACAATAACACGGGTTATGAGACAAAATTCAACACTCACCCAAGTACACGGGACTAAAAGACCATTATACCCATGCATCTCAAATGAAACAGCAGCAACAACAGCTTCTTACCCAAATCCTGCCTCGTATAAAAGTACATACACTAGTAAGCCTACAGACCTCACAGTGACACAGGTTATCAGACAACTTCTACTCACACCCAAGAACACGGGGCTACAAGTCCATGATGCCGCAAAACCCCTAAAGAATTAACAACAAAAATAACAACAATAGACTCAAACCGCGGATCAAGGACAAAGAATTTAAATAGCTCTAGTCGAGTGTTGAAATGTGTGGTTTAATGAGTGCAGCATATTATACAATCTTTTCGATTGCAAATACACACAATATATGCTTAACATTATAACATGTGAGTAGTTATGAAGCAATAAATACAAAAAACGAAGTAAAAATCAACGAAACCACGGGGATTCGAACCACGGAACTCTTCACTATGAAGCTAGTTCACTACCACTACGCCACGAATGCGGTACAAGATAGATAGATATGTAAATAACTTCTTTAGTACGAATGTACAGTATCATATTTTGTGTTGTAATCAACGATTTCATTAGCGTTTTTTGGTGCTTCTATAAACCATTTGATACTAAATATGTATTATTTTGTTCAGTACATTCCTAAAAAGGATATAAACTTACGCAGTTACGAATATAAATGGATTTACGAGCACAAATAGCGGCCATTTTGTGTACGACCCACAACCATATGGCATGGTCAATCAAACCTGTTAAGTATCTTCTACGGTAACATATTCTATTATAATAGGCTAATATCCTACCGGTCACCTCCTTGAGGACAGTTTAAACCTCCATATGTACGATAAGCTGAATTGTTGAGATCAGGCCTTGTTGAATCGTAAGTTATGGTTGGGCGATAATACTTGCATGATTCATACATCCACCATCCTGAAACTATTAGGCGGATGACCTTGTAGTTTCGACAAAAGACGTTTCCCACATCAAGGTGTATTGTTGCAAAATTTAGTAGAGATCGGATGATTAGGTTAGTCATAATTTGATTTAAGCTTTGAACATTTGGGTGGCCGCCATTACGTTTCCGTCAAGACGGCGGCGATATAAATCATGACAATGAGGTGCCCTTTGCTAGCGTTATCTCTGTACCAAATTTCGATCAATTCGGTTTCACCGTTTTTGAATTGATAGAGGGAATCGATTTGCACACATACATGGCCACCATCCACAAATTATTGGGCTGATGACCTTGTAGTTTGGTGAAAAGGTCCTTCATACATAAAGATATAATGTTGCAATATTTGGTAGACATCGGATGATTAGGTTTAACGTTATTTGATATAAGCTTTGAACATTTGGGTGGCCGCCATTACGTTTCCGTGAAGATGGTGGCGATATAAAACATGACACTGAGGTGCCCTTTGCTAGTGCTACCTCTGTACCAAATTTCGTTCAATTCGGTTTCACCATGTTCGAATTGATAGGAGGGGACATACATTCAGAGTACACACACTCACACACACACACACACACACACACAGACTCACACACAGACAGAGACACAATTTTTGGCCCTGTGTAGATCTCATAAGTCTACTTTCATTTTTTGCAAAAATCAAAAGTAGGCAAAAAAATAACCCGTTTACATTACATTGCTCGACATATTGCATAAAATATAAGTTTAGAACATAGATACTAGCTCAAGCTATTCATTATCTTTAAAGTAGTGTAATTTGGTAAGTCAGTGGGTTATTTCTATTTTATAGTTCATGCAACCCGTGTTTACAACAACAATATATAGATAAATAACTGTTATCCTTCATTAAAAGAGAACTTGAACTGACTGAGGGAGGATCTCCGATATTTATTAAATGTTATACCAACTGAAATTTAAACACATGGTATTATTATGTTGAAAAACTAAAAAAATTATCGGTTTACATTACATTGCTTGACAGATTACATAAAACAAGATGTTCAGTAAAGAACATATAGCCTACATTCTCCTAAATCCATGGGTATTGTTAAACCTCTTTGTCCTTTTCAAGGAGTATAATTGAATGTTGGTTGTAGTAGCTTGTAGAAATACAACGTGTTATACGGATATTAAAAATGCATATGAGGTGCCCTTTGCTAGTGCTACATCTGTACAATTTTAATTCACTTCGGTTTCACCGTGTTTAAATTGATATGGTGAACCGATTTGCACACATACATGGCCGCTATCTGCAAACTATTGGGCTAATGACCTTGTAGTTCACTCAAAAGATGCTTTCCACAAAAAGATATGTTGTTGCAAAATTTGGTAGAGATCAAATAATTAGTTTGGTCGTAATTTGATTTAAGCTTTTAACATTTGGGTGACCGCCATTCCGTTTCCGTCAAGATGGCGGCAATATAAAACATGACCCTGAGGTGCCCTTTGCTAGTGCTACCTACGTACCAAATTTCGTTCAATTCGGGTTTACCGTGTTTGAATTGATAGGGGGAATCGACTTGCATACATATACGGCCGCCATATGCAAACTATTGGACTGACGACATTGTAGCTTGGTCAAAGAACGCTTTTCACATAAAGTTATGTTGTTGCAATATTTGGTAGAGATCTGATGTTAAGGTTGGTCTTAATTTGATTTAAGCTATTAACATTTGGGTAGCCACCATTACGTTTCCGTCAAGATGGCGGCGATATAAAACATGACAATGAGGTGCCCTTTGCTTGTGTTACATCTGTAGCGAATTTCGTTCAATTCGGTTTCACAGTGTATGAATAGATAGGGGGAATCGATTTGCTCACATACATGGCCCACTTCCGCTAATTATTGGGCTGATGACCTTTTAGTTTGGTCAAACAATTCTATATACAAAAAGGTATAATGTTGCAATAACCGGTTGAGATCAGATGATTAAGTTGGTCGTAATTTGATTTAGGCTTTTGACATTTGGGAGGCCGCCAGTACGTTTTCGTCAAGATGGCCGCGATATAAAAGCTCACACTGAGGTGCCCTTTGCTGCTGCTGCTACCTCTGTACCAAATTTCGTTCCGTTCGGTTTCACCGTGTTTGAATTAATAGGGGGGATCGATTTGCACACAAACATGGCGGCCATCCGCAAACTATTAGACTGATGACCTTGTAGTTTAGTCAAAAGACGCTCGCCATATAAATATATGTTGCTGCAAAATGATGATTAGATTGGTCGTAATTTTATTTAAGCTTTTAAAATTTGGGTGGCCGCCATTACGTTTCCGTCAAGATGGTGGCAATATAAAACATGACACTGAGGTGCCCTTTGCTAGTGCTACCTCCGTACCAAATTTCGTTACATTCAGTTTCACCGTGTTTGAATTAATAGGGGGAATCGATTTGCACACAAACATGGCCTCCAGCTGCAAACTTTTGGGCTGATGACCTTGTAATTTGGCCACAGGATGTTCCCCACAGTAAGGTATGATGTTACAAAATTTGGTAGAGATCGAATGATTAGGTTAGTCGTAATTTGATTTAAGCTTTGAACATTTGGGTGGCCACCATTATGTTTCCGTCAAGATGTCGGCGATATAAAACAAGATGTTCAGTAAAGAACATATAGCCTACTTTCTCCTAAATGTATGAGTATAGTTATAACTCGTTGTTATTATCAAAGATTATAATAGAACTATTCTTTGCTGAAGACCTTAGAAACGATTTACCTCTACCAAACGCCACAACCTTGATAAAGAGTGCTACCATCATTGAAGAAAGAAAGAAAGAAAGAAAGAAAGATAAGAAGTATCTAAAGAATGTTATGGATCTGGAGACATAATAGACTGGACTGGCGGCGTGGCTCAGCGGTAACGTTCTCGCTTGCTGTACCGTATGTTTCAGGTTCGTATCCTGGCGCAGTCAGCTGGCATTTGAGGGTGCACAAATGCGAGGGAGCCGTGTTAGTAGATTTACTGGCACGTTAAAGATCCCCTTCGGGACAAAATTCTGGCACCCCGGCGTCTCTAAAAGCAACAGTAGTGAAAAGGGACGTAAAACCAATAACATTATTATTATTATTATTATTATTATTATTATTATTATTATTATTATTATTATTATTATTATTATTATTATTATTATTATTATTACATAATCGGCCTGACGCGGGCAACATCCAACTTTGAGTTGAGGCATGTCTTTACACGTCTGGCTGCGTATGACTTTCACAACCCTAATTGAATTAACAAATCTTTCCATGACCCTACAGAGACGTGTGTATACCAACTATGTGGATATTTTCGATTGCTATTTGGCTGAAATAAACGTATTAATTAATATCCTGAACTAGCACCAACGGTAGAGTTCAGATACTATGTGAAATCGTTTTGTTCTTTACTTCAATTAACATTTTCAAATAACGCACAATAGGCTGTTACAAACCCTTTAAAATAAAAAGTAAAAATGTATCGTAGTATCATCTTGTCATTCTTCAAAGTCGATGCGCATAGAATGCCAATGGTATAGTAATCAATGGAGCCCCACGTAGACTAGTCGTGACATCTAGTGGTGAAATATCGAACGATATAATCCTAACAGAGCGAGTGCATTCTAGCGGCCAGAAGAAGAAACTTTTCAATAAAAGTTAATAAGTAGGTTGGCGTGCAGTTACCTTTTTGGCAGCTAGATGTCTCGAGTAAATCTGCTGGCGAATTATGTTTTAATTAAATATATATTTCACACCATAATATGCACAATATAACGCTTAATTTTAAAACATCTGAGTCATTACAAAACAATAAACATATAACATTTCAAGCTAAAAACCTAGCTCTGATCGGGTTTGAACCATAGGCATTTGAGCGATAGGCTAACGCTCTACCACTGAGCTAATTGTATCAACGATTATCGTTCTATATAAAATGACTTACATAGAACTTGTTAGCAAATAATGATTTATACTAAACGATTTCATCACTGGAGTATATTATTTATATATAAAGCATTTCATACAAAGTTTATTTATTTTGTATCAGTACACTATATTGCATGCAATACTCAAATTAGTGAAATATAAGTCAGGAACAAGATAGCCGCTGCCATCTTGTCTTATTACTGAATCGGCTCAGCTTTTTAAAATCACGTCTGCACTATAGTATTACAAAATAAACTTTTAATTTCGAACGTGCCTCTTCCTTTAGAACAGTTAAAACGATTCTCGGCTCGATAATCGGAACTGGTGGGTCCCATGATATGGATTATAAAGTTTGCATAATTCGCACGGCCGCCATCCTGAAATGGTATGGCGGACGACCTTGAATTTGGTTCCAAGACGCATCCTATACGAAGGTATGTTGTTACCAAATTTGGTAGAGATCGGATGGTTTGGTTAGTCGTTATTTGATTTTACGTTTTGAACGTTTGAGTGGCCGCCATTCAGTTTTAGTAAAGATGGCGGCGATATAAAACATGACACTGAGGTGTCCTTTGCTAGTGCTACCTTTGTACCAAATTTCGTTCAATTCGCATTCACCGTGTTCGAATTGATAGGGGGGGACAGACATTCAGAGTACACACACTCACACACACACACACAGACACACACACACACACACACACACACACAGACTCACACACACACATACACACACACACACACACAGACTCACACACACACATACACACACACACACACACACAGACTCACACACACACATACACACACACAGACAGACACACTTTTTTCGCCCTGTGTTGATCTCATAAGTCTACTTTCATTTTTTGCAAAAATCGAAAAGTGCTATAATGACACTGAGGTGCCTTTGCTAGTGCTCCCTTTGTACCAAATTTTGTTCCGTTCGGTTTCACCGTGTTTGAATTAATAGGGGACTCGATTTGCACACAAACATGGCTACCATCCGCAAACTATGGGGCTGATGACCTTGTAGTTTAGTCAAAGGATGCTCCCCAGATAAAAGTATGTAGTTGCATAATTTGGTAGAGATCGGATGATTAGGTTAGTCGTAATTTGATATAAGCTTTGAACATTTGGGTGGCCGCCATTACGTTTCCATCAAGATGGCGGTGATATAAAACATGACACTGAGGTGCCCTTTGCTAGTGCTACCTCTGTACTAAATTTCGTTCAATTCGGTTTCACCGTGTTCGAATTGATAGGGGGGGGGGGCAGACATTCAGAGTTCACACATTCACACACCCACACACACGCACACACATACACAGACAGACACACAATTTTTCGTCCTGTGTTGATCTCATAAGTCTACTTTCATTTTTTGCAAAAATCGAAAGTAGGCTAATATAACTTTAAAACATAGATACTCACACAAGCTATTCATTATCTTTAATGTAGTGTAATTTGGTGAGTCAGTGGGTTATTTCTATTTTATAGTTCATGAAACCCATGTTTACAACAACAGTATGTAGATAAATAACTGTTATCCTTCGTCGAAAGAGAACTAGAACTGACCGAGGGAGGACAACCGATATTTATGAAATGTTATACCAACTGAAATTTAAACAAATGTTATCATTATTTTCCTAAAAGTAAAAATAATCAGTTTACATTACATTGCTCAATAGATTACATAAAATAAAGTGTTCAAACACTTACGCATTCCCCCATGCTATTGCATAACATTAACATTATCATCATTATGGTTGTTATAATTAGGTAGAGCTTTCTGTTGTTAACGGGATAGTCCTGCAGGGGGATGTAAAAATGATAATGAAAACTGGTAGCAATCATTTACCTCCACTAAATCAAAAATATGATTTGATTAAAAAGTTAATGGTGATGATCTTCCATAGTATTAAAAAAATCGCTAACTCTTCATTAAACATCAAATTAAATCACACACATAAAAATTAAAATATAATATGTACAAACACTTACGCATTTCCACACGCTATGGCATAACATCATCACCAGCATCATCATTATCATCATCATCATCATTATTGTGGCTAGGATTAGGTGGAGCTTTCGGTTGTTGATGGAATGGTCCTACAGATGTATGTAAAACATCATGATCATCATATTGGCTATGATTAGGTGAAGCTTCCTGATGTTGAGGGAATATTCCTGCAGATGGATGTAAAACATTATCATTATCATAATGGTTTTGATTAGATGAAGCTTCCTGATGTTGATGGAATAGTCCTCCATATGGTTGTAAAACATTATCATCAACATAGCGGCTATGATTAGGTGAAGCTTCCTGTTGTTGATAGAATAGTCCTGCAGATAAATGTAAAAGATCACCATTATGATCATCATAGTGGCTATGATTAGGTGAAGCTTCCTGTTGTTGATGGAATAATCCTGCAGATGGATGTAAAAATGAAGAATACTGGTAGCAATCATTGACTCTCACTGAAACACCACGCTGACTATGATCCACTAAAAAAGCTAATATTTGGGATAATGTTGATGGTGGTAACCCAAATATTAGCCATGATGTTAATATTCTGTGATTGTTTATAGAGCCCATAGTATATATGACTTGATGAAAAAGTTGATGGCAGTTATCTTCCATAGGATTAAAAGAAATTCGTTAACTCTTCGTTAAATCTCTTTAAAGTGAAAAGAAAGCCACAACGCATGGCATCATGCACTAATTGACTTAAAAACGTTCAACATGTTTTATTGTTCTACGAACTGTCGTCAAACCTGTATAAACTGTTGAGAAATCAAACGTGAACAGATTATTTATACTCTTATCAACGCTACATCATGCAAATGTAACAAAATATGAATAATAATCATTAGATTTCAGCTTTACACAAGCGATATTTAACACTTAAACACAACCAAGTTAGCATATTGTAACAAATGCATGCGTTTGAAAATACATCATCATTTTTCTAATATATTTCTTTTCCCCCCAAAAGCATATGCAGTTTCATTCCGGAAATATAGTCTTCTCATACAAATCTCAGGAAAATTAATTTTGAAGACAGATGGGAAATAAGCTATCATAGCTGTGTGATGCCAAGCGGATGTAAAAAACACATAACTTTTATTGCTACGGTCTCAGCTTTTCACCCGGAATCAAGTGACATTTATGGAAAGTATAAAGATATGAAAGTTACATGCGTTTAAGAATACGTCATCATTTTGCTAATATAAGTTTTCCCAGAAACCTGTGCAGTTTCATTCTCAAATAAGTTTCAGGAAAATTAATTTTGATTATTGGTGGCAGAGCCTACTCTGCTCTTCATTAGAAGGCGCTAAAACACTTTTCATTCCTCTTTATATGTTACTCTATTTACCCTTCGTATCTTCATCCTTCTCCTGTAATGCCCCATTTCAAACACTTCTGTTCGGGGTTGGGGAACAAACAAATCTTAGTATTGTGCCCGTCTCGGAAAGTATGTGCGATGATCCGGCCAATAATTACACCACACAATTTCGGAGAAAGAACAGGGGAGTGAAAAAAATGTAGCAGGAAAAGAACGAATGTGCCTGAATTCTAGTTTGAGAATATATGGAGAAAAACGGCTCGGGTGGCACGAGACAGAGTATCTCCGGGTCGTTACGGGGTGGGATAAATCAGACGCCATCAAACTTGAGTTCGCAAAGACACATTCCTGGTGAAGCCAGCGTTAAAAGAAGGAAAATAGAAATGACACAGATAAAGAAATGTAAGAAACTACTATCACTACATAATAAACACATAGCATTTTCAGCACGAAGATAACCAATTGTACTGTTGCGTAAATTTTTTCGACCAATTGCATACATAATACAGTATAGTTACGGGGCTATTGGGTCGAGTGAAACTTTAAAAACAGACGTTTCGAGACAACTGCTTGTCCCTTTATCAAGGTTCGTCAAGAAAGAAAGAAAGAAAGAAAGAAAGAAAGAAAGAAAGAATGAGTAAACAATGTGTCACTGATCATATTCATAGGTTAAGGTTTGTAGCATGGCCACCTCTTGCTGGTGGGCCATTGCAAGGAATCTAGCGCCTATGCTAAACGATTCTTTTTAATGGTCCAGTAGTGAGGTAGTAGGGGGCCTTGCTTTATGAAGTTCCATATCTAGATATATATTCTTTTTATGATTGTTTTTGTAATTTATTATTAGGAGACATGTTGAGATAGTGTGAGGTCTGTTAGTATCTTCCATGGTAGATGGAAGTAAAATTAAAAAAAGAGTATCTGTTTGAGGAGAGAAAAGGAAGGAGTTACTATGAAAATATCTTATCTATATATATAAAAGAAAGCCGTGTTAGTTACACTATTTATAACTCAAGAACGGCTGAACCGATTTGGCTGAAAATTGGTGTGGAGGTAGCTTAGAACCAGGAAACGGACATAGGATACTTTTATCCCGTGACGTGACATAAAACGTCAAAGAGAATACAAATCACTATAAAACGTAACGCAAATGACAGCTAAGGCAAGTCGTTTCCAGGAAACAGTAGCTCTTGAAGAGACACGGCCGACTGGATGCGAGTAGCACTCTCCACTAACGGTATAGAAAATGCGGCTCGTAATATGAAATCCCGTTAGTTATTCAACGTAATTTGTATAGGGGTAGTAAATCCAATTTACAATAGATGGCGCGAGTAGCTTCAACAAAATGGCGTGCGTTTGTTTCAAAAAAGTCTCACATGCGTTCATATACTATTCATCCGATTGCGATGAAACTTGGGTGAGATGTTCTGTACACTTCAGGTAAGGTTTCTGGCTGAGTAAATCCACTTAATAATTGGTAGCACACGAGTAGAATCAACAAATGAGCGACGACGGGCGAAGCGTTTCAACAAAAACCCGTATGCGTTCAAATACCACTCGTCTGATAGCGATGAAACATGGGTGAGAGGTTGTGTACACTACAGGCAAGGTTTTTGGCTTAGTGAATCCATGTTATAATAGGTAGCGCACGAGTAGATTCAACAAATGAGCAACAACGCGCGAAGCGTTTCAACAAAGTCCCGTATGCGTTCATATACTATTCGTCTGATAGCGATGAAACTTGGGTGAGATGTTGTGTACACTTCAGGGAATGTTTATGGCTTAGTAAATCTACTTAAAAATAGGTAGCGCACGAGTAGATTCAACAAAAGAATGACGACGGGCGAAGCGTTTCAACAAAGTCCTGTATGCGTTCACATAGCCTACCATTCGTCAGATAGCAATGAAACGTGGGTGAGAGGTTGTGTACACTACAGCAAAGGTTTCTGGCGTAGTAAATCCGTGTTATAATCAGTAGCGCACGGGTCGATTCAACAAAGAGCGACGACGCGCGAAGCATTTCAAAAAAGTCCCGTATGCGTTCATATACTATTCGTCTGATAGCGATGAAACTTGGGTGAGATGTTGTGTACACTTCAGGGAAGGTTTATGGCTTACTAAATCCACTTTAAAATAGGTAGCGCACGAGTAGATTCAACAAATGAGTGACGACTGGCGAAGCGTTCCAACAAAGTCCCGTATGCGTTCATATACTATTCGTCTGATAGCGATGAAACTTGGGTAGATGTTGTGTACACTTCAGGGAAGGTTTATGGCTTACTAAATCCACTTTAAAATAGGTAGCGCACGAGTAGATTCAACAAATGAGTGACGACTGGCGAAGCGTTCCAACAAAGTCCCGTATGCGTTCATATACCATTCGTCTGATAGCGATGAAACTTGGGTGAGAGGTTGTGTACACTACAGGAAAGGTTTCTGGCTTAGTAAATACATGTTATAATCGGTAGCGCACGAGTAGATTCAACAAATGAGTGACGACGGGCGAAGCGTTCCAACAAAGTCCCGTATGCGTTCATATATTATTCGTCTGATAGCGATGAAACTTGGGAGAGATGTTGTGTACACTTCAGGGAAGGTTTCTGGCTTACTAAATCCACTTTAAAATAGGTATCGCACAAGTAGATTAAACAAATGAGCGACGACGCGCGAAGTGTTTCAACATAGTCTCGTATGCGTTCATATACCATTCGTCCGATAGCGACTAAACTTAGGTGAGTTGTTGTGTACACTTCAGGGAAGGTTTCTGGCTTAGTAAATCCACTTTACAATAGGTATCGCACAAGTAGATTCAACAAATCAGCGACGGCACGCGAATCGTTTATACAAAGTCCCGTATGCGATCATATACCACTCATCCGATTGCTATGAAACATTGCTGAATTGTTGTGCACCCTCCAGGAAAGGTTTCTGACTTAGAAAATCCTTTTTACAATAGGTAGCGCACGAGTATATTCAACAAATGAGCGACGACCAGCGAAGCGTTTCAACAAAGTCCCGTATGCGTTCATATACTATTCGTCTGATAGCGATGAAACTTGTGCGAGAAGTAGTGTACACTTCAGGGAATGTTTCTGGCTTATTAAATCTACTTAACAATAGGTAGCGCACGAGTAGATACAACAAATGAGTGACGACGGGCGAAGCGTTTCAACAAAGTCCTATATGCGTTCACATAGCCTACCATTCGTCAGATTGCGATGAAACTTGGGTGAGAGGTTGTGTACACTACAGGAAAGGTTTCTGGCTTAGTAAATCCATGTTATAATTGATAGCGCACGAGTAGATTCAACAAATGAGCGACAACGCGCGAAGCGCTTCAAGAAAGTCCCGTATGCGTTCATATACTATTGGTCTGATAGCGATGAAACTTGGGTGAGATGTTGTGTACACTTCAGGGAATGTTTCTGGCTTAGTAAATCTACTTAACAATAGGTAGTGCACGAGTAGATTCAACAAATGAGTGACAACGGGCGAAGCGTTTCAACAAAGTCCCGTATGCGTTCACATAGCCTACCATTCGTCAGATAGCGATGAAACTTGGGTGAGAGGTTGTGTACACTACAGGAAAGGTTTCTGGCTTAGTAAATCCACTTTAATATAGGTATCGCACAAGTAGATTAAACAAATGAGCGACGACGCGCGAAGTGTTTCAACATAGTCTCGTATGCGTTCATATACCATTCGTCCGATAGCGACTAAACTTAGGTCTCATCTTTTTTGATACCCTCCTTCTGCGCGTGGTCAGCCTACATTTTCTTTTATTGTTATCTCCTGCCTTCTGCTCAAGGCCCTCAAGGAGGCAGGGTGTATGTAGCCCCATCACTTCTGGTGAACCTCGGATATTGCTACACCCTCAGGGCCTCACGGCGGGTGAGTTCGGGAGTTGGCGACCCCGAGGGATTCCTGAGCTGGGTCCGGTTTTCCCCCTTTTATCCATTACCTGTGGGGCGGACCCTCTTCTCTTTCACTTTCCTATCTGCCTTTCATGGCTCTCCTTCGTTCCAAGTTCCTCAATCCACATTCTTCGAGGGTTGAGGGCATTTCTTTTCCTCCTGCTCTTTATTTTTGCCTTATTCTCCTTTTGTTTTCCATTTCTTCTTCTAGTATATAAGTTAGTAGTTTGTTTTAGTTATAGTTTACATTTCATTTTCATCTTCACGATCACCCAAACAATTAGGGGCCGATAACCCAGATGTTAGGCCTCTTAAAACAACAATTATCATCATATTTTGTTCTTTCTTTCTTTCTTTCTTTCTTTCTTTCTTGACAAACCTTGAAAAAGGGACAAGTAGTTGTTTCGAAACGTCGGTTTTTAAAGTTTCACTCGACCCAATAGCCCCAAAGCTATATTATGTATAACCAATTATTGTCTTCTATTATTACAAAACGATAATGGATTTTAAGATCAGAAGGTTTTCTACATGAATAATTTGGACTCACTTAATCGAACAGCTACCAACATCAATAATAAATTAATTTATACAGTATACAGGGTGTGACAAAAATTTTCGGCACAAAATGCAGGACACATTTCTCACACGTAGACGAATAAATTATGTTATGTGAACATGGGTCTGGAAACGCTTTGTTCCTATGTTACAACACATTTTCTCAATTCATTAATCATGAGAACGGTCGAATTATGGTGAACATGCACTGTTGGTTACGTCTGGTTACGTTGTCATTATCGTGGGTGCACCGCCAGTGTTTTGTTTTACATGGCCTCGTTGCCATGCGACTTACGGCATAGCTCGTTTACAGCTGTGTGACAAAACATGCTCTTCATACACGATGGAGCACCTCTTCATTTTAGTGTTAATGTCCGACGAATTCTAAATAACAGAATCGGTGACAGTTGGATAGGTAGAGGTGGACCAATTGCCTGGCCTCCACGCTCTCCGGACCTAAACCCACTGAACTTCTATTTGTGGGGGCATTTTAAATCTCTTGTGTATCGAACGCCAGTACAAGATGTTCAGAGTCTCTGTGCCCGTATTATGGAAGGCTGCGAAACCATACGCAATACTCCAGGGATACATCCGTGCATCCGAGATTCACTACGACGGCGGGTTGTTGCTTGAATCAATGCGCACAGAGGGCATATTGAACATCTCCTGTGAGCAAGAGTTTCAGGCGGTATGCTGGTACGTTCTCTTCTTGTGTGTTTCCCAGGATTAATGAGTTGGAGACAATGAGGTATAACATGGAAACAAAGCATTTCCGGACCCATGTTCATGTAACATAATTTCTTCGTCTATGTGTGAGGAATGTGTCCTGCAATTTGTGCCGTACATTTTTGTTACGCCCTGTATAGCATCATTTAGAAGACAACAGAACCGAACCAGATAAAATGTTGAACTGAAATATGAGCTACAAACACTATATATACACAAGATAATCCCCACAACTATAAGAATACCGTACGTAATAATCAACTCCTCTTATTTGAAATAATAGACTTCATACAATAATGGATTTGATTTACAAAAAAAAGAATGTTTTACGGCCTAAAAGTGCTAGTTGGCACTTCATGAAATTGTCTCTTAAATAAGAAGACCCATTCCGCGAATAATACACATTTATGTTCGACGATGTCGAAATGTAAATATTATACGTCAGAAAACTGTATCATAATGAGGGTCATTATAGTACTAATTTTCATTATGAAACAGTTTCTCCAGCCAATCAGAGCTCATTCATTGACCAATTAGGTAACGATAGCTTCGCGCATGCGCTCAAAATCCAACATGTCGGACTTGAATTACAAGATTTGAAAGTTCAAATAGGATATCGAATCAACCATTGTAGATACAATCCCAAACACAAAGACAAAATCAGCACGAACCTTTACGGTAAAAGGAAAATACTATGACATATGCAAGAAATTTATGAATCTACGTCCAGAAGTTAGCAACACAGCATCCTTCTATATAAATTGCCGACATGGGAAATGTACCGTCCATATATTTGCGTAAATAAACTGGCGAATATGAGACAAGAAATAGCACTGTACCTTAATATCCCCAACTCCAATTTCTACACAGCGCACTGCTTACAAACGACTTCGGTGACAATATTAGTGAATGCTAGTTCTGATCGGCACTAGACATCATGCAGGCTGTACACAATAGCATTGCCAAGCAAAGTAATGGTCTCTGCTTTCGACATTCTTTGACCACGCATGCACTCGGTTCAGTCAGCAAACCACACAGTGCGCTCTGTTCACTAACTGAAGTTACTGAATCCCACATATATTTATGAATATTTATGTTAAAACATATAATAAAGTTATAATTATCGTCCAACATAAACAGTCGTATGCAACTCGCCTATAATGGTAATTAATACACTGGTATAGAAATTATAAAACTCGCTACACTCGCTTTATAAACACACTCGTGTCTTAATTATTGCCATTATAGGCTCGTTGCATAATGTACTATTATAATACAGCTAACTTGTAAAATTATGTTGTTGGAGGAAATACGGGGAAAATTCTGTCTCCCAACAACTACAGCATACCAAAGTCTATTCCTCGAACATCATAGAAAGAAAACAGAAAATTGGCTGGAATTTTACAGTACGGACGCGATGACCACCGACAAGTGGAAGAAAGCCAGACTAGCTGAGTTCCACGACGATGTGCCACTCGCCCAGGATGCGTGTGGGAAGCAATGTACTGAGTTTAACCGGGTTCTGCACAGAGCGGCTTCGGTGGCGTACTTGGTAGCATGCTGAGCTTCTATGCAAAAGATTGCGGGTTCAAACCCGGCCGAAGTTGTCAGATTATTTAAGAGCGTTAACAATCCCTCAGTATGCCTTCGTTCGGAGGGAAAGTAAAGCCGGCGATCCCATGTCATAGATTTATGACATGATAAAGAACCTTCTACTAATTACATCTGTGTAAAGCTAAATTAGGTTAAAATGTAAACAATGCTCAGGTTCTCACGTTCGTCGCCAGGAGCCGACTGCTGTGTCTCTAGTAGCCAAGTTCTGAACTAGTAGTTGTTGACGGTGGCGTTTGGCGGCAAAAGTAGGAACTACTTGAAAAATTCAAAGTCTGCAGTCCTTACTTGAATTAAGAAATAGGAGCACACACTAATACGGTCATCACAATTAACACCGGTTATCAGACAGATTCTACACACACCCAAATCACACGAGGCTACATGACCGCTTTGTCGCAGCCCCTAAACCGAGGAACCAACCAAACAACGTTCTGCGCAGAATAAATAAATATTATAGGATATTTTACAAAATGTTCGTATTAATAGCCTTTATGAGAACCCAATACATGTTCAACTGCAAAAAAAAAACTTAAATAACTTCTGAAGTAACTTTTAAGAACGTCCATTTTTTCCTAGACTTAAATATTCTAAATTGGATATTCTAGAGTTGAATTGTATTATACAGGGTCTTTATATTTACTTGGCAAGGACATTCTCGCTCACGCACTCCGCCAGTGACGGCTCAGTTGCCAGCGACCGCGCGCGCATATGTGCGGCAGAGTACCGTGCTTAAATTCAATAGCATACATTTTTACTCACCATGTTTACAGTAGATGCTGAAAATGTTCCCCATCCGCTGCCAAACATAATCGGCATCTCCTTATGAAGTTTTTATGTTACTCCGCTTAATTTAGCTTCAGAAAGGAAATTATGACGTCTATTGTTATTGTTTACTGAACCTGTAGGTTTGAATCTCTTAGCCAGTTGTTTTATTGGACGATTTATAGGAATGGGTCTCCCTGGAAATTTCACTCGACACATTTGTCTTGTTCTAGTGCACGATTTCCTGCACTTTGTGTACGTATTGTGCAGATATAGGCTACACGTTCACGTAACGAATATTTTACATAAGGCATTGCGGCACTACACACAATCAGAATAAAACACTATACAATACGATTTACAGTACACTGTAGCTTTATAAAACACCCAATTAGCTCGGAGCTCACACGCCTAATGCAGCAAGAGCGTGATAATACGGCCGGAGACCGCGCGCGCCAACCTGTAGGAACCGGCGAAGGTCGAGCGGAATCGCCTTGCGAAGCAAAAATAAAGACCTTGTATTATTTTCATAGAAAATAGGCCTATGTTATCTTAACACAACCCTAGCTGATGATGACCCCAGTGCAGGGTTGAAATTACGAGTATGTTTCATTAAACATTGAAGTACTTGTATCAACAGGTGTCTCATTAAAAACGTAATTAATATATACGTTAATACGTCTATTAAACACATTTTCCGTGTTTTTGCTTTATATACTTTACAAACCTTTACAAATGATTGAAGTACGATCCATAGAGATACGGACAAACGTTTTTTTTTGTCTCGAGCATTTTATAATTTCCAAAGTGGCTTCGGTGGCTAAGTCGGTAGCGTGCTGTACTGCTATGCCCAAGATCGCGGGTTCAAACACGGCTGAAGTCATCGGATTTTTTAAGAGCGTTAAGGGGATACGGAATGGTCAAAATTAATATTTTTTGATTCTGTTAGATGTTATGCCTCTCTGAAGTCTGCCCTTTAAAATGATGTGTAACACATTATACTTTAACCATTAGAAATTCTAATAATTTTAATTTACCCTTGCGATAACAATGAGCTAATAATCATATGTGGAATGTTTAACTGCAGTTTTCTCAGTTCCAGAATTTAAAAAATGTATGTTCCTTTTTCTAGGCGACTATTTATCACAGAGCTGTGAAATTTTCACCATAAATTTGGCTCAAAGTGGTTAATATTCTAATGGAGAAGTCTCCTTGTTTAATGTAAAACTTATTGGGTTTTGGCTGGATCCTTTTTTAAGAAAAAGTAAGTATATTTTTGACAGTTAAAAATTAATAATTTCTGACTCCCCTCAAGTCCAATATAAAAAGCGCCCCATTAATATGTCAAGTAATGTTTGAGTGAAATGTGATATAAATTTCATTATCATACCTTTTCTAGATTCTGAGGAAAAGGAACATGAATTAGACAAATTTTACATTGGTAAGATACCCCTTAAAATCCTTCAGTATGCCTTCCTTCGGAGGGGAAGTAAAGCCGGCGGGCCCATGTCCCATGTCATAGATTTATGGCATGTAAAATATCCTACCGCAACAATCGGTAGTGTGTTGCCAAATTTGTAGGTTATAATTCGTTGAAACGCTCGATCAAGTTCCAACGTTTGCCTCTAGGTGTCAGCGGCATCTGGTAGCCAAAGTTGGAACTACTTGAAATTGAAAGGTACTTGTATCTCACCCCATGGGTGCCCGCATAGAAGCAGCTACAAACTCTGGCGAGCCGAACATGTCCTCGGAAACTGTCGGCACTAAAAGCCATACGCTAAAAAAATAAATAAATAAATAAATACAATTTTCAAGAACTATGGAATCTAGTAAAATTTTGTAAATCATATTCAGAACATCTTGTTTCTATTGTTCTTCTAAACTGGGGATGTACTGGGAAGGAGAGATATAATATGGAAGATCACGGAAAAACATTTCAAATCTGACAATACCCTTGCACTACAATTATTTACATACAGTGCTGTGTTTTATCACTTTGGGCAACAGGAATTTTAACAAACTTGATTGATGGATTTATGGAACCAGTACTTGATAATTTTGTGGGTTATGTTGCCCCAAACTTAAGACTTGTATGTATTTTGCTGACACATATTAATCTGTTATTTTTTAATCTGTGTGTACAATCAAGATATGAATGATGGCTTGTTTGATAGTGGAGTATTTCATGATAATTGTTGTTTTAAAGGGCGGAACAGCGTGGTCATATGCCACTCATAACACGTTGACACAATTTTGATATCTTTACAAATTTAAGTGGATGTTTAAATAAGAAAAAAAAACTAATATTAGCCTAATACGACTAATAAAAAAGTGAACTAGCCTTAAATTGAATTTCAAAAGAAGAGTTATTTTATTGTGAGTATGTCCACCCCTTATTATTCCCGTTTTCAACAGGGTCGGGGATGTGATATGATGAAAGTCTATGTGGCGGGTGGTTTATACAGCCGGATGGCCTATCTGACGCCAACCTCGTGAGAAACGAAATAAATGAAACTTGGCTAGGAGATGGAAGCTAGACGTCGTGGCCTATTAGAAAGTATTTGCCTGGAGCTGAAGATTGGAAACCACGGAAAACCATTTACATGATGGCCGACGGTGGGATTTGATCTCACGTCTCCCGAGTCCAAGGATAGCTTGGTTCCACGGCCTAGCGCCGCGCATTAACAAGGGTTTCTACAGCTCTGTCGCTTAAAATTTATTATTATCCATGCGTTTATTTATTTATTTATTTATTTATTTATTTATCGTATGGCTTTTAGTGACGGGAGTGTCCGAGGACATGTTCGGCTCGCCAGAGTCTGTAGCTGCTTCCAGCGGACACCCTTAGGGTGAGCTACAAGTTCCGTTCAATTTCAAGTGTTCGTTTCCCGGTCAATGCATGTGAGATTTTCGTAGTGAAATGCCATGTCCTGTGGTTCGGATTCCACGTAAAAAGGAGGTCCCGTGGCTCATAATCACAAAATTCACGGTCACATAAAACTACAATCTTCCTTCCATTTTTTCAATTTCAAGTAGTTCCAACTTTCGCTACCAGATATCAATGATACCCAGTGGTGAACGTTGGAACTTTGATAGAGTGTTCCGACGAAATCTAACCTAACAATTTAGCTACACACAAGTTTAGTCTGTGGAAGGATCTTTTACATGCCATAAATCTATGCCATGGGACCGCAGGCTTTACTTACCCTCCAAAGGAAGGCATACTGAAGGATTTTTAACGCTCTTAAAAATCCGACGACTTATCATAGATCATAGACCTATAAGTAAGGTAGTTTAAAAGGAACTCTGTGCATTGCTCAAAGTTTCCGCGTCATTTTGTAGCAAAGCATTCGGGCAGGCTCACAATTGCTAGCCTGGCTACAAGCCAGCAGCATGCTATCAGGTTAGCATGTTGTTGACCCCGATGAACTCGCCAATAATTAATTTTTATCTCATAATAATTGGCCTGATGGCCTTCCAATTCCACACGCTCACCAGTAGAAATAGAGTGATCTCCTCAGTACTGTATTCCAGTCGAGCGTCTCACACCAAAATGAGTGACAGTTCAATCTTGAGACTTCCAATCACTCTTTTCTTGGTGGCAGTTTGTGGGTTTATCTTTAAACTATGGTGGTCCCGACGTCGACTCCGTCAACTGGCAAGTGAGATACCAGGTCCCTCCACAATTCCTATACTCGGTAATTTCCACATGCTTGTTGGTGGGTCGGATAAACCTTTCAAAATGTTTCGCTATCTGTTTGATGAATATAAAGGCAAGCTATGTCGAATCTGGTTAGGACCAGTTCTATACGTTATCGTCACAAGTGCGGAAGATGTGGAACAATTGTGTGTGAAGGAACGGCTGTTAAACAGGGACATATATTTCATGAAATTATTTGAGAAGTCTGTAGCAAATGGATTAGTAACCAGTAGGGGAGATATATGGAGGAAACAACGCAAAATCATTGCTCCTACATTTGGAGCTAAGGTGATTAATACGTACTTTGAGGTCTTCAATGGGCAGACGAATATATTGCTCAAGAAACTAGCCGAGGTTGCTAATGGGGAGGCATTTGATGTCCATCTTCTATTAGGCTTGACCACACTGGATGTGATTTGTGAAAGTACTATGGGGATCGACATGAAGTCACAGATGGGGGAAAATGTTGCTCTATCAGATTATGTATTGATCATGATGAACCTTGGTTATCAAAGGCTTAATAAACCTTGGTTGATGATAGACTCGCTTTTCCATTTGACTGCCATGGGTCGAGAAAACAAACAGTTACAGAAAATACTCAACGACACCGCTGACACGGTGATTCGTAATAAACTGAAAGAATTCTATGAAGAGAAGACAACCGAGATTATCTATGGTGAAGTGCAGGAGGAGAAAAGGAAGATAAAAAAGAAGACATTTTTGGATAATATAATTAGTTCTTCTGAGAGTGAAGGGGCTCTTCTGTCCAACAAACAGCTGAGGGACGAAGTGATTACTCTGATAGTGACGGGGTTGGAAACTACTGCCACCACCATAGCCTTCACCCTCATGATGCTAGGATACCACCCCCAGGTGCAAGAGGATGTACTGCAAGAGCTGAAGGAGGTCTTCGCAGACGACTGGGAGCGACCAGTCACCCCGGAGGATGTTAAACAACTCCAGTGCCTGGACCGGGTCATCAAAGTGAGTACAGTAACATGTAACGTCATATACTGAACCACTATTGTTGTACTTTCCCTTTATTAGCATGGTTGTTATTATCAGACCGCGGAAGTTAAGCAGGCTAACGCAAAGTGTAAGATCATATGGCCAAGTTGTCTCCAGACCAGTGGCGTAACTATGGGGGCTGATCAGGGGACTCTATCCCGCCAGTGCCCAACAATAAAAATATGACATTTCTTGAAGTTTCTTATTTTTATGAAACCAATCTTCTGGTTGGTTGGTTCCTCAGTTTAGGGGCTGCGACAATGCGGTCATGTATCCACGTGTACTTTGTGTGTGTGTGTATAGACTCTGTCTGATAACCGGTGTTAATTGTGATGGCTGTATTAGTGTGTATTATCTGTAATTCTGGTAAGGACTGCAAACGATCAATTTCAAGTAGTTCCTGCATTTGCTACCAAATGCTACCGTCAACGACACCTAGCCGCGATCTTGGTTACTAGATGCCGCCGCAATTGGACCTGGCGACGAACGGTGGAACTTAGTGAGTTAATCAATTCTAACCTACAAATTTTAGCTGAAACAATTTTAGTCAGAGGAAGGTTCCTTAAATGCCATAAGTCTATGACATTGATCCGCCGGGTTTACTTCTCCTCCAGAGGAAGGCATACTGAAGGCTTTTAACGCTCTTATAAAATCTGATGTCTCTGCCGGATTTGAACCAGCTATCTTGGGCAAAGATGCTCAGCATGCTACCAACTACGCCACCGAAGACCCTAACCAATCTTCTGTCAGATAACAAATGATTATATTATATAATTTTATACTTAGTAATTTTAAAACATGTATTTACTCATTAAACACGTATGGAATGAGCAAAAGGGTCAGCTGTTCAGTAAGCCAGAGGGTTTGTAGTGAGATGGGTGTGGCACTAACTTTCCTCATCCCTTTCCAAAAATACACCACTTATTAGTTGCCATTCCGAGTGTAAGTGTCATTTTGGAAGGTGAAGAGTATTGTGTTAATCTGTATTGCAGTAATATTAAATTTAGTTGGGAACTGTAATTCATTAATGTTGGGGAATAGAAGGGGTCAGATGATTTCGGAAAAAAACTGGAATTAAGAATTCAACATCAAAAAATTGTTAATTCTCAATAGTCGAGGAGAGCATTCTTGGATAATATAATTAGTTCTTCTGAAAGTGAAGGGGCTCTTCTGTCCAACAAACAGCTGAGGGATGAAGTGATTACTGTGATAGTGGCGGGGTTGGAAACCACTACCACCTCCATACCCTTCACCCTCATGATACTGAGGCGACTGTTTCAATACATCGCCCACCATAAGTGCTTTTACGTTTTCATTCCTTCCAACAATCTCCATTCAATTACTGAGGCGACAGTTTGCACATCGATAAGTGCAAATGCAACGAACCAAACACTAATAGTTACACCTCTGCTCCAGACTGTCTAGTTTTATTCATTTAATTCTGGACTAAGCGCTAGAACGATGCACACTCAGCCTCGTGATGCAAAAGTGAGAAAATGTGGGTTCGGTTCCCACCTCAGTCATCCAGGAATTTGTTTCGTAATCTTACTCTTCTACTGCCAACATTTGCTTTTAAGCCGGCCCCGTGGGGTTGGGGTAGCGCGCATGCCTCTCACCTGGAGGCCACGGGTTCGAATCCCGGCTCCGTCGGGGATTTTAGAAACTGATGTGAGGGCTGGTCACGAAAATCAAGATTAACGGCCGAGGGGGCACGATGTGCTGACCACGCGTCACCCCAATAACTGCAGGCCAAATGGCTGGGCAGCGGTCACTTGGTAGGCCTAGGCCCTTCATGGGCTGTAGTCCCAGGGGTTATTAGTATTTATCAAAGTCCCCGGTTCTGGGATTTCACAGGTAATCTCGAGTACCACTAGATGGATTTTGATGCGGGTTTCATAATTCTGTAAAGTAATTCTCGAGGAAGATATCTGTAGAAAATGATTTATTTATGATGAAAGGAAGCCAAGCAGTAACGATTTCAGTGAAAAGGTCGAAAGAAAACCGGCGTCCGTGTGTTTTTAAGCTACGCTGGGCAAACCGTTAAAATATCAATATACTATGAGTGTAAGAATTGTTCAGCATGAAAAGTTCTACAAAAACGTCCCGGAGAGCATATCTCTATCTTCAATACATCGCCTTCTTTTACGTTTTCATTCCTTCTAACAATCTCCATTTAATTACTGAGGCTACAGTTGACGAGCTAGCAAGGGGGGAGCCTATCACCCCTGTTACGGCCTATTACCCCAGATACAGCCAGCAGCAAACTGTCGAGTCGTGTTGAGTTAAGGCTTCAAAGAAGAGTGGTTGTTTTGGAGTTTCACAGGAAATGAAACTCGGCTTTTCTTCATTCCGCCTGAGAATTATTTGTTCCGCAAAATACACAGTCTAGTTAAAATTGGATGGAAGGGGGGATTTGTGTTTCATGCACCTCGCCATTCTTAAATTACGTCTGACAAGAATTCGTTACACATGCAACTCCATGATAATATAATTAATAGTCCAGTCAGTGATTTCAACCCATCATGCCGATACGTAAAAGGGATATATGTCGTAGTTCATTGACATCGAAAAAACAGCGCTTATCACGTAATGCATTCATAACTATTCCCGGGCGGAGACGAGACGGGTTGCTAGTATACTGTATATATAATCCAAAGTTCAGTGCTCAAACCACTAGGACTAGAAATCAGAAATTTTCCATATTGGTTGATGTTTAGTTGTAGGGTCTCACTAAGAAACGGTTTTTGAAAATTCAATTTCTACCCGAAACACACTTTTTAAGGTCCTAAAATGAACGATTTTGGAGACATTTAAAAAAACTGTCCTCCCACTGATAAACAGATCACCATTACCTTGACTACCGCAGCTCAATCACACTTTTCTCTCTGTACGTGGGTGTTTAGGGGCTGCTACTACGCGGTCATGTAGCCCCGTGTACTTTGGGTATGTGTAGAATCTGTCTGATAACCGGTGTTAATTGTGATGACTGTATTAGTGTGTGTTATCTGTTTTCAATTCAAGTGAGGGCTGCAGACACAGATTTTTTTCAAGTAGTTCCTCTTTTTACCGCGAAATGCGACCGTCAACGACTACTAGTTCAGAACTTGATTACCAGATGCCACCGCAGTCGGCTCCTGGCGACGAACGTCGAAACTTAAGAGCGCTATATTATAATTTAGCTTGATACAGGTGAAATTACTGGAAGGTACTTAACATGCCATAAATCTATGACATGGGACCGCTGGCTTTACTTACCCTCCGAAGGAAGGCATACAGAGGGATTTTTAACGCTCTTAAAAAATCCGATGGCTTCAGCCGGGTTTGAACCCTTGATCGTGGCCATAAAAGCTCAGTATGCTACCAACTACGCCACCGAAGCCGCTCACGTGGGCGTGCCATTCTTTTATTACCTAATATACGACATGAACGACGTGAACCATTGTCTTCAACACTCCACAAAGTGATATTATTGTCAACTCCTTAAGGATATTAATAAAAATAACTACTGAGCTAACTCTATATGAATAAGGATACCATTCATAATACCCCCAGCACAAACCCCTTGATATAGAATTATGAAATTTGGTATGTTCATTCTTTCCATGACGGAAACACTCACTTAAAACGGGCATTTGGAAATTCACTCTTTAAGATGGCCTTTTTAATATTCTTAATAATATAATAGTTCGTGCTTTTATGATTTATAATTATTCTGATATTATGTGGTCACGAAACAAACGTGATTTTGGTTGGCTGGTTCCTCAGTATAGTTGCTGCGACAACGTGGTCATGTAGCCCCGTGTACTTTGGGTGTGTAGAATCTGTCTGATAACCGGTGTTAATTGTGATGGCTGTATTAGTGTGTGTTATCTGTTTTTAATCAAGTAAGGACTGCAGACATTCGATTCTCTATTAGTTCCAACTTTTGATACCAAAACGCCACCGTCAACGACCAACTAGTTCTGAACTTGGTTACTAGATGTTAACACATTCGGCTCCTGGCGACGAACGTCCGAAACTAAGAGCGTCAGTCAAATCTAACCTGTAATTTAGATTCACACTAGTGTAATTAGTGGTAAGTTTCTTATCATGCCATAAATCTATGACATGGGACCGCCGGCTTTAGTTCCCCTCCGAAGGAAGGCATACTCAGGGATTTTTAACGCTCTTAAAAATCTGATGACTTTGGCCGGGTTTTAACCCACGACCTCGGGCATAGAAGCTCAGCATGCTACCAAATACGCAACCGAAGCCGCCAAAACATGATTTTCAGTCGAATTTTATACTCTATGTGACACTTTACGTTAAGGAGATGCTGAGATTTAAGCCAGTTTTACGACTTACAGTACTTGTCATGTTTTTTTATTATACTTGCCGAAGGTTTTATTTGTTGTTAATTGTGGTTTTTACTACGGCTGTTGTTACATCATTGTTATGTTCATTAATTTTATTAGCGCTCGCGTTTTTTTTTTGTCGACGGTGTCTAATTCCATTGGCGTTCCTTGATACTTGCACTCGTGTTGTTGTTATTTATGATGTTGTTGTTGTTGTTGATGATTTATTTAGGGGCTTTGCGACATCGTGGTCATGTAGTCCCGTGCACTTGCGTGTATGTGGAATTGGCCTGATAACCTGTCTTATTGTTTTTACTGTATTAGTGTGTGCATTTGTAATTCAGTTGAGGATTGGACGAGATAGCCATGGCCTTCATTGAGGATTTCGTATGTTTTGAAGGTACTATGACACACCATCTTTCATCGCCAATCTTGCGAATTGACAGTGATCCAATCTCTACTGTGTAACGGCTTTCAGACATCTCTTACTCATTTGTGGATTAGGTGGAGGCATTGTGAATTATCAAGCAGAAACCAATCAGTGCTAGGGGCGTGAAATTCTGCGGCTGCGTGATGGTCACAAAGTTAACACTCTACATTTATCGGCTAATAAAGTTCAGATGGCTCATCTTGTGGTTTGGACTCTACATAAGAAAGATGTCCCATAGTTTAAAACGTCACATTAACGATCACATTAAATCTCACGCTTCCATTCAGTGGTATGCTATAGGTGATCGTTGAGTTAATCGTTAATGTTGACAAATGGAATAGTACAGTAACGGGACGAACTGTACATTTGTAAAAAAAAAAAAAACTTTCGGCACGCCGGATTGCGGAGGTAGACTTTACCGGGCAAACTAGGGGATAGGCGAAAATAGGAAAAATATAAAAGGTTTCGTAGAAGGATCAGACCTCATTGTATACAACTCATTGCGAGAAATAATTCTAAAATTGGATCTTAACAAACTTTGTTTTTCGCCTTTTTATGCATATTTTTAACTGTTTATTGTCGTATGGGGACGGTAACCTTCTCGTCATTTGGGGTCCATATTTATACTTGTGGTCACATTGTCCTTATGCAAGGTTTCGACACTGATGTGTAACTATCTAACGGTCTGTTACTTCTTCACGCAAAATTTTATCTCCCGCAGAGATATTGGTTGGTTCCTCAGTTTAGGGGCTGCGACAACGCGGTCAAGTAGCCCCGTGTACTTTGGGTGTGTGTAGAATCTGCCTGATAAACGGTGTTAATTGTGATGGCAGTATTAGTCTGTATTTCCGATAAGGACTGCAGACAGTCAATTTTAAGTAGTAGTTCCTAATTTTGCTACCAAATACTACCGTCAACGCCATCTAGCTGTGTACTTGGCTACTAGATGACACCGCAATCAGCAGCTGGCAATGAACGTTGGAACTTACCCTCCGAATGAAGACATACAGAGGGGTTTAAACGCTCTAAACAATTCCGATGACTTCGACCGTGTTTGAAACCGTGACCTTGGGCATAGAAGTTCAGCATGCTACTAGTTACGCCAACGAAGTCGCTTCCCACAGAGACAGATGGAAAACTGAATGTGTTCTCATGCAGTGGTGTTGTCATGGCAACCTCTGATGGCTCATCCCTCATCAAATTAGTAGCGTTGTCTTGGCAACCTCTCATGCCTCCTGGCATTTTCTTATAATTCCGAAATCATTTTGCTCATTCCTTGGCGTAATGGTGGGCCATATCAAATATTCTTTCAGACAAATTTTAAAGTAATTAGTTGGGGAATATTGTCCATTTCATACGGTTTTGATATTGTGTCTATTGAGAGATATGATTTTGTTTCCCGAAAAAAACGCTTTTTCCCACCCGGTTGGTCAATGGTTGGAGCATTAAAAAACTTATCAAACATAAATTTTTTGGCCGTTAACCGTTTGAATATTCGATATTTCACATATTAAGAGAGTTATGGCGGTATTTCTCTTCTTCGAAAAAAAGCCACCCATTTTACCCCCTTCGACTTATTTCGCCCATTAACGAACTCGGCCGAGATTTTAAAGGCATACATATTATGAAAAACAAGATGTTCAGTAAAGAACATATAGCCTACTTTCTCCTAAATGCATGGGTATTGTTATAACTCTTTGTCCTTTTCAAGGAGTATAATTGAATGTTGGTTGTAGTAGCTTGTTGAAATACAATGTGCTATAGGGATATTAAACATGAATATGAGGTGCCCTTTGCTAGTGCTACCTCTGTAAAAAATCCATTCAATTCGGTTTCACCGTGTTTGAATTGATATGGGGAATGGATTTGCACACATACATGGCCGCTATATGCAAACTATTGGGCTGATGACCTTGTAGTCAGTCATAAGCTGCTTTCCACAAAAAGGCATGTTGTTGCAAAATCTGGTTGAGATCAAATTATTAGGATGGTCGTAATTTGATTTAAGCTTTTTACATTTGGGTGGCCGTCATTCCGTTTCCGTCAAGATGGCGGCAATATAAAACATGACACTGAGGTGCCCTTTGCTAGTGCTACCTCTGTACCAAATTTCGTTCAATTCGATTTCACCGTGTTATAATTGATAGGGGGAATCGATTTTCACACATAATTGGCCTCCAACTGCAAACTATTGGGCTGATGATCTTGCAGTTTTGTCAGAATATGCCTACCACATAAAGATATGTTGTTGCAAAATTTGGTAGAGACTAGATTATTAGGATGGTCGTAATTACATTTTAGCTTTTAACATTTGGGTGGCTGCGATTACGTTTCCGTCAAGATGGCGGTGATATAAAACATGACACTGAGGTGCCCTTTCCTAGTGCTACCTCTGTACCAAATTTCGTTCCATTCGGTTTCACCGTGTTCGAATTAATAGGGGGAATCGATTTTCACACAAAGATGGCCGCCATCCGCAAAATATTAGGCTAATGACCTATTAGTTTGGTCAAAGGATGCTCCCTCCATAAAGGTATGTTGATGCAAAATTTGGTAGAGATCGGATGATTAGGTTAATTGTAATTTGATTTAAGTTTTGAACATTTGTGTGGCCGTCATTACGTTTCCGTCAAGATGGCGGCGATATAAACATGACACTGAGGTGTCCTTTGCTAGTGCTACCTCTGTACCAAATTTCGTTCCATTCGCTTTCACCGTGTTCGAATTAATAGGGGGAATCGATTTTCAAACCAAGATGGCCGCCATCCGCAAACTATTCGGCTGATGACCTATTAGTTTGGTCAAAGGATGCTGCCCCCATAAAGGTATGTTGTTGAAAAATTTGGTAGAGATCGGATGATTAGGTTAGTCGTAATTTCATTTAAGCTTTGAACATTTGTGTGGCCACCATTACGTTTCCGTCAAGATGGCGGAGATATAAAACATGACACTGAGGTGTCCTTTACTAGTGCTACCTTTGTACCAAATTTTGTTCAATTCGCGTTCACCGTGTTCGAATTGATAGGGGGGAGGGGGGCAGACACGTACACACTCTCTCTCACACACACACAGATTCACACACACACATACACACACACAGACAGACAGACACACTTTTTTCGCCCTGTGTTGATCTCATGAGTTTACTTTCATTTTTTGCAAAAATCGAAAGTAGGCTACAAATCAAAGTGATTGGTGTAAACTGGCACTAGTTACCTATCGTGTCCACAAGAAAGTGATATAGGTATTGTACCCATTTGATAGGGACAACAATCGAACCATCATATTTTAAATAAAGAAAGTATATTCATAAGATGTGAATACATGTACAGGCCAGTGATGGGGCCAGATTGAGCAATCCATGCGTGACTCAGGAGCGATAAGTCTCCTAATATGAATTATAGCACGCAACCCGTGTATGAGTCACCAAGCGTACGTGAGCAGAGTGGAGTACAGCTGATGGTGCAACTAACAGAAAAAATTTCCACTCAGGCAGGAAGCAAAGGGATTCACCGAAATGTGACCAGTCAGCATTTTATTGTTGACGCTGTAGAAGGCAAGACCTGGGATTGTAGCGAAATAACCCTCTTTTTCAGAAACCACGTAAATTTATTGGGTCTTGGGAACGCCAATAATTATAACTCTGGGAATTAGAATTTTTTAAAGGGTAAAAATCACTAATCACTGTACATATTAATAGTGATGATTATGCAAAACGTCATTGGAGGAGGAGCCAGCTAGTCACTCGGAGAGTGGGACAAAATGTAATGACACCCACCCAGTACAGAAGCACTAATTAATTTTTATAAATAATTGCCACGATCAATTTTTAAATATTAAAGTAAATTTGAATCGTTTAGATCATGAGGAATAAGTACATAATTTTTTTCACTAGCGTACGACACTAGGTATAAAAGATAGTTTTGAGAAGAAACACAAATGAACTATTTTTAGCTGAAACCAATAAATATGCAGCCCGCCCAAGAGGAATCATGCATTCTTCGAATCACCGTGAAGAGTTCTCGCTGTATCACCGAGCCGTCAACTGATACCTCTGTTGGGAGGAACGTATCGTCAGAAATCCGTCGGGCTACGACACATAAGTAACCAATCTTTGGGATTTGGCCAAGTATTCTACTTTGACCAAAATGTATTCAGCCGACAAAGACTTAGTAAAGCCTTAGAAGACGATTATAAATAGACTCAGTGAACGTAGAAAAGTATCGAAATATCTCGCCAGTAAACGAGACATCCGTGTAGCATCACAAGTGCTAAGTGTATCCAAGTGCCTTAAAGAACCGGATAAGCGTCGGAACGTCGGATAACAAGCCTTACTTTCCTGTGCTTAGGAGGTTAGTGCTCAAAGTGACGATAGGTCAGAAAGTACGAAATAAACGCAGTAAGTGCGAATTAAAGAAGTGAAACGCCTCAAAAGTCGTCCAGATAAAATACCATAGTATTCCAGTTAGAAAGTAAAACGCGGACGGAAGTAAAAACATTAAAATGAGCGTTAGTAAAAGTAGACTGCGACTCTAAGACTTATGTTTAGCAGTGACATTTTTCAAAACAGTAAACTTTAACCGAACCAGAATAGTATCGTGCCAATGCTCAAACGTAGTGCCTATTACTAAAGAAGCCAGGACAAGGATATAAGTATCCAGTACCAGGTAAGGGAAGCAGCGATCGAGACTTTCAGGTAATTCAACTAGGAGCTAGATCTGGGAGCAGGCAGCGCTAGTATCTACACTCTAGGAGGGGGTAATAGAAGTAAATTCAGTGTAAAAAGTGGTAAAAGCAAGCAGTGTGTTAAGCTTGATAATTCTTGTGCGTTAGAATTAGAAATATTTAGTGTTTAAAGTGTATTTAATCATGATTTGTATCCATCAAGAAGAGGTGATAAGTGTAATTAAAATGTGTACAAATCATGGAGAATCAGTGTATATAACGTGTACCATGATGAGTGTAATGGAAGGGTAAAACCCAGAATGGGGGTGAAAAAGTCGAATCATTGAGATCCGGGACGAATTTCCGAGGTCATGTGAGTACCCGATTTTGATTTAGTGTTGTTTTGGGGGGAATTCGTGCCAATAGAAATAATGAGAAAATCATACTCATATAAAACAGGGATTCATGAAACAAAGTGTGTGTAATGAAACATGCGGTTTTGAACGATAAGTTAATTGTGAAATTAAAAAGTTAGTAAGTGTTAATTAAAACTCAGTGGAGTTGCATTCTTTTGGAATAACATTATGTGTAATGTAATGGTATGTTAAATACTGTAAAAGCAAGAAATAGAAGGCAATGAAATAATTGTTGAATTGCCATATTCAAGATAAATGAAGAGGTGGAAACCGTTAGGTTCCAGAAATAACAAATAAATGTTTTTGAACTATTATGTCCCGATTAAGAAATGTCAAAGATTAAATATGATCAGTGCAGAGCAAATTGTAAATGGCAAATAATTTTTAAGAACGGAGATTTAAAAGGCGGTTAGGAGATAATTCCCTACTCGAGAAGCGTTATGTAAATACCATATGTAAAAACGCTAGTGTAGCGAATATAATATTCAAACTAGGATTGCTTTGAAATAATGCCAGGCCAAACTGATTGAGAGGTGAAGTTGAGCGCGGGAAGTAGATTTGAATGTATTTGCTTAAAGGAAAATTTGGAAAGCGTGCTATATTTGCATTTGTGTTAGCGCAGGTGGCCGCATCGTGGGCCGCCCAAAAGTAGCTAAAATGAGGAGGACTTGGTATTAAATATTCCCGCTCCGTCATAAGGTGTCTATAATCCCCCCGAAAATGTATATATGCCTAGGAGGTAGACCAGATATGAACCAGTGTTCATGTACTTCGAAAGCCTCTTTAGTATTTGTTGTACCAATCGCTTACACCAGCCAATGTGGATACTTCGCCATTAGTGAACTCTCCTGATCCGAAATGAACGGATAATATGGCTGCATCAATATAATGCAAAAGAAACCATTGTGTGTGCTTTTCGAGTTTAAAGGAACTGTGAATAACTTAGAGCCAGCCGGTCTAAATGAAGAAAATACCGTCTAGCCAGAAGAGACATCGTCCCAGCTCGCAAATCACCCTGAGTGCCTTGACAGTAATGAGCGTCGCCACTAATGTATTAGGGTAGGTCAAGGACTAGCCCGTGTCCGCATGAGGTCTAAGGAAATTTTTAAAGATTGAAATAATCCGGTAATTGAGACCGTGATATAATTATTAACAAGTAGTTCCATGAAGAACTATACAGCCTATTTTCATATATCCTACTAATGTTAATTACCTCTATCAACATACAAAATTTAATTTTGATTGTTGTGTTAGATTCGTAGATATTGAGAACAGTCTAAATATTTCAGATGGTCGCCAGGTTGGATTTTTATTTATGTACTATTACATGAAGATTATTGTGGACGTGTGGTTTTCAAACTTCAATCGCATGATTAGGACACAAGATGTAAAAACGAGATTTTAACATTTCGCACAGCTGCCATCTTGTGGTTTTGAAAATAATTGAAATAAATTATATGCCAGTGGATTAAAATTTTTGTATAAACATTTAACATGCAAAGTTTCACTGCACTCGGATGGTTAAATAGCGAAAGCGTCCATGTGAATATTTATACTTCGCGTCGTCGTCATGTTGGATTTGTGCTCACCAGGTTACTGAAAGTCGTATAGGTGAACTTATGTTCATAGCCTCTTTGAACATAAGAAAAATCGGTGCAAATGCTGTAAAAGATTCGTCGATATTGAGAACCGTCAAAATATTTCGGATGCTCGCCATTTTGGAGTGTTATATGTATAGACCATAGAGTTATGTACCATTAAAGGAAAACTATTGCGTTGCTTCATTATTCAAACTTTCACTTCGATCGCATGATTACGACACAAGAAATAAAAACTTAATTTTAAAATTTCGTACAGCCTTCATCTTGAGGTTATGTAAACAATTGAACTAAATTAGATGCCAGTGCATTACAATATGTATAATTATTTACTGTAGCACATTTCAATGTGCCCAGATGGTTAAATCACGAGAAAAGTATATTAAAATGTTTCAAATTCGCTTGGCCGCCATGTTCGTTTTGTACTTTACAGGTTTTTGAAAGTTACATAGATAAACTTATAACAGTGCCCTTTATCACCGTACACAATTTCACGGTGATGTCTGTAATAGTTTCGGAGATATAGAATGCCAGTGAAATATTTAGCACTTCCGCCAATTTTAGGTTATGTATACAGTTAAACTAAATTAGAAGCCAGTGCATTACAATGTGCATAAGCATTTGCTGTACCAAGATTCATTACGTTTGGATGATTAAATCGCGTGAAACAAGTCTCAATTTCGCTTGGCCGCCATGTTGGTTTTATAGTTAGCAGGTTTTTGAAAGTCTCATATGTGAACTTCCAGTACTGCCTTTTATCAACGTACAAAATTTCAGGGTGATATCAGTATTAGTTTTGGAGATACTGAATGTTGTTGAAATATTTCGCACAGCCGCCAAGTTGGGCTAGAGAGACAAAATAAAATTTGAAGGGCACGGTCGGGGTCGGCCTGAATGGTGCTATGATTTTACCGAGTTTCATTGAAATTGCTCCAGCCGTTTAGAATTTATTAGGGACACACACCCACGAATCACACACGCACACACAGATACACGGACAAAAGGTGATCTCATAAGCCTATTAGCCTACTTTCGGTTTTTGAAAAAAAAATTAAGTAGACTTATGAGATCACTACAGGGCCAGAAATTGTGTGTCTGTCTGTGTTTGTGTGTGTGTATGTGTGTGTGTGTGTGGGTCTGTGTGTGTGTGAGTGTGTGTACTCTGAAAGTCTGCCCCCCCCCCTATCAATTCAAACACGGTGAAACCAAATTGAACGAAATTTGGTACCGAGGTAGAACAAGCAAATGGCACCTCAGTGTCATGTTTTATATCGCCGCCATCTTTACCAAAACTGAATGGCGGCCACTCAAACGTTCAAAACGTAAAATCAAATAGCGACTAACCACATTATCCGATCTCTACCAAATTTGGTAACAACATACCTTCATATAGGACGCGTCTTGTGATCAAACTACAAGGTCATCCGCCGTACCATTTCAGGATGGCGGCCGTGCGAATTATGCAAACTTTATAATCCATATCATGGGACCCACCAGTTCCGATAATCGAGCCGAGAATCGATTTAACTGTTCTATAGGAAGAGGCACGTTCGAAATTAAAAGTTAACTAGTTGAAACCCGTCAAAAATGACGGTCAATAGAAAAATATTTACTGAAGAATTTTCTTATGTAGGCCTACTGTGTATTCTTTGTACGATTATTTTTTGGCTCTATTGAAACTATAAGGTCGTCAAAAGATTGCACTCTCAACATTGCAAAATACTGCTGGCCATGACTGAAAAATTGATGAGGCAAATTGAGACCTATACGTTCCAGAGTTTTCCCTTGTGCTTCATTGATTGTGACAGAGTATGCCAAATAAATTGGAAAATATTGCCTCTTAAAACAAAATGATAGTGTTTTATCGGATGCTGTTAAATCAAGTAGAAGGATTAGACCTCTCTGCCTAATTTTAACTGCACTTATTATTTCCAAATCCAAGCAATATAGTTGCATTTAGGAGCCCTTGGGAAACGTTCAGATTTCTAAGCAGCATAACGGTTCAAGCGTTTGGAATATGTGGAGGCAAGTCATTTAGTTCCAAGGAATTCAAGAACTCTGAGGAGTCTAATAAAACTGGCCGCAAACCGTCACATATAATTTTGGAATATAACGAAGAAATGCGATGATGTGCACCTCCATACATCTTAAAACAATGTGGACCGTATGGGTGTGGCACAGTAACATTGGCACCAAATGAAACGAAGGACATAGCATTGTACTGCCGATTTGTCTCTCTGAAATTCCTTGAGATATCATCTCCAGTGAAAAATAATTGTTGCAGCATGTTAAATATTTTATATTTAGTCAGATTAATTTTACCATTACAACAGCAAAGGTCAAAGTAACCAAGTGTAGATTTCTCTCAAGAGAAATACAGTGCAGAACAATGTTTACATTTGTTCGTCAAGGACCCTACACTGTAACGGTATAGTATCTGGAATTGTATCTGAAATGCCGTATTCATATTGGAGTTTAAAAATGGCTTCGTATTTTTCTCCGATTTCCCACTTGTTTGCGGCTAATGTTCTATTTCGTAAAATGGGTTTATTTATAGCAGCATTTCTCCCCAAATTAACGTCATATTAAATAATACTATAGTGGCCTGCATCAACGCAGCAGCCAAATATTAAATAGCAAATAATAACTTACTTCCATTGCCAAAATCAACTGCGTGGTTAGACTCATTGTTATGTACTCTAAAAAAATAATCAATAAACAATAATATTCACTTATACAACTAAGTTCAGAGACTTCCATTCTCAAGTTGGTTGCTGATGAGAACGCGATGAGACTGATCGCCAATAATAAAATCCTTGCAATTTTTGCAATTTGCTTGCAAACGCAACTCAGGATGACGAACTTTATTTTGAAATAAACAGAATTAAACTGCTCTAAATAATCAATTTCCATCACCTGTTGAAGGAACAATACTTTGCATTTCCATGACAGTAAATTATGCAAGGGAGCATAGAATCACTTCGCCACTACTGGAATGAGCATGGACTCACTTCGCCAGCCACCGTAATGGAGGGAGTTTTAGAATTATATGTTCAGTGTTTTTCAAAGATCGTATTAACACAGGGAAGCCCAGTCTTAAGGCTACATTCTGAGCTATCGCCCCAGATTCCAGGTTCGATCCCTGCTCTGCCAAGAAATTTAATTCTGGTCTGAGGGCTGGAACGGGGCGCACTCTTGAGGCAAACCTAAGAAGAGCAAAATTTGATTCCCATCTCAACAATCTTGGATGTGGTTTTCCGTGGTTTCCCACTTCCACTCCAGGCAAATACCGGGATAGTTCCTAACTTAAAGCCTCAGTCGTCAACTGTCCATTCCCCATACTAATTACAAATGCACACATCAATACAGCCATCACATTAACACAGGTTATCAGAGAAAGGTTTACACTCACACACCAAAGTAGACGGCGCTGAGTGACCACGATGTCTGAGTCCATCAAATGAATTGTTAAAGCCTGTCAAATATTTTATATTTATTCAGATTAATTTTACCATTACAACAGCAAAGGTCAAAGTAACCAAGTGTAGATTTCTCGCAAGAGAAATACAGTGCAGAACAATGTTTACATTTGTTCGTCAAGGACCCTAAACTGTAACGGCATAGTATCTGGAATTGTTTCTGAAATGCCATATTTATATTGGATTTTAAAAGTGGCTTCGTATTTTTCTCCGATTTCCCACTTTTTTGCGGCTAATGTTCTATTTCGTCAAATGGGTTTATTTATAGCAGCATTTCTGCCCAAATTAACGTCATTTTATATAACACTATAGTGGCCTGCATCAACGTAGCCGCCAAATATTAAATGGCAAATAATAACTTACTTCCATTGCCAAAATCAACTGCGTGGTTAGACCCATTGTTATGCACTCTAAACAAATAATCAATAAACAATAATATTCACATATACAATGAATACTTCCATTCTCAAGTTGGTTGCTGATGAGAATGCGATGAGATTGATCGCCAATAATAAAATCCTTGCAATTTTTGCAATTTGCTTGCAAACGCAACTCAGGATGACGATTTTCATTTTGAAATAAACAGAATGAAATTGCTGTAAATAATGAATTTCCATCACCTGTTGAAGGTACTTTGTATTTCCATGACAGTAAATTATGCAAGGGAGCATAGAATCACTTCGCCACTACTGGAATGAGCATAGACTCACTTCGCCAGCCACAGTAATGCAGGGAGTTTTAGAATTATATGTTCAGTGCTTGTCAAAGGTTCGATCCCCGCTCTGCCAAGAAATTTAATTCTGGTCTGAGGACTGGAACGGGCCGCACTCGTGAGGCAAAACTAAGAAGAGCAAAGTTTGATTCCCATCTCAACAATCTTGGATTTGGTTTTCCGTGGTTTCCCACTTCCACTCCAGGCAAATACCGGGATAGTTCCTAACTTAAAGCCTCGGTCGTTAACTCCCCATTCCCCACATTAATTACAAATGCACACATCAACACAGCCATCACATTAACACAGGTTATCAGAGAAAAGTTTACACTCGCACACCAAAATAGACGGGGCTGAGTGACGACGATGTCTGAGTCCATCAAATGAATTATGTTCGCCAATATGTTAACGCTGATGTATGTGTTTGAACTACTGGATATAAGTTCAATGACTTTAAAATTAATATCATTGCATTGTTGCAGCTTGGCAAATATTTTATATTTCAGCAGATCAATTTTACCATCACAACAGTAAAGGCCAAAGTAACCGCGCGTAGATTTTACGCAAGAGAAATACAATGTAGAACAATGTTTACATTTGATCGTCAAAGACCTTTCACTGTACTGCATAACATCTGGAATTGTTTCTGAAATGGCCTATTTATATTGGATTTTAAATGTGGCTTCGTATTATTCGATAACACTATAGTGACCTGCAATATCGGAGCCGCTAAATATTAAATGGCAAAAAATACTTCCATTGCCGAAATCAACTGCGTAGTTAGATTCAGTACTCTAAACAAATAATCATTAAACAACTGTCTTATACAATGAAGTTCAACATGACCGTCCAGAGACTCTCATACTCAAGTTGGTTGGTGAGGAGAATGCGATGAGACTGATCGCTTACAATAAATTCCTTATAATTGTTCCTGCCAGCGAAATGTTTGGCAATAGCTTGAAAACGCAGCGCAGAATGACGTTCTTCATTTTGATATAAACAGTACAAAACTGCTCTAAATAAGCTATTTCCATCACCTGTTATAGTTTATGGCAGTACATTTTGCAGGGGAACATAGAATAACTTCGCCAACTACTGGAATGAGCTTAGGCATATACTCAATACTCACTTCGGCAGTCACCCTAATGGAGGCTGTTTTAGAATTCTATGTCCCGTGCATGTCAAAAATCGTATTAACACATGGAAGCCCACCCATTCTTGGCTATCGCCTCGGAGACCCGGGTTACATTTCCTGCTCTGCCAAGAAATTTAATTCTGGTCTGAGGGCAAAAACGGGGCACATTCAGTCTCTAGAGGTATAACTAAGAAGAGGAAGATTTGATTCCCACCTCGACAATCTTAGATGTGGTTTTCCGTGGTTTCCCACTTCCACTCAAGGCAAATACCGGGATGGTTCCTAACTTAAGGCCTCGGCCGTCACCTTGCCATTTCCCACCTTAATTACAAATACACAAAGTAATGCAGCTATCACAATAATACGGGTTATCAGAGAAAATTTTACACTTACACACCAAAGTACATGGGGCTGAGTGACAACGATGTCGGAGCCCTTCAAACGAATTATGTTTGCCAAGTGTCTCTCATGGCGAAAGCAATTGTGGACACGCGCCAGGGCCTGGAAAACTACCTTTTCACTAATAATTTAAGAGTATATCGACGATGCATAATTTATAACTTTTAGTCTAGGATGCTACCAACTTGACCACCGAAGCATTGGGAAGAAATTGCAATATTAAAGTACATAAACAACATAGCCTACACACTCAACTGTCAGTTAATGTTCTTCAACGTTTCCCTTCTTAAAAATTCCCCTCTAGCCTATAACTCTCCATCACTTGAAAACGCGCCATGTTTTGTGTTTTAAATATATCGATGCAATGGTGCTGCCATCTGTTGTTAGTTACTGAAACTATATGGGCGAGGTACTGCCATCTGTTGTCAGTTACTGCAATTGATGGCAGATATTAGCTCTTTTGACCACATGCTGTAATGCAATGGTAAAACGGAAATAAAACTTATTGAGAGGGAATGTAGGAATCTTTAACTGACATAAAACGTTACTAATAATCCTTGATAAAACAATATTTAACTATCACGCGAAGACTCGCCATCAAGGCCATGCCTTGTGTTTTAAATATATCGACGCAATCTGCTCTCAGTTACTGGAACTATATTGGCGAGTTACTGCCATCTGTTGTCAGTTACTGGAACTGATTGCAGATATTCAAACGACGTATTGAGGACATGCTGTAATGCAATGGTAAAACGGAAATAAAACGTGTTGAGAAAATGTGTAGAAATATGTATCTTTAACTGACATAAAACCTTACTAATACTCCTTGATAAAACAATATTTCAGTGGCAAAAAAAAAAAAAATACTGGCGAGAGTTGGGATCGAACCTGCGATCCTTGGATCCAGAGTCAATCGCCTTAACCAAATAGCTACTCGCGCACTGAGACTTAGATGCAGACGCAACCATTCACTATCTTCAAAAGCCGCTATCTGAAGAAAATAATCCAATTCATTATCAATAAAATCAATATACATTCGTATATGTTCATACTGTTATTATATTGTATTGTCAGAACTTGGTTAATGTATGTTTTCAATTACATGGAAGCTTATTAAATAACTTACATTTTAATGGACTTCTCACCGCCATTTTGTCATGAGCCCAGGCGGATTGTGCGCATGCGCGAGGGGCTGAATTCTGCTATTTTCTATATTTATTTAAAAATATACCGTAATATATTTGTTTATTTTAGAGACACTTTGCAAATCTACAGGCCAAGAGCTTTCGTTAGAGTGCTCTACGAAGTAAATTGGTTCTGTCGTTCTCTCTATCTCGTGATAACAAAAATCACCTTACTGTTTTAAATATATAGATTTTGTAATACTATAGTGCAGAAGTGATTTTAAAAAGCTGAGCCGTCTCGGTAAGAAGACAAGATGGCAGCGGATATCTTGTGCCTGACTTATATTTCACTAATTTGAGTATTGCATGCAATATAGCGTACTGATACAAAACAAATAAACTTTGTATGAAATGCTTTATAAATAAATAATATACTCCACTGATGAAATCGTTTAGTCTAAATCATTATATGCTAACAAGTTATATGTAAGTCATTTTATATAGAACGATGTTCGATGGCACAAATGGCTCCGTGGTAAAGCGTTGGCCTATCACTCATATGCCTACGGTTCAAACCCCATCACATTTTTTTTGCTTGAAATTGTATATATATATATTGTTTTGTAATGATTCAGACGTTTTAAAATAAAGCGTTATATTGTGCATATTACGGTGGAAATATATATATTTAATTAGAACATAATTCACCAGCAGATTTGCTCGAGACATCTAGCAGCCGAAAAGATTTTATTGAAAAGTTTCTTCTTATGGCCACTAGAATGCACTCGCCCTGTTAGGGTTATATTGTTCGATACTTCTCCACTAGATGTCACGACTGGTCTACGTGGGACTCCATTGGTTAGTACCGTATACCATTGGCATTCTATGGGCATCGAACTTGAAGAATGGCAAGATGATACTACGATAAATTTTTACTTTTTATTTTAAAGGGTTTGTAACAGCCTATTGTGCGTTATTTGAAAATGTTATTTGAAGTAAAGAACAAAACGATTTCACATAGTAACTGAATTCTAGCCGTTGGTGCTAGTTCAGGTTATTAATTAATACTTTTATTTCAGCAAATAGCAATCGAAAATATCCACATAGTTTGTATACACACGTCTCTGTAGGGTCATGGAAAGATTTGTTAATTCAATTAGTGTTGTGAAAGCCATGCACAACCAGACGTGTAAAGACATGCCTCAACTCAAAGTTGGATGTTGCCCACGGCAGTTCAATTATGTAATAATAATGTTATTTGTTTTACGTCCCTTTTAACTACTGCTGCTTTTAGATACGCCGGGGTGCCGGAATTTTGGCCCGAAGGGGATCTTTGACGTGCCAGTAAATCTACTGACACGGCTCCCTCGTATTTGTGCACCCTCAAATGCCAGCTGACTGCGCCAGGATACGAACCTGCATCTTAGGGCCCAGCAAGCGAGAACGTTACCGCTGAGCCACGCAGCCAGTCCGGTCGATTATGTCTCCAGATCCATAATATTCTTGAGATACTTCTTATCTATATTTCTTCAATGATGGTAGTAGTTTTTTTTTTCTAGGGTGTGGCGTTTGGTAGAGGTAAATAGTTTCTAAGGTCTTCAACCAAGAAATGATTCTATTATACTATTTGATAATAACAACGAATTATAACTATACTCATACATTTAGGAGAAAGTAGGCTATATGTTCTTTACTGAACATCTTGTTTTTTCATAAAATAAAAATTGGCTAAAAATTATCTTGCCAAATATCGTTCAGATCCCTATAAACAAATAATAATTGTTTATAAGATAGTAGTAACATCCCTGTGATAAAGCCAAGAATGAATATTCCCGAGTACATGGAAATCTTAAACAGTATGGGGAGTCTGTTTTAGTTTAAAAATTTTCAGTAGTTTCCAATACTCGGGGGAGGCACGTGTTCTTTCCAGCAATACAGTATTTTACACGTTGTATAGAGAGAGATTGAGAACTTGAATTTATGTGGAACCCAATGAAATGATAAATATTATTATCATTATAAAGAATAATTTTTGCACAGTAAGTTAATACTCAAATAAGTGATTAAAGAGTGTGTTTAACTATGTTTAGTGTTGTAAATATAAACACGGAGCCATAGAGAGCTCGTCGGTTCTAATTGAAGAAAGAATTTAATGGAAGTGTGAGTTATATGAATTTTGTGTCAGGTTTGATGGAACCTTAACCATTGATTTTAAGGGACATTTTATAATGATTCCTTGTTTATTTGAGAGCAAGTGTGAAGTACAGTAGACATTATAATTTTGATTTTTCATATGTATTTTATGTTTTGTAGCGCCTATATTTTGAATTATATTAAATAGTTTTGTAATATGATTTTGATGTTTATTTCAAGTGTTAACCTAATGCTTTTGATCCAGGATTCGTGTATCATAGAGTGGGAGAATGCACTACGCCCCGAAAAAACCATTGAGCTGTCGAAACTATGATCACGTATTTACTGTCGAAAGGGCACAGGGGATTCATAAGTTTGTGCCTGGATCTAAGCTAATAGTAATATTGAAGAACGGTCTTAAGTGAATAACAGATAGGCAAAGCTAAGTACTTACAGATTACTGACCGCAGAGCTTCTATGCCCAAGATAGCGGGTTCAAACCCGGCCGAAGCCGTCGGATTTTTTAAGAGCGTTAAAATCCCTCAGTATGCCTTCCTTCGGAGGGGAAGTAAAGCCGTCGGTCCCATGTCATAGATTTATGGCATGTTAAAGAACTTTCCACTAATTACAGCTGTGTGAAACTAAATTGTTAAGAATGTAAACAACGCTCTTAGGTTTCTATGTTCGTTGCCAAGAGCCGACTGAGGTGGCGTCTAGTATCTGAGTTCTGAACTAAGCCTAGTAGTCGTTGACAGTTGCGTTTGGCGGCAAAAGTAGGAACTATTTGAAAAATTCTAAGTTGCAGTGTGCACTTAAATAAAAAAAACAGATACACACTCTAATACAGCCATCACAATTAACACCGGTTATCAGACAGATTCTACACACACCCAAAGTACACGGGGCTACATGACTGCGTTGTCGCAGCCCCTAAACTTAAGAACCAACCAACCAACCATTACTGACCGCATATGGGAACCAGGAAACTCAAACCGTGCAAGTCCCGTAGAAATCCCCTCACCTTTATAAAATGGCGCCCATGAACTCAGGGGATGAGTTTTCCGTGGAAAACCTGAATTTTTGTTGGAAGAAACAGAGTTTTCATTTTTGAAAAATCATGGTTTCCCAAAATTTTGAATTTTGATGAAGGATCACTTCGATAAATGATGTTGTGCTTTTAAATACTTAATATGTCGGACGGGTGCGGTCTAGCTCGAACCCGTACTGAACAAACACTGAAATTGGGACACAGAAATGAATTGAAGGTCTTATCTCTCTTATGCATGAACCAATGATGAGGCTGAAGTAGCCCACTAAATTCTCAAGGTATATTGTGTTAATATGGCACTAAGTGAAGAGATGCATAGGCTCTTGGAAGCTATCAAAGCCGATAGCAATGAGAAGTTGGACGCTATAAAAGCAAATAGTAAGGAAAGATTTGACCTTAGAGATAGTAAAATTGACTTCCAACTGCAGGACTATAAATAGAATTTGAATCTATCAAAGCCACCAGTAAAGACAGTAACAATGAACTGAAGGCTGAGATGGAGTGCACATTCATAGTGATGAAAGAGGAACTAAAAGCCGGCAGTAAAGAAAATTATGAGGAACTGAAGGCTGAGATGGAGGCAATGAAAATAGATAGTAGCAATAAACTGGAAGCGTTGGAAATAGAATTAACAGCTGACAGTAAAGTAGGGTTTGGAACCTTGGACAGAAAGTTTGAAAGCAAACTTAGGGAGTTTCAGACTGAAATGAAGGTAGAAAATAGCAATCAGTTTGAAGTGATGAAAAATTAAATTATTTCAGATAGTAAAGCGGTTATTCAGGCTGCCCAGGATAAAGCATCGAAGGTATTTCCAAGTAGATTGGAAGAAATAATGCAATCAGTATTAGATAATGGATTTGAAATTTTAGACGTTAAGTTTGGGAGAAAACTAAATAAATTTCAAATAGATATAAATGGGAAACTCAAAATTGAGAATCAGGAAAATTTTTGAAAGCTTGACATTAAATTTGGTTCCCTGGGGGCTAAGTTTAGCAACATGGAGGTCACATTGGGTGAGATGCAGAAACAGTGCACAGGTAATGTAGAGAATTGTAGAAATGATCTTGTATGCCAAATCCTACAAGTGCAGGTACAGCTACAAACTAACAAAGACGAGTTAAAAGGTCAGATAGAATCAAATATGAATCTTTGTGAAAAATCCCGGAATGAAATCAAGGAAAGCCTTAACAAATTAGGAAATAGGTTTATCAGAGCCGAGAATAGAATGATAGGGCTCGAGAAAGATTTCGGGGCGATAAGGAGCGTAATTGAAGGGATGAAACGTCAAAGTCAAACGGATACGAGTAGAATGAAACAACAATTTGATCATTTTACCGGAAATGTAGATGATAGATTAAAGGGGTATGAGGCGAATCTAACGAAGGAGTTAGGTGAATACGAAAATAATATTAAAGAAGAAAGTACATAGTGAAAAACAAATAGTGAGGAGGAATCTCTTGAGATAGGAAGAATTAACGACGGAATTACAGGCGTTCAGGAAACAATAACTACTTTGAAAATCCACGTAGGAAAGACGAACGATGAAATGGATCAAGTTAGTAACGACCTAGTAGTGTTATATAATAACCAAGAGAAAACGCAGGGAAATATCAAAGAAATTAGAAAAAAAGCTGAAGGTCAGGAAGAAATGAATAAAAGAGTAAATAAAATTCAGGAATAAATGGACGCTAGAGACATGTTCAAGCAAGAGATCATAGAAAAACAGGTCCTAGAAGAAGTAGATGAAATATTCGCTCTAATACAGGACAGCTTCAGGGATGAGAAAATCCAAATTAAATAAGAAGCAGAAAATAGCAGAAAGAGACAAGAGAGGTTTGAGAATGAGTTCTGTTCACGTCTGGAGAGGACGGAACAGAAAAACAGTCAGAAGGAAATTCAGATAATATCACAGGAAGAAAGTGCCATGAGAGAAAGGAAATTGGATTTTGAGAGTCAAAATGACATGAAGAAACAGTGTGGGTAGATTCAGATACCCAAGGAACAAGTAAAGATAGGGATTAAGGAGGGGAGAGCCCCTATACAAACCCAGGATTTCCCATGTCAATGTCAACACCATATGCAAACCAAGCAAACGGACAATATCATTAAGTCTAACGAGGATCGACCAGTGAAGTTCACGGGTAATAATATGTCCATAACACCCAAATATTGATTAAGGGAAGTAGCCGAATATTTGAATGAAATGAAAATACCTCATGATAGGAGACTGAGAGCAAATGCAAAACTGCTAGCTGGAGATTGTCTTACGTGGTACCGGAGCTTCCGATACACATTTGGCACAGTCGAGGGCTTTAGGGAAGCATTTTTGAAGCGTTATTGGGCACAGACGTACTGGAAAATCTACGACTGGACCTGTACTCTAGAAAGTATAATACAAACGCTCCCACTAAATACTCTGAATTATTCACGGCGCAGCTGTGTAAATTTAGAGAACTTGACATTTCTCCAGCAGAAAACGATTTGTGTGCCGCTATTGCGAGAAAACTTCCGTATGAGATACAGAGGCTGTTTATCTCATCCAAAGAAAAAAGAGCGCCGTGGAAGTGGAGAGTGTGCTGCGTCAACTTGACATGACCACAGCACATGTAACTCCAAGGCAGCAAAGACATACTGAACAAGTACACATGGCCAGTAGGCAGGACTATAGGGGCAAACCCCCTACAGTAAACAAATTTACTAGCGCAGATACGTTTGGACTTGGACGCGAATACGGACATACTGATCCGAGGGGAATACAACCCTACAACGGAGGAGGATATCGAGGCAAATATCCTAGAAATACGGGATATAAAAGATCAGAAAATCAACCGTATAATAATTAAAGGCAAGTTGTCTGGAGAAATTGGGGAAACAACCCAAGAAGGAAGGATAGGCCCGAAGACAGGAGCCAAGGATATCGTGACGAGTTCGAAGGACGATACCAGGAGAGTCAGCGTTACTTGGATGATCGAACTGAAGAACCTGAACAAGCGAAATGTCCGTTGGAGTGAGGCAAGAAAGAACCGAAAATCACCCGACCGACATGACGGAGCACAAAGCTTAGAGTTGCAAGCTCACTTAAGGGATGAGGGAAAGAGAGACTCTCAGGATAAAAAATATCCAAATTTAATTTGGTCAGAGTGGAAACATACAAGGAGCTGGGAGGAGGTTAAAATTTTAAACTGGATAGCCAGGCCAGATGAATTAATAACAGAAGAAACCGAAGGAATTCAACCAATAAGAAGAGAATTACCTATTATTATGATTAGGATAGAGGGATTGTTGGTCAGAGCTCTCATAGACACGGGATCGACTTGAGTTTAAACACACAGAGCTTAGTAAATGAATTAGAGACTAGAGGTCTAGTATTGAAAATCCCCACATCAAGCGTGAATATTAAGGGAATTATTCCAGAAAAGACCCTAACATGCAAATTTCAGGTGTACATCGATATGAGAATAGGCAACACCGAAATTTCACAATGCGTTTTGCTGGTGAGTCAGTTAACATACAATATCATCTTGGGTATTGACTTCATCCGTGAGAAGAAGGTAATAATAGACATTGCGCAAAATTGCATTAACATTCAAAAGGATGATGTGGAAGAGCAGAATATTGTACTACATGAGCAATAGAAAAGAACAGGTGAACAGGTGTGGCAGATAGGAGAAGTAACCGAGGAAGGTTATAGGGACACAGAAGAGGCATTTGAGATCTTGAATATAGAACTCGAGAAAAGTCTAGAACCAGAATACGATGCCAACCTGTTAGAAAAGATCAAAAAAGCCAAGATTACGCCGGTACATAAAGAATTATTGAATTAATTGCTACAATAGTACAGGGATGTATTTGATTCCTAGCCAGGAAAAATACAGAACTTTAAGTACGCATTTCAGGTTAAAGATTGAGCTCCATTCCGACAATAACCATACCCGGTTGCAGAGAAGCATTATGCTCAAACAAAGAAAACACTGCAGGAAATGAGAAATGCAGGGGTAATAGAAGAAATGGCAACACCTTATGTAATTCCATTAGTTATAGTGAGCAAACCGGATGGGTCAGTAAGGGTGTGTTTAGACGCAAGAAATTTGAATGCAAAGATCATACCAGAAAATGATTCAGCACCACACATCAAGGAAATAATGAGGAAATGTAAAGGGAAGAAAATCTTTACAAATATAGACATGACTTCTTCATATCATCATCTCGAACAAGAAGAGAAAACCAGTCTTCTAACTGGATTTCAGTTCGACCAAGAAACGTATTGTTTTAAAAGATGTCCATTTGGATTAAAACAGTGGGATCAGCGTTAATAAGGGCAGTAGATCCGAACCTGTCGGAGGAAGTAAAGGATTGCACCATCCGTTATGTAGATGATATACTGCTTACTTCAGAAAATGTAGAGGAACACTTAAAGGACTTACAGAAATTACTTGAAGATTTAAAAAGGGCTTACTTCAAGGTTAATTTGAAGAAATCGAATTTTTGTCAGAGACAAGTCACGATTTTGGGACACGTGATTGACAAATAGGGTGTAAAACCAAATCCGTGCAAATTGGAATCAATAAGAAATTTTCAAAAACCAGTGAAGGAGAAAAATATCCGTCAATTTTTAGGATTAATCGGTTTTTTCTCTGGACATTGCCTGTCGTACACTAGCACAGTTGCACCATTGCAGGACCTTCTGAAGAAGGGTGGCAAATGGAAGTGGACGGAGGAAGCTGAAAAAGCATTTATAGAGGCCAAGGAAATGCTCTCAATCTACGTGAAGCTAGGGTACCCTGATTTTAATCAGAAATTTATAATACAAACAGATGCATCCCAAGTTGGAATTGGAGCAATGCTTTACCAGGAGGATCCAGAAAACCCTGATAAGAAAAATTATCTACCTTTCACAAGTAGAAGATTAAAACCACATCAGAAGAACTATACAATCAGCGAGATTGAGCTGTTAGCGATACTGCATGCTCTGGAGAATTGGCGAAAGATTGTATATGGGTTTTTAATAACACTAAGGACAGACCATAACGCCCTAACATTATTAATGTTGACTGATCTATCGAGTCAAAGGTTAATGCGATGAGCTTTACACATCCAACAGTTTGACGTTAATATAGAGTACGGTCCAGGAAAAGAAAACATCGTTCCAGACTACTTAAGTAGACAGAAGAGGAAGTAATAGCTATAGAATTGGAAAATAGAGATCAGCGTACGTTAGAGGAACTAAGAAACATAGGTCAACGACAACGCGAAGATCCATGGATGAACATGCTCATATCTTATTTCGAAAGAAAATTAGCAAGAGGAACACCAGCGTATATTAAGGCTGAAAAGATAGCACAAGATTACAATTATTACGATGGATTATTGCACAAGTTTGCGGACTCTGACCATACGCGATTGAGAATCGTTGTACCTGCAATATTGCAGAGAAAACTGAATGGTTAGCCCATAGATCCTTTGGACACATTGGAGTCGACAAAACAGTCTCAATGCTTAAGGAAGTATTTGTATGGCAGAGACTGTGAGAGACTTATAGAATACGCTAAATACATGCGACACCATGTCAGAGAATTAAACCAAACTAGTTTTTGATGAGACAGAAGCCGATACCACTGTTACCAGAAAGGCCAGTTCAAATTGTATCGATAGACAATTTTGGACCGTTGCGAAAGGCCAGGAGGGGAAACAGACATATTATAGTGGCTATAGATGTCTTAACAAAGATGGTTGTTCTCTCTCCCATACAGCAGACTAGTACGAAACAAGTACTAAAGCGACTCAAATAAAAAGTGATACCCATTTTGGGAAAACCAGAGAATCTGTTATCGGGTCACGGAAGTGGCTTTACAAAGGAGAATTCAGACAAGAATTAAATAGACTTGGGATACGTCAAATACTATCAAGTATTCGTCATCCTGAGGCAAATCCCGTAGAAAGAGTCATGAGGGAAACGGCAAAGTACTGTAGGATATACTGTGCCGAAGAAAATTGGAAATTGATCGTCATCCTTGATATTATTGAATTCTGTATAAATAATACATTACATGAAGCTACTGGGGAGCTACCCATAAGCTTGCATCGTAACGAACAGCCTGAGAGACCATGGAGTCAGGTGATACCTAGACCAACAGATGCTTAGCCTGTATGAGAGGTTCGAATCAGGAGAGCATTCGAACATTTGCAAGCTCAAGCTGATAGAAGGCAAAGAAGGAACAGGCATAGGAGATATCATCGACCATTATTTGTTGGGGAAATGGTATTAGTGAAAAGAACAGCCATGTCAGATCCAGGGAACCGTGTTTACAAAAAGTTCCAGAAAATGTACCACGGCCCGTATAGAATTAATAAGGGATCTAAGAAACAATGCGTATAGAATACAGCTTTGTGAAAAGTATCATGAGCTGACGATGAAGTTGGCGAATTTAAAATTGTACTACCCTCATGAAGAATTCGATGAAGTGAACGAACAAAACCTGGTTATGGAAATAGAAAGGAACGACGTAGGAAATGAACCAACTCTGATGACCAATAGAAGTGAAAGGAAACATGACAAAGATCGTGAGGAAAAATGGCAACCATTCGAGTGCGAGTGTGAGTTCAAGAAATCTTATTTTGAACCGAAGGAAATAATTAAACAAATTGAAAGAGAAAATTGCAACTTAAAGAAGAAAATGATGAAATTAGGTAACGGGTAGGGATAGACCCCGCCCGTAAGGAATAAAAATATTCTAAGGACGAATTTGTCCAGATGAAATGAGGATGAAGAACGGGTAGGGACAGGACGTCCCCGTTCAACAAATATACCGGAAATGACAAAAATAAATTAGGAGCCCAGAATCATTGAGCGGATCATGGAAAGATAAAACCGTAGGAAACTCTGAGAAGAAAGGATGGATTCGATATTGGAAGAAATGAAATTTTCTATGGAAAATACGATAAATAAATGTCCTCACAAGTTTGAAAATGTATTTAACAAAGGACGGAAGATTTGTACCCAGTTGCTGGGGACAAGAATCGAACCCATGACATTTTAAATAAAGAAAGAATATTCATAAGATGTGAATCCATGTACAGGCCAGAGATGGGGCCAGATTGAGCAATCCATGCGTGACTCAGGAGCGATGTCTCCTAATCTGAATTATAGCACGCATCCTGTATATGAGTCACCAAGCGTACGTGAGCAGACTGGAGTACATCTGATGGTGCAACTAATAGAGAAAATTTCCACTCAGGCAGGAAGCAAAGGGATTCACCGAAGTATGACCAGTCAGCATTTTATAGGCGACGCTGTAGAAGGCAAGGCCCGGGATTGTTGCTAAATTACCCTCTTTTTCAGAAACCACGCAAATTTATTGGGTTTGGGGAACGCCAATAATTATAACTCTGGAAATTAGAGTTTTTCAAAGCGTAAAAACCTCTAATCACTGTACAGATTAAAAGTGATGATTGTGCATAACGTCATTAGAGGAGGGGCCAAATAGTCTCTCGGAGATTGGGGCAAAAAGTAATGACACCCCCACAGTAAAGGAGCACTAATTAATTTTTATAAATAATTGCCACGATAATTTTCAAATATTAGTAAATTTCGAACGTTTAGATCATGAGGAATAAGTACATAATTTTTTCACAAGTGTACGACGCATAGTTTAAAATATAGTTTTGAGAAGAAGCAGAAATGAACTATTTTAGCTGAAACGAATAAATAGGCAGCCCGCCCAAATGAAAACATGCAGTCTTTGAATCACCGTGAAGAGGTCTCGCTGTATCACCGAGCCGACAACTGAGAACCTTTGCTGGGAGGAACGTATCGTCAGAAATCCGTCGGGCTACGACACCAATCTTTGGGATTTAGCAAAGTATTCTACATTTACCAAATCGTATTCAGCCGACAAGGACTTAGTAAAGCCTTAGGAGACGATTATAAATAGACTCAGTGAACGTAGGAAAGTATCGAAATATCTCGCCAGTAAACGAGACATCCGTGTAGCATCAAAGGTTCTAAGTGTATCAAAGTGCGTTAAAGAACCGGGTAAGAGTCGGAACGTCGGATAACAAGCCTTACTTTCCTGTGCTTAGGAGGTTAGTGCTCAAAGTGACGATTGGTCAGAAAGTACGAAATAAACGCTGTAAGTGCAAATTAAAGAAGTGAAACGACTTCAAAAGTCGTCCAGATAGAATACCATAGTATTCCAGTAAGAATGTAAAACGTGTACGAAAGTAAAAACATTAAAATAGAGCGTTAGTAAAAGTAGACTGCGACTCTAGGACTTATGTTTAGCAGAGACATCTTGCAAAACAGTAAACTTGAACCGAACCAGAATAGTATCGTGCCAATACTCTAACGTACTGCCGATTACTAAAGAAGCCAGGACAAGGATATAAGTAACCAGAACCAGCTTAGGGAAGCAGCGAACGAGACTTTCAAGTAATCCAACTAGGAGCTATATCTAGGAGCAGGAGCGCTAGTATCTACACTCTAGAAGGAGGTGAAAGAAGTAAATTCAGTGTTAAAAGCGGTAAAAGCAAGTAGTGTATTAAGCTTGATAATTCTTGTGTGTTAGAATTAGAAATATTTAGTGTTTATTGTGTATTTAATCATGATTTGCATCCCTCAAGAAGAGGTGATAAGTGGAATTAAAATGTGTAAAAATCATGGAGAATCAGTGTATATAACGTGTGCCATGATGAGTGTAATGGAATGTTAAAACCCAGAGTGTGGATGAAAAAGCCGAATCATTGAGATCCGGGAGGAATCTCCGAGGTCATGTGAGTACCCGATTTTGATTTTGTGATATTTTGGGGGGAATTCATGCCAATAGAAATATTGAGAAAATCATACTCATATAAAACAGGGATTCATGAAACAAAGGATATAAGTAACCAGAACCAGCTAAGGGAACATGCGGTTTTGAACGATAAATTAATTGTGAAATTAACAATTTAATTAGTATTAATTAAAACTCAGTGGAGTTGTATTCTTTAGGAATAACATTATACGTAATGTAATGGTATGTTAATTACTATAAAAGCAAGAAATAGAAGGCAATGAAATAATTGTTGAATTCTAATATTCAAGATAAATGAAAAGGTGGAAACGGTTAGGTTCCAGAAATAATAAATAAATGTTTTGAACTATTTTGCTCCAATTAAGGAATGTCAAAGATTTAATATGACCAGTGCAGGGCAAATTGTAAATGGCAAATAATGTTAAAGAACGGAGATTTAAAAGACGGTTAGGAGATAATATCCTACTCGAGAAGCGTCATGTAAATACTATATGTTAAAACGTATGCGAATATAATATTCAAGCTAGGATTGCTTTGAAAAATGCCAGGCCAAACTGATTGCGAGGTGAAGTTGAGTGCGGTGAAGCAGATTTGAGTGACTTTGCTTAAGGCAAAATTTGGAAAGGGTGCTATATTTGCATTTGTGTTAGCGCAGGAGACCGCATCGTGGACCGTCGAAAAGTAGCTAAAATGAGAAAGACTCAGTGTTAAATATTCCCGCTCCGTCATAAGGTGTCTATTATCCCTCCGATGATGGATATATGCCTAGGATGTAGACCAAATATGAACCAGTGTTCATGTACTTCGAAAGCCCCTTTAGTATTTGTTGTATCAATCACTTACACCAACCAATGTGGATACTTCGCAATTAGTGATCTCACCTGAGCCGATATGAGCGGATAATATGGCCGCATCAATATAATATGAAAGAAACAATTGAGTTTGCTTTTCATGTTTAAAGAACAGTGAATAACTTACAGCCAGCCGGTCTAAATGAAGAAAATCCCTTCTAGCCAGAAGAGACATCGTCTCAGCTCGTAAATCACCCTGAGTGCCTTGACAGTTATGAGGGTCACCACTAATGTATTAGGGTAGGTCAAGGACCGTGACCACATGTGGTCTTAGGAAGTTTATAAAAATTGAAATAATCCGGTAATTGAGACCGTGATATAATTATTAGAAATAATCTTGCCAAATATCGCTCAGATCCGTATAAACTAAGATTAATTGTTTATAAGATTGTAGTAACATCCCTGTGTATGATAAAGCCAATAATGAGTATTCCCGAGTACATGGAAATCTTAAACATTCTGGGGAGTCCGTTTTAATTTGAAAATTTTCAGTAGTTTCCTAAACTTGGTGGAGGCACGAGTTGTTTCCAGCAATACAGTATTGTACAAGTTTTATAGAGAGAGATTAAGAACTTAAATTTATGTGGGACCCAATGAAATGTTAAATATTATTATCATTATAAAGAATAATTTTTGCACAGTAAGTTAATACTCAAATAAGTGATTAAAGATTGTGTTTAACTATGTTTAGTGTTTTAAATGTAAACACGGAGCCACAGAGGGCTCGTCTGTTCTAATTGAAGAAATAATTTTATGGAAGTGAGAGTTATATGAATTTTGTGTCAGGTTCGATGGAACATTAACCATTGATTTTAAGGGACATTTTATAATGATCACTTGTTCATTTGAGAGCAAGTGTGAAGTAGTCATTATAATTTTGATTTTTCATATGTATTTTATGTTTCGTAGCGCCTATATTTCGAATTGTATTAAATAGTTTTGTAATATGTTTTTGATGTTTATTTCAAGTGTTAACCTAATGCTTATGATCCAAGATACGTGTATCATAGAGTGGGAGACTGCACTACGCCCCGAAAAAACCACTGAGCTCTCTAAACTACGATCACGTATTAATTGTCGAAAGGGCACAGTATATACTGTACCCGAATCGCGGATGCCTCCGTGATGTCGTGACATATTAGTAAGGAAGAAACGGAGTTTGAATCACGGGCTACTTTCCTTCTCGAACGAATGGAAGGTTATACTGTGTGCTTATGACGCACACCTAGACCAATGTTACAGCATGTTTACAATTATCCTTTAAAAATGTTTTCGGGATTTGAACATTAGTACACTTTTCAGGCAGTTGACTTTTCCGAAGTTGAAGCCATCTCGGAAGAGAAGCTGCTCGCTAGAAGTCGGGATATTATAATAGAAACTTCGAGAAGTTACCGCTGTGACGCAGAGAGTTGATGATGCGAGAGCCCAGATCAGTATAAACGGGGCCGATATTCTGCAATTCTGCATAGAGTTGTATTACTTCCAAGCAGCTGCTTGGGTAAACATCGTTGCTGCCCTAAGAAACAACGACACGTTACGATACTGTTATTATAGTCAACAAAGTAGAACTTAACCTCTGCGACTAGAGTTCAGGACTTAGTTATGTCAGTGAACTAAACACTTACACTTTTTCACGAGTTACCTATCTGAGTGGAACGGAGCCTACGATCTGGTCCCATCTGTGTTGACAGATTGTGGTGGAGAATATCCAAATGCCAGTTATCAGGAGACTAGGGGGAACTATCTACACAGTAGATATGTCTTGAGGCACACTCATTACCCGACCACAGATTAGCCTTCGTTGCGAGACAAGTGTTGCTTTGCGAGCTTGTTACGGACAATATCTGGTTACTCGTCTAGGTTTATTTATATTATGAATTCTACGTTATCCACTTATCTCAGAATGTCACAGTATACTCGATGAAATTGAAGCTGCTAAAGTCTAACACTGTCATACCTGGTTAAATACAGAACAGTAGAATCATACAGTTTATGAATGAACTTTAAAGAAGAGAACGCATCGTGTTCAGGTACAGAACGGTTCATAATGACAACAGTCAAAATTTCGAATAGTGAAATGTATCACCGAGAAGTTTACTTATGCGTACTTTTATACGCTAATATGTTTCGTTAAATCGCGGAAAGGTGGGTCTACAATGGATGGAAACGTGGATGAAGCTAATGGAGGAGCTGATGACCAAAGGAGATCGCCATACTAATGGAATGGTTGTGATAACATTAATTAGTAACGAACACCGAGGACACTTCACCATCACATCAAGAATGAAGTAAGCCGAAATCTCCTTGTATTTTCTTACTAGTTTAATGTAATTTAGAAATTCCTTCTTACCCATTCAATTTGTAAAAGATGAACACCACCTTCGAGTCTTGCGTGAGAAATTGAGGGCAACTACGGCTTAGGATAATTTAATATGTGAATTTTCTTTACTGTTAGAACAGCTTTAGTATTGTCAGGAAGACAGGCAGGATTTATTTAAGGAATATGAAGGTTTTTATAGCATCGAAGGAGCTTGGATTATTAAAAATAATTCCGTATTAACTTTTCTAACAATAATTTACAGTGATTTAATAACAATTCAATTTAAAATCGAGAATGTTCACAATTAAATAAATTAATTAATTAAATTAAATAATTTAAAGGGTAATAGCATCATTCAAATGAATTAATTTGCACTAATTTAAAATCAAGGATGATATTAATTAATAATCATGATATGAAACTAATTATAAATAATGTGCTATAGTCGTTAAATAAATGTGAGGTTTAAATAACTTGTTTGATTATATTATTTAAATATTTTGTGAATTGGGTCATAGCAGTAATTGTTTAAATATTGTTAAATAATAACATAAATTATTTAAATATTACCGAGGGAAATAATGGTAATTGTTTAAATGTTGTTAGAAGGAATAATAATAACAATTGTTATTTAAAATTTTGGTGAACAGGGATAATAAAGATAGTGATTATTTATTTAAATAAAATATTTTTGAAGTAGGATTAATATTTGTGAACAGGGTTAATTATAACTGAGTTTGTTTAAATGATATTTCATGGCAATATTAACAATGTTAAGCCATCAGCAATGAAGAATAAGTTTAGATGACTTTTTTGAAAGCACAAAGTGAAAATAAGAAAGGAAATATAGTAATGGCAGGTTATATAAATATATGTGTATCAAATAGGATTAAATTTTGTTAAATAGAGACAGGGAAGATTTCGACCAGGAATAAATATACCTATCAATGGAAAACTTTATAATTTCCAAGTACACGAGGTCATTTGTATGACGGAATAATACAACATAAAAATAAATAAGAATCATATGTAATGATGGTTGTTTAAAAAAATATTATGCCATAAGAGTGTCGGCATTAATGTTATGGTTATGTGGAGACTGAGTGTCGTCCATGAGGAATATATTTCCGGAGTTGTGGAAGAAGTTAGTTGGAGCACATGTTTGCTCATGGTTGTAAAAGACGGGTGAAACGATATGGCTGCCCCATATTCCTGTCCAATTCAAATCCTGTAGAAAAGGATATCAGTTCCAATACACCTGGGTCAACTATCTAGATTCCCGATATTTTGCCCAATAGGTAAAAGAGATGATTATTAGATTTGATAAACCTGACCAGAGATTACGTATAAAATAAGTAGTTCCTAGTGCATAAAATAAAAATAAAAATTTGAGAATGCTGATACTAAACACTTGAGAGGCATAAAATAATAATAATTTCAGAACCAGTCAACTGACTTAAATGAAAATCTTCATAAAACAGGTCGCGAAATAGGAGTGATATCTGTTATAAACAATTGTGGAAAAATCACAAGTAATAATAATAAATGTTGTTATAACTATTTTAAACTCAAATATTTTGGAGATTAATTGGGAATGAGAAAGATAATTCACTGGAGAGTGATTTAATTTATTAATTGGGAGAAACAAATTACAACAACTTTCATTGTTTATAAAAATGTAATTATCTGAAATGACATCGTTTGAGATGAACATAAATAATTCTTTGGTGATGTCATACCAACTAAGAATAAATAATTAGGAGAAATTTAAGATAATATTAATTTCATTCTTCAACAATGTGATAAAAAGTTATTAACAAATTGTTCATTGGAACAATATAACAAATGCAAGAAATATTAATATTTGTGCATTATGTTAGTCAAATATTAGTATTCCACGACTGCATAACACTAAGAAAATAAATTTGTGCAATTATTTCCATAATTCTATTTTTGTAAAGCACATTTACAACTACCATAATACAACAAGTCTCAAATGAAACATAAAAATCGTCCAAAACTTGAACAGTCATAGTTGATCTTCGGAAATGAAAACTACGTGTGATTTTGTTTTCTATAGAAACAAAACAAGTGCCCAGAAAGGGATAATCAGAACTCTTAATTTAATCATGATCACCTCAAGAGTGTAAATAGTGTAAAAATTTAGAATTATGATACCAGACGGACTATCAATTTTCTGGTCATCATGCAACGAGTGTTTGAAGTTTTTTTTATGCAGAGTGTTGATTTTTTATGTAGAAGGTTATTTATTATGGTGATTTATTTGCCAAAGTTTTAAGATTTTAAATGTTAATAAATTGAGATAAGAAATTGTGCTATTTTCGTTGTTCCTTCTTCCTACCTTGCTTGCATATTGCCGATATCAGTGAAGCCATCCTTTACTTATTTTTCGCCCAGATAGACCCTGAGATAGCTTTTATCTCGTGCTGAACTGATTTCGGGAATTTGCAGAAATCTGCATAAAAAACGCGAAGATATGCTGAAATTTTCCGGAAGTCGAAACAAAATCTGCTCTGTTCGAAGGCGTCGAAAATACATATCGAGCAATATTAGCCGAGGTGTTTTCTGTAATACTGTACTAAGGAGTATATTCATCTTTTGTTTATATGTTAGTCCTTGGTGTTGATTATTTCAGTTATGCGTCATTCATTGTTTAATTACAGTCGTGTGGCGGAGGTTAGCGCCACCTAAGTATGTGGTGGGTATTAGTGCCACGGACACTAGTGCTACCTAGGTAGTGCACCCTACGGGACTGGTGCTGACTGGCATCGAACCTGATACTCTATGAAGGAGAAATCATACCAATGATTTTATAGGGTATCGAACCTGAGGTCTCTGAGGAGAGATAACTGAATGGAACACAAGACCCACATGAAATAAAAATTACTGAGGTAATTTCAGCTTGATTCCGTTCATAATTAAGGAATTACAAGCAATTTTGTATTTAAAGAATGTATGGATACCATTGCAACATGCGGGATTTTAGCCAAGGAGAGAGAATTCGAGGCAAACTGACAGTTGATAGATTAGCCTGAACGGGTGGGTGGACCAGACTGTCTCTAGCGGACTATTTCTAAGCGTCGCTAGGGGGGCAGAACAGTTATTAATGACTAAAGGAATCCCCGAGACACAAGGAGAGGAAGATGGAAGAGGGACATCCAAAAGAGAAATAAATTGATTGCGTGGAAAATACGTATCCAAGAGATTCGAGTTGAACGCTCAGGTATATGAAATCCAGAGAGGATAACTGTAGACCCAAGAAACATGCAAATCCATGCAGATAAGATATTGTAAGGACTGTGAACACCAAACTGCGGAAGAAAGCCCATTAGCGGAATTCAATTGGGGAATCCCCTGAGCTAAGCGTACCCAAGCCACTGGAGAAAACAATTATTATAAATTAATTGAGCGATCGAATCGCTGGCGTGAAGCAATTGCTGTGACCTCCATGCAAGCACGATCCAGATAAATGCAATTCCGAGCCGGGAAAGGCATTATCACAGAAGACGACGCTCCAGAAATTGGAAGGGACTATGTTTTCAAAGAAACACCTTAAATAGTGCAGTGACACTGGGAAGAAGCAGTCCTCTTCGAGAAGCGACGCGGGGAGGGTGTTACTCCTCCGCATCATAAATCGTGAACAAAGCCTCGCCAGTCACAGTGATCAAAGCCGCAAGTGTTGAGAACAAAGCAATTGTAAAGTGACGTTAAGGAAAGCTTATTATTATACAAGCGGCGCAATAAGTGACGCGAATGTCAATTGAATAATATAATTACACTAATCTAACGTGTAGAACAGTTGAGATGTTTTGTAAAGTTGAACTTATTATCATCGTGATTATAATGATAGCAAACACTCGTCTCGAGTAGGTTGGCCTTCCAATGCTGAATGACTCTTCATCGATGAGTCCGGAGGTGACTAAAAAGCCCAATGCGGGAGAGACACAGTTTCCCGCAGTGATGACAGGTAGTATCAGGTCCAGGTGAGACATCCGCATTCATTCCCTGTCTTCTAATGAACACTCTGTTCATTCTGCGCTGCCTCTGATCTTCTATCATACGTCGGCGGTTTTCTTCAAAAAGTATCGCACCACGATGAACAATTGATCTCCAGGATGAGCGATCAAGAGCTAAGGTCTCCCAGTTGTTGATATCAATATGGCACATTTGCATATTAGCCTTTAGTACGTCTTTGAATCGCTTCCTCGGACCTCCCACACAGCGCTTGCCCTCAGTAGGTTCACAGCAAAACACTTGCTTGGGAATGCGATTATTGGGCATGCGGATTACGTGTCCTGTCCATCGCAGCTGACGTTTTAAAAGCATGGCTTCAACACTGGTAGTCTGTGCTTCTTCGAGAATGCTGGTGTTTGTGCGTTTGTCTTGCCATGTCACACGAAGAATTCTCCTCAAACAACGCTGGTGATATTGCTCCAGCTTTTTAAAATGACGTCTGTAGCATGTCCAGGATTCAGATCCGTAAAGTAAGGTGGGAACTACAACCGAATTGTACACAAGGATCTTCGTTGCAGCATTGATATCATGGTTGTCAAAAACTCTAGACCTCAATCTTGCAAAGGATGCCCCAGCACGGTTAATCCTGTGTTGGATTTCGGAATCTATATTTGCACTTGATGACAGGGTGCTGCCAAGATAAGAAAAGGTGTTAACTTCTTGAAGCTTCGCTCCGTCGATGGTGACATTGATGTTTCTTTGTCCTTGTTCAGGGGCTGCTTGGTAGAGGACTTGGGTTTTACTGGTGTTAAGTTTCTGCCCAATCTTTTTGTATGCTGAAGAAAAAGCATTCAGGATTTTCCTAAGTTCGTCCTCTGATTGAGCTACTACTCCATTATCATCAGCGTACTGTAACTCAACCAATGCAGCAGGAGATGTTCGAGTCCTTGCCTTTAGACGGCTCAAATTAAAGATCTTCCCATCCATCCTGTAAGTTATCTGTATGCCTGTAGGAAGATCATCTTTGACTAACTGCATGACAGTGGCAACGTACAGAGAAAACAATGTAGGGGCAATCACACAGCCTTGTTTAACGCCGGTATTTATATGAAATGGTTCTCCAATAGAGTCGTTACCAATGACATTTGCCTTCATATCAGTGTGGAGTAGTCTTAAGATGGTAATAAATTTCAGTGGAAAATCATACAATGCTAAAATCTTCCACAAGGCTTCACGGTTTACCGAGTCAAATGCCTTACTGAGGTCTATAAAGGCAATATAAAGAGGTCTATTTTGCTCTCTACATTTCTCCTGAAGCTGACGAACAGTGAATATCATATCTGCAGTTCCTCTAGAAGGCCTGAAACCACATTGGCTCTCTGGGAGTATTTTCTCCACCAGGGATAGAATACGATTCGCCAAAATACGAGCAATAAGCTTTCCAAGGCATGATAGCAAAGATATACCACGATAGTTGTTGCAGTCTGCACGATCACCTTTCTTAAATATGGGAACTATCAGACTATCTCTGAAATCAGCAGGCATTTTTTCAGTTCTCCAAATTTTAATGATAAGATCATGTATGTGGCTTATGAGTTCCTCACCTCCTTCTTTGAGAGCTTCCGCTGGTATTCCATCACATCCAGTGGCTTTGTGTCGCTTTGCTTGATTAATAGCACACTGAACCTCATCTAGTGTTGGCAGGGTACCGAGTTCTTCCTTGATGGGTGCTTGTTCTAATATATCATACACCTGCTCATCAATAACAGAGTCCTGGTTCAAGAGGTCTTCAAAATGCTCCTTCCACCTATTCATTATGGAGTATTGATCTTTTAGAAGTGTACTTTTGTCACTGGACCAAAGTGGATTTCTACCAAACGTGGAGGGGCCTTAAATCGCTTTTGTGGCCTGGAAGAACTGTCGCGAATCTTTGTCTGCTAGATATTGCAGCTCTTTAGCTTTGGATGTCCACCATGCATTTTTGAGCGCACGAGTTCCTCTTTGGACATTTGCCTTCGCAAGACAAAATGCTTCTTTCTTAGTATGGGAGTTCATATCTTTTCTCCAAGTTTGCAAGGCTTTTCTCTTTTCGGAGATTAATGCTTCAATTTCTTCATCATTTTCATCAAACCAGTCTTGATGTTTCCTGGTCTTATATCCCAGCGTTTCCTTGCAAGCATTCTGAATAGCGGTCTTCAGACTCTCCCAGTGCAGTGTTACATCTGGATGGTATTCCTGTGGCAGTGTCTGGTTAAGCAACTCTTTATATTGGGAGATATGCTCTGACTTACCAAACTTCTCGGTATCAAAAATATGCCTACAGCTCTTCTGTTGCTTCCTCCTCTGTGTGGATAATGGTATACGCATAACTGATCTGATAAGCCGGTGATCTGTCCAACAGTCATCGGCTCCTGTCATTGCTTTGGTGATAAGAAGATCTCGTAAATCTTTCTTGCGTACAATCACATAGTCAATAAGATGCCAGTGCTTCGATTTAGGGTGCTGCCATGATGTTTTAAAGCGATTCTTTTGGCGAAAGATAGTATTGGTGATTACCAATTCATGTTCAGTGCATTTGGAGAGCAGTCTGATACCATTTGAGTTTTCGCTCCCAACTCCCTCCTTACCAATGACACCATTCCTAACATTGTAGTCCCTGCCCACTCTAGCGTTAAAATCTCCGAGTAAGATGATCCTATCTTCACGGTTATGTTTGATAGGACGGTATCCAGATCTGAATAGAACCTTTCCTTAATGTCATCATCAGCATCTAGTGTGGGGGCGTATGCGCTGATCACCGTGGCATGCTGGTTGTTATATAACCGAAGTCTTAATGTCATAAGGCGTTCATTATACCCAGTTGGAAGCTCTGACAGATCCTTGATAAGCTTGCTCTTAATGGCAAAGCCAACTCCATGTATTCTGTGTTCGTCCTCACGTTTACCCTTCCAAGAGAAGCTGTACCCTGCACCTTGCTCATTCAACTGACCTTCCTCAGCAAGACGGGTCTCCTGAAGTGCTGCTATGTCAATGCCATATCTCCGTAGCTCTCTACCCACAATAGCTGTTCTCCTTTCAGGTCTCTCATTTGCGGGGTCATCAGTGAGTGTTCTTACATTCCAGGTTGCAAAATAAAATTTGTTACTTATACATTTTCGACCGCATGGAGGTGACACCTTTGGACGCGGCTATCCAATCGGTAGTATAAGTGGCTGACTATGTTTAGGGCACCTTTTCTAGCCCCTTCCCCATGTGGGGTGAGCAGAGTGGACCCTAAATAGGACTGCTCAGTCGTAGTTGCAGCGGCCGAATTGCTCTACAGCCACAACCCTAAGCAAGACGACCGATCACACATCTACCGCCTACGTGCCAAGTTATCACTAGAGGCTCCCAGACATCACAATCCTGCCCCCGTCGCAACTTCTTGATCGCCGCAGGACTTTGAAGAAAGTCAAATGTTGTTGGAAGACTGCTGTGCGTGAAATCTTTTAACGTGAGAATATTGCTGCACATCAACAAAAGCACATTCCTTGATGACTTAGGAAATATATTCAATGGCAAGCAAATGCAAGATGATTGAATAAATCCTAGTCACTGCAGCCTTCATCCGCCATTCCAGCCAAGGAGGGACTCATTGCCCTTATGCCTGGTCCGCCGTTGAGGACTTTCTATGCCGTTGACCACAGGTGGTTCATCCGCCTTTAGGGAAAGTTTCCTGTCCCAAGGGCAAGAGGGTGCCCTAACCACTACCAGCTCATTCACCTCCCTGGGGAGCCGGTGGCATGATAGTGGAGGACTTCTTATCCCGGGAGTCACTCGGTCGTCAGAGCCTCGTTAGTCTAAAGCAGGGTGCACCAAGTGCAGGTGAGGTTGACATTTGAGTAGAAAGCCTACCCCTTACTCCGTGATTATACACCATAGTCAATTCACGATAGTCATGGGAAGGAAAGAGCATCACAGGCATTGTGATTAAGTTCAAAACATAAACACTAGATTGATGGTAGGAGATCTGGAACAAAGATCACGTACACCAGAACAGATGCACTGAACCTTGAAGTAGGAGAAGCTGGGAACTGCGGTAGACGTATCATTAGGAGATAGGCGCTAGGATCAGAGACTTACATTGGAAGGAGAGATGTCAGGAGAGAGCGCAGCCTGTACCTCCGTAATTACGCAGAAGTGAAGCCAGCAAGGCACCATTGTACAAAACGCGTGTTATATAAAATTATGTGTTTTAGTGTTAATTACTAGTGCTATATGATGAAATGTTGTATACAGATGTGTGAGAGTGTACGAGTGAAAATGTGTAACATCGGAGGAAAAATCAGTGAAGTGATACAGCAAGAAATGTATGTTATAACCACTATGTGTCGTTGTTAAAAGACAACAATGGTGTGTTATGCGCTGTATTGTTGGATACGACCGCCAGAGAAGAAGGACGTGAGTACAATTCCAATGTAATAAAGGTATAATTGGAGCTCGCCATATGTCGATCGGGATAAAATGTGCAATAGGAAACTTGATTTAATGTTTTATACGAGTTTATCACTCCTCGTGATTGCAATAGAGAGTTTGCTTGTAAGAATGAAATTGCTTACGCCAGAGTTGCGTGAAAGTACAATTAATGTAAAATAAAGTTAATGGATAACTTCAGATATTGGTCAAAGTCGCAAGAGAAAATATTAATAAACATGATTATATGAATAGTTAAATTGCATCCATTCCGAGAAGATGTTAAGTTAATATATAAACAAAGTGTATGGATAAATGTTAGGATGTTGTCATACATGCCTAAATGTATTGGATGTTATGAGTTACGCAGTAAATGTTGTAAAGATAAAGTCTGTTAAACGCACCTGTAATGAATGCCAATAATACCGTGAACAGCGAAAGGAGAGGGAAGTGATGTGTCATCGATCTGAATATTCAAATACACCTAATTATTGTGCCGCTATATGCGAGCGTATTAGAAGTAAAGCCAATATTTACTTTGATATATGCAAGGAACAAGTCGTTGGTACAATGTCAGGGCAATATGTGCTATTCTTCGAAGGGATAATCAATGTACAGCAGTGGGCGTACATATATATTGTTGACAAGCGGATGGAGAAGGAGAAGGTCTCTTGTCTAACATACCGTGTCACGAGCGTAATTTAAGGAGTAACAGTGTCACCTTAAATTAGCAGCTATTGGAATGATCCGCCGTGCAGGCGTGACTGAATTGATATTATAAGGGTCTATGGACGCCTTCATACTACTTCGCACGTGGAGATGGCAAAGGGTAAGTCCATTCTCGCACGTATTATTAAGCCTTATTAGTCTTATTCTCAGTTCAGTATAGTACAATTTGGTTAGTTTAGTTTTGATTTCCCAAGTTGGCAAACCTAGTATGTTGCTCTATGACTTCTGACAGCAGCTCGGTACAGCTTACCCCCTGCAGTGAAAGGAATTCCACCCGTCCCACCCCTCTCTCACCGTGGCCTTGTGAAGGAGACAGAGTGCCAGAAGTAGCTCCATGGAACAATGACTCCACCACAGCCCGTGAATAGTTCAAAAAACTGTTACTTCATCCGACAGGTCTTCACATAGCGCACGTAAATGTACAGTCCTTATCGGCACATTTTCATGAACTAAAACTTATTATTCCTGATGTATTCCATATTTGCTTGATGAGTGAGACATGGATATCGCCACTCCATCTTTCAAACTAATTAAACTTGTCCGGCTACACACTATTACGCAACGACCGAGTAGGAAAGAAAGGAGGTGGGGTTGGATCTTTTGTTAAGACGAACTTAACTCCTAAAATCCTAGCATGCTCAGATAGCCAGTACAATAGAAGACCCGAATTTATGTTATTCGAAATAGAGACCGCCCATCAAAAGTGTGCTGTCTGCGTTGTTTATAAGGCAACTTCGCTGGGTCATTTAGAGAACGTAGAGAACGCGTTATTACGCATCCTGCCTCTTTACCAGCACTTAATAGTCATGGGCGATTTCAATACCAATATAGGCGGTAATACCAAAGCTGAAACTCGGCAACTCTTGAATATGCTCCCGTCACGTGACATGAAAATATTGGACCTACTACCGACACATCACACACGCTCATCACACACGACAATTGCCCCGATATCAGTAAAGAACACAGACAAAGTGCTTCAATACGGGCAGACATCTGTACCTGGAATTTCTGTCCACGACTTAATCTACTAGTCCTACTCTTTAAAATAAAAGGAGACCAAACCAAGGACCATCACGTACAGAGACCTCTCTAAAATTGACACGCTATCCATAATAGAAGACGCTCTCAATGTACCATGGCATGACATACTGAATATTCACAATATAGATGATAAAGTACACAAAATGAACGACTACTTGAAAGGACTATATGATAAACATGCTCCAGTGAAAACTGTTCGAGTGACGCGACCTCCAGCACCCTGGCTCAGCATGGAACTGAAAGAACTAATGGCTAAGCGAGATTCTGCGCACAGAAAGTTTAAGAAATTACCCACGCAACAGAATTATGATGACTTTAAAATGCTCCGAAACAGAACATCCCAAGCAGTACGTAACGCTCGAACTAGGCATGCTCACAACTTGCTTGGGCGTAATATCAAACCCTCTGCGGCGTGGAATGAACTAAGAAACATGGGAATAGGCAAAGTAAAAAATGGCAACCCCATTAATCTACCTCTTGACACACTCAATAACTATTTTACTAGTACAGGACATTCTGTCAAACCAGACATAAAACACAGAACTCTCACCAACAACTACGACACCCCCACCCCCAACAGAGAAAAATTCTACTTCTCGCATGGTACCCCGTCACAAGTCCGACGTGCCTTTCTTAGAATGAAATCAAAATCGAAAGGGGTCGACAATATAGAAATAGGAATATTCAAACGAATCATTGACATTATACTTTCCACAATTACACACATATTCAACTACTCGTTAATGACCGGTACGTACCCATCGCTATGGTAAGCGGCTATTGTCATTACAATCCCTAAAAACACACAAGCCAAAAACGTGAGTGACTACCGCCCAGTGAGCATATTATCTGCCATCTCCAAATCTCTCAAATTTATCGTGTACGAACAACTCTCCTGCTATTTGCAAGCGCACAACATTCTCGATGAGCACCAATCTGGCTTCCGGAAAAATCACAGCACTATTTAAGGTCACGGATGACATAACAAAGGCTATGGACAGTGGGCAAACAACAATCTTAGCACTGCTTGATTTCAGCAAAGCATTTGATTCTGTTGATCATGACATATTACTCTCTAGCCTATTCAAAATTCACCTCTCTATGAACAGTATCCAATGGGTGGACTCATATCTACACGGGCGCCAACAGCGCACTAAAAGTAACTCAAATCAAATGTCTTCTTGGCGCACAGTGGTGACAGGAGTCCCCCAGGGATAAGTTCTAGGACCCCTTCTCTTCTCGATCTACATAAATGATATCACTTCATCAATAACAAAATGCAAATATCACTTATACGCTGACGATGTACAACTCTGTCTGCATGCTGCACCAGAAAGACTATCGCAAGCAATAAAAGCTTTCAATGAGGACTTAACTGAAATTTGTAATTGGTCCAATTCACATGGACTACGACTCAATGAGACAAAAACTCAGGCTATCATAATCTCCCACCCAAAAATTCTCCGTAAAATAAAAAACAAGATGTTCAGTAAAGAACATATAGCCTACTTTCTCCTAAATGCATGGGTATTGTTATAACCCTTTGTCCTTTTCAAGGAGTATAATTGAATGTTGGTTGTAGTAGCTTGTTGAAATACAACGTGCTATAGGGATATTAAACATGAATATGAAGTGCCATTTGCTAGTGCTACCTCTGTAAAAAAAATCATTCAATTCGGTTTCACCGTGTTTGAATTGATCTGGGGAATGGATTTGCACACATACATGGCCGCTATTTGCAAACTATTGGGCTGATGACCTTGTAGTCAGTCATAAGATGCTTTTCACCAAAAGGCATGTTGTTGCAAAATCCGGTAGAGATCAAATTATTAGGATGGTCGAAATTTGATTTAAGCTTTTAACATTTGGGTGGCCGTCATTCCGTTTCCGTCAAGATGGTGGCGATATAAAACATGACACTGAGGTGCCTTTTGCTAGTGCTATCTCTGTACCAAATTTCGTTCAATTCGGTTTCACCGTGTTTGAATTGATAGGGGGAATCGATTTGCACACATACTTGGCCACCATCTGCAAACTATTGGGCTGATGATCTAGCAGTTTGGTCAGAATATGCTTCCCACATAAAGATTTGTTGTTGCAAAATTTGGTAGAGACTAGATTATTAGGTTGGTCGTAATTACATTTTGGCCTTTAACATTTGGGTGGCCGCGATTACGTTTCCGTCAAGATGGCGGTGATATAAAACATGACACTGAGGTGCCCTTTTCTAGTGCTACCTCTGTACCAAATTTCGTTCCATTCGGTTTCACCGTGTTCGAATTAATAGGGGAATCGATTTTCACACAAAGATGGCCGCCATCCGCAAAATATTAGGCTAATGACCTATTAGTTTGGTCAAAGGATGCTCCCTCCATAATGGTATGTTGATGCAAAATTTGGTAGAGATCGGATGATTAGGTTAATCGTAATTTGATTTAAGCTTTGAATATTTGTGTGGCCGCCATTACGTTTCCGTCAAGATGGCGGCGATATAAAACATGACACTGAGGTGCCCTTTGCTAGTGCTACCTCTGTACCACATTTCATTCCATTCGGTTTCACCGTGTTCGAATTAATAGGGGTAATCGATTTTTACACAAAGATGGCCGCCATCCACAAACTATTAGGCTAATGACCTATTAGATTTGTCAAAGTATGCTTCCTCCATAAAGGTATGTTGTTGCAAAATTTGGTAGAGATCGGATGATTAGGTTAATCGTAATTTGATTTAAGCTTTGAACATTTGTGTGGCCGCCATTACGTTTCCGTCAAGATGGCGGTGATATAAAACATGACACTGAGGTGCCCTTTGCTAGTGCTACCTCTGTACCATATTTCATTCCATTCGGTTTCACCGTGTTCGAATTAATAGGGGTAACCGATTTTGACACAAAGATGGCCGCCATCCACAAACTATTAGGCTAAAGATCTATTAGATTTGTCAGAAGATGCTCCCTTCATAAAGGTATGTTGTTGCAAAATTTGGTAGAGATCGGATGATTAGGTTAGTCGTAAATTGATTTAAGCTTTGAACATTTGTGTGGCCGCCATTACGCTTTCGTCAAGATGGCGGCGATATAAAACATGACACTGGGGTGCCCTTTGCTAATACTACCTCTGTACCAAATTTCGTTCCATTCGGTTTCACCGTGTTCGAATTAATAGGGGCAATCGATTTTCACTAAAGAAGGCCGCCATCCGCAAACTATTAGACTGATGACCTATTAGTTTGGTCAAAGTATGCTTCCTCCATAAAGGTATGTTGTTGCAAATTTTGGTAGAGATCGGATGATTAGGTTAGTCCTAATTTGATTTAAGCTTTGTACATTTGTGTGGCCGCCATTACGTTTCCGTCAAGATGGCGGCGATATAAAACATGACACTGAGGTGTCCTTTGCTACTGCTACCTTTGTACCAAATTTCGTTCAATTTGCCCTCACCGTGTTCGAATTGATAGGGGGGACAGACATTCAGAGTACAAACACTCACACACACACACACACACACACACACACAGACTCACACACATACACACACACAGACAGACACACTTTTTTTTCGCCCTGTAGTGATCTCATAAGTCTACTTTCATTTTTTGCAAAAATCGAAAGTAGGCTAATAATCCCACCCTACCAAACTTACGCTTGCGTGACTCCCCAATCGAATTCCGAGAATCAGTCAAAGATCTGGGCGTGATTATTGACGAAAATCTCTCTTGGACGCAGCAAGTCCACAACGACTCTAGAAAAGTATTTTCTGCACAGAATTCATTGAGACGATTTGGGAATATTTTCTCTCGCGTGTTAAAAGTACGACTTGTTTCCTCCCTAGTACTGCCTCATTTTGACTATTGCGATGTGGTATACAATGACCTGTCTGCTACTCTTAAAAACAAACTCCAACTAGCACAAAATGCCTGTGTACGCTACATATGCAACTTACGGTATTACGACCACGTCACCCCTGCGTACGAACAACTCAGCTGGTTGCGACTAAATCAACGCCGCGATCTTCATTCTTAATGTCTTTTCCGACAAATACTCTTAAGTTCTTCTCCAGCTTACCTGCATTCTCAGTTTCACTGCCTCTCACACGAACATAGTCTTGGTATACGGTCAAAAAATGATTCACTCTTGCTCATACCTATACACCGTACGGTACGCTACACTAACTCCTTCGTAGTTTGTACTGCACGAATGTGGAACAACCTGCCGCGCTCTGTCAGAGGAGCAACCCCGTCTAGCTTCAGGCAGCAATGCCAGCTGTACATATCACAAAAGAAATGAAAGCTGAACTCAACACGTCAAATATTTGAATCCTTATGCTGAGTTATATTCGTGTTTCTGATTTACGTTTTATTTATTTTCTGTTTAGTTACCTAAATGTTTCCTTACATCCTTTTAAATGCGCATTGCAAAATCAATATTAGGCTATAGTAATAACTCATTCATGATGCTTATCATCATCATCAACATCATCACATCATCATCAGGTTCTGTTTTATTAGTGTTTGTGTTTCCCTATTATTTCCTTACTTTAGGTATAGTTAACTAATTACAATAATTTTTCCTACGCCATGTTTACCTGCCATTATATGTATTATGATCGGATCTGAAATGTATTCCTGTTAGATTTAAGTATTGTGCCCGTCAGAGGAGCTTTCAGAGTTGCCAACAGCCGAAACGACATCCCTAACACCTCACCTGTCGGACCCATGTGCCATGAGGATCAGGTGAATTTCTTATAGGCCATAGCGGCACGATAATCCATGATCCAGGGGATCCGTGGTAATATGGTTGCTAAAAAGGTCATAGACAGCCCAAGAAAATACACCTCCTAAAGCTAGACTGAGAAATAAACCTCCAGGCTTAAGTAAAACTTGTAGAAACATTTATTCAAAATATTCAGACACCTAGCCTAGTTCGGAGGGTTTCTATCGGCTAATCCGAAAACTAATAAATAAACAAAAAGAAAAGATCAGTACCCTACCCGTAAACTACTGTAAACCCTTCCGAAATATATATCTGACAAAGTAAAGCAACAACAGCAACGCTGGGAAAATGGTACGGGAATAATCCAAAAGTCAAGTTATAAAATAAGCTTATAACGGAATTTACATTTAACAGGGTAGCAATAGCAAATTAGGATGATACCATTTCCTCATTTACATTTATTTTTAAATAATCTAGCTAATTCCTAACAATTAATACTAAATTTAAGGCAGTGATGTCCGTAAAGCAAAACAGTTAGTACAAATCGACATGACAAGCCGTCAAAAAAAATTAAATTCCCTCTTACAATCTAAAGAAGGGTAAACATGGTGTTATCATATACTTGAATAAATAATAACAAGACCTTAAACAATATTATTCCTGCATTCAGTGTAAACCAGTGTCATCTTCGTGCATGTTAATTACGGTGGCGATTGCGTAGTAAAAACTACGTCTAACGTCACATGAGGCTCACGCTCCACCAGCTACTGACTAAAGGTTGAGCAAGCACTCCGTCGATAAAAATTAGCGTCATCTGTCCTAGATTACTTCCACAAAAGAAGTGTGCACAAAGCAAGTGTCAGCCAGCAGGTCCACAATGCAAGAAAATCAAGGTTAAATGCTATAAATAGTTAATTATCATCAGTTTATAATAATGACGTTTTAATTATTAGAATCGTTGGTTTAGATTATCGTTGGTTTATGGCGAATAGGCTGACAATCCTGAATACCTTGGTATCAGCAGTATCAGTCTCGTGCGAGATCAATCTCTGCTATAAAACACCATCGACGAGCTCCCCCGCTCGGACATAACAATAACACAGGTTATTAGTGGCTCTCGGCTCACTTAATTTACCTCTGTGTAAGGCCTGGAATGAACATCAGTTACATCCCTACAATAACACAGTCAACAGAATCGAAGTCTGGACACACATAAATATAGCCTCTATACAGGTGCCTCATCTAGCCTCTTAATTTGAACAAATAAACCTTAACATAACGTGTAATCATTCTCAGATGGAGAAGAAAGAGGAGTCGCTTCTATAGCGATGCAAACACATGGCTCTCGCCAGTCATCTCTAAGTAGCAAAACATATGATTATTACAAAATGGTGGCCTGGACATTGACCTACATATGAGACCCATCATTTGAATGTTAGTAATGCTGTATGCATTGTCAAAGAGTCTGAAAAAGTGTGTCTCACTGAGTGAGTGGTGCTCTAGTACATTGCATGCTGGGAACTGCTACCACCTGTCCATGATTCGAGCTAGCTCCGCTACTCACAATCATCCACACAGACAGTTTAGAAAAATGAACAACACTGAAGGCAGGCAGCTTTCTCGTAGAAAGACCTATCAGGAAACTGGTTTTGTTATCATGTCCCAGATATAATACAAAATCACATAAGCATTAGGCTTAAAATCACGCCTCAAAACTATGCACAGAGACGTGGCATGTTTGTAAAAGTCAAAGAAATGAAAAACACAGATATTCCACTTAATCTGAACCTCTTTGAAATGTGCAGATATGTCAGTTCATAACTGCTCTGTCTAATCATAACCAAAATAATAACTGTGTCGAAACACCTGACACGAAATAAACATCATAAAGGTGCAAATCTTACAATTGCTAAGTTTGCCAATGATACGGCATTCATTTCAGGTTTCGATGCTAGATTGCATACAAAATTTAACACCCTTAATGTGTTCATAACTTGAGCTGAATGGCTTCATAGCACATCAAAATGAAAATGACATTGAATTACAAAACAGATAGCTTCAGTCGGCTATCTAATGATACGGACTGTTCTGACTAAATCAGTGGCGTGACAACATTTACTAGAAAGGGGTGTTATAAAAGTAACACTGGCCATGACGTCTGATCGTCATCCCAAATAACTGTACACAAAACCACCCACCTAGGGTTGAACAAAACGTAGTAACAAAGACTACAGTCACGCTTATCAGGGGTAGAAATAACATCTTAGCGATGTCCATCAGAATGCACCGTGATCGAAAAGAAATTCAATCACAACGGGTGACTAACAAATCACTGAAAGTGAACTACAAGGATTAATTCTAACAGTACAAAATCTACCTATGGCTTGTCAAGGAGTTCGGCTGATTCTACAATAAACTACAATAAACTACACTAAGCTACACCACAAAGGAACCTCACAAGGAATGAATTATTTGGACTCACAAGAAAGGATGTCTACATCTCAGTCGTTCCAACGACCTGAGAGATACAATAAGGCTTTGGTCTCCGGACAAGGGATGTCCAATCTGGGCCTCCATATAGGCTCTAACAATTTCCACGGCCTTCATTCGTCCTCGTCGTTGTCGTGATGATATGACCAGACTCCTCCTCAAAGTCGTCATTTTCCTTGGCTTAGCGGATGCTAAAGTCATGGTTATCCCGTCATCGGCTGTAGTTCTCCGGTCCTCTCCTTCACATCATGAAGCTTAACAGCTCATCTACACAGGTGATTCGTAACAAAGATCGTCGTACACGTGGTTATCAAGAAGTGAAATTTTGAAGTACGAATTTACCACTTGAAAATACGAAAAATGAGCGTAGCACAGTTGCACTGAAGCTAGCTTTAATGTGGTACTAAATTCACTGCTACTACACGGCGCAGATGGTTTATAAATTGGCCATGCACTGTTACCTGCTTCACTAACACAGATTTTACTTGCCCACAAATCACGTGGCATCGACGTTGTGTTTCACAGAAAAGAATCGCACTTGCGATTAAAGCAATATTTGTAGTTATGAGTGTTGAAATGATACACTCGGTTAATAATAATTTCACAGTGAATGATATATTTTATCGCCACTTGGCGATGTCGAAATACGATGTTCAAACACGTGGTTGAAAATGTGGTGTTCCACAATTATAATCACTTTTCCAAAAATTCTCAGTATTCGTAGCACAAGCCTTCTCCGGCTGTAATATTCACTAATATTATGCACTGTTCGTGGTTAAATAATGTGCGATGCACTAAGATTGCTTTCTTCGCCTTCCAGGCGGACTATTACATCGTCTTTTAGACGGACTTGACAAGAACAACATCCAACTTGGATGGTAAACCAAACACATGTGATAAGAGCTCAGTCCTACGCTGCGTGAACTTGTGAATACACTAGTCGTGCAGCGACTGTCTGGTTCCGGTTCGCGTATCTGCGAGGTTACTCCCTTACCAAAAGCAGAAATAACATTCTAAAGAATGTTTCGGTGATACAGAATTACAACATGAGAATATCTGAGCTACGAAGAAAATAGAAGTGTCATAATTTAGCCTCAGATTATTTAATAATGGTTTTCTCCATAGTCTAAAGATCAACCATTTATAACTCCAAAGAATGTTAGCATGTGGCGACAGCATGGTCGGTCAGTGGGTACGTTCTAAAGTGATGCATCAAAAATGCGTTGCGATGAAAAATATCACATGAACCAGTGCTTAGCGGGTTCAGTACCATTGTTAATTTCTGCAAATAATGTAATAATGTATTAATTGTAAAATCTGGTTAGATGGAAGAGAGGGCCTAATGGCCCTGATCTTGCCAGACAAAATAAAGCTATCTCTACTATCTATCTATCTATCTATCTACCCCTAAAGACATTGTTACTATCCGATGTTCATTCCTGTGCTATAAACATTTGTGTGCCGTATTGAGCCCAGTAATATTGCTCTTCGTGATAGGATTAAATGCTTAGATATTCAGACCGTGCTGATGACAGAAATATCCCTTGCTCATGAAAGTGAAAATATGTAAACATTGGAGAGTTGCAACTGCTGGGGGAAGGTAAATGACCTAGACCCTGTCGGCCATCTTGCTTGTAGGCAGACCCACCCCATACCCTATTGTCACGCCACAGGGAGCCTGGGAGGGGATCTGACCCTCGAACACTATAGGTACTGGACATTTAACTGAAAATGCTGATATGATGAAATATTGAGAAATTGTTTGTTTTGAGTGCATAAATGAATTGCAGGCCTTAATTGGACCTGGATTCCAAATCTGAATGGTTAAAATGTCACGTAAATTACCCAAGTTAAGGTTGTGACGTGTAACTTGGATGAATATAAATAACACCCTTGAGATATGCAAACCCAGCTTATTATGGTAACCAATTCTCCATACGGGTAGCATGAATTACGGATGGTTGCAATATTAACAGTAAACGACTTTTATAATTGACCAAAAATCGACTACATATGGCGCAGCGATCAAGTAATTAACTAGCTTTGTTAATTATAAGAATGAAGGTACTATAGCCGCGTTAGAACGAAAGGACAGGGATGATGATGTTACACAAATTAAATGTTACACAAATTAAATGTTACACAAACTAAATGTTATACAAATTAAAAGCTGCACAAGTTAAAAGTTGAAAGTTAAACAAGTTGCACGAAAATATAAACAAATGAAGTGTCAAAATGTATGGTAAATAATGTACTGATAAATACTGTTTTAGATCCCTTAGTTGGGGATAGTTGGATCTAGAACGGATGTGTCAGTGTAGCAATTTATAAGGTGATGCCTAGAAGGGGGTAGCTTCCCGTAGCTGGGTAAGCTGACCAGTGTAGAGTGTTGTTTAGTGTTAGGATGCTAGGGGATGCTCTTATAAAGACGTAGGTGTATTTCCGGGGATGAAACTTTGTGTACAGGTTAACGTACTAGCCTCTCAGCTGGTTGGAGAGAGTTATGTAACCGACGTGCGTGCGTCAGCGATGTTGCGGCTCGATGCTCTAGCAGTCGGGCCGCTGCGGGAAGTACAATGAAGCTTGCACTAGCAACTATTTGGCTACTGTATGTCACGGCTAATCGTGACGAGAATCAGGAAGGGCTTTAGGACGTAATGAGGCGTGTAAATAGTAAGACAAGTGTAGTGTACTGACCAAGTATTTATTGGTCAGTGAATATGAGCTTGTAAGTCCCTCTTAGGGGAATGTAATGAATGTTATAAGTATAAGTGTACAAGTCTGTGGGGTAGGTTACAAAATAAAGGATCTCTGAACACTTCACTGAGGCTCACCTGGTGAGAGCAGCTTGCAGTAGTAGAGCCTTCCGGCGACACACACTATGACCGGTAATTGAGAGAAGACCCTGTCCTCATTAAGGTCCTTCTTATATGCTTTGGTGCTGCTTCGTCGGCATTCCAATGGCATAGCTGCCCCTGTTAGTTATAGTATAGATGTTATGTGTGTGATGCAAGTATTTGGCAAGCCTTCCGAGCTGGCCGGCTTGTCCTTGCTGTATAAAGATACTGTTCTGGACTTACGAGATTTGCCAGTTAGGGGTGGTTTAAATAGATGATGGAGGATGGCTTCCAGGGGGTGCAGCCCCCTGGGGGCTTGTACAAGCCTCTTCCTCTGTTTAGTTCGCGTCCCCGCGAACGGGAACGGAACGTGGAGTTGGGGTGTCGATGTAGTAGTTTGTTCTTGAATCTTCCTTGTATCTCTTGTTGGTGTCTTCTTCGACGTATAGATGTAGTGATGTCGTGTTGATATGTCGATGTCGTGTAGGTGTGAGATCAGCTCGTGTTCAGAGGGGTGGGTTTTGGGATATACATATATATATATTTGACAATTTAAAATAGTGCATGAGAAAAAAAATTGACATCGTAATATATAAAAAGTTCCACATAAAAAACATGGCTATGAACATTAGGCGATATATTGTTGTGCAGGGAGGAAAAACCCAGGGCTGGACGGATGATTGTGCCGTCCGCTCTATCTTAGGGATAAAATTGCTCCCTGCAATGAGAAAGATAGAAGAAATAGAAAAAATGGGTGTTCCAGGGTATAAGTTAAGGGAAATATTTAAAATGTGTTTATTGAGTTGGGATAAAACGGAACACCCTTACAAATTGGGACGTTAGAAGAAAGAAAAATGAAAGAAACAAATCATAATCATAATCATAATCATAACCACTGTGTACATGTGTGTGACAAAACATGAGTATTCATAATGTGTGGCATCATACTTTTGTGTGTAGTGCCTTGGAACAATGTTACTGTATTTTGTGTTACATTCTATTACATTATTTGCTTATGTATATCTATCTTACTTATTAATTATCTTATATCTAGACGGCCGTGTTTATGGTACTTCGCGTGCACGCTACCCTTTGTATGTGTGCGCCGTCTCACGGCTAAACCTGTACGGCCGTTTCCTGGTATAGTTTGGTGGTCGTGCCGCTTGAAATATATCCCTATTCTGTGAAGCATACCCTGTGGGCGAATGCCTTCACACTTGACAATGAGAGTCGCCGCCACAAGTCGGTTGCGCCCTCATTGTCGTAAGTTGCGTCGCATTTTGACGCTTTACTTTCTTCTGTTTACGTTGATCTGCCAGCGAGCCTGATACCCCACAGGTATCAGCCCTGCTGTGCAGATTTTTTGAGTGTAGCTGTAAAAATGTGGTGAGTATGTGAGATTGTGTTAGGATTAGTGCAAGTTGACGTATAAAAAATGGTACATAATCATGGCATGCCGCAAATAATATGATGCTGCTATATGGCAGTGAAATTACTGTCACCAGTTTCATATATCTGGTGACGCCGCCTGAAAAGTGGAGAGGTTAAAAAAAACATATTAGTATGGCATATTTTCTATGTCGCTTCCTGTGTCAGTGTGTCCACTGGCTGAAGCTCTTCTTCCCCTGAAAAAAATAGCATGATTAGTGTTAACTTGATGTATGACCGGGCTTACCCTACACGGTGCCGTAATGTTGTTTCTTATTCTCAAGGTGTTTATATAACCTAGTTAATCTAGTTAGTCTAACTTAATGTATTACCTTAATACCATTTATCCTACTATGTTGTCTTAATATGTTGTCGGACTTACCCCGGTAGCGGAATTTTGGTTACCGGGTGCCGAGATATTCTACCTTAATTATGGTAAATTAAAAAAAAATGGTTGCTATGATTAAGCCGAATGGGTGGCCTTATTCTATTGTCGAAATATGCTGTGCTCTTATTTAGCAACAGCGGTTAGTAAATTTGCTTAATCCTAAGTTGCGTACCAAAGTGCAACTGTTTTACATGCTAAATTTGGACCAGAGCGATCGCCCGGGGCAGTTTTACCTCCCCAGATCACCACCCGTACGTATTCTAGAAACACCGGTTGTCTCGGTGCCACAAAGCAAACCGTCTCGCCCGCTGTATCTGCCTGCTCTTAGCCGTTGCCTTTGCATATGTTGTCGTAGTTGGGTCGCCCACTTTAACCCCTGTGAGTTGCTCGCGATGCCCCTCATTTAATGCCCTTGGCTGCCCGCTGCGTCGCCATTTATGTGGGCATTGGACATCGTCCAATGGCATAGTATCATCTTCGCCTTTATTGGCAATAATCGTATTCTCTTCGCCTTTGTTGGCCGCAATAATAATCATCCGGGATTTGAGCGTCCGGGTCCTCTTCGCCAGTGTTGGCCGCAATAATAATCATCCGGGATTTGAGCGTCCGGGTCCTCTTCGCCAGTGTTGGCCGCAATAATACTTCACTCCTGCGCATAGGAGTCTCGCTTCTCGCTGTAGAAGCCCTACTTACTTATATTTAACTAAAAGTCTAGTCCTAGTTTGGTCGTCCCTAGAGTCAACTCATGAGTCCGGCGTGGAGCTAGCTATTTCTCCCACCATCCTCAGAAAGTCTCCCCTGCAGGTCTTGGCTTCGACGACCGTGGCACATAGTGGGTGTAACATCTCTTCGTCCTAGGGGCAGGCTAGGCACACCTAGGATTCCGAAGTTTGCCCGTGCCGGACCGTGAATGCCTCAACCTTACGTGGTTCGACTTTTTGGTCTAGTCGTTAAGTTAACTAGGGTCATTGAGCTGTTGAGCCAACTGGGGTAAGGGTCAACATCACCTTCCCCAGCTCTGCTCCAGTGTGGTGCCTCTGGCCTTCTGCTTGTGCCGTTATCACCAATCAGAGTGTTATCAGATTCCTTTTTATGTAAACTATATAAGTGTAACCTGTAAATAATTTATTGTTTATAAAATGTAAAATTTTTCAAGTGTTTTGGGGTTGTAGAACTTCTAAGTGCATAGACTACTTTAGGTCTACTGTGCTAGGTCGGATTTCCAGCGATAATGCTCTGTTGACTTTTATGGAGGCGTTAGTAGGGTTTGTAGCGTTAGGTTCCCTGTTATTAGGATACTGGGGGCGTTATTCGTTGAATAGGTTTTAAGCAAGGTAGGAGAGGGTTGCGCATCTTTGGGCTTTATGTAAATGGTGGCCTAAGCCGGTGATGCTGCTGGGATGCTTCTACAATGAGTGGACGGGGGTAGGTATTTCCCGGGATTGCAAAAAGTTTTATAAAGTGCCATGCAGGTTTGATAGTAATAACCCTCGGTATATGGATGGGATACTCCATGCATGTATCTGGATATGAGGCATATCCGCACTCATGTAAGGATAGGTATAGGGTGAGGCGTAATAATAATATGTCCCTTTCATGCGGGATTATTTAATAGAAAAAATAATAATTGTTAATATGAAAAGTTGGCCTCATCTCTCACTTAGAGATGCGCATTACGCTTAATTGTCGTTGTCCGACACACCCCTAATACTCGGGTGTTAGCATTGAGATCCAGGGCGTAGTAAGCCCTCTCTTTAAACGCATGAAGTCTATCAACCCCGATGTATACTTTGTCGTGTAGTGTAGCTGTTTTCATCGTGTCTGTATGTCTGTGTTGGTTAATGTTGTAATTGGGAAGGTTATGGAAGGGGAGTAAGGTATTAAAATGGTAGCCTGTGGGTGGTATATTGTTAATCCCGCTGGGATTGTCCACCTATGCTCCTGTCATCCTCCCTTGGTCCATGTCTGCTTTCTATCCGCCTCTTGGGATAGTAAAGCGTGGTGACGCTGTGACGTCACGAGCTAATCTGGTCTCCCCTTTGTAGTGTGAATGTGGCAAGTGATCATAGTGTGCCTGGCCATGTCCTGATAGCCTGTAATGATTTTTTAGAAATAAAATCGAGAAAAGAAGTTATTAGGGGGGAGGTCTTGTTCCCTCAGAGCCCCTGTCTGTATTCGCTCCTGATTAGTGAGCGCGTGTGTATGGGACTATGTTCCACTACGCCATGCGGGCGGGAGGCCTGTTATCGGCTAAGTCCTGTCTTGTATCGCGTGTATGGGCAGGAGGTGCCCGTGGCTTGTCAACGTCTTTGAGAACGTGCTCCTATGGGCCCAAGATAAGTCCGGCCTATCACGTCTGTCCATTGCTAAATGTCACAAATGTTGTAACAGTGCTGAAAAATGTATGGCATGGTAATTGGTTTGCGATTTCATGGTCACTGCCGATATAACAATAGTGCCTGTCGACGGCAGTGTGGCAATGTGGCGGAATCTGCAAGTCAGTATTTCGTCATGTTTTCATTTGTTCATGTACATGAAGTCTTTGACATTGCGTATGTCAGCTATTGGAGCGTGCCTTTCTGCCAGTATGTGAGTGTTGTCACTGGTTGGGATTCCAAGAGTGCCAGTGTGTCAATCCGCCCTGATTTTGCTAGCACTGTTGTGTGGACACTATTCCATAAGACCTTTGCCTTGTGAAATTTCTATACCTGTGTCTGGGAAATCTATTTTCTATGTCAGGTGTAATCGAAATTTTTGCATGGTGTTTGGCCGGAGGAAATGTGGTATTACCTGTTTATGTACTTGTATGGGCCAATCTCGGTGTAATTGGGAGTCTGGATAGTTGTTTTCCACGGTGTCCGATTTTTACTGGGATTCGGACCCGCAATTTCATATAATTCTCTGTGTTCTATGTCTGCGTTGTCTGTTGGATTTGAGCGCCCTTTGTATGTATTTTGATTGTGTTTCTCGTACCAAAAATACCATTGGTTAGTTTGTTCTTGGTACGAGTGTGTTGTGTGGTCGTGGGTTCGGACCCGGCTTGCTGTAAGGGCCTGGTATGACGATATCTTTGCCGTATATACCATGGCACATGTATCGTGTATTTGAGATGCGCAGATGAGAATACGCATTCCTGTGAAGAGTTTGTGTGTTTTTGAATTCTCCTCGTAGTGTAATTTGTGGAGTTATGGGGTTCTGGACTTGGCGTGAATGAGTGTTTATTTCCCAGGTCCGTCTGGAGTGCTCCCAGTCTGTCTGTGCCAGCCAAGGTCGCCCACGATGAGTGTGATATCGCTGACGGCGATAGTCTCCAGTTTCATTGACGTGTGCGTTATCTTGTTACTTGCTTGACAATGCTCCGTGTCCGGCACGTGTGTGCCTCTTATCCTGAGTGCTATCTCTGTAGTTGCGGGTAGGGCTTTCCGCAATATAAAAGAACCTTCCGCTAAGTACATTTGTGTTCCCAAGTTTCGTGTTAACTGTAAGCGTGGGTCGAGTATATCCCTATTAATGGCACTAAATGTCTTTACGCACGAGTGTCTCCGGGCCGCTAGTCGCGTGTTTGGTGACTAGGTGTCGGAGGTGATTTTGTTGTTTTCCGCTTATGAATATCTATTATTGGAACTGTCCCTTACTTTCCTATCCTGCAACTGGATAGCTACCCGACCTTACAGTCCTGGTATTCAGAAGGTTGCGGGTTTGCCACCGTCTTTAACCCGAGTAATTGTTTCTGGTGTCATTTTAGGCTGTGTCTTCGGGACAGTTCTGTTAGCGTATTAACTTGTTATACGCATGGCTAGCACATACTGAGAAGGCCATCACAAGACACAAAATACAAGTAGTATTGACGTCACGAGTGATGCCAATGTGCTAAGGAAGTCAAGCTCCCTTTCATAAAACCAAAACCTTACCTTGGCAATCCAAATAGGCTATGAACATTCCCGAATGGGAATATGATGTTATTTCCGTTTGATCGGATAAATTATCAATTAGTATGATAAAATTGGCCCGGCTAGATCAAACATAAAATGCCAGCGTTTCGCCCCGGTGTGCTGTTGGGCTCGTCAGTTGGTACAGACACACCTCACCAAATTTTTGAAAAATAGTTTGCGATTCTTAATTCTTGCCACGATTAGGGCTCTCGCCCGTCACAAGAGAATCTATCAAACTGTGGGACCGGAACATAGAACATTTAGTCATTTCTACTTAGAAAGACCCGCCTAAGCTCTATGCTGTGATTTGATGCTTAAGCTGTGTTCAGAATAGCTCTTTCCGGCCTGAAGCCGCGTGGCTCGCCTGATTGGCTTCCGCTTGGCTTTGCATATTAAAAACTTTACGTTATCCAAGTTATAGTGTGGACCAACTATGATCAATAACCATTGATGGCCTGAGAAAAAATGCTAGGGGCCAAAAAATAAACCAAGAAGGATTTAGAATTATGCACTTCTGATTTAGCCATGTTGCACTGCATATACATGAAAAAATGTGCAGTTTATGTTTGTGAGTCTCGGTGTGTCTATTGTCGTATTTCTCACGTGTGAACGAGCTTACGTGTACCTATAATATAGGTGCAAGTGATATTAGTTTATTTTTGTGTCCCTGGTGGAAGTCGTTATTCCCGTCCGAGCGTCCTTGCTCGGAAAGGTGAATACTTTCGCCCTGTTACTAGGGCATAGGCCCCTGAAACCCATTGAGGCGCTCCTTTGCCATTTTCCGGCGGTTTTTCTAGCAAAGTAAGACTGGGCCTACTTTCACCGTAGCGTCTGGCTGTTGGCCTGAATGTGGTTGTGTTCGAGGGACTACTTGCGCTCTGCGCTACCCTAGTAGAGTTTACGGGGGTGTGTGTATTTTTGACTGACCAGTCTCGTGGGGTAGGTAATGGGACCTTCCTTATGCCCCGTGTACTGTGTGTTTGCGCCCGGTCAGAGTGTGCGGGTGTGTGTTGTGCATCCTGAGGACCTGAATGTAACACCCTCTTATGCATTCGCACCTGGGGTACGAATGTCAGTGTCCGCTTCCGTCCTGGCAAACTTGCCCTTTGAACTAGCGGTAAAGGCCGCTTAATTGCCTGTTTTTGCCCTAACAACGTAGTGGCGTGTAGTCTGACCGCTTTCTGGCCTATGGCCACGGTAGACTCCTGCCATTGTGTTTGCGTATCTGTGTAGGTGTATGTGGGCTTAATGTGCTGTAGGGCTGGCTCTACGTCCTCAGCCCATGACGTGGTTACCTCCCGTTTTCTCCCTGTCATGTCATGTGTGTCTGAGAGTCCTGGCTTCAACTCCCTCTCGTTCGTCCGTTCCGAGGGGGTTGGCCTAGGTTCTGCTGCCCGGTTTGGCAAAATTGCCTTCCGAACCGGAGCTAAAGGATGTGTAATGGTGTAACTTGGGTCCCGCAGTGTGTTGGAGTCTAACCTGGCCGTCTTCTGTACTGTGGCCACGGTGAATTCCTTCCCATGTGTGGCAGTACATGGCGAGAGGGACATCCTCGCAAATTGCCGAGTTAGCGTATCTACGCTTATGTCCTCTCTCGGCTGGGCTGGTGGCCCTGCCATGTACTCAAAAATGGCCTTGTTATTCTGGAGCTCGCGGTACTCGTCCCAAATTTGGGTGTACTGCCTGTTGAGGCTCATGGCCTGCTCAGCGACTTTTGTGCCATTGGTCCCTATGCGTTGGTGTTCCCTGATGAGTGTTTCCCATTGCCGGAAAATGAACTCGTGTCGGCAGTGTAATTGCCAGTGTGCCTTGATGATTTGTGTACGGAGGGTGGGGATTTTCGCCCGAATCTTGCGATTCTTAGCGCTGCGGAGTGGCCGGACAAGTGCTCTTATGATCCGCTTTTACTGGGCGTGCAGGAGCTGCTGAAACCTTCTGAGGTATTCCTGCCTAGTTTCAAAGACTTTGTGCCAGGCAATTAATTCCTGGTACTCCCCAATGCTCATGATGCTTTCTGTCTGAGGGAAAAAAAATTATTAATTTTTTTTTTAGTCTCGCTTGGCTATATGCGGTACGGGCCGTTTTGACCACGAGAACTCGTTGTATGAGCCCTATTTTACTGTGCGTGGTACCCGGCCTCCACCAATCTGTTTTAGATCCCTTAGTTGGGGGTAGTTGGATCTAGAACGGATGTGTCAGTGTAGCAATTTATAAGGTGATGCCTAGAAGGGGTAGCTTCCCGTAGCTGGGTAAGCTGACCAGTGTAGAGTGTTGTTTAGTGTTAGGATGCTAGGGGATGCTCTTATAAAGACGTAGGTGTATTTCCGGGGATGAAACTTTGTGTACAGGTTAACGTACTAGCCTCTCAGCTGGTTGGAGAGGGTTATGTAACCGACGTGCGTGAGTCAGCGATGTTGCGGCTCGATGCTCTAGCAGTCGGGCCGCTGCGGGAAGTACAGTGAAGCTTGCACTAGCAACTATTTGGCTACTGTATGTCACGGCTAATCGTGACGGGAATCAGGAAGGGCTTTAGGACGTAATGAGGCGTGTAAATAGTAAGACAAGTGTAGTGTACGGACCAAGTATTTATTGGTCAGTGAATATGAGCTTGTAAGTCCCTCTTAGGGGAATGTAATGAATGTTATAAGTATAAGTGTACAAGTCTGTGGGGTAGGTTACAAAATAAAGGATCTCTGAACACTTCACTGAGGCTCACCTGGTGATAGCAGCTTGCAGTAGTAGAGCCTTCCGGCGACACACACTATGACTGGTAATTGAGAGAAGACCCTGTCCTCATTAAGGTCCTTCTTATATGCTTTGGTGCTGCTTCGTCGGCATTCCAATGGCATAGCTGCCCCAGTTAGTTATAGTATAGATGTTATGTGTGTGATGCAAGTATTTGGCAAGCCTTCCGAGCTGGCCGGCTTGTCCTTGCTGTATAAAGATACTGTTCTGGACTTACGAGATTTGCCAGTTAGGGGTGGTTTAAATAGATGATGGAGGATGGCTTCCAGGGGGTGCAGCCCCCTGGGGGCTTGTACAATACATTATTGCAGGTTGGACCAAGTAGAGTTCATTACAGAATGAGATACGAGTTATTGTGTACAGTTATGCAATGTTTGCTTTGATTATTATTAACATTGTTGTAGTGATGTGCATGATATGTGAACAATCGTCGATTGACAGTGAATGCTATATTTTAAAATGTGATAGATGTTTAGACAGTGAGTTAGGGTGTTGAGACACCGCACTTTGGACTCAGGAACTCACAAAAGACAGTGGCAGCTTGCTTGAGGAGATCAAAGTTAATCTAAGCTGCGGAGCACAGATGAGTTAGTGTAGGACTAGTGACCCTTTGAAATGTAATCTGTGCGTCCAAATTATATATTTGTATTGTTGGGAAGTAAGTGTAATGTAGGATTTCTATTTTGTGTTAATTTTATGCCATGGTTCAGAATTAAATCTTGTTATAGTAGGAGGATGTTTGTTCTTATTGTAGACTAGTTACCTTGTAGTTATCAGATCCTGAATATGTATTCGTACTGTGGGAGAATGTCACATGCCCCGAAAGACCGCTGACTGTTGGGTTACGAGTACATGTTCCGTATATAATGCCATATGGGTACAGTAGATGGCAGTTAATAGTGCCACCTAGGTACATAGTGTGTATCATGTTTTATTCTTTGTTTTTTTTCTCTTTGTTCTTCGCTGTTGTTGTTAAATAAACAAGAATCAAGCACATCAACTGTTGGCCTATTATATTATATATAATTTATATTGCATACTGAAAGCCTTATTACATTATATGTGGAAACCTTCCACAATAGGTAACTCCCGACGTGATTTACGATGCCAAACGACAATGCAGGAAACTCAGGTGAGTCGCAATCTCAAAATAATAGTGCCAGTGACAACACGGAGATAGCTCGTGTTGCAGTTAAGATACCGCCGATTTGGCGAAAAAATATCAAAGTGTGGTTTATGCATATTGAAGCACAGTTTTTACGGCAGGTATTACAGCAGAACTAACTAAATTTAACCATGTGCTAGGTTCTTTAGAAGCAGACGAAGCAGAATTGATTTCTGATTTTTTGAGTAGACCTATCTCACCTTCCCCCATTCACGGATTTGAAGAAACGGCTTATACAGGAGTTTGAGGAGTCTGAGGGAAGAAAGGTAAATAAACTTCTCACAGAATTAGATCTAGGGGATAAAGAATCTTCTCAGCTTTTGAGGAAGATGAATAACTTGGCTGGTACACAAGTCCAAGATGATTTTTTACGCACTATATTCATCCAGTTCTATTTTAGCGTCTAGTAATGACAGTTTGGACAGTCTGGCTGCTATGGCAGACAAGATAATAGAATTTTCGACCCCAGGACAGTGTGTTTACAACTCTCAAACCACTCAACCTACCCCTCAAGTTCCATCTCATGAAGCAATACCGACAGGCAGATTATCACGCATTGAAACTCAAATAGCCCAGCTAACCTCCTAGCACACCACACCGTTACAACCCAAACGGAGTATTTTGATGGTATCACTATACGTTCGATGATAAGGCAAAAAAGTGCATAGATCCATGTTCATATCGTCCTACAGCTAACAACAACAACGCAAATGAATTGGGAAACTAGTTCGCTGTTCACTGGACGCGGCAGGTGAACAGAGCTCAACGTCTTGCCGCCGTTTTATCACTGATAACCTAACAGGCTATCACTTCCTGATAGATTCCGGGGCCGATATATCAGTGGATCCACCCTCTGCTACGGAACACAATCAAGTGGCAAAAAGGCAACTGAATGCAGCCAATGGTACTGTACGCGTATTTGCGGTTGAAAATATTCTATCTTCAGAAAGTTTTATAATTTAACCAATACTAAATAAAACGGAGCCAGGAATCAAGCCACAAACTGGCTTATACATCTCGCACAGTTATCCAAGTTAACCAAGCGCGACCAATCAGGTAATTTCTAGCCTACACGTGCACGGCAAGACGACTCGGGTGGAGTCAAGTATTGTCTAAAACACGTAGGAAGCCGAGGGCTTCCGATCTCGCGCAAGCCAGCAAGCAAGGCACGTGCGAATGGAGTGTGACAGCAAGCAAGGAGAGGGGGACGCAAGTCAGCCAATCAGAAGAGGTGTTACTAAGAAGAAAGCAATTAGCGCAATTAGCATATCTAATTACCAGAGAGATATTAACACTTTGTAACATCAGAAAAGTTGTTAATACAAAAATAAGAAATATCTATAGATCATTGCAGATAATTAAATGCCCAATTAAGGAATAATATCACATTCGCTATTAACGCGCCAATTAGGCAAAGTTTTTATGGGGTGATGCTAACTTTTTGTCAGAGTGGGGGCAAGCAGTTAATCAGCATATTAGCAAACTGTAATGCAATGCTACATTCCCCTATCACCATTTTGCACTTTTCATGTGTAGGCAGTCGTTATTTCATTTGCGGGGCTTAGACATCTTGATTATGTTGCACCGTGTACATGGGTGTGGGTGAAGAATTTTTGTGATAACCTGCGTTATTGTGATTGTTGCACTAACATGTGTAAATTGGAGATAGGATATGGTATTTGAAGCTATTTCTCAGTGTTGATCAAGGATTTATTGGACTGTTGTATTCTCTATGCTATCGTATGGACAGTTAATCAGCATATTAGCAAAATGCAATGTAATGCCATCCTGTCAGAGAAAAATAGTGCCAAACATTCCTACATTCTCCTATCACCAGTTTGCACTTTTCATGTGTAGGCAGTCGTTATATCTTTTGCGGGGCTTTGACATCGTGATAATGTTGCCCCGTGTGCATGAGTGTGTGTGTCGAATTTTTGTGATAACCTGCGTTATCGTGGTTGTTGCACTAGCATGTGTAAATTGGAGATAGGGTATCGTATTTGAAGCCATTTTTCAGTGTTGCCTTAATAATCGAAATTTAATGTTTATCAGTCGGTCAACACAATTGTACCCAATTGTTATTGGAGGTTCCCTTATACTGAAAAAATTATTGCATGAGATTAATAAATGCACTTGGAAGATTGACGATTGAAACAGGCATCCATGTAGTCTATTCATTAATCTCATGTAATATTTTTTAGGATTAGGGTACCTCCAATAACAATTGGGTACAATAGTGTTGACCGACTAAAACATTAATAATAAAAAGAGTGGATAGGAACGATTCAAACGTGGGGGAGGGGGGGGCGGTGAGGGAGAGGGGAGAGGGCGGGTCATTTGTGCTTTACGCTATACGCGATTATTTGTTTACCAAATTAACTTCTACATGTTCGGGTCAGTTGCAGATGCCGCTACAGTCGAAATTTGGAACCGCCATTCGTGTTCAATCAAAACGATGATTCATATGATGAGTGAGAGGCGACCCTCAATTACAAATTTTATAAAAATAAAGGTGACGGTAATTGTCTGTTCAGGTCATTGGCATATTGTGTGTACAACAATCAGAGTTCATGAATTGTTAAACATGTTACAGACAACTGGAATAATTATTCTCGTTTTATTGTTGGCAACAGTGATATGTACGAAAATGCTTACGATCGATGATTACTAAGTATGTATGTCTATGAATGGAATTCATGGAGGTCATGTTGAGTTAGTTGCCACTGCTCAAGTTAACAAAAAAATATTGACATAGTTACTAATAATAAAACGCATGTTGTAAACGCCGAAAATACGTCACTAAAAAGAATAATGTATTTATTGTACTCTGGAAATGGCCGGAGATATCAGTGTTAACTCAGAGTCCAGTATGGTTGAAAACGTAAATACTATGAAACAGAAACGAGCAATATGCGACTCAAATCAATATCTGAAACAGAACGTCACAAAGCCGTTCTCAGTCACTTATTGATGTGCTGATTATGATACTATTCCCTGCATAGAAACATCCTATATCGGAAGTGTGTGTATCATTTGTCAGTACTGCTCAGCTGTGTTGTGTTTGAGTCTTCAGTCTTTTGACTGGTTTGATGCTGCTCTCCATGCCTCCCTGTCCTGAGCTAATCGTTTCATCTCTACATAGCTACCACACCCTACATCCGAGGCAATCTGTTTAACATATTCTAACCTTGGTCTACCCCTACAGTTCTTGTCCTCGACCCTTCCTTCCATAACAAAGCTTGTTATTCCTGGGTGTCTTAGTATGTGTCCTACCAACCTATCTCTTCTCTTCATTAGCAGTCGCCAGAAACATCTCTCCTCTCACAATCGCCTTAATACCTCTTCGTTTGTAACCCTATCTACCCATCTGATCTTCATCATTCTCCTGTAACACCACATTTCAAATGCCTCAATTCTCCTCTTTTCTGCTGCACCAATAGTCCAAGTTTCACTTCCATAGAGCGCCACGCTCCAGACAAAGGCTTTCAAAAATGACTTCTTAATACCTAAATCTATATTCGATGTCAACAGATTCCTTTTTTGTAGAAAGGCTTTCCTTGCCTGAGCCAACCTGCTTTTTATATCCTCTTTGCTTCGTCCATCACTGGTTATTCTGCTTCCTAAGTAACAGAAGTCTCCTACTTCCTTCAGCTTTTCACCTGCCAATTTGATCTCCATAGAGGATTCTGATTTATTTCGGCTGCATTCCAGTATTTTTGTTTTACATTTATTAATTTTCATCATGAAGTCCTTCCGTACGACGGAATCCATACCATTCAAAAACTCATTCAAATCCTCAGGCTTGTCGGCCAAGATGACGATGTCATCAGCAAATCTCAGAGTTGAAATTATTTCTCCTTGAATCTTCACTCCCACTTTAAATTTTTCTACAATTTCCTTCATTGCTTGTTCAATGTAAAGATTGAAAAGTATGGGTGATAAGTTGCAGCCTTGCCTTACACCTTTCATAATACCAGCTTCTCTCTCATATCCTTCAGCTCGAATGACTGCTGTCTGGTTTCTGTATAGATTGTATATCAGTAGTGGTTTTTGAGGGATTCAGATCCCTCCCCCTCCACACCCTCCACACAAGATGGCGGATGCCCGATAACTCTCGAACCCGTGGTCGGATTTTGACGAATGAGGGGTCATTGAACTCGGGCTGACACTCCCTTTCCAATGGACGACATATTTCTACCCCGAAATAAAACCTACCCCTACTAGGGGGTGAAATTGTATTTTTTTTGAGAATCTCTCTTTCCAATTGCAACATGTGAGAGTTTGAATGCCGATATGGAATAAAACGTTGTTCCACACAAGAGACATGTGTTTGGTGGATCCACTATGTATTAACATGCTTGTTTTTTGTTTTTTACGCATGCCCACTCATAGCTTTTGTAAGAGGGCAGGCTTTTTAAAAGATGGCGGCTGTAGTGTAACCTAACCTAACCCAACCCACGAATGGTGATCAAAAAGTATTTTAAGTGACGCTTGTCGATTGGCAAACCAATAATCAAAGAGGGATATATCAGGCCTTGAGGTGATAGCCCCTTTTGATTGATCCCTGTTGATTGATCTATGTTGATTTGTCCCTTTGGACTGGTCTCTGTTGACTAGCCCCTTTTTGGACGGGCCCTTTTTGACAGGGGGTCATTTTTGATGGATCCTTTTTGACAGGTGCTTTTCGACGGGTCCCTGTTGACGAGTCATTGCTGACGGGTTCTTGTTGATGAGTCCCTGTGGACGGGTCATTGTTGACGGGTCCCTATTGACAGGTCATTGTTGACAGGTCATTGATGACAGGTCATTGTTGACGGGTCATTGTTGATGGGTCCTTGCTGACAAGTCCCTGTTGATGGGTCCCTGTTGAAGGGTCCCTTTAGACCGGCCCCTTTGGACTGGTCCCTATGGACCGGCCCATGAAATTTATCCAAATTATGTCAAAGGGCCTAACTACATTTGTGTGTAAATTAGTGTGTTGAACTGACGTTGTTCACCAGTCCTTACTACTACAATTGGATAACGATATGAAAGGAATTGATTAACTAGACATGAGTTAACTACCAACGAAACACTTTGGCGACTCTGCTTGTTATTGATCAATGAGTAGGGTTTTGGAAAAACTGTTTGCTATTTTGGGTTATATACAAAAAATGCTTAGACTTTTTGAGTGACTATGTTTGCTAAACAAGACATTATACCAGACACGATTAGGATTCTTATGTAGCTCAGACAAGGAAAGAATTTCTACAGAATCAGTTGACATTGAATATAGATTTAGGTATTAGGAAGTCATTTTGAAGGCCTTTGTCTGGAGCGTGGCACTCTATGAAAGTAAAACTTAGACAATTGGTGTAGCAGAAAAGTGGAGAATTGAAGTGTTTGAAATGTGGTGTTACAGTAGAATGATGAAGATTAGATGGGTAAATAGGGTTACTAACAAAGAGGTATTAAGACGAGTGGGGGAGAAGAGATGTATCTGGCGACTGTTAATGAAGTAAAGAGATAGGTTGGTAGAACACGTACTAAGACACCCAAGAATAGCAAACTTAGTTAAGGAAGAAAGGTTCGAGGACGAGAACTGTAGGGGTAGACCAAGTTTAGAATATGTTAAACAGATAGCCTTGAATGTAGGGTGTGGTAGCTATATAGAGATGAAACGATTAGCTCGGGACAGATAGGCGCTGAGATCTGCATCAAACCAGTCAAAGGACTAAAGACTCAAACAACAACATGTAAGTTCACTAAAATAATGTTGTGTAACGGTATATGTTAGTCAACGAACAGTAATGCATTACTAAAACCCATGACACGATACCTAAGAGCTTTTCTAAAATGATTTTAAAATGCCTTTAACCCTATATTGAACACCCAGTTCACAAGACTCATAACTGCAATGTTATGGTAAAACAAAACAAAATCTATATTTCAAAACAAGCAAGTGGTTTAGTCAATGTATACTGGAAAAAGTTTTGTCAAGGGTTCGAATCCCTTACCTGACATAACTATTGCCTTGACATGGCTTGGCCACACTGCATTATTATGACACTCGGTACACAAACCATAGATATAGTGTATTGTTTAAGGCCACTCTCTTTCTGAACATAGTCAGAGACTGTTGATGGTTAACAATTGCATTAATAGTGGGACATGGGGATAGTAATTAAGAAAAACAGACAATACCCATACAATATTTTTATTAAATTCATTTTATAATAGTTACACACTGAATTCAACTCTATCTCTTTACCATTGTTCTATATAGATTTTTAAACACAACGCTTGTTGTAGATCCTTTTACAACTTTCTCCAGGTACTCTTGCTCTTAAAAACTGGGGAAGCCGCAATGGTTTTATAAACATAAAACCCTCATCCACTTCTTTTTCATAATTATCATCATCATCATCATCATTATGAATATTATCATCAAAATTATTATAGTCATTGTCACCATCATTATCATCATCATCATCATCATTCTCAACATCACTAGAACTATCCAATTCCTCTTGTTTGTTTTCCACAGGGACCTCTTTTAGAGTCTGCGTTGCTTTTGATAGTGTTAAGGGTTTTTTGAACTATGGTATTTGTCCTAACATGTCTTTTTGAGGTGATGATGAATGCTTTTTAACAAACAATGCACTATCTTGAGCAGCAATATATTTTTCTTGGACTTGCTTTTTTACCTGGGTTAGAGTATTTTGCGTATTTAAATGTGTATTAATTTGAGATTCACAATGATGTTCTTTTGAAGTAAGTACGTTGGAGTCTTTTGTTTTAATCATTCCTCGACACTTTTTGGATCGTTGTTTTGAACATCGCCAAATAACAGTTCCATTTGTATTGGTTGTTTTTACAATATATGTATATCCTTTATAGAAGACACATGGCTTGCCATGACTGGTTGTTGAGACTTCCATATCAACTAATACATATGAATTAAATTTTAGTAAAGTCACATGAACAATCTTTAGATTACAAGTGATTTACACACACAATTTCCTAAATGTCAAGATTTATGGATGTTGTTTTCCGCCAACAACTGCTTACTGCGTATGACAAGGCTGGAGACTGGTAGGTGAGACGGTCTTTCACGATGTGAACACTGTAACAGGCAGTAGTCAACTGACAATATTCTTATACCCTAGTCAAGGTTAACAGGTACTTACTGCGTATGACAAGACCGTACACTCGTAGGTTAGACCGTATTTTTTGTGTGTTGCTAAGGATCCCATATATACCCTACACATGTTAGTTCTGAACACTTAGTGGTTAATTGTATATATTGAATTTAAATACACAGTTCATACAAGCACGTTTTGCGGATGGGAGGGGTGAGAGGCTGGCAAAAAAGGAAATGTTTTAGTTTAATGAAACGTCATGTCCTAGTAGGCGTGATTTATAGTAGACGCAATTGATAGTAGACGTAATTGATAGCAGGTGTAATCGATACTAGACGTGATTAATAGTAGACGCAATTGATACTAGGCGTGATTGATAGTAGGCGTGATTTGTAGTAAGCGCGATTTATAGTAGACGCAAATGATAGTAGGCGCGATTGATAGTAGGCGTGATTGATAGTAGACGCGATTGATAGTAGGCGCAATTTGACATGGGCGCGACTCAGATCATTTTTGATATAATAAAGTTACAGTGTCAATGTTTATACAAAGTACAAGGTAGAGGGTATTTTAAGACATAACCTCAGCTCACTTAACATAACCTAACTTTACCTAACCTAGCTTTGTCACGTGACATGTTCTACAAGTTTAGACTTGCTTTAAGACTGATTATGACGTCATAGATTGATGGGAGGGGTGAGAGACTGACAAAAAAGGAAATGTTCTGGTTTAATGAAACGTCATGTCCTAGTAGGCGCGATTTATAGTAGACGCAATTGACAGTAGGCGCGATTAATAGTAGACGCAATTGATAGTAGACGTGATTGATAGTAGGCGTGATTTGACATGAGCGCGATTTATAGCAGACGCGAAAGATAGTAGGCGCGATTGATAGTAGGCGTAATTAGACATGGGCGAGATTTATAGTAGACGCAATTGATAGTAGGCGCGATTGATAGTAGGTGTAATTGGTAGTAGGCGCGATTTGACATGAGCGCGATTTATAGTAGACGCAAATGATAGTAGGCGTGATTGATAGTAGACGCAACTGATATTAGGCGTGATTGATAGTAGGCGTGATTTGTAGTAAGCGCATTTCATAGTAGGCTCAATTGATAGTAGATGCAATTGATAGTAGACGTGATTGATAGTAGGCGCGATTGATAGTAGACGTGATTGATATGGACGCGACTTAGATCATTTTTGATATTACAAAGTTACAGTGTCAATGTTTATACAAAGTACAAGGTAGACAGGGGGTATTTTAAGACTTAACCTCGGCTCACCTAACATAACCTAACTTTACCTAACCTAACTTTGTCACGTGACATGTTCTACAAGTTTAGACTTGCTTTAAGGCTGACTATGACTATTACGTCATAGATTGATGAGAGGGGTGGGAGGCTGACAAAAAAGGAAATGTTTTGGTTTAATGAAAAGTCATGTCCTAGCAGGCGCGATTGGTAGTAGACGCAATTGATAGTAGACGCGATTAATGGTAGGCGCAATTGATAGTAGGTGTGATCAGGTACTTACTGCATATCAAAAGGCTGTACACTCGTGTGTTAGACACTCTATCTTGTTAAGGACCCCTATATATTCCCTATACAAGGCTATACATGTTAGTTCTAAACACTTAGTGGTTATTTGTATTTTAAATTTATATACACAGGTTATACAAGCACGTTTTTTCACACAGTAAAACTTTGTCAAATAGCCACATGCGACACGCAAAGTATGTTTCCGCTATCTAGCGGTGACTATGGAAACTACCTGAACATATCCTAATCTAATCCTAGCTAACTTCACCTGACGTGACCATACCGGTTTGTAAGCAATAACAACAACAAACTAAGATTCCATGAATTCCAGAGTACTTTTAGATTCATTATCGACTATCAACTCTTATAACTATGTCTATTCCACTCTGTCAAAAACATGATAATTTTTTTTTTAAAATTTGCTTGATGTCAATACTAAAGTGATAATGGGTTTTCCGATCCTATCACTATAAATTCATTATCCCCACTCTTATCTCGGTCTCGACAACAACCATGCCTATTTTTATTATGTCAGATGATGTAATGTTCGAGTGCAAAATGGGTGTAAATGTGAGTGCAAAGTGAGTGCAAAAGTGAGTGCAAAGTAAGTGTAAAAGTAGTTGTAAAAGTGAGTGCAAAGTGAGTGCAAAAGTGAGTGCAAAAGTGGGGTGTAAAAGTGGTACCCTATTTGTAATGGCTTACTTGACAAGTTATTTTGTGGTACCCTATTCGTAATGGCTTATTTCACAAGTTGTTTTTGTCAATGTATTTAGAGGATATTTCTCTTGTTCATGGAAAGTATCTCAGCCCTTTTTATGATAGCATAATGCTTACCGTCATGTTTGTAAGCAACAACAACACACTAAAATTCCAAGAATCCAAACTACTCTAAGGTTAATAATGGTCTCTCAACTCCATTCCACGCCTAGTCAAAAACATTATACATTTCAAATTTTTCAAAAAAGGTAAATTGAGAAAGTAGGCTCTATATTTAAACTAAAAAATCATATGCTAACTCCAACACCTACGTCTATCCCATTCTCAGTCAAAAAAATATATATATTCTTTAAATTTTTCCAAAAAATATTTGGAAAGTAGGCTATAATTTGAAAACTAATCATCCTAAAAAGTCATATATAGACTCAAACCAATGGCTTTTATGTCCTTAATCGTTAGAACAAAACATGTAATTTGACATTTTTCCAAATATTGATCATTTTTTTAAATGGGAATATATTTTGTAAACTATGAATTACACAAAAAATGTGTTTGACATAAAAATGACAGGTATTTACCCCCTCTACCCACAAACCAAGTCCAAGGTCTCTGAGACAAAATCCAAAAAGGTTCAATTTTGAATGTAGACGATGTTTTGAAAACAAATCATTCTAAAAAGTCATATATAGACTCAAACAAACGTCCTTTAAGTCTCTTAACGTTAGAACAAAACTTAACATTTTTTTCATTTTTTCAAAAAAAGGTCCAATTTTCAAAATTGCCTATATTTTGGAAACTAATAGTTAGTTCCAAAATGGCGGTCGTAGCTTAACTCAACCTAACCTAACCCTACGAGGTGTGATCAAAAAGTTCCAAAATGGCTGCCGTAGCTTAACTTAACCTTTGATTGATCCCTGTTGATTGACCCCTTTTGATTGATCTCTGTTGATGTATCCCTTTGGACTGGTCCCTGTTGACTAGCCCCTTTGGACGGGTCTTTTTTAAAGGGGGAGTCATTTTTTTACGGGTCCCGGAGGACGGGTCCTTGTTGACGGGTCCCTGTGGACGGTTCCTTTCGACTGATCCTTATGGACTGGCCCGTGCATTTTATCCAAATTATATCAAAGGAGCCCGCCCACAGGGACCCGTCAACAAGGACCCGTCCTCCGGGACCCGTAAAAAAATGACTCCCCCTTTAAAAAAGACCCGTCCAAAGGGGCTAGTCAACAGGGACCAGTCCAAAGGGATACATCAACAGAGATCAATCAAAAGGGGTCAATCAACAGGGACCAATCAAAGGTTAAGTTAAGCTACGGCAGCCATTTTGGAACTTTTTGATCACACCTCGTAGGGTTAGGTTAGGTTGAGTTAAGCTACGACCGACATTTTGGAACTAATTCTTAGTTTCCAAAATATAGGCAATTTTGAAATTTGGACTTTTTTTGAAAAAATGAAAAAAATGTTAAGTTTTGTTCTAACGTTAAGGGACTTAAAGGACATTTGTTTGAGTCTATATATGACTTTTTAGAATGATTAGTTTTCAAAATATCGTCTACTTTCAAAATTGAACCTTTTTGGATTTTGTCTCAGAGACCTGGGACTTGGTTTGTGGGTAGAGGGGGTAAATACATGTCATTTTTATGTCAAACACATTTTTTGTGTAATTCATAGTTTACAAAATATATTCCCATTTTTAAAAATGATCAATATTTGGAAAAATGTCAAATTCCATGTTTTGTTCTAACGATTAAGGACATAAAAGCCATTGGTTTGAGTCTATATATGACTTTTTAGGATGATTAGTTTTCAAATTATAGCCTACTTTCCAAATATTTTTTGGGAAAATTTAAAGAATATATATATATTTTTTGACTGAGAATGGGATAGACGTAGGTGTTGGAGTTAGCATATGATTTTTTAGTTTAAATATATAGCCTACTTTCTCAATTTACCTTTTTTGAAAAATTTGAAATGTATAATTTTTTTGACTAGGCGTGGAATGGAGTTGAGAGACCATTATTAACCTTAGAGTAGTTTGGATTCTTGGAATTTTAGTGTGTTGTTGTTGCTTACAAACTTGACGGTAAGCATTATGCTATCATAAAAAGGGCTGAGATACTTTCCATGAACAAGAGAAATATCCTCTAAATACACTGACAAAAACAACTTGTGAAATAAGCCATTACGAATAGGGTACCACAAAATAACTTGTCAAATAAGCCATTACAAATAGGGTACCACTTTTACACCCCACTTTTGCACTCACTTTTGCACTCACTTTGCACTCACTTTTACAACTACTTTTACACTTACTTTGCACTCACTTTTGCACTCACTTTGCACTCAATTTTACACCCACTTTGCACTCGAACATTACATCATCTGACATAATAAAAATAGGCATGGTTGTTGTCGAGACCGAGATAAGAGTGGGGATAATGAATTTATAGTGATAGGATCGGAAAACCCATTATCACTTTAGTATTGACATCACGCAAAAATTTAAAAAAAAAATATCATGTTTTTGACAGAGTGGAATAGACATAGTTATAAGAGTTGAGAGTCGATAATTAATCTAAAAGTACTCTGGAATTCATGGAATCTTAGTGTGTTGTTGTTGTTGCTTACAAACCGGTATGGTCACGTCAGGTGAAGTTAGCTAGGATTAGATTAGGATATGTTCAGGCAGTTTCCATAGTCACCGCTAGATAGCGGAAACATACTTTGCGTGTCGCATATGGCTATTTGACAAAGTTTTACTGTGTGAAAAAACGTGCTTGTATAACCTGTGTATATAAATTTAAAATACAAATAGCCACTAAGTGTTTAGAACTAACATGTATAGCCTTGTATAGGGAATATATAGGGGTCCTTAACAAGATAGAGTGTCTAACACACGAGTGTACAGCCTTTTGATATGCAGTAAGTACCTGATCACACCTACTATCAATTGCGCCTACCATTAATCGCGTCTACTATCAATTGCGTCTACTACCAATCGCGCCTGCTAGGACATGACTTTTCATTAAACCAAAACATTTCCTTTTTTGTCAGCCTCCCACCCCTCTCATCAATCTATGACGTCATAGTCATAGTCAGCCTTAAAGCAAGTCTAAACTTGTAGAACATGTCACGTGACAAAGTTAGGTTAGGTAAAGTTAGGTTATGTTAGGTGAGCCGAGGTTAAGTCTTAAAATACCCCCTGTCTGCCTTGTACTTTGTATAAACATTGACACTGTAACTTTGTAATATCAAAAATGATCAAAGTCGCGTCCATATCAATCACGTCTACTATCAATCGCGCCTACTATCAATCACGTCTACTATCAATTGCATCTACTATCAATTGAGCCTACTATGAAATGCGCTTACTACAAATCACGCCTACTATCAATCACGCCTAATATCAATTGCGTCTACTATCAATCACGCCTACTATCATTTGCGTCTACTATAAATCGCGCTCATGTCAAATCGCGCCTACTACCAATTACACCTACTATCAATCGCGCCTACTATCAATTGCGTCTACTATAAATCTCACCCATGTCTAATTACGCCTACTATCAATCGCGCCTACTATCTTTCGCGTCTGCTGTAAATCGCGCTCATGTCAAATCACGCCTACTATCAATCACGTCTACTATCAATTGCGTCTACTATTAATCGCGCCTACTGTCAATTGCGTCTACTATAAATCGCGCCTACTTGGACATGACGTTTCATTAAACCAGAACATTTCCTTTTTTGTCAGTCTCTCACCCCTCCCATCAATCTATGACGTCATAATCAGTCTTAAAGCAAGTCTAAACTTGTAGAACATGTCACGTGACAAAGTTAGGTTAGGTAAAGTTAGGTTATGTTAAGTGAGCTGAGGTTAGGTCTTAAAATACCCTCTACCTTGTACTTTGTATAAACATTGACACTGTAACTTTATGATATCAAAAATGATCTGAGTCGCGCCCATGTCAAATTGCGCCTACTATCAATCGCGTCTACTATCAATCACGCCTACTATCAATCGCGCCTACTATCATTTGCGTCTACTATAAATCGCGCTTACTACAAATCACGCCTACTATCAATCACGCCTAGTATCAATTGCGTCTACTATTAATCACGTCTAGTATCGATTACACCTGCTATCAATTACGTCTACTATCAATTGCGTCTACTATAAATCACGCCTACTAGGACATGACGTTTCATTAAACTAAAACATTTCCTTTTTTGCCAGCCTCTCACCCCTCCCATCCGCAAAACGTGCTTGTATGAACTGTGTATTTAAATTCAATATATACAATTAACCACTAAGTGTTCAGAACTAACATGTGTAGGGTATATATGGGATCCTTAGCAACAAACAAAAAATACGGTCTAACCTACGAGTGTACGGTCTTGTCATACGCAGTAAGTACCTGTTAACCTTGACTAGGGTATAAGAATATTGTCAGTTGACTACTGCCTGTTACAGTGTTCACATCGTGAAAGACCGTCTCACCTACCAGTCTCCAGCCTTGTCATACGCAGTAAGCAGTTGTTGGCGGAAAACAACATCCATAAATCTTGACATTTAGGAAAGTGTGTGTGTAAATCACTTGTAATCTAAAGATTGTTCATGTGACTTTACTAAAATTTAATTCATATGTATTAGTTGATATGGAAGTCTCAACAACCAGTCATGGCAAGCCATGTGTCTTTTATAAAGGATATACATATATTGTAAAAACAACCAATAAAAATGGAACTGTTATTTGGCGATGTTCAAAACAACGATCCAAAAAGTGTCGAGGAATGATTAAAACAAAAGACTCCAACGTACTTACTTCAAAAGAACATCATTGTGAATCTCAAATTAATACACATTTAAATACGCAAAATACTCTAACCCAGGTAAAAAAGCAAGTCCAAGAAAAATATATTGCTGCTCAAGATAGTGCATTGTTTGTTAAAAAGCATTCATCATCACCTCAAAAAGACATGTTAGGACAAATACCATAGTTTAAAAAAACCTTAACACTATCAAAAGCAACGCAGACTCTACAAGAGGTCCCTGTGGAAAACAAACAAGAGGAATTGGATAGTTCTAGTGATGTTGAGAATGATGATGATGATGATGATGATAATGATGGTGACAATGACTATAATAATTTTGATGATAATATTCATAATGATGATGATGATGATGATAATTATGAAAAAGAAGAGGATGAGGGTTTTATGTTTATAAAACCATTGCGGCTTCCCCAGTTTTTAAGAGCAAGAGTACCTGGAGAAAGTTGTAAAAGGATCTACAACAAGCGTTGTGTTTAAAAATCTATATAGAACAATGGTAAAGAGATAGAGTTGAATTCAGTGTGTAACTATTATAAAATGAATTTAATAAAAATATTGTATGGGTATTGTCTGTTTTTCTTAATTACTATCCCCATGTCCCACTATTAATGCAATTGTTAACCATCAACAATCTCTGACTATGTTCAGAAAGAGAGTGGCCTTAAACAATACACTATATCTATGGTTTGTGTACCGAGTGTCATAATAATGCAGTGTGGCCAAGCCATGTCAAGGCAATAGTTATGTCAGGTAAGGGATTCGAACCCTTGCTTCCTTATACAGAAAATTTGATCTTAAGTCAAACACCTTAACCACTCGGTCAACCTGACAGTTACTAATTTAATTAGTCTTGAGGACTTGAGTGTTGACAAAACTTTTTCCAGTATACATTGACTAAACCACTTGTTTGTTTTGAAATATAGATTTTGTTTTGTTTTACCATAACATTGCAGTTATGAGTCTTGTGAACTGGGTGTTCAATATAGGGTTAAAGGCATTTTAAAATCATTTTAGAAAAGCTCTTAGGTATCGTGTCATGGGTTTTAGTAATGCATTACTGTTCGTTGACTAACATATACCGTTACACAACATTATTTTAGTGAACTTACATGTTGTTGTTTGAGTCTTTAGTCCTTTGACTGGTTTGATGCAGATCTCAGCGCCTATCTGCCCCGAGCTAATCGTTTCATCTCTATATAGCTACCACACCCTACATTCAAGGCTATCTGTTTAACATATTCTAAACTTGGTCTACCCCTACAGTTCTCGTCCTCGAACCTTTCTTCCTTAACTAAGTTTGCTATTCTTGGGTGTCTTAGTACGTGTTCTACCAACCTATCTCTTTACTTCATTAACAGTCGCCAGATACATCTCTTCTCCCCCACTCGTCTTAATACCTCTTTGTTAGTAACCCTATTTACCCATCTAATCTTCATCATTCTACTGTAACACCACATTTCAAACACTTCAATTCTCCACTTTTCTGCTACACCAATTGTCTAAGTTTTACTTTCATAGAGTGCCACGCTCCAGACAAAGGCCTTCAAAATGACTTCCTAATACCTAAATCTATATTCAATGTCAACAGATTCTGTAGAAATTCTATCCTTGTCTGAGCTACATAAGAATCCTAATCGTGTCTGGTATAATGTCTTGTTTAGCAAACATAGTCACTCAAAAGGTCTAAGCATTTTTTGTACATAACCCAAAATAGCAAACAGTTTTTCTAAAACCCTACTCATTGATCAATAACAAGCAGAGTCGCCAAAGTGTTTCGTTGGTAGTTAACTCATGTCTAGTTAATCAATTCCTTTCATATCGTTATCCAATTGTAGTAGTAAGGACTGGTGAAAAACGTCAGTTCAACACACTGCTTTATACACAAATGTAGTTAGGCCCTTTGACATAATTTGGATAAATTTCATGGGCCGGTCCATAGGGACCAGTCCAAAGGGGCCGGTCTAAAGAGACCCTTCAACAGGGACCCATCAACAGGGACTTGTCAGCAAGGACCCATCAACAATGACCCGTCAACAATGACCTGTCATCAATGACCTGTCAACAATGACCTGTCAATAGGGACCCGTCAACAATGACCCTTCCACAGGGACTCATCAACAAGAACCCGTCAGCAATGACTCGTCAACAGGGACCCGTCGAAAAGCACCTGTCAAAAAGGATCCATCAAAAATGACCCCCTGTCAAAAAGGGCCCGTCCAAAAAGGGGCTAGTCAACAGAGACCAGTCCAAAGGGACAAATCAACATAGATCAATCAACAGGGATCAATCAAAAGGGGCTATCACCTCAAGGCCTGATATATCCCTCTTTGATTATTGGTTTGCCAATCGACAAGCGTCACTTAAAATACTTTTTGATCACCATTCGTGGGTTGGGTTAGGTTAGGTTACACTACAGCCGCCATCTTTTAAAAAGCCTGCCCTCTTACAAAAGCTATGAGTGGGCATGCGTAAAAAACAAAAAACAAGCATGCTAATTCATAGTGGCTATCCACCAAACACATATCTCTTGTGTGGAACAACGTTTTATTCCATATCGGCATTCAAACTCTCACATGTTGCAATTGGAAAGAGAGAGTCTCTAAAAAAATTACAATTTCGCCCCCTAGTAGGGGTAGGTTTTATTTTGGGGTGGAAATATGTTGTTCATTGGAAAGGGGGTATCAGCCCGAGTTCAATGACACCTCATTCGTCAAAATCCGACCACGGGTTCGAACTCACATTTTCTCACGTATGAAGCAAAACAGGATGTGACTTGTTTCACAAGGAGGACGGTAATAAGGTCATTTCACACGTGTTCACATGTGTTTCGTCACTTTCCTTTCATATCGTTATTCCATTATAGTAGTGGTGAACAACGTCAATTCAACATACACAAATGTAGTTAGGCCCTTTGACATAATTTAAATAAATTCATGGACTAGTCCGTAGGAACCAGGCCAAAGGGACCCGTCCAAAGGGATCAGTCCAAAGGGACAAGGACTCGTCCACAAGGACTTGTCCACAAGGACCTGTCCACACAGACTCGTCCACAAGGACTCGTCCACAAGGACCTGTCCACAAGGACTTGTCCACAAGGACTCGTCCACAAGGACTCGACAACAATGACCCCGCCAACAATGACCCGTCAACAATAACCCATCCATAGGGATCCACTCCCCCACCCTCTTAAAAAAGCCATGAGTGGGCATGCGTAAAAACAGAAAACAAGCGTGTTAATTCATAGTGGCTATCCACCGTACATATGCACTTTATGTAGAACGACGTTTCATTCCATATCGACATTCAAACTCTCACATGTTGCAATTGAAAAGAGAGATTCTCTAAAAAAATACAATTTCACCCCCTAGTAGAGGTAGGTTTTATTTTGGGGTTGAAATATGTCGTCCATTGGGAAGGGAGTGTCAGCCCGAGTTCAATGACCCCTCATTCGTCAAAATCCGACCACGGGTTCGAGATTTATCGGGCTGCCGCCATCTTGTGTGGAGGGTGTGGAGGTGGAGGGATCTGAATCCCTCAAAAACCACTACTTATATCACCCTCCTATCCCTGTACTTTATTCCAAAAGATTTCAAAATGTCAAACAATTTAGTCCAATCAACGTTATCAAAGCCTTTTCTAAGTCTACAAATGCCATGAACGTTCTCTTATCATTCCTTATTCTACCTTCCAAAATCAGCCTAAGACTTAGTACAGCTTCCCTTGTTCCTACATTTCTCCTGAAACCAAACTGGTCTTCACCCAACTCCGTTTCTATCTGGCTTTCAATCCTCTTGTAAATTATTCTAGACAGGATATTTTAAGCATGGGTAATCAAGCTGATTGTACGGTAATCTTCACATCTGTCAGCTCCCACTTTCTTTGGTATAGGGATGATAACATTTTTCTTGAAATCAGGGGGTACCTCACCTGTCTCATAAATCCTACACACCAAGTGAAATAACCTGATCAGACCTTCATCTCCTATGCAGCGTAGCAACTCAATCGGTATATCATCTATGCCTGGTGCTTTGTTCCTGCCTAAGTCCTCTAATGCTCTGTCAAATTCTGATCTCAATATTATATCTCCTTTTGCATCCTCATCAATTTCCTCCTCCCTTTCCATTACATGATTCTCAATCTCCTTTCCCTTATACAAGCACTCTATGTAAGCTTTCCGTCTCTCAACCTTTTCTTCCCTATCTGTTAGAGGCTTTCCATTTGTGTCCCTAATATTACAGCACTTAGTCTTCTTTTCCCCAAAAGTATTCTTAATCCTTCGATAAGCTGTGTCTACTTTTCCTAATTTCAGACACTTTTCTATACCTGTACATTTCTCTTTCAACCATTCTTCTTTCGCTTCCTTGCACTTCTTGTTAACCTCATTTCTCAGACGTTTGTATTCTGCTTTCCCCTCTTCATCTCTTAGATTCTTGTGTCTCCGCCTTTCATCCATCAATTCTAGTATATCCTGAGTGATCCACGGTTTTCTACCTATTCTTTCTTTCCTACCAATGTTTTCTTCTGCCGATTTTGTTATTTCATTCTTCAAAAGTGCCCATTCGTCTGCAATTGAAGTTTGTTTAGGGGTTTTGATTAGTCCTTCCTTTATACTCTTGAATTTTTCGTTCACATCCTTTACTTTCAGTCTGTCTATTGCCCACCTTTTTGGCTTTTGACTTTTCTTCTGTTTCTTCAACTTTAATCTGCATTTCATTACAACCAGATTGTGGTCAGAGTTTATGTCAGCACCAGGATATGTTTTACAATCCAAAATCTGGTTTCGAAACCTCTGCTTGACCATAATGAAGTCGTTTTGTAACGCCCTGTATCTCCTGGTCTCATCCATGTGTATATTCTTCTATTGTGGTTATTGAATAAGGTGTTAGCTATGACCAACTCATGTTCGGTGCAGAATTCCATCAGCCTGCTTCCTCGATCATTCCTTTCACCTAATCCGAAATCTCCTACTATCTTCCCTTCCCTCCCTTTTCCTACCACAGCATTCCAATCTCCCATTACTATAACATTTTCATCACCTTTGATATACCTCAGAATGTCATATATTTCTTCGTAGACCTTTTCAACATCCTCATCATCAGGAGACTATAGGGTCATTAGCACTAAATCAAACAATGGCAAAGCAGGAGTTGGTCTCATATTGAGTAGGAAACTTGGACAGCGGGTGGAATTTTATGAGCAATACAGTGAACGGATTATTGTAGCAAAAATCAATACTAAACCTACGTGCACCACAGTGGTACAAGTCTATATGCCTACCAGTCAAGCTGATGATGAGGATGTTGAAAAGGTCTACGAAGAAATCGATGACATTCTGAGGTATATCAAAGGTGATGAAAATGTTATAGTAATGGGAGATTGGAATGCTGTGGTAGGAAAAGGGAGAGAAGGGAAGATAGTAGGAGATTTCGGATTAGGTGAAAGGAATGATCGAGGAAGCAGGCTGATGGAATTCAGCACCGAACATGAGTTGGTCATAGCTAACACCTTATTCAATAACCACAATAGAAGAATATACACATGGATGAGACCAGGAGATACAGGGCGTTACCAAATCGACTTCATTATGGTCAAGCAGAGGTTTCGAAACCAGATTTTGGATTGTAAATCATATCCTGGTGCTGACATAAACTCTGACCACAATCTGGTTGTAATGAAATGCAGATTAAAATTGAAGAAACTGAAGAAAAGTCAAAAGCCAAAAAGGTGGGCAATAGACGGACTGAAAGTAAAGGATGTAAACGAAAGATTCAAGAAGAGTATAACGGAAGGACTAATGAAAAATCCTAAACGGACTTCAATTGCAGACGAATGGGCACTTTTGAAGAATGAAATAACAAAATCCGCAGAAGAAAACATTGGTAGGAAAGAAAGAATAGGTAGAACACCGTGGATCACTCAGGATATACTAGAATTGATGGATGAAAGGCGGAAACACAAGAATCTAAGAGATGAAAAGGGGAAAGCAGAATACAGACGTCTGAGAAATGAGGTTAACAAGAAGTGCAAGGAAGCGAAAGAAGAATGGTTGAAAGAGAAATGTGCAGGTATAGAAAATTGTCTGAAATTAGGAAAAGTAGACACAGCTTATCGAAGGATTAAGAATACTTTTGGGGAAAAGAAGACTAAGTGCTGTAATATTAAGGACACAAATGGAAAGCCTCTAACAGATAGGGAAGAAAAGGTTGAGAGATGGAAAGCTTACATAGAGTGCTTGTATAAGGGAAAGGAGATCGAGAATCATGTAATGGAAAGGGAGGAGGAAATTGATGAGGATGCAAAAGGAGATTTAATATTGAGATCAGAATTTGACAGAGCATTAGAGGACTTAGGCAGGAACAAAGCACCAGGCATAGATCATATACCGATTGAGTTGCTACGCTGCATAGGAGATGAAGGTCTGATCAGGTTATTTCACTTGGTGTGTAGGATTTATGAGACAGGTGAGGTACCCCCTGATTTCAAGAAGAATGTTATCATCCCTATACCAAAGAAAGTGGGAGCTGACAGATGTGAAGATTACCGTACAATCAGCTTGATTACTCATGCTTCAAAGATCCTGTCTAGAATAATTTACAAGAGGATTGAAAGCCAGATCGAAACGGAGTTGGGTGAAGACCAGTTTGGTTTCAGGAGAAATGTAGGAACAAGGGAAGCTGTACTAAGTCTTAGGCTGATTTTGGAAGGTAGAATAAGGAATGGTAAGAGAACGTTCATGGCATTTGTAGACTTAGAAAAGGCTTTTGATAACGTTGATTGGACTAAATTGTTTGACATTTTGAAATCTATTGGAATAAAGTACAGGGATAGGAGGGTGATATACAATCTATACAGAAACCAGACAGCAGTCATTCGAGCTGAAGGACATGTGAGAGAAGCTGGTATTCAGAAAGGTGTAAGGCAAGGCTGAAACTTATCACCCATACTTTTCAATCTTTACATTGAACAAGCAATGAAGGAAATTCGAGAAAAATTTAAAGTGGGAGTGAAGATTCAAGGAGAAATAATTTCAACTCTGAGATTTGCTGATGACATCGTCATCTTGGCCGACACGCCTGAGGATTTGAATCAGTTTTTGAATGGTATGGACTCCGTCTTACAGAATGAATACATGATGAAAATTAATAAATGCAAAACATAAATACTGGAATGCAGCCGAAATAAATCAGAAACTTCTATGGAGATCAAATTGGCAGGTGAAAAGCTGAAGGAAGTTGGAGACTTCTGTTACTTAGGAAGCAGAATAACCAGTGATGGACGAAGCAAAGAGGATATAAAAAGTAGGTTGGCTCAGGCAAGGAAAGCCTTCCTACAAAAAAGGAATCTGTTGACATCGAATATAGATTTAGGTATTAGGAAGTCATTTTTGAAAGCCTTTGTCTGGAGCGTGGCGCTCTATGGAAGTGAAACTTGGACTATTGGTGCAGCAGAAAAGAGGAGAATTGAAGCTTTTGAAATGTGGTGTTACAGGAGAATGATGAAGATCAGATGGGTAGATAGGGTTACAAACAAAGAGGTATTAAGGCGAGTGGGAGAGGAGAGATGTTTCTGGCGACTGCTAATGAAGAGAAGAGATAGGTTGGTAGGACACATACTAAGACACCCAGGAATAGCAAGCTTAGTTATGGAAGGAAGGGTAGAGGACAAGAACTGTAGGGGTAGACCAAGGTTAGAATATGTTAAACAGATTGCCTCGGATGTAGGGTGTGGTAGCTATGTAGAGATGAAACGATTAGCTCAGGACAGGGAGGCATGGAGAGCTGCATCAAACCAGTCAAAAGATTGAAGACTCAAACAACAACATCATCAGCTTGACTGGTAGGCATATAGACTTGTACCACTGTGGTGCACGTAGGTTTAGTATTGATTTTTGCTACAATAATCCGTTCACTGTATTGCTCATAATATTCCACCCGCTGTCCAAGTTTCCTACTCAATATGAGACCAACTCCTGCTTGGCCAATGTTTGATTTAGTATTTCAGCTGTATACTTTGCAAAAGAGAAAAATACAAGTGGTCACTATTCTCATTGCTGTAGCGATGGCGAAGTACAACTTCCACCATACACAAAACTGTACTTCCAGAAATTAAGCAGTTCTTTACGAATTGTGACGAAATCAGTAAAACTTTTAGAAAAATTGTTCGGAACTATAATAATGCTATGTCGCTTGTATACTTCGGTGCTACTGTTGAGCTACTACCGAGCCATGGGCCTTACTATATAAAAATCAATGGTGTAATTCATCATAGAATTTCCCCTCTATATGCCAGAAAAAAGAAAAAACATCTTATAATTTTCAGAGGAAAATAATTTAAGGCTACTGGATAATGCTAATAACGAACTGAGAGAAGATACCCTCATACTTTTCAGTAGTATACTAGATCAGCACAATCCTTACACTCTTATAAAACATGCACTATAAAGTAAGTAAAGAGAAACAAGTAGTTCCATGAAGAACTATACAGCCTATTTTCATATATCCTGCTCATGTTAATTGCCTCTATCAACATACAAAATTTCAGTTTAATTGCTGTAACAGATTCGTAGATATGGTCGCCAGGTTGGATTTTTATTTTTGTACTATTACATTAAGATTATTGTGTACGTGTGGTATTCAAACTTCAATCGCATGATTAGAACACAAGAAGTAAAAACTAGATTTTAAAATTACGCACAGCAGCCATCTTGTGATTATGCAAACAATTGAAATAAATTAGATGCCAGTGGATCAACATATGTATAAGCATTTAACGTGCAACGTTTCACGGCACTCGGATAGTTAATTCGCGATAAACGTCCATTTAAATATTTATATTTCGCGTCGCCGCCATGTTGGATTTGTGCTCACCAGGTTACTGAAAGTCCTATAGGTGAACATATGTTCATAGTCTCTATGAACATAAAAAATTTCAGTTTGGTTGCTGTAAAAGATTCCTAGATATTGAGAACCGTCTAAATATTTCGGAAGCTCGCCTTTTAGGATTGTTATATGTAGAGGCCATAGAGTTATGTACCATTCAAGGACAATTAATGCCTAGGTTCATTATTCAAACATTCACTTCGATTGCATGGTTACGACACAAGAAATAAAAAATTAATTTTAAAATTTCGCACAGCCGCCATCTTGAGGTTATGTAAACAATTGAATTACATTAGATGGCAGTGCATTACAATCTGCAAAATCATTTACTGTACCACATTTCAGTGCGCTCAGAGAGTTAAATCACGAGAAAAGTCTATTAAATTATTTCAAATTCGCTTGGTCGCCATGTTCGTTTTGTACTTTAAAGGTTTATGAAATATACATAGGTGAACTTGTATCAGTACCCTTTATCACCGTTCAAAATTTCAGGGTGATATCTGTAATAGTTTCGGAGATATAGAATGTCAGTGAAATATTTCGCACAGCCGCCATTTTGAGGTTATGTAAACAATTGAACTAAATTAGACTCCAGTGCATTACAATGTGTATAAACAATTGCTGTACCAAGTTTTATTACGTTCGGATTGTTAAATCGCGAGAAAAGTATATTTAAAAGTCTCAAATTCGCTTGGCCGCCATGTTGGTTTTGTAGTCACCAGGTTTTTGAAAGTCTCATAGGTGAACTTCTAGTAGTGCCCTTTATCACCGTACACAATTTCAGGGCGATATCGGTAATAGTTTCGGAGATATTGAATGCTAGTGAAATATTTCGCACAGCCGCCATGTTGGATTGGTGAGACATAACAAAATTTGAAGGGCACGGTCGAGGTCGCCGGGAATATCGCTATGAACTTACCGAGTTTCATTGAAATCGCTCCAGCCGTTTAGATTTTATTAGGGGGGGGGGACACACACACACCTCACACACACACACACACGCGCACACACACACGGACAAAAGGTGATCTCATAAGCCTATTTTTTTCAAAATTGAAAATAGGCTAAAAATCACCTCTAAAAGAAAATCGCCGTCAAATGGAATTGGTAATGCGTTTCTATCATGAGCATAAGGACCCTACCACCCAAAGACAATGAGTGAACAGGTGAATTCTAGTGCGTGGTTAGCCAACTTTACAATAAACTGATACGAGTGACGCCAATACCCATGGATAATTGGCTTATTGGAAGTGGTAGAAAGAGACCCCGTGAAAGTGATAGTGCTTGCCCTCCTTCGGAAAAAGAACAATGTTCGAGTTTAATCAAAGTCCATTGTCTTTCCGCGTCTACTTCTGTTCCCATCAGGATTATTAATTCTACACACAAAGTGAAAGTGCGTAAATATCAAGTCGATTATCTGACATTAGGCTTTACCAGCATTCTCTCGAATAATAATCAGGAACAACCTCAATGCGTTCTTTGTTTGGAGATTTTAGCAAACGACATTTTGAAGCCTGTGAAACTTAAGAGACACTTGCAGACTAAACATCCAGACTGTGTAAGTAAACCTTGAGCATTTTTAAGCGCCCCGAGCAACAACTAAAGGAAATGTTAGATTCCTAGAAAAGCACGCAACAGTTCCTAAGAAAGCGCTAAGAGCATCCTTGGAGGTATGCTATTTAATTGCAAAATCCAAATCACCACATATTGTTGGTGAGAAATTACTTCTTCCTGCAGCCGTGAAAATATGCACGATCATGCATGGCGAAAAGTTTGGCGAGTGTTTGAAGTCGATACCGCTCTCAAATGATACAGTAACTCGTCATATTGATGTAATAGCCACCGATATAAAAAAATCAATTGCTACAACTTCTTCATGATAACCCAAAATTTGCCCTGCAACTTGATGACAGTACTGATATCGTAAACATTGCCCAGCTTCTTGTTTTTGTAAGCTACTGTCATGAAACGAAATGCACGAGGATTTTCTATTTTGTAAAGCTCTGGAAGGGGAAGATATTTTGTTCTTGTGAATTCCTTTTTTATTGACAACAATCTCTCATGGACAAATTATGTTGGTATATGTACTGATGGGGCGTCGTCATTTACTGGAACTGAAGTGAGTGCTGTTACTAATTCTGTAAGATTCGCACATTGCATGATACACAGGGAGGCATTGGCTTCAAAAGTACTACAACCGGAAGTCAAAAATGTGCTGAACGATGTAATTAGTGTTGTAAATTTTGTGAAAGCAAGAGCTTTAAACAGTCAACTATTTTCCATTATTTGCGAGGAGATGGGATCTACACATGATTCGCTACTATTGCACACGGAGGTACGTTGGTTGTCTCGTGGTCGAGTCCTTCGTCGCGTCGTGGAGTTGAAGAATGAACTTCGTATTTTCCTATTGGACAGCAGACCTACACTCGCAACCCTGTTTCTGGCTGAGAAATGGCTTCTAATACTGTGCTTCTTGGCGGACGTATTTCAAAAACTGAATGAACTTAACGTGTCACTTCACGGACGAAATAGTAATATTTTTAGTCTAAGCGACAAAGTGATTGCTTTTAAGAGAAAACTTGAACTTTGGAAAGCCCAGATGGACAAAGGTAACTGTGAGATGTTTCATTGTCTGAATGAATTCCTGGAAGAAAATGAGTTAGATATTTGTCAAATTAGTGGAATTTGTGTAGAGATGAAACGATTAGCTCAGGACAGGGAGGCATGGAGAGCTGCATCAAACCAGTCAAAAGACTGAAGACTCAAACAACAACAACAGTGGAATTGTCGTAGAACACCTCCAAAACCTTCGTGAAAAAATCGAGGGTAGATTTTCACAACCTTTAACTGAGAATGACTGGATTCGTAGTCCGTTTGATACGAACGTAACAGCCCGCCTGTCAACGGCAGAACAGGAGGAACCAATAGAACTCTCAAGTGACAGAATACCTCGAAATGAATTTATGTCGAAGTCTCTAGCAAAATTTAGGGTGCATATTCCGAATGAATATCCCATTTTATCAAGAAAAGCAGTGGACCTGTTATTACCCATCGCTTCAACTTACTTGTGTGAGTCAACATTTTCCGCAATGGCATCCGTCAAGACGAAGCATCGGTCTCGGCTGCAGCTGGAAGGGGATCTGCAGGTTGCTGTTTCAAACATCCAACAAAGACTGGATTTACTTTCATCTCAAATTCAAGCTCACACATCACACAAACTCCGTAAGTGTCTGAGAAATACCGAATTCTGATCCATGTACACTTTTATTCTCCTGTTTTACTTTTTCATGGGTGAAGCGTTTTAACATAACATTTTTCAAATTCACAGTGAAATGTTGAAAATTGTATATATTATTTCTATTGTCATTTATAAGTCACGAGCTTTCAAATATGAAAAGCAATACTGAACACAGGTTTCACTGCTAAAGAGCTAATTAGTGAAACAAACAAAATTTGCTCAATTCAAATAACTGCACGTGAAGCCGTTGTTTTGAATTTTATAAGCAAAAGTAATAAATATGAATGACATTTCTTTTACAAATCGTTGTTGTACTTTGATGTGCTCTAAGAATAATGAATTGTGTATTTTTTTTATTTATTCGTTAAATCCCCATAAGGAGAGCGTTACAACACAATCAATTTTCATGTTTCATTCTGGACCTTTCTTCTTTTTTCCCAAAAACCTCTCATATACACACTATGTTTCCTCTTTCTCTCTTCTGTCCACCTCTTTGCTGGTTGTCTCTCTTTGGGAGTTTGCTCAAACTTCTGTAGTCTAAGTTTTTCTCTGTATTTGCTCCTGTCTGCGATGTCTTCTGTAGAGATGTTTAGTTTCTTAAGGTCTTCCACAGTTTCCTTTACCCAATTGGTTTTTAGTGTGCTATTCGTAACTATATTAAAAATTTTCTTGGTCAGTCTGTCTTCGGTCATCCTATGTATATGTCCATAAAATTTTGCCCTTCTTTTCCTTATGTTGTTTGTAATCGTCTCTGTCTGTTTGTACAGTTCTATTGTTGGTCTCTTCATCCATATTCCCTCTTTCTGAACTGGCCCGTAGATCTTTCTCAGAATGTTTTTCTCTTGTTTTTCTAATTCCTTGATTTTTGTTCGTCCCTTGATTGCTGTCGTTTCTGAAGCGTATAAGGCCTCTGGTAAGACTACTGTACGATAGTGTCGTAATTTGGCATTGATGGAAATACTTTTTTTATTGTAGTGGTTCCATGTAAGTCGGTATGCTTTCTGCAATTTAGCGATCCTGTCTTCATTGGATGCCAAGTTCAGTCCTGTTTTCTGTATAATCTCTCCTAGATATTTGAAACTTTCCACTTGTGTTATTTTTCCATACTTGGTTTCCAGTGGGTGCTTGTCTGTAGATTTTGTGTCCATGAACTGTGTTTTTTCGTATGAGATTTGTAACCCTGTTTTGGCAGAGATTTCATGTAGCGTCTCTAGGGCTTCTTTGGCTTCTTTTCTGTTATTTGTTATAATCGCTACATCATCTGCAAAAGCCAGACATTTAATGTTGACTGTCCTTTTCTGGTGTTTTGCCATTTTTATGCCTTTGACTCCTTTTTCCCATGTCTTGATTATTTTATCCAAAACTGAGTTGAATAGAATGGGTGATAAACCATCACCTTGTCGCACTCCTGTATTAATTTTGAAGGGTTCCGAGATCTCTCTCATGAATTTAACTTTGGATATTGTATTTGTTAATGTTTCTTGGATTAGTTTTCTGGACTTATTGTCGACCTTCATTTCTTCTAATGTGTTAAAAAGTGTTTCTCTATCTATGGAGTCATACGCTTTTTTGTAGTCGAAAAATGTGATTGTTGTGTTCCTGGTTTTTCTCGTTGCTAGTATTGTTCTCAGGCACCAAATCTGATCACTGCACGATCTTCCCTTCCTGAACCCTCCTTGGTATTCTCCTATCTGTGGATCTATCTGAGGCTCTATCCGTTTTAACAGGGCTTTGGAGAAAATTTTGTATGCGACGGGTAATAGTGAAATCCCTCTATAATTATTAGGGTTCGTTTTGTCTCCCTTCTTGTGGAGGGGGTGTATTAGAGCTGACTTCCATTCTTCTGGTACCTTCCCTGTTTCCCAGATGTTTTCGATGATTTTGTGTATTTTTGGTGTAACATTTTCGTGGTCTAATTTCCAGATTTCCGAAATCAATCCGTCTTCTCCAGGTGCTCTATTGTTCTTTAGTGATTTTATTATTTCCACGATTTCTTCAAGTGTTGGAGGTTTGGAATCAATGTTAGGTTCTGGCTTTTCGAACTGTAATCTGTGTGTTGGTTTATCACAGTTAAGCAGTGAGTCAAAATATTGTGCCAGTATCGTACAGTGCTTTTTCGGGTTTGTCTCCAGTGTTCCGTCTTGTCTTTTGAAGCATAAGCTCGGTGGTCGATATCCAGTCATATTCTCTCTGAATGTTCTATAGAAGTTTCGTGAGTTATTTTTGGTAAAATCCTCTTCTATCTCCTTGAGTCTGTTGTTATCGTAGTTTCTTTTTTCTCTGCGGATTATTCTCGAGGAGTCTTTTTGTATCTTGTTGAATTCTTCCCATTTTTCTGGTGTTCTATGGCTGTTAAATTTTTTCCAGGCTTGTATTCTATCCTCTATGGCTCTGTCACATGTCACGTTCCACCATCTGTGCTTCCTTTTCCTCGGGGGCTGCCCCAATTTTATCAGTTCTTTCTTGTTTTCGGACATGTCCGTCCAGTTGTTACTCTCAATTTTCTTAAGTCCTTGTGTTATTTCTTTCTTGTTTAATTGTAAATACTCTGGGTCTGTTCTGAAAATTCTGGTTGTTCTCTTAGTTTGTCTGTTTGGTATAAACATAGCCTTGATTTGTAGTAGATGATGATCAGATTCGAAAAAACCTTTTCTCGTTCGTATATTCATAACTTCTCTGGTGTTTTTTGTAGATATCGCAACGTGGTCTATCTGAAATTCTCCGAGGGCGCTGTTTGGAGATTTCCAAGTCCATAGTTTCTTGTAGGGTTTCTGGAATTGTGTTGACATGATTTTGAGGTCAAAATTCCTACAGAAGTTTATCAAATTCTCTCCATTCTTGTTTGTCCTCTGGTGCGCTGTATGTTTTCCTGTTGTGTCTCTGAATTTTCTTTCGCGGCCTAATTGTGCATTAAAATCACCAAGCAATAATTTTACATGCTTAGTGGGGATTTTGTTGGTGATTTCTTCTAAGTCTTCCCAGAATTCTTCTATCATCTGTGGATTTTTGTTATTGTAGTTATTTGTGGGGGCATGAGCATTGATTATTGTATACGCTTTGTTACCAGAACGTATCGTAAGTGTGGAAATTTTTTCAGATTTTGAGGTGAAATCTACAGTATTACAGAGTCCAATATTGAGTTGTGGACTACAAAACCTGTTCCGAAGAGTTTGAGATTTTTTCCTGGAATAGTTATGGCTGGTTTCCCCTTGTATATTCTGTAACTTCCCGAATCGAAGTGATTCTCATCTGAGAATCTCGTTTCCTGTATAGCCAGTATTCTGATATTGAATGTGTCCATGATGTTTGTTAGTTGTTTCACTTTACCTAGTTTCAGGAGTGTGTTTACGTTGAGTGTTCCCATGTAAAATATTCTCTTAGTTTTGAGGGTTTTTGAGAAGCAATTCTCCTCTTCATGACATACCTGATCCCCTGGAATCCGATGATCAGGTACAATACCCGGTTTTATTGACTGGGGCCCAGGGTAGTGTGTTCGTTCACGTCGTTCTGTCATGATTATTGATGTATGTTCAAGTTGTGGTGGTGAAACCCCAAGGGATCTCACAGAATTACGACTGGAGTTTTGAATTCCAGAAGATTGGATCACAGCCGAGCTCACAGAGCTAACAGACGCCGACCAGAGTACCGGTGGTTACCACACAGACGTGTCTGGATTTAAAATTTTCACCTAGTAACCCTAGGCAGGGGCCCTCACAGGGTGCTACCATCCGGAGCCAGATGGACCCAGGTTTTTTAACGAGGTGTTACTCCTCCCCCTCCTCCTTCCTCAACACTTGCGTGATGAGGCCCCGGGCTTGGGACCGGCACTGGCGGAGTTGAATTGTGTATTATTAGTATTATTATTATTATTATTAACGTAGCTGGTAGTTGAAATCCTAATTAGGCAGTAGCATACTCAGTAGATATTGTGTAATCTTGCATTGTATAAATCTATCGCCCAACTTTACTGTTATGCCGGTTTCTTGTTTATTTGTTTAAACGCACATTTTAAACAGATAGTCGATATTTACTTAGGTATAAAATCAGAGTGCAAATCCTCACTGCTGTGGGTAATTAGGGGCAGATGACCTCGTTAGTTCCGCCCCTTAAAACAACAATGACTAACTAACTGCGGGTAATTCTCCTTCTTTTGCATGCACGATGGGATACTTGTGGGTGCCCCATGCGTATAGACCACCCACCTGGCTTTACTGTTATGTGAGCTGGACGCGTCTATTTTATTTGAACTCAGTTTTAAAACGAATAAATATATTTTCGTTGACTTTTCAAGAAATGCAAGATTTTCCTGTATTATTGAGACGATTTGTAAGATTTTGGCACAAACCGCACCTTCTAACTCCCTCTGGTTTAAGAGCGTGAGTTATATGGAATATACACCTTAGCGTAGGTTAGATGTAGCTCCTTATTTTAAATGTCCAAAAGTTTCTTATTAAGGAATATTTTCACACAGAACAAGTTGTGGTCGGTTCTCAGGACCATGAGAATGTGTGTACCACACTACAATTCCACATAATGCTCCTACGCTGTTGTCCAAACGACGGAAACGTACAGGAATGTCATCAATTGACGGCTGCAGGAAATCCTGAGGTACATTTCGGAGGGCATCTCGAATTCTCTCCTCTAATTCGTCCAGAGTGCATGGCTTTGTTCGGTACACTTCTTCGTTGGCCCAACCCCACGAAAAGAAGTCACAAGAGGTAAGGTAGGGACTTCTAGCAGGCCATTCATGTGGTTTTCACTGTCCGAGCCAATCGTTATGCCATGACAGCATAATTTCCCCATATAAAATTCGCCTGTGACAATCATCCAACGATAACTCCTGAACATATTGGAGTTTCCATGATCTCCAGACAAGGCCTTCTTTAACACTGTTCAATCCCGGTGTTAGGGGATGGGATGAACAGGGGTGTGTTGATGTACAATTTGGGAGTGGTTTCCGAAAGGGTGCAAGTTTCCCGTAGTTGGGGGAAACTGCAGGTGTAGGTGTCTGTAAGAGGATGTAATGTAATGGGGGTATAAATCTATAGTATCAATTAAATGTTAGCGAGTAGGAGCGAGCCTACTTGCAGAGTCCGCAGCTGGGCCGCTGGCTGGCTTAACATTAAGTGAGCACAATGGAATACCTGACGCTGTACTTCCTAGCATTCACGGTCAGGGGCAATTAGGAAGGGTCAGTTTGGGCGTACAGGTGTAAAGTCGGTATATAATGATGTACAAAGTGTAGGTTACTGATCAAGTATTTATTTGATCAGTTGTGGTTAATGTAATGTCATTTTTGGTGATGGACAAATGTAATACAAATTATGAGTGTAGGTGTGAAGGAAGGAATACAAGTATGTAAGTATATCTGAGCACATTCTCTCTCACCTGGCGATGACGATGCGTTGGAGCTGGATCTAGATGCACAGAGCCGTGGGCCGCGACATATATTGGGTCTCCGTCGGACCTTCCTTTTAAGAGTTCCTGAGCTGCTGACTCGGCGTGTCGTCATTGTTGGTGCTCCAGATAGTCCTGAGTGAAAATGTTTATGTGGATGTCATAAGCTTGGCTAACAGCGATGTTACTGCGCCTGCTTGTGTAACGGAAGTGTATTCGTTGAGGCTCATGACTTAGCCTTTAGCGGTAGTTTTTGTAGGGTGAAATGGTGTGTTGGTATTTGGATAGAAGTAGATGATGAAGATGTGTGGGTGGCTCTGCAGCCGTCTGTAGATTCAAGGGCGTATGTCTATAATCCCCTCTGGGTGCGTAGATGTCTCAGGTCCTAGGGTCGTATCGAGCCTGGGGCTGAGCAAGACCTCCTCGGCCTTTAGATCGAGTCCTCGCGATCTGGATTGAGAGTTAGGGGTGATTTACCCCCCTCGTCCTTCTTCATCCTTCCGGGTCCTCCTTCTTCGTCTTCTTCTCCTTGTCCTTCTCTGGTGTTGTGTAGATGTCGGTGTCGTGTGTAGAGTGTGCTCATAGGGTTTGGGTATAGGGTATGGAACATAGTTTTATATTTTTCTTTTCTTATAATCTTGATGTTTAAATGTTGCAAACAAAAAAAATGACATGTACATATAAATATATTGGTGTGCCATACAGGAAGGAAAAAAACATGGTTCGGCGGGTGGTTGTGCAGTCCTTGCTCTGTCTGGAAAAAAAATCTCCCTGTATGTATTTGTTATGTTGGTAGTGCTTAATGTATAAATGAGTGAAGGTGAAAGTAAAAACAGGTACCCTGAGGTGTAAATTTAAGGGAATGTATCAAATGGTTTATTTTTCTTTTGGGATAAATAGGGTACCTTCACAATTTAGCGTTGGTAGAAAGAAAGGAAAGAAAAGCAGTATAATCGGTGTTGAATGGTGTGACATATGCGTAGGTATACACTTGTGTGTTAATATTGTTGTGTGTACCTTGGATTTACAATATTTCTACAATTATGATACAATATGAAATACTTATTACTATACCGTTCTGCTCATGAGCCTGGTACCTTTTTTTTTTCACTCTCTAGGCCTTCTTTTAGCACTCTCATTTTGCTACTCCTTCTCCGTTCGTTTGCTATTTCCTTTGTAGCCGCTGTTTAGTGGTCATGTCGCTAATTCATCTATTTACCTATCGTGAGTTTTTCCTCGTGGGTAGAAAAAATTCACCTTGATAGCGAGGGTGGGCGCTTACAACCTCTGCGCTGCCCCTGGCTACCGTGCGTCGCTCATTAATGAAGCGTTTCTATATGTGTGGTTGCGTCAGCATCGCTCGGTGCCCCACGGTCACTTGACGTTGCTGATCGCGGTGCCTTATGGCGCGACTAAAATCGCTGCAGTGTGTACGTGTTTATGCTAGAGAAAGTGTATTACATTTGTGTGTGTGAAAGATATATTTACAAAAGGTATGTGCACTTCGTCGTGGACCTGTGGACAAAATATATTAATGAATGTCCAGACGGGGTTGCGGGCATTATATTGCCGCTCGGGTGATCTCTAATAGAGCATAACAATGTTATGTCAGTCAAATATACCATTTATCGGTGCATGCCGATATCGCTTGTCCTTGGCACCTTATAATATTTTACCTTAACCTAAGCCAACTAGAATCTTATCTTAGCCTACTTATTCTACCCTTTTGTGTACATGTGTAATTGTATGTCTCCTCAGTGTACTTCAATTGTGTGTAGTGTGTGTGACGTCGGTGGTCCACCTTACCTTTACCTTTTGTCATGACTTTTGGGTTTCCCTCGTTGCTGCAGTGATGGGGCCCTTTCTTTCAAAACAATACATAGTGATTAAGTACTGTCCCCGATATCCGGATAGTAGGCTGTCAGATATCCGCCCCCTCAATCGGATTGCCAATAATCAAACGCACCGGCACAGCTACATCAATGAAAATGGCACTGACATATACTATTGAGATTAGAGCACAGTAGTTAACAAGAAATTATTGTGGAACACACCAAAATATACGGGGGTTCATACTTACCTTTTACTTACCTTTTAAATTTATCTCGGGGGCTGGGTTGTCAACTGGATCACTTAAAAGTATGCCCACACAATAACCTCCACCATGATATTTAAAATGAACCATAACGAAGACGAGAAACATTAAACTGCACAATAATTTATTTCACATAAAGAATGATTTAACAAAATAAAACAACAAAATAAACGTGGCAATCAGAAGCCATCGACCACATAACCATGTCCTCCTGTAGGACTTGTATACTCTACATACAATGTTTCAGCTTTCTCAAGCTCAAAGTAGCGTAAAAATAATAATGCACTTGGAATGGAAACGGGATTTGGGACGAGACATATATAGCAATTGTTTTGCGTGTTTATATTCTTCACATTTTTATTTATAGCCACAAGGCTATTATGGAGACGTCCTTGGCCTCTATCATACAGTTGTCCTGGCCAGCTGTGATACACCTGCACCGTCAAGTGGACTCACCCGTCCGTTCAACCCCAGCATATGCGAGTTACATCAGAGCTTAGCTCTCCTTTCAAAACACGTTAAATGTCCACATCTCAACTGAAATATTATCACGCAAATCCTTTAAATGCTCCATTCAAACACCAGTGGAATACTCTAATAATCCCAAATCATGTTTAATTGTTCAAACCACATGTTTAATTAGCGTTGTTTAGAGTATAAAAAGAAAACTCTTAATGTTAATAACAAAAGTTCATTAATTATTTATAACAATAATAAATTGTTTATAACAATGTCAAACGACAATTGAAAATTTTATACACGCCTCTATTAATCCCTTTCATTTCAAATTATTTAACAAAGATATTTACAAAATTATTTACAATATTAATATTGTTTATATTAGAAATATAAGAAATACATTAAACCACACGTTTATCCGGTTGATAATTACTCAAATCGTGGTGATATAATCGACCAATGAAGGTTAGTTATATTTAAATGTCAAATTCAGGTTTAATAAGGTTTAATAATTATTACAATATTTGTGACGGTAACCTCCTTTCAAAATCTTCATCTCAAATTATTTAACACTCTTGTTAATTTCAACAGTATCTTCATATGAATAACTTTCAAAGAACCAGGACAATACATTCAGCGGAAAAATACTTCGCTCAAAACGCACAAACTTGCACAACAATTGGCCCAGAATTCATCATATATCTTCATATATATGGCATCAAAATCTTCCACAATACATACAAAAAACCTCCACTTATAAATTCAACAACATCATCCATCTTACTGTGGGAACCTCCTTCACTATTCAAGGGCATTATTCATCAGCGACTTTTACACGTCCACTGAACTAACGATTATACATCCATTGTTCCTCTTTAAAAATTCTTATATTCATCAATTGTATTAATGACTGTTATTATTTAACCTTCGTGGGTTTCATTCATGAATCGATATGAAGTAAAAATTTGCCAATCACAAATAAATTTAATAGCAAATACGATTAGACACTCCTCCCTGGTCTATCAAAATTGAGATTAATATCTTCAAAGTAACGCAGTATAAAAATACTATCTTCAATCAAAGTTCATCTAAACTGCATAAATAGTCGAATAGAATACAATTAGACTGTGGAATGCAAACATTATTGTTCCAATCTATAATTGGGAAAAATTCCTATCAAATGTTCATTACTATAGTGTATTCAATAAATCGTAATCAAAGTTCATATTTCATAAAATTGTCTATAATGCAATGATAAATGTCTATGTTGCAATCATGTTCATAAGACGACTAGTATTTCAAAGATCGTCGATAACGTAATAGATTTTAACGCTCTAAAATCTTTTAATCATTCTTCTTTCTTGAGGATGACAGAAAATTGGTCAAAGTAATTTACTGAATAGAATTACTTTAATAAAATTGACACGCTGTCTGAATTCAAATCTGCCATAGCAAATCGTTAACTTTACAGTCAAATCATGACTACAAAAATATGCAAATTACTGAAAGAATATAAATTATCAGTCTCAACTGATCCAAAATTATTTAAGTATGCCAATGACATAACAATGTCTCAACAAATCGAAGAAAAAGGCATAAATCATCGAAGTGTACTGAGTACAGAAATATCAAGCAAGAAAATGGGGCAAAATATAGGACAGAAAATATGGGAAAATGGTTGCTCAGATATCGCTACATGACTCAAATAATACAAGAAACGTTCACGACTACCTTATCTGTTGATTGAAGTTCTAGAGGAAAGTTTTCAAAGAAAACTGCTGTTGGTTCCATTTCACCAGCGTAAAGATGTGCTCCGACCTCGAACCTGGAATCAGCGCCCTCGGAGAATCGAACTGCTTCCTCCTCCGGAAATTGCACTGCTCCATGTATACGAAAGACATCCTTCTGGCAAAACTCTTCTTTGTGAGCCGGGTCAACCCTGGCCTCTCTTGAAAGTTCCCTGAAGTTCTGGTCGCAATTCACCATGAAGTTTATTGCAGTTATTTCCGCAGAAATATTCATAATCGTGGAGTATGAAAATATTTCCACTGCCATCTGATATAATTCAGCGATGGATTCACGATGCATGAGTGTAGTTGGATGTTCACTACATGCTCGCTTTTGTAGAAAGACGATTAACGAAGTTCCATGCTGCTATTTCACTCCATCGATATATGTCCCAATTGCATTAAAGCCTTAGCCTTCCATCTCAACTACTGTTATAATCATTGAAAGCACTGCCAGACTATAATGTTCCATAGTAGAATGTATCGTTGTATCACCAAACGTATTCTCCAATATCACGGTTGCGATACACGTGTCAGCCGTAGTGTATAATGTGGAATTACAAAAGTGCTTCTCAGGTGGCGAGAAAATCACTTTTGTCTGCAGTCTTAAAGTGCCAATATCTTTCAAAGTATAACTGTGAAATTGTTCAAATCTTCTACACACCTCAATGTTGTACTGCCCAATTGAATTATAATAAAGGCAGAAGTTAACTCTTGATATCTTATCTGGTAGAAACGTTAATGTGAGCGTTTCAACTTCGCCTAGTTTCGAACACCGTAAAATGGAACTGCTCCGTGTTCGTTCGATGCGCCGGGCTTTAACAACACGCTAAAGACGACTTGCCTTACTTATTCACTCGAAAATGACTATATGACATCTGAAATATATATGCGGTATGAGCGGTATGAGCGCTCCTCTCTTCTGTGCACGACCTTTTATCAACTTCTTAAGGGGCGTATCCATCCCTTCCATAGCCTGTTGCTCCGTCATTGCTAGAAGTTTTAACTTTGGCTATACTTGACGGATTTTCAAATTTCAAAAACTCAAAATTAATTTCTTCAGAATTCCAAATCAATGCCATAACTGAAAATAGTTTTCCACAAATCTGCATGCCAAAAGTAATCAAATATGGTAGTTTCAGCAATCTCCGTCTTCCTTCCAAACTATCGTTCATTGGTTCGAGCCTTTCCTCCAATAGCGTAACTTCTTCCTTAGCACAATACCTTGTTTCCTGCGACTGCGTCGTAAATCTCAGATCTTTCTCGAACAAAATCATGACGTCACCAAGAATCTCAGCTCCACCAGCCTACTTGCATGAAGTCTACGTCATCCGTGCCTACGTCATGAATATACACGTCACAACTATGACATCCATAACTTTATTCATATTTGCCAATACAGCCATCGTGGTCTCAATATAATTCAATTTACGGGGGCAGTACCTTTGGCCATATGTCCTACTCGTTGTTTTCATTGTGCAGCACTGTAGTCGGTAAGCTTCGGTTGCTGTACCGGCGATATCGCTTCGGACGTCTCACGTATATATGTCGCGTTGGCCTGTTTAAACTCTAGGGGTCGCTACCCGCTATGTATGGTAGGCTGTGTGCTGTTCAACTGGTCTTAGGGCCAAGAGTGTATATAGGTCATCGCTCGCGGAATGTGACGTCGCGGAATGCGCTTTTGTGTAGCCTTTACTCAACGACCGAGTGTCGAACATTTAATTCTCTAGGGATCGCTATCCCTATTTAATTTTAGGCTAAAATATTACCGAAGTTTTGTCTTTTTTCTGACGTTCTCCCCTGTTGTTCGGTCTTACACGCCACCTAGTTGGTGTTCGACGCCGAATGCTATGGGGCGTTCGCATTGCGATTGCTCCGTATAATTTAGCGTGTTATCGGTCTTACCCTAAATTGTGCCGATTTATTATTATATATGTGAAAGTGTACTTAACCTAGGTTTCTACTAATTATTGCTACAAAAAAATCTTCCGAAATGGTCCTTAATCTAGTGCCAAAATATGATTTGTCAGGTACTGCCTTTAGTACAGCCCTGACTTGTTACATTTTGACCGAGGAATATGTCCCTTTCGGGGGTTTCGTGTGTGCAAATTCTGGTAACGCCGGAGTCTCCAGAACAGCCAGACTGAGGCCCTACACGTCCCTCCATACTTAAGGGGGCTCGTGCGTGCTCTTCCTGGTGGTCTCGATCACCGCCAGGCTGCCAGGCCTAAGTCCTTTTGCACTTTCCTCATTAACCTAGTGTTGAGGGTCTTCGGACATAGGCATACTCTGCCGGGCTGGTGTCCAAACAGAGTAATCGGACTTGGTCCTTTCTCCCTATCCTCCTAAACCTAGACGTCGATTTCCCCCGTTAATAACTAATGTGTTCGTGTATGAAGGCCTGTGTAATTGTGTTGCTAAAAGTAGCAAACACTTCCGCGCGGATATCCATTGTCGCCTGCAGGTACCGGAATAGTTCACTCATATATGGCTTATAGCCGCCTTATTCACCATTCATATTTATTAATGGGTTGCCCAGGCCCCTCTGGGGGCTCGCTGCACTCCCCATTTACATCTCTGAGTGCTCGCTGCTATCCCATTTAAGCTCTGGGGGCTCGCTGCCCTCCATGTACTTGGGCACGGGACCGAATGATCGCATTCATTCCATATTCATTATTTATCATTCATCATTTATTATTCATTATTTATTATTCATTCAATCATCTTCACCTCATACCCGGATAAGGACTTGGCGTGGCCAAGGGTTGGTCCCACTGAACCCTGACTCCCTTCTTCACTTCACACGAATGGAAGACTTCTTCCCCGCCTTAGGACCGCTACTTAGGTTACAAGCTAAGTAAAAGTCTAGTCCAGTTGGTCGTTAGGGTCTGTTCCAACGTCCTCGGCTCTGCCTCTCAGCGTCCCTTTACGTCGTCATGACGTAGTACCACCTGGTGTGACCACAGATTCCTTTTTATTATTGGGGGAAATGCAATTCTGTATAGTGTAGCAATTAGTGTGCCTTGAGCGTCTATGTACCGTTGAGATGACATACAGCACCTAGTGTCTATCAAAATAATATTCTGTATAATTGTCGTGGGACTATCAACCCTTACGTCCTGAAAAATATTTATATGTCCTAGGTAACGCCTTCTGGCTGTCCCCGTTAACTCTAGGTGTGGTGACGGCTGTACCGTTCACAGTTTTATCTGCTCTCATATTTATAATGTGGGTGGGGTATAGTTGCGCCCTTAGGCCTGTCGATCTGGCTTTAAATGTAGCCGTTCCTTTATGTATTTACTGTATACTACCCTCTATGTCTCTGTTCATAATTAAAATATTTACCCTATCGTGGGAGTTCGCCTGTTCCTTTGCGCGTGGGCTAGGCCCTTAGCCAGTTCTACAATGGCTGTGGTATTTCTCTGCGTTGAATGCTAAGCCTTCTAAAAATAATGGGGTGTGTTTTATATGTATTTGACCCTATGTCGCTACAATGTTCATGTGTCTTGTGATCATAGACGGATGTGGCATAATTGCCTTTTGTAATTTTGGAGAGAAAAAAAAAATATTAGGGGGGAGGGGGTTGTTCCTCTATGTATTTTGTGTTTACCCGCCCTTAATTAGTCTGTGTGTTTGTGTGGAATTGCCTCGCTACCCCTATGTTCTGGGCGCGTGCGGGAGGAGACGACCGAGGCTATAGCACGCGTCGTGCCTGACGCCTCGCTTTCGCTTGCCGCTTGGACTGCTGCGTGAAGCGTGTCCTGATATTGGAGTCGGCTTATCTGTATCGCGTGGGCTGCTTTGCCACACGCCGTCCGTGTCCACTATCACAGTTGTATGTCTGTTCAAGATTTATCAACTGTCGGCTTGAAATAAAGTAGCCTCAATAATTAAGTTTGGCCTTCCAAACATGTGTAATATTTTAGGGAAAACCTAATGTAGTACTGTCCTCTCTTCCTGTGTAAACATCCAGTGTTACAAGTGTATGGCTTACTGCTATTGTTTCCGCTATTGTCAGCATGTTTATGTTGTATCGTCCTGGTTCGCTGTTGCAAAATTTCTTCTGCATATACTAAGTGTCGTCACGGAGGAATGTGCTGCGTGTTTCGCGCGCGATTTCCGGTGTTTTGGTTTATAATACTTGTGTTCCTGGTTTCTTCAGCCTCGCGTGGAAATGACAACAGAACGTGCTGTTGACCCACTGTCCGTGTGTCGCCATATGTTTGTGTAAAAGACCAATGTGTGAATATGTGGAATTTCTGTCACTAGGCCTGTTTTGGAATCTGCCTTCCGTAACTTCTCTGCTCTAGTGCGATTATCTATTATCTACTTCTAGATAGCCTACTCGGCCTGTGTCCGGGGTAATTTTACTCCCCTTTACTGAATGTCCCTAGTTTTCGGCCTGTGAAATGTGGGCTTTGTGTTAGTGTATGTCTGTTCCCTAATATTCCCCGTGTTCGTAGAGTACGTCTGCACAGGTGTATTTTTTGTGTGATAAGTGTGTTCTTACCCCAAAATGCCTATTTCTGGGCTGTTTTTCGGAATCTGTCCTTACTAATCTGTTTACCCTATAATTATTTGCCTATCGTCTCCTTCTTCAGAGCCTATCTCGTCCGATTTCTGGTGTATTTTTAATTGTCCCGCATTAATTCCTCGTGGAGTGTAGTGTTGAAAAGTGGTATTCCCACCTTTTATGTTAATGCATGCTAGGTTCTTTCATTGTCCCAGTGTTTCTAAAATGTGTTATGTACCTATCCATCTTTGTGTCGGCTGTTTGTGTGAATGTATGCTTTCGCTGTCCTGTGACCTATATATCTGACTTGGTTTATCTTCGGTCGGTCAACCTCTCTCCGTTATCTGTTAGGCCTCCCGTCCTTGCTATAATGCGGACCCTAGATTATGTATACCTGCTGTCTGTCACTGTGTGACAGCCAGGCTGTCATTGGCTAACTTTTTGCTAGGTACGCTTACTCTATCAGAGATTGTAGATTATCTACTATGTTTGCGTTGTGTGACTACGTATTTCCTAGACATGTGGCCTTGACGCGACCCGCCAATGTGTGGTACGGATCTCTGTGCGTTCGCTAATGCCCTCTTTCGGCTATCCTAGTGATTATTGTGAAACAGGCATGTGTATGTAAAAATATGCCCTGTGTACAGTGTTTGTGAGCATTTTGGCTACACTGATTTTGATTTGTGGGCGTATCGCGGTGTTGAATCTGTCATAAATGAGTTTGTGTCGACCGTAATGTTATTATGCTTGAGCTACGGTCCTCGCCGCCTGGTACAGTGCGCGTTCGTGCTGACCCCACTTCGTGCTTGTGCGATAACACTTACTGGCTAGCAAACAGCTTCCTACCCGTCTGTTGACACTTCCTCTTGTTGTAAACTTGCGTGAATTGCTTTATCAATCGTCCGACCCTAATTGTAATACGTTTTTGCCCCGTGTAGTTTTGTTTTATGTCGCACTCCCTGTCGTGGCTACGTGATGGGGCTACGTTTACGGTGAGAGTTGTGTACTTTGTTCTAACCAATCTCCCGAATGCCTTGGAAAAGACCCTACGTCTACTTACAATTACCGCGCTCTCAAATGTTGTGTCCTATTGTGTTTTATAAGTGTCTGCCCCTTTGAATATGATGTCTGTGTCTGTGGAACTCATGCATCTGTGTGTGTGTAATTTATGGCCTCTAGTCGCATGTCAGGCAACTAGGTGTAGGTGGCAGCTTTGTTAGTATGTTCTCTGTATTTGGGTGAGGTCCTCGCGGTCCGTGTCCTACCTTTTGTCTTTCTCTCTGTATGTTACCGTGTCGCCTTATGTAATTTCTGTATGTAAAAGAACCTCCCCGTGTATATGTTTGTGCTCTGAGTGACATTAAGTGTATATTATATGCAAATCCTTGTGTCCATGTAAGACACGTACATGATCACCTGTAAATACCATTCGGAACATAAAATCTTTTTTACATACATAGTCGTAAAGCATATGGGATACAGTTCGTGACCAGTGTGTGGGGAGAAATGGATGTTGTGGTCTGCTTTTTCCGCCTCTTCGTCCAATGGCCATTGTGTTTATGGGAGCCTATGGGATTTATGTGAGGGTGTGATTTTATGTTGTCTATGTGGTGTCATCCGTGTAATTGTCTATCACTGTGTCTACGGCCGTGGCTTCCATTTTATTATGCCATGTGAGTTGCCTTTTTCCTAGGCCGCTTTTCGTTATTGGAAGAGTTGATATTCCATGGTGAATGTTATCCTCGTCCGAGCGCCATTGCTCGAGAAGGTGAATACCTTCGCCCTGTCACGAGGGCATAGGCCTCTGGCTCCCATTGGGGTGCCTGTTTACCATTTTTCTGGGGTGTTTTGAGTAAAGTAAGCCTTGGCCTACGTTCACCATGGTGCCTCGTTATAGGCGTGGGTGCGCTTGTGCCTGAGGGGCAGGATTCGCCTTGCACTACCCTATCAGTGTTTATAGGGGTGTGTGTCCTCCTGTCTGTGTGTACTGCTCGAACATAAATTCGTGTAGTGAATGCAACCGCCAGTGTGACCTGTTGAACTGAATCCTGATTGTGGGGATCTTAGTCCTCATCTTTCTACTTTGGGCGCTGCTGCGTGGTCTAATAAGTGCCCTCAGGATAAAAGAAGGAAGGAAGATTGTAGTTTTACGTGACCGTGAATCTTGTGGTTATGAGCCACGGGACCTCCTTTTTACGTGGAATCCGAACCACAGGACATGGCATTTCACATCGAAAATCTCACATGCACTGACCGGGAATCGAACCCGGACCGCCTTGGTGAGAGGCATACAGCTAGACCGCTGAGCCACCACGCCCCCCGCCCTCAGGATTCTCATATATTGAGAGTGCAGGAGCATTTGGTACCCCCTGATGTAATCCTGTCTTTTGGCAAACACTTTATGCCATGCAATTAAATCCTGGTACTCCCCAATATTCCTTAGCATGGTCAAACGGTATAGGGGAGCCATTTTGAGTTATGTGTTTAGTAAATAAGTGTGGCTTTTAGTGTATTAAATATGCGTATTTTATCGAGAGAGGGTGGGTGGGTTTAATAATGCAAATCCCTGTGATATATAGCGACAAAATATGGGGCGTATTCTGAGAAAAAAAATTAGTTATTTTGCTTGGCTGCTCTAGGTACTTCTACCGATCTACCACGAGGGCTCGTTGTATGAGTCCTTACCCTTAATTTGCATGGTATCCGGCCTCCACCAATTTGTTCAATCCCGGTGTTAGGGGATGGGATGAGCAGGGGTGTGTTGATGTACAATTTAGGGGTGGTTTCCGAAAGGGTGCAAGTTTCCCGTAGTTGGGGGAAACTGCAGGTGTAGGTGTCTGTAGGAGGATGTAATGTAATGGGGGTATAAATCTTCAAGCGTATAGGATTCTTAACCACTAAAACCCACACCCTATCCTCTTGATAAAATCCATCCCGGGACCACTTACGTATTACTTCTGGACAGTGGCGGATCCAGAGGTTCACCTCGGAGGGGCCACTCTAGGGTTTCAGAGTAGCTAGAGAAAATCTACTATATATTTGTCAAATACCACTCACTCACTCATTCATTCATCACAAAATCTCAGAAACCACCAAACGGATTGGAGTCAAATTTGGTATGCAGCTTCCTCAAGGGCCGTAGGTGCTCGCTAAGAAAGGTTTTCACAAAATTCACTCGGTATCATGGTGAAACCGCGGAAACCGCGATTTCTGCTATATATTTGTCAAATACCACTCACTCATTCATCACGAAATCTCAGAAACTACCGACCGGACTTAAATGAAATTTGGTATGCAGCTTCCCCAAGGGCTGTAGGTGCTCACTAAGAAAGGTTTTCAAAAAAATCACCCGGTATCATAGTCAAACCGCGAAATCCGCGATTTCTACTATATATATTTGTCAAATACCACTCACTCATTCATCACGAAATCTCAGAAACCACCGAACGGATTTGAATGAAATTTGGTATGCAGCTTACTCAAGGGCCGTAGGTGCTCGCTAAGAAAGGTTTTATTACTCAAGGGAGGTTCTTCTTTTTCTTCTTTTTTGTATTTGCTGTTCATTGATTGTTTTCACGATGACTGCAGTGGAAACATAAGAGGTAGACGGCATCCAAGTTCCCCACCAAGTCTATAAAATTCCCGAAGATGGTGCCTGTCTCTTCTCTGCTCTATCTTACGCAATGTATGGCAACATATCACATGCACGTACAGTGCGTGCTGACATTGTCAGACACGCCTCTAACAACTGGGAAAGACTACTGGTGTATTCTATTACACGAGATTGCTAGCCTTACATAAACAAGGCTGAATATGTAACTGTTATGTCTATGCCTTACACATGCGGTACATCATTCGAAATGCAAGTAGCGGCAGAGATTTTTCCTTTCCAATTCCAGGTCTACTGTAATCGTGTACTCCGAACAGGAAATACGTATGGTTCTGCAGCTTCTGTTAAAAGGTTTAGGTTTACGGGAGAATTCACGCAGGGACATTTTGATGTTTACGAGCCATTCACGCCTTCAATTTTACAATGTGAATACCCGCTTCTCATTCAGCCTTCTTCATTAACATCTTATCCTTCTATCGCGAAAATCCTCCTCGAGTCAGTGCCTCAAACTAAATCAAATAAAGGTTCAAAACGTAGAAAACGAGTTACTAACAACATCCCTAAAAACCAATTAAATGAAGCTGTCAACAAATACGCGAAAAACATCCTGAGGGCAGTTAAGAAGTATGTTGAAAGCAATAAGAAAGTCAATAGAGATGCAGTGGCCAAATATACAAAGAGCCACCCAGAAGTAAATAGGGATGCAGTGGCCAAATATACAAAGACCCACCCAGAAGTAAATAGAAAGGCTGTTGTTACGCATAATTTTAAAAGAGCTCAAGTCAAGATTCTTCCATGGACAGTACTAAAAATGTCCAGCTTTCAATATATTCCACAAACTGGTTATTCTGCGAACAAATCATTGCATATTGGCTCTCAGGTGGTTTGTACATTTTCCAAAGCCAAGAAATGGAAGGATGAACCACCTGGAATGTGTTGCAGTAATGGAAAAATACAGCTTCCCCCGATCCAACAATATCCTGAACCCTTGCACGCCCTCCTTAACCATCAGCACCCAGAATCAGAACACTTCCTGTCTAATACACGTAAATATAGTAGTTGTTTTCAAATGACATCCTTTGGTGCAAAGGAAGTAAATGAAGGCAATTTCATGACAACTTTCAAAGTGCAAGGGCAGATATACCATCAAATAGGGAGCTTATTACCATCATCTGAACGGCAGCCTCAATTTCTACAAATATACTATGTTGGAGATGAAGACATAGAAAAAAACATCCGATGTGGCATCTTCCCTGACGTTAAACCTCAGATAGTTCTCCAATTGCAGGATCTGTTACACAAGCATAATAGATACATTCAGGATTTTATAACAGCAATGGAATCAGTTCCTGATGGCAATCGAGACTTACGGGTGGCTATCAAAACTGACAAAAGACTTCTTGACGAGCATAAAGGCCGCTATAACGCCCCTAGCACTAAGGAAGTGGCGGTTTTAATTGTTGGTCAGGAGTTTGTGAAAAGGGATATTGTACTCCACGGCAGAGATAGCAGGTTGCTTCGTATTAGTGAAACCCATCTGCAATATCCGTTTATGTTCTGCCGTGGAGAAGATGGCTACTGCATTAATATCCCTCAACGTCAAATCAGCACTAAAGCACCTTTGAAGAAGACCGTGTCTGCCGCTAACTTTTACAGCTTCAGAATATTTGAGCGATTGGGTGATAATTCTTATCTTTTGTTATTTCGAAATCTTCTCAATCAGTTTCTGGTTGATATGTATGCAAAGATTGAGGTAGAGAGACTACTTTGGATTCGCATCAATCAGAAAAAGTTGAGAAGTGATGAATATGTGCACCTGAAGGATGCAATGAGTAAAACTAAAAGCCGTTTGTCAGATATTGGCAAAATGGTCGTGTTGCCGTCGACTTTCACTGGAGGCCCGCGCCTTATGCATGAACGCACTCAGGATGATATGACTTACGTGCGCCATTTTGGACGTCCTGATCTTTTTATAACATTCACCTGCAATCCAAAATGGTCCGAAGTAGTCGAGCACCTGAAACAAGTTCAACATTCTCAAGATAGGCATGATTTGTTAGCCCTGTATTCCATTTGAAAGTTAAGCACATGATAAGACTTCTAACTAAGGGTTGGATGGCAAAAGCGAGGATTACCTCACGTTCACATATTTCTGTGACTGGAAGAAAAGCTAAGGCCTGAAGACATCGACAAGGTTATCAGTGCTGAGATTCCTGACCCAAATCTTGACCCTGCTCTCCATGAAATTGTCAAGGCAACCATGAGCCACGGTCCATGTGGAGTTCTCAACAGGAGTTCGTCTTGCATGGTGGAAGGAGTATGCACCAAGAAGTACCCCAGACCACTCATCAAGGAAACCCAAACCGGGGAAGATGAGTATCCCAATTATCGCAGGCTGCCCACTTCGGAGGGAGTGGAAATTGACAATAGCTGGGTGGTACCCTATAACTCCGTCCTATCTCGCACCTTCTCAGTTCACATCAATGTTGAGTACTGTAACTCTGTAAAGTCAATAAATACACTTGCAAGTATGTTAACAAAGGTTCCGACCAAGCTACATTTAGCATCGGAGAGTTTGACGAAGTTGCGAGATATGAATCAGGACGCTACATCAGCAGCTCAGAGGCGGCTTGGCGCATATTCTGCTTCCTCATACATGAACGCTATCCTTCGGTCATGCAACTTGCTGTCCACCTCGAGAACGGCCAGCGGGTTTACTTTAATGAAGACGACGTTCGTGATCAGTTAAGCAGCCCTCCAAACACAACTCTTCTTGCTTTCTTCGTACTATGCCGATCCCATAAATTTGCTTCAACACTTTTATATTGTGAAGTTCCATCCTATTTCGTTTGGAAAGATAATAAGTTCTGTAGAAGGAAACAAGGAAAGCCAGTCTGAGGTTATCCTGGTTTGAAAAAGATCAGAACCTTGGCAGCGTTTACACCGGTCACCCGGGTAATGCCGAGTGCAATTACCTCCGCCTCCTTTTACATAAAACCCCTGGCCCTCAGTCTTTTACTGACCTCAAAACCGTGGCAGGGGTGGTTCAACCAACATTTCAAGCGGCATGTAAAGCACTTGACTTGCTAGAGGATGATGCGCACTGGGACCGCACACTAGAGGAAGCGTCCTCCACCGACTCTCCCCACAAGATACGGGAGCTGTTTGCCATCTTACTGGTGTTTTGTCAAGCGAGTGATCCCATCATGCTCTGGAAAAAACACAAAGACCTCCTCGCGGAAGATGTGGTGAGAGAGATTCAGAGGCAGTGTGCTGATGTCAACCTGATCATGGGCGTTATCTAAAACAGGTGTCTGGTGCTTCTTGAGGATTTAGTACTAAAAATGTCTGGTCAACAACGAGAACGCTTAGGACTTCCGTCGCCTTCTAGAGAACAAGACTCCGTCGTTGTTCACCGAGAATACGTCAGTGAACTATCTTACGACACAATTAAGTTGGCCCGTGTGGTTGCTGATAATGTTCCAAAATTGAACAACGAGCAGAGATTGGCCTATGACGAAATAGTTCGAAGTGTCGTTTCAGAATGTGGTCAGCTCTTTTTTCCAGATGCACCAGGCGGAACTGGCAAAACCTTCCTGATTAATCTCCTGCTCAGTACATTTGGAAGTCGACAGAACATTCCCATCACAATAGCCTCCTCGGGTATTGCATCAACCCTACTGAATGGTGGAAGAACAGCTCATTCTGCTTTCAAGCTCCCTCTTAACCTCAGTCACGCTGCATCTGCCCTTTGTAACATCTCTAAGCAAAGTGGCACAGCTCGCGTGCTGAGAGAGACAAAACTCATTGTTTGGGATGAATGCACGATGGCGCACAAAGGAGGAGTCGAGGCATTGGACAGAACACTTAGGGACATTAGGGTATAGTCACAGTACTTCTTGCCGGTGACTTTAGACAGACCCTCCCTATTATACCTCGTGGAGCACGGGCTGACGAAGTAAATTCCTGTCTAAAACCGTCTTCCATATGGCCCAAAGTCACATCAATTCCCTTGACTGTCAACATGCTCTCATAGTCTCATAGTCAAGTTGGCTGTTAGCCCAAGGTCAGTTTAAGGGGAAGTGACGGACTGTCTCCCACCACTAGCTTCTGCACTGCTGAGAATAAGAGGTACCCCGTCCCGATAAATAGCTGTACTACGGGCCTCCAGGGGGTGGCAGCTAATCACACTAACCACTACACCACAGAGGCGAATAATAATAATAATAATAATGATAATAATAATAATAATAATAATGAAAATCCACAGCCTTTTTCCAGTCATTGGACCGGGTCAGGGTCGGAATGAATGAAGCCTCCATCTGATAACACCCAGAAATTGTTGACGGTGATAAAGGGCATTACTAAAAGTTCACCTATGTGACATTCAGAAACCTGTTGAGTACAAAACGAACGCCATCTTGAGGTTATAAAAACAATTGAAATAAATTAAATGTCAGTGGATTACAATTAGTATAAGCATTTACGGTACCCAGTTTCACTGCGCTCGGATGGTAAAATCGCGGGAAAAGTCAATTTCAATATTTAAATTTCGCGTCGCCGCCATGTTGTATTTGTGCTCACCAGGTTATTGAAAGGCTCATAAGTGAACCTATGCTTATGGCTTATCAACATACAAAAGTTCAGTTTGATTGCTGTAATAGATTAGTAGGTATTTAGAACCGTCTAAATATTTCGGATGGTCGCCAAGTTGGTTTTGTAAATAAGTAGGACATAGAGTTATGTACTATTCGATTACGATTATTGCGTAGGTTGATTATTCAAATGACAAGCGAGGTCGAAACATTTAAATAGACGTTTCTTGCGATTTAACCATTCGAGCACAATGAAACCTGGTGCAGCAAATGTTTATACACATGGTGGCTGTGCGAAGTTTTAAAATATCGTTTTAAGCCTACTGATCTCTCGTTATGACCTATATTTCACTAATTTGAGTTTGTTGCATGCAATATAGCTTACCTGATAGAAATTATATGAACTTTATATGAAATGAACTCGGTTTGAAATATACTCCAGTGAAGAAATCATTTAGTCCAAGTCATTATTTCCTAAAACGTTGTATGTAAATTGATTGATTTCTAACTCTTTAGTAGTGTGTGCACGATTGGCTGTGTGGTTAGGGCTTTGGTCTTTCACCCGGGTGGCCGGGGTTCAAATCCTATCAGTGTAGAATATTTTTATATTTATTGTTTCTTGAGTAGTGAGACGTTATAAAATAAAGCGTTATATGCTGCATTTTGCAATGGAAAATATATACTTTATTTAATTAAAACAACATTTTCTATCGGAGCCACATCAACTAGTAATTAGTTGATCGACGCAGGTGCAAACAACAGCCTTCTAGATGTGAGTTGCGCTCTATACCGGCCAGTTTGTCAACCCATGCCTACAGTATAATTGAAAAGTTTCTTCTTGTTGCCCATAGAGCGCACACCTCCCCAAGAAAAGGCGCGATTACCACGGCGAACGAGAATGGCTGGCCCTGGTGCGCTTTCGTGACGTCAGCGATGCAGTTCTCTTGCAATACTTCCTGTAGGGTTATGTATGACGGGAACATAAACCGTATTACTGTTAAGTAAACCGTATTGTCTACAAGATGCTGAAAATCACAGAATTAGAACATCGTACTTAACCCTTATCATATCAGAGAACACGCGGTAAGAAGCATTGACCCAACATAACCATGGCTTCTGGCAGAACATACATAACATGGTAATTACAACTCAAGTCGTACGTTGATCAATCTTATGAAGTCCAATACTGCGCCACAATGTACTTATTTATTCATTAGCCTACTCTATGTACAACCAGTAGACCATTTATCTTTAATCGTTGTAGTTGTTCACAAGATAATACTTTTCAAGAGAATACACAAAATACACATAACGAATGTTATCTTTCCCTGGCGGCTGCTTGTTAATTATGTAGAATTACTTGAAGGTTACAAAGTGTTCAGGAAGGTTATTAAAAGCTATGATTGACGCCGGACAATGTGTGCATGTATAAGTCTTATAATTGAACGATATACCGTACAATAATGTATCAAACGTATTTATTATAATAGAAATATATTCACGAACATAATATTCTATGGTCTTCTTCTTACTGACGGTGTGGTACCAAGTCATCTTGCCTACATCATTGAACCTGTATAAACGTGGGTATTCATTTATCACTTGTCTTCATAGAAGGTATTGATATAAGTCGTTAGTCGGTGACGAGTGTATTCCGCAGATCTCTTCTATAAACGTATTAATTTATGTTCCACCCCTTGAAACAACATTACCGTAAGTTAATGATATCTGTACTGTGCTGCAAGATTCTTTGATCTAATTACTGTATGTCCACATAATTTAACTCACAACGAAGGTCACAGACTGTACAACTCAACTTACTGTGGCCACAGTATAGATATCATTACAGTATGGACACTTGGGCAAAACCGGAAGAACGGATTTTCAAAAAAACAATTGATAAGGGGCAGCACCAATTCACCTATAAGCCGCTTGGTAGCACCACTTATGGACAAACACATGTTAAAGAGCTGGATGATGAATGCATATTTTTAGGTAATTCATTTGACTCGATTTCAACACACTAGCTCTCTTTATAATCATATACCGTATTTTAAGAAAATAAATAACAAGAAAATAGAAAGTGTTAATATTACTGAGTTTTAATTCTAAGAAGTGTGTGATTTAATGTTTAACACCACATTCCTTCAGTCCTGTGGTGTCGCATTGTGAAAGCATTGTAACGATGAAAGGTTATGATATGTTTTAAATAAACAAAATAACACGATATATTGAAATGAGTGGGGGGAAATGTGGTTTTTGTTTTGTGAATTAATGGATAGGTGTTTGAGGGACTGATATGTCATGGGTATTAAAACCAGAATCGTTCGGTGTAACGTTTGATATATGTATTTACCGCTCCAATGCCCGAGGAAACCGGAATGCTGGTATGTCCGCTGTGATAAGAACTGCGCAAAAAATTACCGCACAGATGTTGATTTCCCACATTTCTGCTTTTGGTTAAATTGCAAAATGATAGTTCTGAGTTGTTTTTAATAATTACAAGCAATGTTTTCTTCAGACAAAATCGACAGGCCGCACTTAATAATGAATATGGGTAGACTGCTCTCTCGCGGATACATGGTGAACCGTCGCCGTCATGCGTGCGTGCACGCGGTGCTACCGGTGACAGCCGTTTCAAAACCATGACGAAAAAATCACATGGTAAAGGCCTGATGTGCCCATACTGTATATGATTACTATACTTGCTGAAGCCTAGGTTACTCGTTGCAGCTATTAAAGACACAACGAACCCTTGAATCCTAGTTCGCGTGGATTTTTGTAACGAGAAACTTCACCAGGCGTAGTTTTGTAAACCTATGCAGTACAATTTATCGTATTTGAAAACACACGGAACATCCAAACTGCGTCCATTTCATGAAGATTGATATAAAATATTGCATTTCTGCTGCTCATGAATTGTTCTTGACTTAAACGTACAAGCACCATCAAGCACTACATTGCCTACGTCACAGAAGGGTTTCGTTTACGCGCCATGGCCTGTCTTCCTCGTTAGCCGTGCGCGATTACAAATTAGCTGTATAATAGGTACTGTATTTTAAATATGTTTACCCAGAGATGCGTTTAGAGAGCAACGACGTTTCAATTATCGTAAGTAGTCGGTATTAATATATCGATTACCTACATTGTTTGGAGTGTTTGCTGATGAAATTGCAAAATGCTGGGGTAAATTATAAACTATGATTTGAATGTCACTCGTCAAATCCAGTGTGCCAATTTGCACTTCGAATTGGAAGAAAATAGGATTTTAGTATTTGAAAGGTTCATTCTGGTGGGTTGTATGGAACTGCGCCCAAGCTTCACTAACGACCCAGGTCATTAGCATCAGCCTTCGAAAAGTGGGCAGTGGAACTGCGCCCATTGAGAGCGGCCAGGTAGCTTCCCTCTCTCCACCCCTCTAACGAATTATGTTGTGTCGAGTGGTGTGAATTTCAAGTGACTCACTTCAAATCGGTTGTGTCTTGATTGCGAACAAGTCAAACACCGTCCAGATTGCGAACAACTAAATATACCCTGTCCAGATTGCGGACAAGAGATTAGTGTTGGCCTGGGATACATAAAACAGGTACAGTTTTCAAAACAGACTAATATTTAATTTTTGTTTTAGCAATATTAGCATTAACTGGTACATTGGGATGTTTTCGACAACCTAACCTTATTTTAAAAATAGTTTTGTTATTGCAAATGTTTAATAATCTAGTTTGAGGTAATCTTACCATTTAGAAGATTATTATATTTTATTATTGTATAACAAAACTAGAGGGGTAGTTATTTATGGTGGATTAGAGAGAGATGCATTATTATTATTATTATTATTATTATTATTATTAATAGTGTAGCCTCCGTGGCTTAGGCAGCAGCACACCAGCCTCTCACCGCTGGGTTCCGTGCTTCAAATCCTTGTCACTCCATGCGAGATTTGTGCTAGGCAAAGCGGAGGCGGGACAGGTTTTTCTCCGGGTACTCCGGTTTTCCCTGTCATCTTTCATTCCATCAACACTTTCAAATATCATTTCATTTCATCTGTCATTCATTAATCATTGTCCCAGAGGAGTGCGACAGGCTTCGGAAGCCGGCACAATGCCTATCCTCGCCGCTAGATGGAGGCTTCATTCATTCCGACCCTGACCCGGTCCAATGACTGGAAAATGGCTGTGGATTTTCATTATTATTATTATTATTATCATTATTATTATTATTCGCCTCTGTGGTGTAGTGTTTAGTGTGATTAGCTGCCACCCCCGGAGGCCCGTAGTACAGCTGCTTATCGGGACGGGGTACCTCTTATTCTCAGCAGTGTAGAAGATAGTGGTGGGAGACAGTCCGTCACTTCCCCTTAAACCGACCTTGGGCTAACAGCCGACTTGACTATGGGCGCAGTTCAATCGGCCTAATTAAAAGAATCTGGAAATACCTCTGATTATGGGCGCAGTTCCATATCTCCCATTCTGGTTCCGTGTTGATGAAACAATTAGTAACAATATTGTGGCGAAAGTTCCGCCTAATCAATACCTTTATTTTGATAAATGATCACTTAGTGAGGGACATGTTTCGAGGCCTGATTGTTTTGGCCCCTTCATCAGCCTATATAGATAAAATGTTAAGGCAAACAGGTGGTTGGATAGCTTAACATTAATAAACATTCCCATCAATAACCCTATTATGGTGCACCATAATGAAAGGTGGGAGATGCTTACCCCCAAAGATACGTAAGGAAATAAAATACACAAATAAATAAAGAAAGAAAGAAAAAAGAAAGAAAGAAAGAAAGAAAGTAAGAAAGGAAGAAAGAAAGAAAGAAAGAAAGAAATAGTTGAAATTTGAAAACTAAAACCACAATGTGAACAAACTCTAAAATGTTACCCTTTCTTGCTGATCACTGTATGTGCACTCTTCATTTGGGAAATAGTCATGTGGTCCAAATCTCCCGAAATAAGTGGCGATAATAACATTGTGATGCATCTCCCACCTTTCTCAATGTCTACTAATCTATTACAGCAAACAAACTGAAATTTTGTACGTTGATAGAGGCAATTAACATAAATAGGATATATAAAAATAGACTGTTTAGTTCTTCACGGAACTACTTGTTTGTTCGGTATTCAACGCCCGGGTTATCGCTGCAGCAACGCCCACAAACGGATACTTTTTGATCACGCCATATACGTTGGCAGCATTGTCTCAGCAGACAATGAGAATGAATAACTTGATTTTTAGACGTTAAATTAATCAGATTCTTAGCCATGCTCATTAAATCGTGCACCACGGCCGTGAGAGCATCGACAGGGATTCCGGGATCGCAGGTTTGAATCCTGGCAATGACAGTGGCTATGCTGAGTGTGGCTTCTCCCTGGGTTTTCCACACTCCATCCAGGCTACGTCGAGAAAGTACCTGACTCCAAGTCCCGGAGCACCTACCCATCCTTGTCCCTAGGAAAACCACACACATTACTACAGTCATCACAGGTTATCAGACAAGTTAATCACACACACAGCTACACGGGGTTGATGATAAAGATGTCCCAAGTCCCTAAAATGAATTATGAACAAGAAGAAGATTTTGACTATAACGTCTCTTTTAACTGCTGTGGCTAAGATTTAAAGACCAATTTTAACAACAAACTTTTATTTATTTCCAGGAGACTCTGAGATTATTCCCCTCCGCCTTCTTCACGCTGCGAGAGGTCCCCAACGAGATACAGCTCAGCACGTGTACGCTTCCGGCCGGCTCTGTGGCGTGGATACCAATTTACTTCGTCCACCGTGACCCGCGCTTCTTCCCAGACCCCGAACGCTTCGACCCAGACCGCTTCCTCCCGGAGCGATCCCAGGACCGCCATCCCTACAGTTACATCCCTTTCGGCGCGGGACCTCGCATGTGTGTGGGGTACAAGTACGCCGAGATGCAGATGGTTGTCATACTCGCCAGTATCCTTAGGAGATACAAGGTTCAACCTGCGGTCGCCTACGAATGTCTTCAGAAGCTGGAGATTTCCATCGTTACCAGACCAACATGTGGCTTCCAGGTGAAGATGTTGCCACGTTGATGAGTGCCCAGTGTTACGACATAGTCTGCATCACAGCAATAGTGTAACCAGACTTGTATCAATCGCAATAGATCATCAATTATAGCGAGCTTCAATACTTTGATAACAACTCTTCTATAACCTTATTGGTCTAATCGATTTTTGCGTCTTATGAAGTGAAATGTATTTCAAAAACGATTTGAATAAATAGTTCCGTGTAGAGTTAAATAGCCTAATTTCATATATATTCTACTGGTCTTTACTCTCCCACCTATTGAAAGGATTTTCCATGTGATGTACCAAATAGCTTCTGTTACGCGACCTATGTCTCCTTCAACACCATTTTACATTGGGAAATTGCGTGCTAGAATATACAGGGCGCCAGGGAATGTTCTCCGCTGCGCCTACGTACTGCTGCGAGAGGTAGCATCAGCAGTTTAGCTGGCAGCACGGTGTCCTGGACAGGGTAGCAGTACAGTGAAGGCCACATCTGTGGGCAGTGGGCTGTCGAAATCGTCAGTGTCTGGTTGGTTGGTTCTTAAGTTTAGCGGCTGTGACAACGCGGTCATGTAGCCCCGTGTACTTTAGGTGTGTGTAGAATCTGTCTGATAACCGGTGTTAATTGTGATGACTGTATTAGTGTGTGTTATCTGTTTTTTTTTTAATTTAAGTACTGCAACTTAGAATTTTTCAAATAGTTCCTACTTTTGCCGCCAAGCGCCACCGTTAACGACTACTAGGCCAAGTTCACAACTCAGCTACTAGACGCCACCGCAGTCGGCTCTTGGCAACGAACTTAGAAACCAAAGGGCGTTGTTTACATTAACCTATCCAATTTAGCTTCAGACATGCGCAATTAGTGGAAGGTTTTTTAACATGCCATAAATCTATGACATGGGGCCGCCGGCTTTACTTCCCCTCCGAAGGAAGGCATACTGAGGGATTTTTAACGCTCTTAAAAAATTCGACGGCTTCGGCCGGGTTTGAACCGGCTATCTTGGGCATAGAAGCTCAGCATGCTACTGACTACGCCACCGAAGCCGCCATCGTCAGTGTCTATTGCAGTAAACGAGCGCTCAGATAGATTTTTGGGAGAGTGCAACAGTATACTGGCGGTAATTTTTACTACTGAAGAGAGAGCTTCTTTCGTGGAATACGTTTTTCACGAAGGCGATTGGTTTACAGAAAATGTAAAACTTCAATTTAGGGATACCGTTCGGGATTTGATAAGTAAATTTCGTGTGACCGCTTGAATTCACGATGTATCGAGAACATGCAGGCCAACGCTGTTAACAGACGAAACACTTGATGGAATCTTCGATATAATGCTGCGTAGTCCAAGAAAATCGACACGCAAATTAGCTTAAGAAAAACAAACAACAGGAATCGCTAAGTGGACAGCATATAAAGCCGTAGTAAACAAGCTTCAGTTGTTCCCTTATAACGTTACCAATTGATACAAGCGGCAGCCGTGCTGCCAACGCAACTGCTGATGCTACCTCTCGCAGCTGCATGTAGGCGCTGAGGAGAACATTCCCTGCGCCCTTTCCAGCTTTCCGATTTTTTTTTCACGCGATTCACACGTGCGATATGTCGTATGGAAGGTCTATTACACCTCCAAACAACAAAATTATTATCAAAATTTCCGGAATTGAAATGGTATTTTATGCGGCTTTTAGGAATTGTGGCCATTGAAGGCTAAATATCCCGAATATTTACGCCCCACGAGCCTTTTAAATTTATTAAAGGGGTCTTCATGGGGTTTGGTAGGTTAACACTGAATGCTAACACTACCTAAGGGTAGATGAAGAGAGAGAGAAAAGGGGTGGGTTTAGGAGTGGAAACAATTCTAGACAGAGAGGAGGAGAATCCAATAAAAGTTAATAAGAAAATAAGCAGTTAAAGTAAGAGGAAGTTCGGACAGCGTTGACGGAGAGAGCGGCGTCAGCTACGGTTTTCTGCAGGCTATCGCTATTTGCTCTTTCCCTCCCCAGCCAGTATTTGGGTACTATGGGGAAGGGTGATACTCTGGAAAGGCAAGGTATGTCAAAAGGAAAGGATCTAAGCACTTTCCCTTCAAAAGGGTGAGATTTTAGAAAGCATTCTGAAATGCTATAAGGATTAGAATTTGTCGTGATATTTGTATTATTGGACACTGTCGGATCTCCGACAGAACGACCGAGTGCCCCCAAAGCGGGAAGAGATAAAGCAACTCTAGTGTTTTAGCAATGTTTTATTATCTCTTAGAATACCAAGAATACCAAGAAAGCGTTCCTCGGCGTGTTAGCGAAAACAGCCAGGAACGCAATAACGCTCCTCATGCAGGCAGTTTTATATACGCTTTTAGTTCTCAGTTTTCTAACAGATCGCAGCACAACGCAGATTATCCAGAATCGGCAAAGCCTGCAGTTCCTAAATTTACCACAACTATCGCGGTAATAGTTTTATTTACGGAGATATGATATTTTAGAAAGCGCCCACTGTTTTGTCCACCACGCACCGTTGTTAGTACGAATATGGCCTCAGCCGCGCGGAATGTGTTCGTAAACGATGATGATCTAGCCGAGTATATCAATAGAGTGTGCGCCGATGATGATTACATCGAGTCTGATGAAGATGTAGCAATATCAGGGTCGTGTAATAATGATGTTGGTGATTTTATTTCTGATACAGGAAGTGAGAGCAGCGATGACAGTCCGCAGTGCCATAAACCTCGTGGTATTGCCATTAGTGAAATTAACAATTTTACTGATTCGGTGAGTGACGATTATGCAAATAAAGACAGTGTAGGCGGTAATGACAATAATGCCTGTGTACTTAATACAGGGTTTAGTGAAGTTCCAATTGATAGTGACCGTCGGTTCGAACCCATCTGACATGAGGTTGTACACATACTTCGATGAGTGATGAACACTGAAATATTGGAAGAAGGTGGTATTTTGCATCTTTGCTCGAATGGTGCTGAATGCCTATTTGATATACAAAGAAACTACTTCGAGTAAAGTTATAACACGGCTCAAGTCCATAGAATAGGAATGGGTCCAGGAGAAAAACCTACAAACCAAAATGTTAGCTAAGCTTCATCCACCAAGGGAAGGGGAACTTTTGGTGAAATTAAGTGGTATATTATTAAAAAGATGCATTGTGTGCAGCAAAATAGATGGAGGCCCAGTAAGAAGGTCACGAACTGCGTGTTCCAAGTGTATGAAAGGTCTTCATGGTACCTGCATAGGGTATCATCTAAAAGTGAACCAGCATAAAATGTGAAATATGTACAGTGCATGGTGTATTAAAATATTTTTTAAATTAGAAACTATAGTACCTAAGATAATGAAACTTTCCAGAGAGTAAACCAACAACATGTGACTGCAGACAATAACAACCGTTTGGGTGTAGTTTTCATTTTGAATTGTGTTTCTTTCTCTCAATTTTGACTTTTCTCTTTTTATTTTCACAGTAATAAAACAAATATTTTTTGTATGTTGTAGTGTTATTGTAACATAGTGTGTTACTTGGTAGAATGGTAAAGCAACTCATTTTCAATGATCAGGAAAAGTTTTGGGGGTATATCTTCAAAAATACAAAAGTTATAATGATTTTAGTTCAATATTGCAATTTCTTGAAAAGAAGCCTGGTATTCTTCACATATACCACCTATAAGCGGCTGGTACTAAAAGGCAGTTAAAGTAAGAGGAAGTTCGGACAGCGTTGACGGAGAGAGCGGCGTTAGCTACGGTTTTCTGCAGGCTATCGCTATTTGCTCTTTCCCTCCCCAGCCAGTATTTGGGTACTATGGGGAAGGGTGATACTCTGGAAAGGCAAGGTATGTCAAAAGGAAAGGATCTAAGCACTTTCCCTGCAAAAGGGTGAGATTTTAGAAAGCATTCTGAAATACTAGAAGGATTAGAATTTGTCGTGATATTTGTATTATTGGACACTGTCGGATCTCCGACAGAACGACCGAGTGCCCCCAAAGCGGGAAGAGATAAAGCAACTCTAGTGCTTTTAGCAATGTTTTATTATTATTAGTGGAATATTTAAAGAGTACCAATTGTTGCATCCAAAGCAGGCTAAACTCTTACCCAGCAGAGTGCCGACTAAAAGTTTAGAACAGAGGAAAAACCTCAAACCTAACTTAAACAAAACCAATTTTTTTTAAGTAAACCACAATTCAGAGAGAAAATCTCTACAAGTAGGAAGCTGGCGGAGCAAGCTTTCCTTCCTTAATAGTTTACCAGAATTTGCTATGATAGCTAAGAGAAACTTTATAAATGTTGTTATTGGAAGTTTTGTTTTGAACGCAACAAGTAATAGATTTATTATTAATTCAGAGATTCCTTTTTTCTTTGAATAGGAGATAATTTGGGAAAGAATCAGGGAAGAGAAGGTCCTGTCTAACCGATATTCTAGAAATAGAGATAGAAATCAAAATAACGAATTTATTTAACAAAATAATTTAAAAAATGTAAAAAACACTTAAGATCACAGATCTTAGATTTTAGTTAGGAACAATTTAGTATCTTACAAATTTGAGGTCTCTGACCTGTAGTAATAGAGATTTACAATTTATAATGTTAAATAATGTAAAGGTTTTGAACCTGTTACACGCACTAAAATCTCACAAGGATTTTAAAAGATGTGCTTAAAATTGAGAAATTAAAGCATATAAGGGATATAATAGATGAAAACACTTTAGCATAATAATTCTTTGTATTGGTCGGTAGGATACCAATTACTTGAAAAATGCCCCCTTTCTGAGCGGAAAGGCTATAAATTCCTGAACAAGCAGGATAAGAAGAAAGAGATAAGTAAGAGGTTTCTATAACCTCTATTATTTATACATAGTTGAATGGGTGCCACATTCAAAAGGGTCAGGTCCTATTAACGAAGCCTGGATGGAAAAAATCAAGTACAATAATTTAACAATTAGAAGATTACCAATTCCTGGATCAGCAGGATAAAGGAGATTAATAAGTAGTTTCTACAACTACTGCTATTGACGCATAATTGAATATGTGATACATTCAAGTTGGGCAGGTCACCTTTGTGAAGCCTGGATTATACATTTAACAATTGGAAAATTAGAACTTCCTGATTGCGGCAGGACAAACATGCTTATTAAAACGTGGATTTAACCACTATTGGTTATACAGAATGAACAAGTTAAAGTTGGGTGGGCGCCAATGGTATGGCGAAGCCTCATAGAAATAGAACCAGATAATTAAATTAACCTACATTTGTTAGTAAAAGGTATTTGGGGAAAAGGAGATAGTGATTTAGAGTTCTGGCCAATTTTTATCGCTCTCAATCGAACGTGGCGCGGTAGATAGTTGAACGGGCACTGTTTTTGTAGCACAAAGGTTTGTTGATAGCTTGTAAATATTCACTATTGAAGCACTGAAAGTTCGTGGAACAAGAGAAAGGTTATTGCTGTCTATGTAGATGCACTTAGTCGAGTTTTAAAATGTTTCTTGCGTTGAACAAGTGTTAAGTTGCAAATGATAGTTCCAGTTAACTTGAGGTTTTCAGCAATTTGACAGAATTGAGCATAGTTCTTCGTGGTTTGTAGTTTATTTTAAATGGAAAATTCCAGAGTTGTAGTGACAGTTAAATGGAGCGGTAATAATCCCTCGGCGGAAACAAGTAAAGTTTTAAACAACAGTTAATTTGACATAAATCCCTCGATGCGGGAATGTATTCCCTTACTTGGTGTGGAAAATACTAGATTTCATGACTGGTAGAAAGCTTTGTTAGCTAAGAAAAGCGATTCCTACGAGGGGCAGAGGTTTCACAATTTTATGAAATTCCAGCACTGCCTATAACTTTTAGTAAAACATTCAAAATGTTGATTAAAACCCTCTAAAATGGTTTAAAATTCAATATATGCGGTTTACTTAACTTGCCATGAAGATTGAAGTGGATGGTTCCTTGTAGCCGTTACTTTTGAAAAACAGACATGGCGTCTATTTTAAAATTGCCTCGTGGATACAGGAGGCTGGCCTCTAAGAGAGAGCGCCAAACTGTACATTCGAAGCCCGAACTAGAAGTGAGAACGAGTGAAGAAGCCCACGAGGGAGCTAGGTGGGCGAGGGGGAAGAAAACAAAGGAACATATAACAGAGTGGGAAACATTAAAAAGACATACATTCATCATTTCAAACTTCGATAATTAGAAATTATCTTCATGAAGTAGTGTCTTCAAGGAGATGATAGCTGACGACAGCGGTGAAGCCTCTTGGAGTGGTATGTAAATCCTCTTGAGCTCGATAAGTCCGAAGAACTTCGACGGGTTGCCGCGAGATGCCGCTAGGTAAATTTCATAGAAGATACACAAACTTATAAGCAATTTAACCACATGTTTAAAGCAAATGGAATACAAAGGGTCGCTGTTGGTGTCTGCAAGAAGGGAAATTAAATAAATGAAAGTAATGAAAAGGAAAGCAAAGAGCAGCAAGAGCTAACTTTGACTAGTAGTGTATTCCAAAGAATATACCAGGGAAGGGAACTTTTGTCTGTTTGTCTGCTGAGATGGGGACCCGTACTTTGTCTAATAAGCTGGGGACCCCTACTTTCTCTACTAAGATGGGAACCCCTACTTTGTCTTCTTAGATAGGGACCCCAACTTTGTCAACTAAGTTCGGGACCCCTACTTTGTCTACTAAGATGGGGACCCCTACTTCGCTAAATGGGGACCCCTACTTTTTCTACTAAGATGTCTACAAATAGCTGCCATCCCGGAGATCCGAGGTTCGATTCCCGACTCTGCCACGAAATTTGAAAAGTGGTATGAGGACTGGAACGGGGTCTACTCAGCCTCGGCTGATCCAAATGAATAGAAGGGGTTCGATACCCACCTCATCAATCCTCGAAGTGATTTTCCGTGATTTCCCCCTTCGTCTTCGGGCAAATGCCGGGATGGTAACTACCGTCAGGCCACGGCCGCCTCCTTATTTCTTCCTTGTCTATCCCTCCCATTCTTCCCATTCCTCTCATGAGGGCCCCTGTTCGATTTGCAGGTGAGGCGCTAGTCAGCCTTCCCGGTTGTATCCCACTTCCCGATGTCAAGCTCCAGGACACTGCCCGTAGAGGCAGTAAAGGTAGGATCCCTCACTGAGCCCGTGGGAAAAGCCTACCTGCGGGTTAAACTGACTACGAAACGAAAATTTATGTTATGTTCGTAATTTTTATTGTTTCATTGAATATTTTAAATGAAAACTGAACACAATTCGGTGATGGGTTGTAAATGTGAGCTATATTTTTTTAAGTTAGTTTGTAAGCAATAAATTATAGTAAGTTCTTAAAAACCTGATGTTGAAGAAACTCTCTCTGTATTGTGCCCGTTTAGACCGAAGTCCAACGACCACATATGCATTTCAGCAAAAATCAGTCAGCATGAGAATCTAAACATCTCAGGTCACCATATGGGTTAAAGTTATAACAATAAACAAGATCTAAAAATGCTTTACTGATTTTCGGCTTGATGCAACAACAAGGACAAAAGGGACACTTTGAAAATATCACAATTCCTCAAATAATCTCATTTTATTCACAATTTAAAACTGAGAATGCATGAAAATTCATACTTTTTACATATAAAAACACAGAATCATCAACACATGAACACTAATTAGATTTGAACAAAAGCCAGAATAGCAGTCCGGTTGACTTTAGCCAAATTATTTTTATATACAACGGTAGGATATTCAGGGCAAATTAAATCGTCCAGCCTGAATCCTACTTGACTAGCATTCACTTGTTGAAAGACAATTAATATTTAAATGTTTCACTTTTTGTCAAAATCACTTTGTTTATGAGTTCATTTTTTAAACGAAAAACTATCACTTTCCAGGAATCATTATTCAAAAATTGGCATATTACATATCATAGCTATGAATTAAGCACAGAAATATCGATTTGTAGGACATCTGAGCATCATTAAATAACAATATTTAAACATTATGAGCATGGATTCGAAGAACTTCGATGGTGAACAGAATATTTATTACATCATCAGTTTCGATCCGAAAATAACAATTATGAGTGCATGACTCAACTAGAAAATCATGGTTCAAAAATATTAACCAAAATATTACTTTTAAAAGTTAACTAAATCATCCAAACATTAAGCTTTCAAATAATTGAAAATATTATTCTGAAAACTGTCATCAAAATAACGACAAATACTAATATAAAAATTGTAATTCTTTTCTTCTGCAGAATATGAAAATATTATTCTTTACAAAATCTTATATTTTATAATATTTATAACTTCAATAGGATCACAAATATCCTTGAAATGTTAGCGGCTGTTCATTAAATAACAATATAAACGTTAGCACCGGCCCATTCTATTAATGTGTCAAAAATCACCTTATCATATTTTTATTTGAGAAACGGTAAGATATCGTTGAAATTAAAGGTTTATCTACAATAAACTCGTGTTGACAAGTATTGGGAAAATATCTGTAGAACACGAGAATCAAATGTGAAAAATAACTGTGATGGTTGCATGAAATAACCATTGGTTATCAAATTCGACGAAAGTGTGATTCCTAATTATATTTAACTTCCATATTTTTCCAACATATTTTATAAAAGCCGTCCAACCTTCACAATCGTTGATGCTTCACGTAACGACGATTTCATTCCTGCGACTTATTTGCACAATTTGAATGACAAAATTCAGCTATTTCCACACGCAACATTTCTCCTCATATTATACCTTATTATGATAATCAAACCCTTGCTTGTCATCCAAATGGAAGACTAGGAAGCTAGTAAGCTCCTCAAATGAGTTTACTACAAATTTCACCATCACATTAACTCTTAGTAGTTTTATATCGTGTCTACTCATGGTCGAACGTTTCATAAAATGACGTTACCCAAATAATTTACTATTTATATAAACTCTATCAAACCCTAATTTATACATTCAGTTTTCTTCCCATTATGATAACCTTCCTTCTCTCTACATGGTTTGACTGTATAACCCAATTATTAAATCATTCCAATATTATTCTGTTATTTCAGAATGTGGGCGTGCGTCTAACCACTAACCTTCGGAAAAACAATGATCCGAAGTAGTTAACTGTTTCGGATATCCAATTCATAAATCCATATAACATGACTTGTCTTCTTCTTGTTTCGAATTGGCCATCTAAGGACCACGACATTCAACTGTTACGTTTGGAGTGAGCTTTGATGTTTGCCCAGTAGTTACGCATCCTCTGCAGTATTGTTCCCTCCTCTCCTGGGTCCAGAGGGCACCTGTTTTCTTTCTTGGCGGTTTGTCCTGGAACCTCAATTGCTGAAGCACCTTCCTGAGAGATGTCCGGTCTTTTAAGACTCTTTCCGTCCCTCCAAGTTCTTGCAGATCTTTGCTCACTTCCCACAACCATGGTGACTAGGTCTTCCGCTTTTGCTAGTAACGGAGAAGCTGATTGGTCAACCTGGTAGGATGCATCCTGTGGACGTGTCCATAAAATGATAGACGTCGTTTCCTAACAGCATCCGTGATTCTTTCACAGTATGTGTAGAGCTCTCGATTATGCCGCCATCTGTATTCATTACCTTCCTTAACAGGTCCCAATATCTTCCTCATTATCTTTCTCTCCTGTACTTCGAGTTTGTCCGTGAGTCCCTTCCGGTTGAATACTAGGCATTCTGAAGCATATAAGGCTTCAGGACCTATAACTGTCTGGTAGTGTCTCATTTTAGTCTTTCGGGAGAGACACTTCTTATTATATGTACTCTTGGTTAGTTGATAAGCCATTTCTAACTTGTTAACTCGAGTTGATAATGCCTTTACTTCCGAGAGATTCGGTTCAAGCCATTCTCCTAGGTATTTATATCTGTCAGTTTTCTTGATCTCTCCCTGGTCCAAATGCAGTGTACAAGGAGATTCACTGATGTTTGTGATGTACTGTGATTTTTCAAGTGACACATCTAGTCCTACCTTAGCTGCTTGTTGCGTGAGAACATTAAGTTGTTTCACAGACGTGTTTATTGAATGAGATAGAAGTGCCAGGTCGTCGGCAAATGCCAGGCAATCAACACTGAGCCCACTGCACTTGTGTCCCAAAGTGATACCACTTGGTACCCCCTGACTAGTTAGCTCCTTTCGCCACTCCCTTATCACCTTTTCCAGGGCACAGTTAAAGAGGAGAGGTGAGAGACCGTCTCCCTGTCTTACCCCTGACTTAATTTCAAAACTTTCAGAGAGGGCTCCTCTGAACTTCACTCGTGACATGGTGTTCTTTAAAGTCTGTTGGATAAGGTTATGTGTCTTCTCGTCTAGTCCTAGTTTTTGCAGGATCATCATGAGAGTAGGTCTGTCAACCGAATCATACGCCTTCTTAAAATCAACAAAAATGATGACATATTTCTTACTAGCCATTTTTGCTTGCCGTAGCACTGATTTCAAGTTTAGTATCTGTTCCGTAGAAGAGCGTCCTTTTCTAAATCCTGCGTGGTATTCTCCTAGTCGAGGGTCTAGCTGGGGTTCAGCTCTGTTTAATAAGGCCTTAGAAAAGATCTTGTATGTCACAGGTACTAACGAGATTCCTCGATAGTTGTTGATGCCGGTCATGTCTCCTTTTTTATGTAGGGGATGAATCAAAGCAGAGGTCAGTAGGAGAGTGGTAGGGGTTCTAACCAGTGTCATGGCCGCCGCGTGAGTCCAAGCCAATATCTCGTCGAATGTTGACGAATGAGGTGTCGTAGGACTCTGGCTGACGTCCTCTTTCCTATGGACCACGTATTATATTTTTCAAAAAAAAAATTGAAAATTTTTGTTTTTGAAAGTAGGCGATAGTTTGAAAATCAAACATGATAGAACGTTGTGCCATGGTTCAAACGAATGGTCTTTATGTCCTTTATTTTTTATAATAAAACTTTTTTATTTTTTATGTTTTTTTTAAACATTCCAATTTTGATATTCCTATATTTTGAAAACTAGGAACTTTACAAAAAAAATTGTTTGACATAAATGAATGGCCCTGACCCCCTATACCCGCAAAATAAATTTCAAACCTCTAGGACTAAAACTGTGCAGTAGTGCTAGAATGGGGGCTCTGCTTAGTCGCCTACTTTCAAATAAACTTTGCCGATATCTCCCGAACGCGTGGTCGGATTTTAACGAACGAGGTATTGTTGGCGTTGGGATGACGTTCTCTTGGCTAAGCATGTGTGATGATATAAAAAAATTAAAATGTTTCTTTTTTGGATTGGCGCTATTTTGGAAACGGTGAATTGGAAAAATGTTTGTTTGACGTTAATGAAAGGTGGGTATGCCCTCTGGCGGACAGCAAGTTTCAATGGTGTAGGAGGAAAGAAATTATGATAGCCTACTTTCTCGCGAACATTGGTGATCATTGGCGAACGGATGGTCGGATTTTAACAAATGAGGTGTCGTTGGACTCGAGCTGACGTCCTCTTTCCTATAGATCGTTCGTTATTTAAAAAAAAATGAAAATTTTTGTTTTTAAAAGTAGGCGATAGTTTGAAAACCAAACATGATAGAACGATGTTCAATAGTTCAAACCAATGGTCTCCATGGCCTTTATTTTTTATAATAAAACTTTTTTATTTTTGAGATTTTTTGAAAACCCTTAAATTTTGAATTTTTACTATTTTGGAAACTAATACGTTGACAAATAAGTTTGTTTGACATAAATGAAAGGTCCCTACCCCATCTACCATGAAATTAAATGTCAAGTCTCTAGGACAAAAAACTAGGCATTTTAAATCTTTCCTTTTTGAATAAAAGCGTGTTTGTAGACAGAGAGATGGTAGCGCTTGACGTATGTTACAACGAGGCTATGATTGGCCATGGTGGATACTGAAAATGGCTGTTTCGACGGGGCTATGTACGGCAAAACGAGGGGGTCGCTTTTCGCTATTTTCTTCCTATGGCAGTTGAATGAAGGCGAATATTTCGAAAATCCCTCATGACGATCTTTAAACATGTTGGTAAACACTGACCAGTAACCAGACAAAATTCATAATGCTATGAGACGAATAAAATAGTCGACAACAACAGAACTTGTTTTTCTATGTCTGACTGGCAGCCAGAATGGGAAAACAGATAATCTGATCGAGAGGCCTGCTTGAAGCTTGGCTGGCTGGGTGACTGGATGTGACTTGTTATCGCGATTCAGTAATGTGAGCGAACGGGACAACAGGCCAATGGAAAATTACAGTGACTTAGAAGTCACTTGGAGGTCGAACAATATCACCACGACGTCAGAGAAATAATGCAGTAAGCGAGTTTAACTCCTCCCCCTACCATTGCCATAGCCAATTGCAGGGAAAAGAGCAATGTTAAGAGCTATGATAAGAGGGACACAGGGCGAGGGGCTGGGCGAGGAGAGGAGGGCAGGGGGTATTAGAGGGTTGATCATGATATGACACGCAGTCAGTCATTACTGTTTTAAACACTGCAGTGTAAACATAGGCTGTATCGTATGTGTATAAAAGTAGTTGCATTCGTGTGCTCAACCCCAGTTGGTTACTATATTGGATACATTATATATTTGAGGTAAGTGTTGGAATAACACTGTTTAGTTTATTTAATGCTAATCAATGATTAAATGATTATTGGTTTACCATTTGATTGATGAATTGTTTTTTTTATTTTGTTTATTTAGATAACCTATATACCTGTTGTTGTGGACAAAGAGAGAGTCAGAGAGAGGCAAACCATTTCACAGAAGCCTACAAGACAAGGCAGAAAAAGCAAGTTTTTTTTTACAAAACCCAGGTAAGATTTTTTGAATTATATATAAGTAGTGGTTTTGTGAGAGTTCTAATGCCACCTCCACCTCCCCACCTCACAAGATGGCGGCGGCGCGATATCTACCGAACGCATGGTCGGATTTTGACGAATGAGGTGTCATTGAACTCGGGTTGACACCCCCTTTCCAATGGACAACATATTTCAACCCCAAAAATAAAATCTACCCTACTAGGGGGTGAAATTGTAATTTTTAGAGAATCTCTCTTTCCAATTGCAACATGTGAGAGTTTGAATGCCGATATGGATTTAAACGTTGTTCTACATAAAGTGCATGTGTTCGGTGGATAGCCACTATGAATTAACATGCTTGTTTTTGTTTTTTACGCATGCCCACTCATAGCTTTTGTAAGAGGGTGGAGGAGTGGATCCCTGTGGATGGGTTATTGTTGACAGGTCATTGATGACAGGTCCTTGTGGACGAGTCCTTGTGGACAGGTCCTTGTTGACAGGTCCTTGTGGACGAGTCCTTGTGGGTGAGTCCCTTTGGACTGATCCCTTTGGACCGGTCCCTTTGGCCTGGTCCCTATGGACTGGCTCATGCATTTATTTCAATTATGTCAAAGGGTCTAACTACATTTGTGTGTGTTGAACTGACGTTGTTCACCACTACTATAATGGGATAACGATATGAAAGGAAAGTGACGAAATACATGTGAACACGTGTGAGATGACGTTATTACCGTCCTCCTTGTGAAACAAGTCACATCCTGTTTTGCTTCATACGAGAGAAAATGTGAGTTCATGTGTGTAATATGATCTAACACACAGGTGTTCACCTGTACACGCGCACGATAAGAGCTAACAAGTCACAACCTGTTTTGACAGTGGTGGGAGGTGAAGGGGGGGGGGGTTAGTGTAAGAGAGAACACAAGTGAAGAGAGAAAGAAATATGTATTGCTCATAATACATGTATAGCTGAGGACTGTACATAGGACTGTAGGTTAAGTACAACATGAGTAAATACAAGACACACAGGTTCACACAACATGTAATTTATTAATCCATGAATTAAAGGCTGAGCTAAATCCCAACCGTTTTACATATAGTTTATATCCTTTTTGTTTCAACACTTTTTCCACGAGGTAATGTTTAGGAAACGCTGTCGTTTGAAGTTCTTGAAGATAAAACCTGCCTTTTATGGGTTGATGGTTGAGGTCCTCGAGTAAATAGGTGACTGGACTGTTCAGGTTGACTTGACGAATTCGAAATATTTCAGTCCCCCAATTTGGTGTGTAGCCCTTGTCGAAGACGGACTTGAATTTGCTCACACGAACATGGTCCCCAATGTTAAGGCGATGACGTTTAGGGTCTGCTGTTTTATGGGGTTAACCAGTTTATCCAGTTGTGGAATATTTTTAGTTACAAGTCGTGGCTTGGTCCCAATGGTTCTGTGTTTGGTGTCGTTGTAACGTGACACTAACTCAGGTAACAAGTCCAACCAGCGATAAGTGTCCTGAGCGGTAAACGCTTTCCACATATGGGTTTTCAATGTTCGGTTGAACCGCCCGACCACGCTGGCTTTGGCATTGCTGTACGTAGTGTAATGGTGAATATCCTTAGATTTCAGAAAACTGGAGAAATCCTTGTTGAAAAATTCTTTTCCCTGGTCGGTTTGTAGCAGCTGAGGTTGACGTTTAGATTGTTGAATAATATGTTGAAAGGCTTTGGTGACTAGTGGACTAGACTTGCGACGCACAGGTTCAACAAACGCCATTTTGGAATAAACAACAATGACCGTTAACATATAGCGTACACCATCGTTAACGCTAGCATAGGGAATCATTTCAACCAAGTCTGCTTGCCCAAGTTCATCCACACCCTGTGAAATCACCTTGAGTCGCTGATAGTGACGTCTAGCTGGACGATGCAACTCGTGAGCAATACCCATTTTAATGGGTGAAGGCTTAAACAATAATTTTGGCATTTCGAAGTTCTTCCTCAATTTCTTGAATTTCCCAATCGTGACCAGTATGGCCGGCATGACGTGAAGCATGCAACAGCTGTAGTCGCTGGACGAGTTTATTTGGATTGTGCCAGTAGGTAACATCCACAAGGGGTTTTAATGGTTTAAATGTTACCCCTGAAGCGGACACTTTACGACGACCACTTTGACTAGTGGGGAACATTTTTGCAATGATGGTTTTATATTTTTGAGATATATTAGCATTCACTTGTTGAGTGGGATCATACTGTCTTTTGTGAGCATGGGTATCCAATAAAATAGATTTATATTTACTAAGGTCCTCTGACGTATAATCTTGAGATGAGGGAGTCCGAGAGAATAGTAGCTTTAACAGTCCTGGTGTTAATTTATAGTTGATCTTTTTAATGACAGTTTTAGTACGACTAAATTTAATCGATGAATCACCAATTTTAAAACTATCATCCTCATAGCGAACGCCATATGTCGTATCTGTGTTTCCAACAAATAGATTGGTGAAATAGGGTTCCAGTGTTGATCCATAATATTTTATTAAAATGTTTTTCAGTTGAGCTTTATGTTGAGGGGAGGCCAAGAGTTGTGAAAATGGAGACGATCTGGAAGGGCAAGGGGTTTCAACCATGGCCAAGGATTTCATTTTTCTTAAAAACTCTGCAAGGGGTGATGCCTTTTTTTTAGGCGTAAACACTTGTTCCTCGTTATCCTCAACTTCGCTAACACTAGTTAAATCTTCCTGTTCCTCTTCATCTTCCTCTTCCTCTTCCTCAGAGTCCTCGTGGTGCGTCTGACTGGCTTGTGAAACGGTAGGTAGCGTTTCAGATGGCTTGAAAGAGGGTTTCAACATAGCTTTTAGCGGAGGTGCTAAATGTTCTTGAATAAACAAAGCATGATCCGCACGCGATCGTTCCAATTGACGAAACTTTTGGCGAATAGTATTTTTTGCTCTAATAATATGCTTTTTCAGTTGACTCTCTGCTAACGCCATGATGTCGTGACAAATGACTTGAGAGGGAATGATACAGTGCCTTAAATAGCAATAAAATGATCAAACCCTAAGCGATACCGCCCTTGGTTGAGTTCACTTTGTTTGTCAATCACTAAACAGGCATGACGTTGTGTGTTCCAGCACTTGCCGCACAATTCTGTAAACATTTGAAAGGTCATATCCGGATTCACATGTTCATTATAAATGTAACGACCGTTCTTCTCGCCCTGGCGAAATAAAACAATGACACTGGCATTGTCACGAATCAACTGTTTGGACATTTTAGAATACGTTTGTCCAAGATAGAAGCAATCGATATGTTTGTGTCGACCCATGCTGAAATAGCTTTGAATGATACCTTGTCGTTCAGTGGATACATCATCGAAAATCATACGATGTTGGCATGTCAAAGAACCCATTTGAATTAAGTAGGCCGAGTTCATAATGGCAAAATTAATCTCGGGAGTTTCCGCCAACACAAAGTTCCTCATTTCTCTACTAGAAAGCGCTATTGTGTTCAAGGAGATTAGATATCTAACCTCCTTGACTTTCATAGTCAAGGAACTACGAAATTCGACATGCAAGCTACCCTCTGGGTGTCAAATAGCAAAGCTTGCACCAGGCACCCGAGGCCATACGATATTATTATTATTATTATGAGTGAATCAGGCTTTACCTCATCCGGTGAAATAACATTTTCTTGCGTGGAGAATGTAAAATACCCCATATTCTCATTTTTTAATCCAGACATGACTTGATCCAGAAACACGTAGAGGGGTTGGTAGAGAGATTTTGCGATAATATATATATTTTGAAAACACAGACCATTGGGCGCTGTAATAAGTGTCAGCAAAAGATTGGTCTTTCCACAGCCGGAAGGTCCCACAATGATGCAGTGATTGGAAGATGGAAACAGTGGACCATGGCGTTGTTCACGTGATGTGGGGCAGAGATGGGAAACCATGTCCCTCACGGGGAATGACTCTTGCTGCTTAATTAGCTTCATTTCAACTAAGGCTTAGAGAGGCTAGCAAGCTGTCTATATACATCGCACCGAGCCTTGTCATAGAAACAGTAGACTCGTACTACAGGTTGACGATGGATGTCTTTGGACGTGAGTTGATGGTCAAAGCTAGGTCTGTTCCCATACATGATCCTAAACAAGAAACAGATCCTGCTAATAAACCTTATGTGGATAGGTCAGCCGTGTCACGCACAAAACCAGGAGATTATGACTTTAAAGGAAAGCGGTTAACTCATGTAAAACATCCTCAAATGTCTACAGACGTTACTACAAAAAAGTATGTGGAAAACAAGGTGTATGAGTTTTATGATAAAGTGCCTCAGCTTACGGTGGATGGCTATAGCGCTAATCATCACCGCATTATTCACGTGGAAGACCCACAAGAAGATGATGATGTCTGTACCAAGCGATACGTGACCTATGAAATGAAAAGTCTTTATAAATTTATCCCATCTGTATTTTTAGTTCATCTGACAAATGTAAAACCTGTGAATGAGAGAAACCATATACCGCTAGTTCATGACCAGCACTTGACCTATGTGCTTGCTTCGGGTTTAAGCCACTATCGACTACACTATAATGGAACCATTCACATCAAATATGCTATACCTGATGAGAACCATTTACAACTAGAGATAAATGGTCATAGGATGTTGGTCCATAACCATGAAATGGTCAATGCAGGAGACGAATTATCCTTTCATCTCCTGTTGACATGGAATGAAAAGCAAGCTGGAGAAACCATAAATGATTTCCCACTTTATGTAGAATTGGAATATACAGCCATGAAATAACAATCTGACGTTAGTTGTGACTTAAACTTTCTTGTGAAAGGTTGTTGGTCATCATCATCATGGTGAAACAAAGATATATGGTGAGAAAGACTAAAAATATGAATCTGTCCTTGGCAAAGCCTGGGCTTATGACATTCGTGGACAAGCCCTTGCGAAATAAAAAAAATAAAAAATAATGTGTTGACCATAAGGAAAGCTCTTCGAGTAGCACAGAGACATGTTATTCCAAAACGTCAGCGACAGGGTTCAAAACAAGGGCGAGTGATCCCCGTCCCCAAACGAGCGGGATTTTTACCTGCATTATTCGCTGGTCTGGCTGCTCTAGGTTCACTTTTAGGCGGCGCCAGTGCATTGGCAAAAACCATTAAAGCCGTGCAACAGGGCAAGCAACAACTCAAAGAAAGTCAGCGACACAATGAAACAATGGAGGCCATTGCTATGGGGGCTAGAAATGTCAATTTGAAGCCAGCCTTTTATCAACAAGGATTTGGAATTTCACTTTTTCGAAATAAAATAAAAACATCTTTAACCTCAGCCATAGCAAGACATGCCCTGACGCATCAGCAAGTGGAAAGCTATGCTAAACAACTGAAGCTTTCTCATTTTTGAGGTGTGTTTATGCGAAACCAATTACCCTCACAACCCAGGAAACATGAATGTGCTGTTGTCAATTTGGATGATCACCGAGGACCTGGAACACATTATGTAGCTTATGTCAAAGAGGGATCTACTGTAAGGTACTTTGACAGTTTTGGGAATTTGCCCCCGCCCATGGAACTAGTGGCCTATTTTGGAAACAGGATCAAGATATATTATAATGTGAAACGTGAGCAAACGTTTAACAGCCAACAGTGTGGACGTTTGTGTTTAATTTTTTATATAAGACGCAACATAAGCAAAAACGTCAACAGTATGTCGGTGGAAAGTAAGACGTTTACACTGCATGGACGTGGACCTGAAGTGAGCCTAGATTTTACCCACCTATCGAATTGAGTGAAAAACCTTATGGTTTAGGACTTGTTTCTCTTGAAACGTACAATCGAATATACAACATACGTGAAAATGTGAACAACAAGTTTTACTATGATGATTCTGTGTTCACCCTGAACTCTGGTGGATACACGATCGATGACATTTATGAACACATTTATGTGGTGTTGATCAATGAATATGGTTTAAAGTCATTTCTCGATGGAACGCGCAAGTTTGAACTTGTAGGAAATACCAACACTGATCGCTGCAGTATTTTTTCTACAATCAAAATTGACTTTAAAACTCACCCCGATTCCATTGGTCCATTACTAGGATTTAAACCACGTGTGTTAGAGCCCAACAAAAAACATGAATCAGACCATGAAGGAAAATTCATTGAGGACCATCATGTGTCGGTGACGTGTAATATTATTAGTCAAGTGTTCACCAATCAAGAACCGTCGCATTCGCTTTATGACTTTATTGTAATCTCGCCCAATGGCTATATTATTCGTGAAAACCCTCCAGTGGTGCTTTTTCATTCTGTGGCTGTCGATGGTATTAGTAATATAACATTAAGACTGATCAATAGAGAGCAACAACTCATTGATCTAGATTCTACCACACCAGTGACTTACAAGTTGGTGCTAAAACCACTATGAAGTTTGTATATAAAGCAACAGCACCGTCTTGGAATAGTGTTAGTTGTTTACCACGTGAATACACGTTAACATCTCAGAACAAACAGATTTTACAGCATTTGGGTTACCACATTAACCCCCACGATGAATTCTATCCTAGAGGTAGCGAACCGCATCGAGGAGCAACCAAGAGAGGTAAGAATTGATCTGCACTCTTATCAAGCTCAAACACCTGGACTCAATAACAATGATGAAATTCAATTTGTTATCAACAACCAAGATATTTACACTCTACCGCATGAAAGTGTTATTCAGATTGAAGGTCGGCTCACCAAAGCCGATGGCTCTACACCCACTACATCCAAGTTAGCCAACCATGCTTTCGCCTTCCTGTTTTCTGAAGTACGTTATGTCATTAACGATATCGTGGTGGATAGCACTCGAAATGTGGGTATTTCCAGTGTCATGAAACTATATCCCCCTTATAGTGAGGAAGAAGCTAAAACACATTGTATGGCGGGTTGGTGCCCTGACTCGACCAATGACTGGATGGTACACACCGATGGCACCTTTACTGTATATTTACCTCTTAAACTGATTTTAGGCTTTGCTGAAGATCACCAGCGCATTGTGGTCAACGCAAGGCAAGTGCTTTATATGGTGAGAGACAGGAGTGATAATAATGCACTCAAGGGAGTCGACAATGCCCCCATTGATTCAAAAATTCAACTACAACGCTTGCTATGGAAAGTGCCTCATGTGACCCTTAACGATAGCAAAAAACTGGACATATTCAAAATGGTAAAGAGAGATATACCTCTACCCATGGAATTTAGAAGCTGGGCACTCCATGAGTACCCGTTATTGCCCACCACCAACACACACAGTTGGTCTATAAAACAGCCCGCTATACAGAGAGACCTCTCTACATGATTGTGGGTTTTCAAACGAATCGCAAGTATCAACAAACCAAAGATGTCACGCAATTTGATCACCTGCAATTGAGAAATGCACGTCTTTTCCTCAACGGTGCTGTATTTCCCTATGAAGGGTTGGATTTAGATTTTTCAAAAAATAAGTTTGGCCCTCTATACGACTTGTTTTCTAAATTTAGATGGTCGTATTATCAAAAAGAGAATTGCCCAATGTTGTCACCCCAAGCTTTTAAGACAAGGGCGCCACTGATTGTCTTTGACTGTTCCTACTTGGAAGAGTCCGTCAAACCATCCAATATTGACATTCGACTAGATTTTGAAACGCATGACAATGTTCCAGCCAATACCACGGCCTACTGTTTGATTATTCATCACAAACAAGTCAACTATTATCCACTGTCCAACCAAGTGACAAGTGTATAAATAGCAGGTCAACCCACATCAAACCACTCAGTCATGTCTTGCTTTCAAGCCTCAAGAGAAGTTACATCCATGAATTTAAAATCTGAGGAACAACGTTTCAAGACCTTTGCGACGTGGCCGGTGCCTTTTATAAACCCTCAAGCCTTAGCGGCCGCTGGATTCTACTATTTAAAAACAAGAGATGAAGTGAAATGAGTGTTTTGTTCCATCATCTTAGACCAATGGCAAGAGAGCGATGAACCCATGCAGGAACATCAGCGCTGGTCACCTGCCTGCCCCTACCTGTGCAGAATGGAGGTGGGTAATATACCCTGTCATTCAAGTTACCCCTCACTCATGCCTCTGAGTGATGAAAAAAGTTATGATACGTGTGGACTTTATGGTATCAACAGTGCTTCGGTGAGCAGCTCACAGTCAAAAACATCCAGTTTAGAGACATTAGAATATCATCGGTGTTATGGACACTATAAACACAAAAGACTTTTTAGTTGTATGAGATGGTACCGCCTCTATCCTAGAATGAAAAAAGAATGTAAACTTGTTATGCTAATAAAATAATGTAATTAAAATTGGTTGTTGTTGTTATATTATTTCTTATGCCCCCCCCCCCTGTCATATCCTAACCTCTATAGTGACTACTCGATGTTTTTATTTTCTTTTACTAGAATGGAATGTAAGTAAATGACATGGGTACACTTTACTGAACAATTGTCAGTCTGTGGTCAGTTGGACTTGATCCAGACAAGAGTGAACATGTTGCGTACACTGATTGTCGACTCTCAAGGGTTTAAAATTGGAGATAACAAATTTATATTTAAAGAAGTGGCCATCATCGATTGTTCCATTTTTGGATATCACAAGCTACTCATTTGGTGTTTAAACCACCTTATGCGTTTGATTTGTTGTGTGATAAAGACCGTAAACAAACCCAGTGGATTGAAACTCATATGCAACTAGACTGGAAGCAAGGAACCATTTCATATAAGCACCTGGACATGGTCATGAAAGCCCACTTGTCTTCTGCCCATGTAGTATTTGTGAAAGGTAGTGAAAAACGTCAATGGCTACAACCATTTTTGGCGTCTTACTGTCAATGTATCGATTTAATGGACATGGGCTGTCCCTCGCTGCAAACACTCATGGATCGCTGCCCCTGTGACAATATTACCCATAAAGCCCTGGCACAGGTGTGGTAATTGTTTCATTGGCTAACCACCAATGCCTGCTGGGAGTTGTTAAATAAAATTAAAACTTAAGGTTTACCTGTGGATGACACCAGTGAGATTTCTACAAGCGACGTGTAAACATCAACGTGATACCATGGAGAAAGGGGATGCTACCGATAAAGCGATTGGAAAGTTCTTTGTGTGTAAAAAGAAACTAGACAGTTTTACTAAAGAAGAATTATTGGCTCTTCCAAAATCATTCATTTATTATGTCGCAGCAAATGCAGTGAAAGAAATCTGGCAACATGAACCAAAATCATGGACTCAAGACCCTGTGTTAAGTGAATTGCAACCATGTACGGATTATGATCACTATAAGCAAGTGGCTATGGCAAAAATACCCTCTATGCGACAGTGTGCTACTTGCCAGCTGGTCAAACTGTATCATGGTCATAAAAGTCCATGTAAAGACTTTGTTTCTTCATTCCACGGGTGTGATGGAGAAAAAAAGCAGCAACAACAAACATCATCCACAGAGGAGGAGGAAGATCAAACCTTTTTCTCCACCTATGGAAAAGGATATGCCAGACCTGTACTGGCAATGGCGTCATTAACAAAGTAATTCAATACTTGACTTTCGAAATCTACCTACCTGGTTATTATTTGTGTGGTCCTGGAACTTGCCTTGAAGAACCTTTTGCAGCGTAGTGAAATACCTATTAATCCTTTGGATCGAGCATGCACCTTTCTTATCACCACAGTCATCCTGCATTAAGACGTGTAGTGGATAAAGTATCGTTGAAAAGCTAAACAACGTTTGACATTCTGCGATGTCTCAGTGGGGAGAGCTTGGCAGCCCTCATTGTGATTAGTGCTATATAAGGAAAGTTAATGATGAGTGGACTTGAACATTGAAAAGGATTGAGGAATTGGTATTTCTTTGGTATCCTATTTTAGTAAAGCTCTCTTTGTTGTGAAATAAAACAAGGTTTACAAGATCACAATGTCTTTTAATTTTAACAAGTAGTTCCGTGAAGAACTATACAGCCTATTTTCATATATCCTACTCATATTAATTGCCACTATCAACATACAAAATTTCAGTTTAATTGCTGTAACAGATTCGTAGATATTGAGAACCGTCTAAATATTTCAGATTGTCGCCAGGTTGGATTTTTATTTTTGTACTATTACATTAATATTATTGTGTTTGTGTGGTATTCAAACTTAAATCGCATGATTAGAACACAAGAAGTAATAACGAGATTTTAAAATTACGCACAGCAGCCATCTTGTGATTATGCAAACAATTGAAATAAATTAGATACCAGTGGATCAACATTTGTATAAGCATTTAACGTGCAACGTTTCACGACACTCGGATAGTTAATTCGCGAGAAACGTCCATTTAAATATTTATACTTCGCATCGCCGCCATGTTGGATTTGTGCTCACCAGGTTACTGAAGTCCTATAGGTGAACATATGTTCATAGTCTCTATGAACATAAAAAAATAGTTTGGTTGCTGTAAAAGATTCATAGATATTGAGAACCGTCTAAATATTTCGGAAGCTCGCCATTTAAGATTGTTATATGTATAGGCCATAGAGTTATGTACCATTCAAGGACAATTATTGCCTAGGTTCATTATTCAAACTTTCACTTCGATCGCATGATTACGACACAAGAAATAAAAACTTAATTTTAAAATTTCGCACAGCCGCCATTTTGACGTTATGTAAACAATTGAACTAAATTAGACTCCAGTGCATTGCAATGTGTATAAACATTTGCTGCACCAAGTTTTATTACATTTGCATTGTTAAATCGCGAGAAAAGTCTATTTAAAAGTCTCAACTTCGCTTGACCGCCATGTTGGTTTTGTAGTCACCAGGTTTTTGAAAGTCCCATAGGTGAACTTCTAGTAGTGCCCTTTATCACCGTACACAATTTCAGGGCGATATCGGTAATAGTTTCGGAGATATTGAATGCTAGTGAAATATTTCGCACAGCCGCCATGTTGGATTGGTGAGACGTAACAAAATTTGAAGGGAACGGTCGAGGTCGCCGGGAATAGTGCTATGAACTTACCGTGTTTCATTGAAATCGCTCCAGCCGTTTAGATTTTATTAGGGGGGGACACACACACACCTCACACACACACACGCACACACACACGGACAAAAGGTGATCTCATAAGCCTATTTTTTCAAAATTGAAAATAGGCTAAAAATGGTGATAGCCATTTCTTCATTTTCATCTTTTCACACATGGATATTTACAATTTCCACTTTACATTTTTTACATTCCCTTGTTTAGTTCACACATTCTGTACATTTTTAAAAATCTTTTTCGTAATATACAAAAGCAAACATTTTACACTAAAATGTATTACTTATCTTATTTTTTTACTAAAATACAGCAGCCTAACATTATACATTCTGCTTACAGTTTTTTACAAAAAAAATATTACAATATAAAACACACTACAAATATTACAATATAGTGATCATTAGACTTAAGTAAAGTAGTAGTCGTCAATGCGACTGTTTCCCCAAGCAAAAGTATCAAATGTGTTGGGTATAATGAATCGTTTGTTGTCTACATTACTTAAAGGAACTTTGTTCAGCAAATTGGTATGTAGCTGATGATTTTTACATCTAAATACACTCATTTTCTTATATAATACAGGTGGGTTACTAACTATACAGTTTTTATAAACACTTATATCTAACTCTTTACTAACAACATTCTTTTTCACACCTTTTAATTTTTTTACTACTACATCATCAATTGTCATATAGCTGTATGATTTAGATTTTGTGCCTACAAAGGTGTCTATAAAATCAGCAGCACATTCATCCTTAAATTTCCCAAGAACCTTTTTGTTTACTAGAGGTAAATGGTAAATATTATCCTCGGGATAGTCACTTGTATCAAACCTATTTAGCTCAGTTTTGATATCCTCATAAAATTCATCAGTTTTAAACTCATAAATAAAAGAATCTGTGTCTGTGTAGAGTAATTTAGCATTATCAAGATAGTTTTTCTTTACATAAACATAGTGAAATTCATACATAAGTGTTTTTGACAATTCCAGAATGGTGTAACCCACATATATGGGTTTGTTGTAAGTTACTTTAAGACGATTCATTTGTATTACAACTAAATCCTCATGAATAATTGAACAGCTATGAAAGTTAGGCTTGCTTATTAAGTTGCTCGCACCATACCTTTTACCATCATTCTCCCACTTTGTTATCAGCTTTACATCAACTCGTTTATCAACATTCTCCATAGTCTTTCCAAAAACACTATTATTCATGAGTTTATAAAAATCTTTTTCAAACGCGTTTGTTGACAGTGTTCTTAAATTATTGTTCAGATCCATATACGGTTTGAGCCATGCTGACTGATGAAATTGCAATACGCGATGAATTTTAGTTAATTTCAATCCATGCTGTAGACACTGTTTCAAGTTTTGTTAATGTATTACATATTTACATTTATCATTCACATTAGCAATTAACATTTTTGTTCGTGATGTGATGTATGGAGATTTCATATTCTCAGGACAAAATGGTAAATCATTATGATCATCATGTAACTCTTTAGGGTACTCAAGATTTACCTCTAAAATATATCCTTTATCATCGTTATCATTATGAGTGTCAACATGTAAGACATCAATTTCAGGTTGTGTCAGCCAGCGAAAATCTTTCAGTGGTAGATATTGACTCATAGCCCAACCATATTGGTTATTTGCATCGAGATAGACAATATACTTTGACTCTTCACAAGGGTTGTAGCTAGGCATGTATTTATTATTCGCTTTAGAGTACCGTCCACTACATTGGCTTAATCCACCTCGAATTAATGATTTTATAAAATTGATCATGTCTATATCAGTCATTAATTCTAATTTTACTTTCGTTTTTTTCAACATTGAACTGAAACTTAACCCAGGAGCAGTGAAATACTGACAAGGATCAAGGTCATAAGTTTTCATACAAACATTCCGAAAATTTTCAAAAACATCTGCTAATAACAACACATCTGTCTTCAAATAAATGTCTGAAAATTCTCCTAAAGTTTGAATGTCAAACTGTGCCCATACACGTTGTGCATGTAAATATTCCGGATCACTGATATGACTTGTGTTTAAGGAACTGTAAAATGCATCTTTCGGTGGTAAAGAACACTCCTCAAGACGTTCCACACAGTTAATATATTCGTAAGGGAATATACCCTTTTGACAAATCAAATTAAAATCATCTTCGTTAGGAAAGACACGTTGAATTTCATGAAACTGATCTGATTTTAAATTACTAGCAAGCTTATCAAGACTACTCGGCATAAAGCGGAATGAATCTAAAAATCGCAGTTTTAACGTTTACTTATTATCAGTTTTGATGTATTTTGTGAACGATATGTATTGCTCCTTATTATTTGCAATCACATCAATTTTCACATCTGAAGCTCCAAATTCTTTAACGATAAAGTGGTTATCGTATTTGCTACCGTTATGTAGAATGACCGGAATGAATTTACTTAATCTATAATTTAAATTACATTCTTGGTGAGCAGCACCACGATATTTTCCTGTTAAATGGTCATGATCGCGAACCCTGTCTGTATATAAACATTCACCACATATAAAACAATTAGTTTCAGTTTCAAAATTCATTTGCTCTAATAAAGTTAGTGGTTCCATTGGAATGATCGTATTTAAAATAGAGGATATACGGATGGCATCTTTCTCAAGCCTTTCCATAAAAAATTTAGGTGCATCAGGTCCTCTATAGAGCTCAAACTTATTTAAAGAGTCATCATAACTACATTTAATATAATATGCAAAGCTAAAAGGTTCATGAATGTGAGTAGTGTTGGTAAAAGGTTGGGCTGGATTCGATGAACATGTATTAAATGGTTTTAGCAAAGCCTCAAAGTCAGCATAAATAACAAATGGTTCTCGAAGCTGTTTCTCATAATCCTTAAATTTTAGAATGTTATTTTTAGGAGTCAGTAATACCGTACAAACATGATTACATCCCCATTTTTTAGCCTACTTTTCCCATTTTGCAAAAATGAGGAAAAAGTAGTCTTATGAGATCGGGCAAATGTGTGTCTGTCTGTCTGTCTGTCTGTCTGTCCTTCTGTCTGTCTGTCTGTCTGGCTGTGTGTGTGTCCCCCCCTATCAACTCCTAAACGGCTGCAGCAATCAAAACCAAATTTAGTATGAGTAAAGATGTGCACCGGAATAGCTCACGTCCATATTTGAAAATGATGTCAGTGCTACCAACTGCTGAAAAAACGCACTAGAAATTTGAGCTCCATGTTGGATATCCTGCAAGGTATGCATAGGAGCTATTCCAAAATTGGCACACATGTAGATAATACTATTTCAGTTTAATTTCCTGGAGGCCAACCATGACAGTGTTGCCAAAATAATTTTAAGCCTTCCGATAGGTCCAATGTTTAAATGCATATAACTTCCACACTATCAACTGGATTTCAACCAAATTTTGTATGTAATATATGTACATAAACAGATATGACTGAGCGTATTCTTAGGAGCCACCATGGCTGCCAACTGTTAATAATTGCTCTCTCTATTTTTTTTTAATCCAAATACCAATATATCAGAATGTGTGCAAGCCGACAGCTTTAAACTATGCACACGTATTGTACCTGACATGTTTGATTAATTTTGGAGTAACTTATATACGTCAGTTCTACCAACATGATTCTAAGCCTGCTGATAGGGCCAATTTTTAAATACATGTAACTTCTATACTATCAGTAGGATTTCATCCAAATTTCGCATGTGCTATGTGTAACATATCAGATATGACTATAAGTATTCTTCAGTGCAATTAGGGCTGCCAACTGTTAATAAATGCTGTCTATATTTCTTACCCTAATTTCAATATATCAGAAAGTATGCAAGCCAACAGCTCTATACTTTGCACACGTATAGCACCTGACATTCTAGATTAATTTGGAGTAATTAATACAAGGCAGTGCTGCCAACATGATTCTATGCCTGCTGATATGTCCAATTTTAAAATACATGTAACTTCTATACTAACAAATGGATTTCATCCAAAATTGGCACAACAAGATAGCATAATATTTCAGATTATTTCTGACCAGCACACGCATGGCATTGTTGGCAACATGCTTTTACGCCTGCTGATAGATCCAGTGTCTAACTGCATGTAACGTCCATTGGACTTCAACCAAATTTTGTATTCTGTACCTTAAGAGATGGAACTAAGAATATATTCAGTCACCAGGGCTGCCAACTGTAGTGCTCTATTAGGCTACATTATACCAGGTATATTTTGAATTAATTAGATATTTCGATATTACCAACTTAATTTCGTCATTATTCTAGATAGGTCCATATTCTGTAGAATAATCATTGGCATGAAAAGTAGGCTGTATAGTTCTTAACGGAACTTCTTGTTGATGTTGTGATAGTTGATCCTCTTTCTGGAAATATAGCAAACAGCCATCACACAACCACTTTTTACCATTATGTTTTGAAACCTGACTACTGACAAGTCTACTTAAATGTTTTATCCAACAATAGCGAGCATTTTCACCTTCGGTTATGTATAGTAAATTTACATGAGCATCCTTTTTTTCCTGAGTATAATATAGAGGACCTACTATTCTCTTTTTTTCAATTTCATAAACATTAATACTTAGAGACGTTCAGCTCTTCAAAACGTTGAATGTCTTTTATCGCCATAGGAAATTCTATTTCTTTTAAATCTAACACTGAAGAATAGTGAGGATAAGATGATGGTCTCATCGTGTCCCTCACTGCTGGATGGAGAGCTGAAGTTACAGCCCACGCAAAACATGCGTCATCATTATTCAAAACGTTCACAACAGCTCTCTCTCGTTTAATCCATCCTGGCAAATCAATGTATGTGATGCTCGAAGGGGGTTGTATTTATTCATGTTGGTTTCTAAATAAAGTAGTTCAACCAACGCCCAGCCTGACTCCCTTTCCTGGAACTCTTCACTCTTCACAATGATAGCACTTGAAATATTTTGGTATATATCACTAATATTAGTTGATTCGCTAACAATTATGTTTTTTGTATGAAAAGATTTGATATCCGTAATTTCACCTTCGCTCCCAGTTTTTACATAGAGTCCAAAAAGTTCAAAATTAATTTTAATTGTTTTATGCTCTAATAAAACATTTTCTACTAAGCCAAACACAGTAGGTTGAACATTTTTTTAAATTGATTCAATACTTTGAGTTTTTTCTTTACTATAAAGCAATTCGACTTTTAAATGCACTACTAATTTGTTGAACATTTCCAAAATTTCTTTCATGGCAAGCGTTATTTTTATGATTAATACTGCGTAAATGTCCATGAATGATTGATAAAGGTATATCAATATTACATACATCACAATGTGTTATCGAAGGTTCACCATTCTTCTTTCTTTTTGTTGCACAGCTATTTTCACAATCTTGAGAACGTTTAAGCTTTTGAGCATCACATTCATTTAGAGGTTCCGTGCTAGTTATTGGTTTTACAGTTTTTAATTCTTGTTGTTCACCATGCACTTCAGCCATGTGGGATTGATATCGCTTTACAGCAGAAAAACCAAGTTCACAAACTGAACATGAAAATGGTGCTGAACTACCATGCATTAAATTTACATGACGTGCAAGATTATCTTGTCTGTTAAATGTGGTAGCACAATGACTGCACACAAACATTTTAAAGTCATGTTTAACATTTGCGTGTCGTTGAAGGTTGTCAGGTCTTGAGAACTGTTTCTTACAGTCACCACACTTGAACATAATGATCCCTTTCGAAATTACCTATAAAAGAAAGAAATCATAAATGTTAATAAATGGTATACAAAAGTACAATATAAATAGTTTAATTACATTCCAGTCAATGGTTATAGCAGGGTATTTAAATCGATCATCTGTGAACTCGTAGCAAGTCTAACTTCATGTAGTTCTAACTGGGGGTTACTATATACCACTGTCACTGACACCTAGCGGTGAACATTGGAACTTGATAGAGTGGTAGAAACCAGCGGTTGCCAGTTAAGTGAGCTAAGTGTGGCGTCATAGCCAGTCTTAAAACAAGTCTAAACGTGTAGAACATGTCACGTGATAGAAACCAGCGATTGCCAGTTAAGTGAGCTAAGTGTAACGTCATAGCCAGTCTTAAAACAAGTTTAAACATGTAAAACATATCACATGACAAGGTTAAGTTATGTAAAGTTAAGTGAACTGAGGTTAAGACTTTAAATATTCCCTATGTCACTGACACCTAGCAATGAACATTAGGACTTAATAGAGTGTTAATCAAAATCTAACCTATAAAATTAGCTTTACACACCATGGTCAAGTAGTTCCAAATTTTGACTGCCAAATATACCATTTTCACTAACATGTAGTGGTGAACATTGGAAAATAATACTCTAACTGTTTAAAAGTTATTAGAGGGGGGGGGCACTTACCTTCTTATAATTTATCAACTGCTGTCACTGAATGAACAGATTGTAGGAATCTGGTATCCTACAGGTACCCAATTATCTGTAAACAAATCAATTGATCAATTAATCAATAAATACATTCCAATCAATAACTTCAACATTAATTAGTAATAAATGACTACAATCCATTAATAATAAGTACTTACCTTGCAAAATAATTTAATGATTTTCTACCAAAAAGGCTTATTACAACTCTTGAGCAGTAATAGAGCACTGTTCACTCAAAGCGAGTAATAAAGACTGACAGTAGGGAAATATATGACACCTCTCTTATATAAACTCTCATCGCTCGTGTCAGCAGTTTTTTGCAGATCATTGCAATTCCTTTCCCAATACAGTTGAGAGTCCAAAGTACACTAGGAACACCTGTGTAGTATTCAATGACTGCTGACTTTGCATGATCATCACCCATTGTCTTAATCAACATATGGTGTTTCAAATTACTGCAGCGTCAGTCATAGCAACAGCAGTGTGCGCTCTCTGGTATGTCAGCAACATGACACCGGAAGGAACACCTGTGTAATATCCAATAACTGCTAATTTTGCATGATCATTATCCATTGTCTTAATGAACACTTGCGGTTTCAAATTACTGCAGTGTTAGTCATAGCAACAGATCTGCGCGCTCTCTGTCATGTCTGTAATATGACATAGGAAGTAACAAGTCGGTTTACTACACGTACCATCTCCTCAGTTTTAACATCTTAAGAACATGTATTATTCTCTTTCAACTACAAATGACTCGTTAGAACACATCCATCCACCAAGTTAGATCCCTTGTATGTTCACATGTATTTCGTCACTTTCCTTTCATATCGTTATCCCATTATAGTAGTGGTGAACAACGTCAGTTCAACACACACAAATGTAATTAGACCCTTTGACATAATTTAAATAAATTCATGAGCCAGTCCATAGGGACCAGGCCAAAAGGACCGGTCCAAAGGGATCAGTCCAAAGGGACTCATCCACAAGGACCTGTCAACAAAGACCTGTCCACAAGGACCTGTCCACAAGGACTCGTCCACAAGGACTCGTCCACAAGGACCTGTCATCAATGACCTGTCAACAATAACCCATCCACAGGGATCCACTCCCCCACCCTCTTACAAAAGCTATGAGTGGGCATGAGTAAAAAACAAAAACAAGCATGTTAATTCATAGTGGCTATCCACCGAATACATGCACTTTATGTAGAACAACGTTTAAATCCATATCGGCATTCAAACTCTCACATGTTGCAATTGGACAGAGAGATTCTCTAAAAAATTACAATTTCACCCCCTAGTAGGGTAGATTTTATTTTTGGGGTTGAAATATGTTGTTCATTGGAAAGGGGGTGTCAGCCCGAGTTCAATGACACCTCATTCGTCAAAATCCGACCATGCGTTCGAGAGATATCGCGCCGCGGCCATCATGTGAGGTGGGGAGGTGGAGGTGGCATTAGAACTCTCACAAAACCACTAATTATATATCCTGTTTTTTTTATTTTTTATGATAAATGCTATTTAGATTGGATATACTCAAGGTGGTTCATTTTATTTCTTTTTAGTGTGTTGGAAAACACTTGACCACTAAAACCACTGCTGTTTGTTGGGGACCAGTGTTTACCGAGCAGTCTACGGCTGAAAACTGTGGTGAGATTGTTTCTTTTATAAAAATCATGTCTTTTGCCACTGCTACCGATAGCTTAACTTGGGAACCCCTTGACTCTTGTTTTAAAAAGCGTGTTTGCTCTGGCCGCGTAGTGAATGTTAGAGAGAGTTTAATCCCAAAAGACCTTGTCGAATCATGTTTTGACATTTTTAAAGAACAAATTTGTACAGCGCAAAGGTTGCATACGGCTTTAAAGGTCAATACACAACTCGTGTGCGATCTCATTAAAAAAAACAAGGATGGTGGGCATAAAAAAACATTTTATATTGGCAGTAAAATGCAAGAGCTTTTGATAGCTGATAATCTGAACGAGTGGTATCAATCCCATATGGTCAATGCCTTGCTATCAAAATTTGATAAACTGCAACAAGGACCCAGTGGTTTAGCGTTAGACAAAATCCATTACCTGCAAATCAACATTTGTCATTTCAACCCGTTGAATGCTGGTTCTAGCTATATTAAAACACCACCAACAATAGCTTCGAAAAAGGCTGTGGTCAATATAAAGAATCGTGACAATGATTGCTTCCTGTGGTCTCTGGCTGCCTCTTTGCAGCCGGTACAACATCATGGTTGTTGGCTGGGAAAGTACAAGGCCAAGTTTGATGAATTAAAACAAACTTTAAATTTAACTCGAGTATCGTTCCCTATCGACTTAACCGAGATCCGTAGGTTTGAACAAGACAACCAGGACTTTTCGTTCATGATGTATGGCCTTAATGGTAATGAGATTGTGGGTCCTCTTTATGTCACGAAAGAACCGAAACGACATCACATTCATCTTTTATATATGACTTACGGAGAGGTGAATCACTATTGCCTGATTAAAAGCCTGAGTTGATTGCTAAGCAGTCAAATGTCCAAATATAAATGTAAAAAACATATTTGTGACCGTTGCCTGCAATATTTTAAAACCCCTACGCTTTTGGAACGTCATAGGGTAGATTGCGTTTCTCAGGAAGCGGTGAGATTGATATTGCCACAAGGGGACAAGGCTGTGTTAAAATTTAAGGACATTCATACGCGTGACACTGTTCCCTATGTGGTATATGCAGATTTCGAAGCACTCACTACACCCATGGCGGGATGTGAACCAGATCCCACGATTAGTTCAACCACACCTATTCAAAAACATGAACCCTTTTGCCATAGGATTTAATGTAGTGTGTGCCTATGATCCCACACAATCCGTTTACAAATACCGTGAGGGACCACATTGTGCCAGATGGTTTCTGGATGAACTTGTACAGTTGGCCGACCTTGTACAAGGATTACTAGATCCCCTGTACCCATGAGCCTATCTCCAGAACAGCAGCAGCAGTATGAGCATGCCACGACATGCCATATTTGCGAAAAGCCACTGATCAGTGCTGAAGACACCGTTTGAGATCACTCGCACTTTACGGGGGAGTTTCGTGGAGCTGCGCATAGTAAATGCATCTTGAACTTTCCAGCTCTTCGTTTCATCAGTGTCTTTTTCCACAATCTGGCAAATTATGACATTCAGTTTTTGAATCGTGAATTGGGTCATGTAAACAAGGGCTCGTTTACCATTATCCCCCAAAACCATGAGCGTTTTACAGCCCTGACATGGTGGTTGAGCAACTTTAGCACTCCATTTTTCGATTCCTTTAAGTTTATGGCATCCTCGCTAGACAGTCTTGTGAATAGCCTGAGTGAGGAGGAATTAAAAATACTAGAATGCATTTTAATGATCCTAAGCAATTTCAATTGTGCATTCGGAAAGGTATATTCCCGTATGATTACTGCAACAGCTGGGACGTGTTAAAGCAAAGAATACTCCCACCACAAGATAAATTTTACTCAAAACTAACACGCAGTAGCGTTTCCGATGAAGACTACGCACATGCATGTCAAGTTTGGCGAGTGTTTGGCATGGACACGATAGGTGAATATGCTATGCATTACCTAAAACTGGATGTATTGCTGCTCACCTATGTATTTCAAAAATTCCGAGAGTTGTGTCAGCGCAGTTACGGTCTTGACCCGGCTCACTATTATACGAGTCCTGGGATCTCGTTCGATGCCGCTTTGCAATATACTCAATTGGAATTGGATTAACTCACTGACGTAGACATGGTTCTATTTTTTGAAAAGGGCATTCGTGGCGGCTTTGTGTCGCTTAACCAACGCCATGCCGAAGCGAACAATGTTTACATGCTTGATTATTCAACAGACAAACCAGAATCGTACTTAAGGGACACTGGGACTGAAATTTTCAAATTCTATATAAACTGAGGTACAGCTTTGAAATTTTATATGGTTATGAATAGTCATATTATTAACCACTGTGGGAAACGTGAGCATTGTAAGTTGATTAGTTCTCCAGATATTAATTATTTTGTACATTTATTGTGCTAATTATTCAAGTTTTATAAAGGTCAGCCGCGTTAAAAAAAACAAGATAGTGTAACTTTTAGGTAATATTCTGTTGCACTATAACAATTGGAAGAAACCTACGGATCTGATTTTGAATTGCATTAATGAGGGCCAAGAAATTAATTTTTTTCCATATCCAAGTTTTTTTCTACAAAAAAATCGTATTTTTTCCAGTTTGAATTTTTTTTGCAGCCATACCAAAAGTGCAATCTAAAAAACGATCCGCAGGTTTATAGTCATTGCAATGAAGATAATAAATTCCCATTTTGAAAGCAATATCATAAGATTTATGACGCGAGTAACATTTTGAATGCCTGAAAAAGTGAATCAGAGAAAACAGCAATTTTCTAAAATGATGCACAATTTACAAGGTTTCAGCTTACCAATGACATTAGGATTGTCCTACAGCATAGGTGACACCCTCCTTCTTCTGTTTTGCAGCCTCCTCCTTCATTTCCGTCAGTTTCACCTTCCGTCGACATGCCTTTCACTTCTCCAATTATGACCGCGGACTTACATACTTCCTGCGACTGACACATCTTTCAAGTGTTTGTGCTGTGACATGAGATAATGAAGTTAGTCTTATTCCTGATTTCAACTCTGTTGTTGCACTACACCCCATGTTGAATTCTGCTACAGAATTACTAACAGCAATTTCAAGTATCTTCCGTGAAATAATAATCTCCTTTGGTCACTTCCTCCAGATAACAGAACGCAGTGACTCATTCTGATTTTCAGTAGCACCACGGATGCATCTGGATAGTAGCTCATCTGATGCCAGCCTTTGATAAACAGGCATAATCTTGACAACTAAGGGTTCATAAAGTTCTACAGCCATTTTGTCATGACTCTGTGGTGTTTTACCAGCTGTGATACTTCGATTGTAGAAACACCAAGACTCAGAACCTTCAGGACACTTACTGTGCTGGGGCGTTTAAAGGACACACCGTGCATTTTAAAGCTACGCCAGGGCTTTAAAAATGGCGGAATTCGGATAAAAACACTGCTATATGATCCGCAGGGGATAGGGGTGTATTAATATGGAAAAAACCGAAAATCGACATTTTCCACAAATTTCACTAAAATTTCAGTCCCAGTGTCCCTTAATGTACTATGACGTGAATAATTTGTATGGTTACGCCATGAGTCAGCCTTTGCTCTACGGAAAGTTTGCTTGGCTGACAGACAAACAAGTGTCACAATTTGATCTGATCAAGGCTAGCCAAGAAACAGTCCGTGGATATGTCTTAGAAGTGGATATTGAATATGCCTCATCCTTGTATGATGAACATGCCTATTTCCCATTCTGACTTGAACAAATGGTTCCCCCTGACAGTAAAGTGAAAATTGAAAAACTCGTGGGCACACTTTACAACAAAAATCGGTATGTGCTACATATCCAAATGTGGGTGCAATGCCTCGCCCAAGGCTTGGTGTTGAAGAAAATCCATAGGGGTATTTCCTTTGCCCAAAAACCATGGCTTAAGCCATACATGCAACTCAACACAGAGCACTGACAAATGGCAACACAGCAGTTTGAAATTAATTTTTTTAAATTAATGAACAACTGCATTTATGGCAAGTCCATGGGGAATGTTCGCAAATACCGTGAAATAAAAATTGGTCAATGTCTGGGAGGGGCAGTGGGGTGCCGGGCGGTACATTGCCAAGCCAATTTTCAAATCGATTAACATTATCGATGAGGATTTGGCCACTATTTAAATGAGTGGGACAAGTGTGACCATGGATAAGCCCATTTACTTAGGCCAAGTCATTTTAGACTTTTCCAAATCGGTCATGTATCGATTCCACTATGAGTTTGCCAAACGCCATTTTGAGGACGTCTCTCTTTTGTATATGGATACAGACTCATTCATATACCACATTCGCCACTGCAACCCCTATGGCCTCATGAGGCAGCATAGTGACTCGTTCGACACCTCTTCCTATAGCGCTGACAACGTGTTTCAGCTACCCATAAAAAACAAGAAGGAAATGGGCGTTTTAAAGATGAATGCGGTGATTCAGTTATGACGGAATTCGTAGGTTTGGCCTCGAAAATGTATGCTTATCACACACTAGACTGTAAGGAAGCCAAAATAGCAAAAGGTGTAGGTAGGGCAGTGGTAAAATCGCTACGTGTAGACGATTACTTGGCGGTTTTACGCACTGGCAAAGTTATGTCCCATACACAGTGCAGGATACAATCCAGCAACCATCATTTGTATCCTGTAGAACAGAGAAAACGCACCCTCGCCTCCGTGGATAACAAACGTGTGTGGGCTGATAACTTGCTCACGAGCCTGCCCTGGGGTTATGACCGCAAGGAGCAGGAGGTGTGATTTTTATGTTTGTTCGTTTAGGGACATGGCTTTTTGTAACTCATTGATTTAGTATTTTGTATTTTCTAAATATTGGTTTTTTGCCATTGTAAATAGTAGATTTTGAAAATAGTGGCACCCCACTTGAACCTTTTGCTTTTTTAAAAAGTTCTATGCAACCTTATTTTTATTTTAAATTTTACCGAGTTGGGAATTGGAAAATGGTATATAGTGTGATTTATTTTAAGCTGTACAAAGTTGTAGTGTTTGTAAATATGAAATGAGTAATAGTATCTTTTTAGTAACTTTAATGACTAGTATTTATATTGTTTTTTGTAATGGTAAAATTTTAACTTAAAAATTAAAAAAGTTCTTTTGGGATGAGTGTGCATGTGGAGAATGTGCTTTTGGGGAAAAATAAAGTGGTTGTGTTTGTTCCCAAAGACAGGTTTGATTGTGCGAGTAGAGTAAAAGCTGGTGTGTCTATATTGTAGGATACCTGAGAGGGTAGCCTCTACAAAGTGTATTAAAAGGGGGATGAAAGGAGAGTAGCTGAAGGCTGCTCGAGACTCTAGTGTGAAAAGATGTAGGTTGGGAGGATACGGGCGTGAATGCAGCTCGATGGGCTAACACCCAATTGTACAACCTGCGGGGGTGGTCCTAAGCGATGGCTACAGGGGATAATTTACTATGTGATGGCAGGAGTGGCTGCGCGACTGCCTGGATTCCTGCTGATGTTAGTTGACTGGCCGTGCTCCTAATGAGTATCGCGCATGTATGCAATGTAAGGTGACGCCTGTGGCTGACTACAGCAACAAATAGACAATTAACTAATTACTACTTTGGGATCCTACCGGGAAGTGAATTAAGGGGTAGGATCTTATTAATTAATTAAATAAATGAATTGAAAGACCAGTCAACTTATGGATTCTATTGTTTAATCTGTACTCCTGAAGTGGAGTACAAGGAAATAGTGCCGAGCAAATACTTGTGATCTTTACAATAGTAGGGGGATGTTTTACGTGTTGGTGTTACAGTTTGTGTAGGCTCACTAGACACTCACCTATCTGGATGTGGCAGCTACAAGCAGCGTTTCAGCAACTGAAGCACTTCTGAAAGACTGACCCAGTCTCCCCTCTCCTTCAGTGTTTTATAGAATCCGCCTGCCGAGTTAGCATTAGTTGGCATTAGTTGCGGATTCTATAGGAAGTGAGGTGCTTGCCCTCGGTCATCGGAGGTCGTCTCTATGCACTAGGCCTGGTCTTGGTGTGAGCTTATGCGACGTATGCCGCAGGCATCCGCGTGTAATTAGATGTATAATTTATAATTGTAGGTTTGTAGTTAATTTATAGTTTTAGGTAAGGGATGGGAATGCATCCCTCGGATGCAACAACTCCTTCGCCGGAACTAGCCATCAACCTCGATGACGGGACGAGACTAGACGGTAGGGGTAGTTGTTGTAGAATAGAGGGGTATAGGAACATCTTCTTCTTTCTTGACATCTTGTTTCTTCTTTTCTTCTCTTCTGCTCTTCTTTTGATTTATTATATGTTGTTGCCCAGAATGTGGGGGCATCATTGGGGGTATGGGATGATCCCCGTGTGGGGTGGGTAACAGAAACGAAGATGTTGGAAGTGGAGTAGCGTGTTTTATGTGATATAAGAGTATGTGGATGCCAGCGTGCAGTGCCTAGTGCATAGTGTCTTGTAGAGACGTTAACGTCAGCGTTAGTTTCGTGCCTAGCGAGCAAGTGTATGTGTTGATGTGTGTGGGGGGGGGGGGGGGGGGTAATATTGTTACATAGTCGTTATCATCATCAAACAATTAGTGAACAAAAATAATATAAAAAATGCATATATCTGTATAATCCATAGGGCAAAAATAAACCTGGCGAACATCAATATCATTAAATGATAACATCAGTCATTAATACAATTATTTTGAGTCATTGTCTTCAGTAAACATCATTATCCTTAATTTGTACATGAGTAGTATTAATCATTATCATCATTATTATATATTAGGAACACAAGTATTATTATGGACCAGCTGAAGGGGAAAAACAATGCAGGGCCTAACTTACCCTTTGTCGATTTACCCATATGTGCTGAAAAAATGCCCTTGAGTGGCGATAAAACAAATATAAACAAATAAATGAAAAGAAGATAAAGAATAGGGGTAAAGAAAAATGAGTGCCTGGGTGTTTTCGTTAAGGAGGAAGAAAAAATGGTTTTAATGTGCGGGGGGAAAAGGAGGCACCATTACAACTGGGAATTTAGAAGGATTGAAAGGAAAAAGGAAAAAAATACATGGCGCTCTATAATTATCAAAAAATACCAAAAAACAACAAAAACAAATAAATAAACCTTCACTCTGGTTCTCTTTGTCTCATACTCTCTCTCTTTCTCATACTCTCTCTCTCATACTCTCTCTCATACTCTATCTGCTTCTTAACAATGCCGTAGCATCCACCTTACACCTAACAATGGAATACGGTACATGTGAACATTTTCTACTTAAGTCTAGATTTCCCTACCTTATTAGCGCTAAAACCTAACTATATTATATATGGCAAAAAATCATAAATTCTATCTATATGCATGGATCGCCCCCTGTGGGCAGACGTTCCATCTTGACGGGGAAGGTTGACTCTTACATGGGTGGAGTACAACCCTCTCCGCCGGATTGAGCGTCTCATGTTTAGGCGTAACAATATACCATGGAGATCCGACCTGCGGTGGATTATATCCCACAGGTATATCTCCCCCGTGGTGCGGATTGAGCTGCTGTAAAGAAAATGTATTTAAACGTGTGTAGAGCGGAAATAGTGTATTTGAGTAGGGGAGGGAGACGTGTTTGGTCGTGGGCAAAATATTTACAAAGGGCTGTATACAATGACGCCACCTGTGGGAAAGAAAAGAAAACATTATTTTTTTGTTATGTGTGTTCACCCCTTGTCATCGTCTGGGCGGTTGTTGGTTCTGGACCTAGACCTGGAGGGTATAAGAAAAGACCATTCATTATTTACTCCCATTAAAATACAGACCATATTCGTATATTAAAAAAACCTGGAGAGCACCCATTGTGGCGTGACTCTCCCTGCATACATAAATAAAGAACCATAACTATCGAGCACCCTGTATGGGAAATGGGTGTCCCATTTAAGATGTCGTAGCCGCAAGTGAAGCACACTCACGTGAAAGGTATAGACCGTTCTATTCGGGCTTACGCATTTGCGTAAGACCGCAGTCGGCAAATTATATATTGCCGTCCAGGCAATATCAATATGTTCCCCTCCCTGGGGCACGACCAAAGTAACCAACGGTGATCGTACTCTCTTTGTGTTTCTTCATTATTTATTCATTATACCTATGTCTTCGTGTTTCGTTCTTCTTTATGCATTATTTCAGACGTCTTCGTGTTTCTTTATTCTTTATTCATGATTGTATATACCTTCGTGTTTCTTTATTCCTTAATCATTAATTCATATGTTTTCGTGTTTCTTTATTCTTATTCATTATTTCATATGTCTTCGTGCTTCTTTATTCTTATTCATGATTTCATATACCTTCGTGTTTCTTTATTCCTTAATCATTATTTCATATGTTTTCGTGTTTATTTATTCTTATGCATTATTTCATACGTCTTCGTGCGTCTTTATTCTTATTCATGATCGCATATACCTTTGTGTTTCTTTATTCTTTATTCGTTATCCACCTGTGTGTGTGTGTGTGTGTACAGGACTTGCTTCCGCTATGAAACTATTACGTGTTCTTACATACTAAGGTGTGTCGTAAATTGCAAATCGTATGTGATACTCTCCGGGGGCATGGACAGAGGAGAACATCGGTGCCTCATACCTCGGCCCGGGAATCATATATATTCATTATTTCATTATCTCATTTCATTATTTCATTATTTCATTATTCCATTATTTCATTATTTCATTTTTTCATTATTCCATTTCATTATTTCATTATTTCATTTCATTATTACATTATTTCATTATTTCACTCGTCGTTTTTCTTTATTCTTATGTGCTATTTACCTGTGTTCGTGAACAGGATTTGCTTCCGCTATAAAGCTATTACCTATCCTTACAGACTAACGTCAAGTAAAAGGAGGTCGTCTTGGGAAGGAGGATCTATCCTTCCCGATGGGGAGTTGGTCACTGTCCCCATCGAAACGATCAAGCCTCCTCCCGCAGGTATAGCTTAGGCGACGTTAGGGCATAATGGGTATAACGGGCCCCACGCTTCGGGTGACAGGTTAGGTACATCCTCGAGCGCGGGCGCTTGCCCACCCTGACTCATCACTGCTATGACCTTTCGTCGTTCGTCAAAGTCTGTCAGGTCATGTCATGTCAAGGGCTATGTTGTCCCTTTGTCAATGGCAACTTTATCCATCTACCAATGTGCAAAAAAAAATGTGGTCACTCTCACAACCTTGACCAGGTGCGTATACCACATGGGTACAGTGTATAGTGAGCTATGTTTGTGTGGGGACCAATGTGTGCTATTGTTACGAGGGTCCGGGAGGGGGGGGGGTGGCACAGTGCGCAAACGTTGCGCCTAGCAAGCGGACTCCCAGCCAATGCAGTGCATTTCTTTTATTTTTGGTCACAGTTAGTAGGTGTAATAGGGATAAGGAAGGTATCTCCCATGTTATAAGGCATGTTGACATGTTATAATGTTATTTCTGGGCAATAGGATGGCTAGAATCGGAGGGTGCATGTGGTGCTAGTAGGACGTAGGAAGTAGTTAAATGGTGAGGAACAATTTACTGGAGGGGTATTAGTTATTTTCATGCAGGAAAATATAGTACATGCGGGTGAAAAATGAAAATAAATATATTGATATCACCATTGTTAGCAGGGGAATGTATTCTATAACCCACTGTTGGCTTTTATTTCCACAGTGTCTCATCTTAACACTTAGCTAAGAGAGATTTAGCTTGGTGCACACCTTTGGTAATGCATTAATACCAAGTGCCTTGCATGAACAAGGTAATGGGGAAAATGTGTAATATGTATCAGTGTGTTCTCTGTGTAAAAAGGGGGGGGGGGTTGACGTTGACCTGTTGTCAACGTTTGATCACGTCGATCTCTGCTTTCCCTGGTGTATAAGAAACCACTTGTGCTTATATACTAAAACTTATACACTAAAACTGGTCAGATTGTTATTAATAACTAGGTAATTCCCTATGCTATAAACACGTATTATTATTAATGGGGAATGGTATAGGGAATTAAGAATTGATCGTCATAACCTGCTAGTGGCATGCTGCTGTCAGCGTCCTGTCAAACTATAACATGGAGTAATATAAAGGTGGGCTGGACCTATATGTAACCACTCTCGATACAAAAATGTAGTGTGTTTAGTGTGAACATTCGCTCTCGAGGGTGTCCTTACGTTATCGGCACTGCCGATTGTCACTGTGTATTGAAAGACAGTTATAGGGGATTGTATGCTACACCTCTGTGTGCCGGGTTGATCTTAACAAATCGTAACATCTATGTATAAGGCACCTAAAATGTCGTCTCTGAGGGTTCAATTGAGTATCGCTCCCCATGGAGAAGGGGGGGGGGGGCGGTAGATAGTGTTTAAAACTATTATCCGTCGCTATGTGGATGTGTGGAGAGAATAATGAGTAACTACCTTAATCTGGGGGGTGAATATAAATGCGACACCTTTTGCAATGAGAAAAAAATCCCAAAAATATAAGTGTGTGAGCCTATCATCGGTGTGGGGGGGACAAGGGGATTGTGTCGGGGCATATGGTTGGACCATTGTATCGACCAGTCTTGCTCGATCCTGTCCGTACTAAATCGGTATTATAAAATAAGGTGTGCTTTGAAAGAAAACTAACAACTGACGTGGATGTCCATCTAGGGTCGTGGATGGGGGAACGCGCGTGTTTTCCTATAGCGGAAGGCGTGTTTTGCATAATGGTGTAGGAAAGATTAAGTATTGTCTGTAAAATGATCAAAAATATAAGGGGAATAGCGGACGTAGGCGCTCAGTGTGTGTCATGGAAAACAATGGCATTTTGTCATGATAAAGACAATCGCCGTGTTAGGTAAGGGGTGTGTGAGGAGATGAGTTCCATTATAAGGGTTGGGTTCACCCTATATGCAGTGTTGGGGGAATTAAACTTGTATCCGAGGCGGGATGGCATTTGAATCTCGCGCGTGGATGTGACGGGACGGCGTATGGAAATATAATGGCTGGTCGGGTCAGGTATCACCGAGGAGGAGTGACGGCTGAGATAAGATGTCATTGCGGAGCGTGAGATAACGCTTATCGGTGGGCGTGTAGCAAGTGAATACGCGGCGCTAATTGGTGACCGCGCACTCTAGGGGATTGGCGACTCGCGCGCGAAGCCGATTGGAGAAGAGCGCTGTGAGTGTGTGTAAACATTGCGGGTTTGTGGACATACGGCGACTTAAATGTCAAAGCGCACGTTTGGTCTAAGTACACGCTTGATGGGACGCGTACTGAATGTGTCATGCGGTATAGCCTGCGGATGACATTATTTGGGTGTGAGGGAATGAATGCGCGTAATTATAATGAAAAATTAAAGTATTTCCCTCTAGGGGGAAATATCATTAGGCCTATGCGGTCATCACCTCGTGTTCAAATGGTGCATTACTATGTTAAACTCTGTCTATCGCCCGTATTGTATTGGTAGCGTACTGAAAATGTATTTGAGGGCACGTTGAAGCTCGTCGCGTTTCTATGCGCGGGTGACATGTTGTGTTCAGTGTGTAGGAAAAATGTTTCCGTGGTCTTATCCCACTTACTTCGGGAAAATGAAAAAAATGTTATTTAACTGGGGAATAATTCCTTTCGTGGCGTGCACTGTATGGCGCTACTTCCTTACTGTTCGTATATTATCACAATGAGCTAAGGCTATTTGATAACCTGCATGATGGAAGTGAGACCTGTCACTTGTATGCCTGTAAATCCATGTGTCGATGTACACAGGATGTATTCCTGATGTGTATAAGTTGTTCGGGTATCCAAGTGCATACTTAGTGTTCTGAAGGAATAAAATCATTGGGCCTTTATTTACCGTTTCCTATTTAAAAATTTGGCGTTTTCTGCGTCCATGATGAATATTTATCCTACATTGTAAATGGGAATAGACTCTTTAACGTGTGACAAGTTACTATTCCACAAAACATAGGATACTCATGGACCATAGACGTAGGTGTTGCCTGAATCTATATATATCTGGCTGGATATTTATCCTAAACCTTGTTTGGGGGCAAGATTGTTTTAATGTAAAAATTTACAGTGCTTTAGCCCCACAAGATTGTAAAATACTTATGAGCCAGAATGCAACGCATATATACATAGAGTGATATGTATATACGTTGGAATTAGTGCTTAATAGAGAAATGCGAAGTGAAATTCGGCCAACCAATGATTGTAGCTACAAATTTGTGTGACTAATGGGTGTAAAGTATCGAGGGGCATCTATAGAAGGACTTGTGGTCCCATAGTAGCCTTGTGGCTTTCTTAAGTTATTCCTTTTAGTGATTATTGACTATAATTTCTTCGCATGGCAGACGATGATCAACAGCTCATAATTCAGCATCGGGATCATAAAAATGGAGCCCTGAGCGGCCAGTAAAGAGGTATAGCCCCACACAGGTGGAGGAGAAAAAAATAAGTATATAAAATGGAGTGTATAAGAACTGCAATAGCGCCGGATGTGGCCGCCTATTATTGGCTTCCCTGCTTCTCGTAAGCCGAGATGCTGTGTGCGCAATCCTCGCTTCCGGCATTGTGTATGGAGCGCGCATCACTGTCTATGAGCAGTTTGCAGTATTGAGTGTGAGAAGTGATTGAGATGTATTAAAGAAGGTAGCCTGGATTACAGTGTGTGGGAAATATAATCTACGTAAGTATAAGTTATCCTTATTCCAAGTGTCTCCTAATAGTGTGAGATCCTGATGTCCTGTAGAGCCTGATGCTCGGACGGTATGATAACCTGTGTAATTGTATCAAATTTATCTGGCCGTAGTGGTAGTAACCAACCTGTGTATTAGTGAGATCGTGTGCGGAATTGTATCGAATGTCGCTACACTATGTCATTAGTGTTAACACGCCTTGGCCTGTGCGGAAGGCCGCTAACCTGTGTTATTGTACGAATACATCTTTTCAGTTGCGGAAGGCCGCTAACCTGTGTTATTGTACGAATATCTCTGTGCATTTGCGGAAGGCCGCTAACCTTGTTTATTGTATGAATATCTCTCTGCAAGTGCGGAAGGCCTCTAACCTGTGTTATTGTAATAAGATCTCTTTGCATTTGCGGAAGGCCGCTAACCTGTGTTATTGTATGAATACATTTTTGTAAGTGTGGATGGCCTCTAACCTGTGTTATTGTAATAAGATCTCTTTGCATTTGCAGAAGGCCGCTAACCTGTGTTATTGTATGAATACATTTTTGTAAGTGTGGATGGCCGCTAACCTGTGTTATTGTAGATACTAGGCCACTGTGTGTGTGTAAGGCTGCTAACCTGTGCGATTGTGGTGTCCACGCAATGAATTGTAAACCGCGTATGGTAGCTTATGTGAAGCCAGTGTATGGTATAAATCTTATCAAAATATTATGGTAATGAGCGAAAGTGCTTTTAAAGAAAGTCACGATCTCTTCTAAGATGGATGTGGCTTTCGCGAGTTGTGAACCCGTGGGCTTGTGCGGATAGAATGTCTGCGCATCCTACCCTCTCTTGTAATAACTCTATTGTATACCTATCGCCATAAACGAAGAAGTATCTGTGGTGATACAGTAGTGTGTTAGTAATCGTGATCCTAAGGAAATGTAATCTTCAATCGGTCAACTCACGGGTGTATAGACCATTCTGATTTCTGTAATGTCATACGTATATAGGTATCGTGTGGAAGGATTCGTATGCCCTGTATCCTACTGTAAGGGATTGAATCTATCGTCGGTCAACGAAAGGACCTGGACTGTGTGTAAAAATGTTCGTTGTTCATGCTCCTGGTTTAACTAAAATGTGATTATTATGGAATGTATAGGCACTGACTATAAGTAAGTCTTGCCACGGTCTTACGGGTGGCCTTCATGTGAATGTACTGGAGCACGCCTGACTATGCAAGCATGGTCGTTGGCACGTGTCGCGTCTGGCCTGTCTGTCGCTATGGATGTGTTACTTGCTGACCCAATGTGCTGTGCTGGCAAAGTATGTCCGGTGGCGTGTGATTGACCTATGTTGTCAGCTGCTATGGAGACATGTGTTACATTGTTCCGACCTTTCTTAAAGTAGTGTTTGCAAACAGAATTCATTATCATAGAAAGACATGAGACATAATAAATACAACATGGTATACATTATTATATTGGTTATAACCAAACATGCAATCTTATAACTAGGACTCGTGTCTATGCACTGTGGGTAACTGTCGGTGACCGATAGTCGTGAGCATGGCTACCAGATGCCATAGCGCGGAAGGCGCTTGTTCTACTCGCACAGTCCTGGGTTTGATACGTGTGTGGTATAAATATATTTTAACGCCTTATTCGGGTGATTTAACGTTTTTGTTTCGTGGCTCTGTGGACTGGGTAAACGTGGAGATATGTGGAGTTGCTGCAGGCGCAGCGTGCCTCGACATGTCTTACCCTCTAATTATTGATAAATGGTGTGTTTTAAAATAAAAATTGGCCTTGGATTCTCGTTATGTGTGTTCCAATGCTAAGCCATAAGTCGTCTCTTATTGTGAGGCGTATCTCCTCTGCCCACGGATAGCTAAAGCAACTTTAGCGCCAGGGATCCACTCAGGGGCTTTATCCTGTTTACAGGGCGTTTGTAAGAGTGTGATTTTAGGCTTGAGCCGGTGTGGCTCGACTGGGGGTATACATGGTATATGCCTGTACACTAGTACGGCTTTTCAGCGTGCCTTAGGACCGTTGCTGGCCGGAATAGCCCTTAAGGTCCTAGGGTATAATGGAAGCGTGGGGATGGAAATGCTATTATGTGGCGAGGGAAAGTTATTTACGTGTGCACCGTTGCCAATGGCGGGCTGCGTGTGTGGCATGGCCGCGGTGGTCCCCTTCCTATTAGGAGTGGGCCATAGGGAATGGTCCTGTTGGCCATTCTTGGTAAAATGTTTGTAATAACCGCGTCCTGTGGGGTAGGTTTATATGTTAACAGTTCAAACGAAAGAAAGTGTGCTTGGAGCTGACGGAAATGTCGCCATAATTCGGCGTGTTGCAGGGTAATTGCCCCGGCCTGTTCCGCAATTCTAGGGTGGGCAGTGTTCACCCTCATGTGTGATAGGGGGCCGTGGAACTGCGTGGAGTGAATTATTTGGCTATGGGGGCGCAAGTGTATGTAGCGGTGGGCTTATGTGCACCGCGCTCCTGTATGTGGCAAAAAGGGAATACCCATCCTGTCTGTAATTACTAAGAGGATTGAGCTGGGTATGCGTCTGTGAATTGGGCGCATAGTCGCCTATATTCGGCAACGAGCTGTGTATGATGACTACGCAGTAGCGCATACTGCTTTCGTACGCATTGAACGGTTCGGTTTAAAGTAAGTGAATCGTGAACCACACTGATGCGGTGGTGGATCCTGTATGTTTTAATGTGTTTAAGATATAAAGCGCCATGAATAGTGTGTAAGTGTCGATGGGCTTTATAAGTAACGTTTTCCGCGCGGCATTGGGGGTGCGGAAATATCTAACCTGCGCGGCGGTAACCCTCTCTTGTATTGCCTGGATTTGCCATTGCACATTGCGCATTCGGCGCTGGCGGCTTCGTAATAGAAAAAAGAACAGTTCGGAATCCCTATTTGTGTGCCTATGGTGCACCCTCCCTTGTGTATTGGGTGCTTCGGCATGAGGTGCCATGGTGTAAAAGTATCTACCAACTGGTTGTAAACTCTCAAGGGGATCGTAAAAGAATAGTGTAAAATAATTGTTCCTATTTATGCAATTATAGGGATTACTACCGGCTATCTAAGCTGGTGGGGTAGTATTGTACCTACATGAGTGTAACCTCCTCTCTATTCTATGGGGGAAGTGAATGAAATGTTACTATTGCAAAGCTATTTGAGGTACCGGGGACCGAACCTGGTGGGCAACTAAATAATGTGGCCCCTATGTACCATATGGGGTGGGCGTAGCGAATTTGGGTGTCGTGAATGGCTGATTATTATTTAAGGGTGGCGTTAAGTAATTTAATCTCTATTAGGGCGGGCCTGGGTGGGTATAAAAATATTATTGGACCCGTACTTCAAAAATTTTTCCCAATTTTGGGTGGCGTTCGCCTGGCTAGTAAGAGGTTAAGTATAGGGATCTTTTCCGCAGAAGTACGTTGTATGTACCCCTTTAGGCGTTGTCTTATGACAACGTCACGGTACCGCGCGCTTCCACCATTTGTAGGGTACCTGAGAGGGTAGCCTCTACAAAGTGTATTAAAAGGGGTATGAAAGGAGAGTTGCTGAAGGCTGCTCGGGACTCTAGAGTGAAAAGATGTAGGTTGGGAGGATAAGGGCGTGAATGCAGCTCGATGGGCTAACACCCAATTGTACAAGCTGCGGGGATGGTCCTAAGGGATGGCAACAAGGGATAATTTACTAGGTGATGGCAGGAGTGGCTGCGCGACTGCCTGGATTCCTGCTGATGTTAGTTGACTGGCCGTGCTCCTAATGAGTATCGCGCATGTATGCAATGTAAGGTGACGCCTGTGGCTGACTACAGCAACAAATAGACAATTAACTAATTACTACTTTGGGATCCTACCGGGAAGTGAATTAAGGGGTAGGATCTTATTAATTAATTAAATAAATGAATTGAAAGACCAGTTAACTTATGGATTCTATTGTTTAATCTGTACTCCTGAAGTGGAGTACAAGGAAATAGTGCCGAGCAAATACTCGTGATCTTTACAATAGTAGGGGGATGTTTTACGTGTTGGTGTTACAGTTTGTGTAGGCTCACTAGACACTCACCTATCTGGATGTGGCAGCTACAAGCAGCGCCTCAGCACCTGAAGCACTTGTGAGAGACTGACCCGACTCCCCTCTCCTTCAGTGTTTTATAGAATCCGCCTGCCAATTTAGCATTAGTTGGCATTAGTTGCGGATTCTATAGGAAGTGAGGTGCTTGCCCTGGGTCATCGGAGGTCATCTCTACGCACTACGCCTGGTCTTGGTGTGAGCTTATGCGACGTGTGCCGCAGGCATCCGCGTGTAATTAGATGTATAATTTATAATTGTAGGTTTGTAGTAAATTTATAGTTATAGGTAAGGGATGGGAATGCATCCCTCGGATGCAACAATATGACCAGAGCAAACACGGTGAGGTAGGGTGAGTTTGGAGGGATAATTGTCACTTATATACTCATTTTGTTTTCAATAGTTTCGTTTTTTTTCTTTAAAAGTAGTGGTCAATAGACATTATTTTTGTAAAAACAGTCTTACCTTCACTAGTCGGAGACCTCGACGTTTCTTAAAACACACGTAAACTCACTGCATTATCATCATCATCATGGTCAAGCACTCGCATTAACATCATTGACAAATCTCAACTTTAACATACACCAAATGAAAAAATGACAAAACAACAAAATGGAAAATCCATGCTTCGATATCACCAAAAACGCAAAACATAAAACACACATTTTTTAAAACTGGAAAAGCTCATGTGTGAAATATAAAAATTCAAAAACATAAAACAGCCATTTTTAAAAAAAGTGTCATCAACAAAATAGAAAATCCATATCATCAAAAACGCAAAACTTGAAACAGACATTTTTAAAAACTGTAAATTGCAAATTGACAAATGACAATGTGTGATAATGTGAAAACGAAAAATCAGCCTATCAACAACATGATTTTTTAAATTAAAAAGAAACATCGTGTTCTGGTAAACCTTTGTTTTTATTTCATAACCATAGGGAATTGACAAAAGAAAATAGAATTCAAACACATTCCAATCCCTCACTCCTCAATTCCTTAATGTTCATGTCCATGCATTATCAACTTTCCTTTCATAGCACTCATCACAATCAGGGCTGCCATATTTTCACCCTCTGAGGCATCACAGCATGTGAAACGTTGTTTAGCTTTTTAGCCTACTTTCGATTTTTGCAAAAAATGAAAGTAGACTTATGAGATCAACACAGGGCGAAAAATAAAGTGTCTGTCTTTGTGTGTGTGCGTGTGTGTGTGTGTGAGTCTGCGTGTGTGTGTGTACTCTGAATGTCTGTCCCCTCCTATCTATTCGAACACGTTGAAACCGAATGGAACGAAATTTGGTACAGAGGTAGTACTAGCAAAGGGCACCTCAGTGTCATGTTTTAAATCGCCGCCATCTTGACGGAAACGTAATGGCGACCACACAAATGTTCAAAGCTTAAATCAAATTACGACTAACAAAATCATCCGATCTCTACCAAATTTTGCAACAACATACCTTTATGGAGGAAGCATCCTTTGACCAAAGTAATAGGTCATTAGCCTAATAGTTTGCGGATGGCGGTCATCTTTGTGTCAAAATCGATTCCCCCTATTAATTCAAACACGGTGAAACCGAATCGAACGAAATTCGGTACAGAGGTAACACTAGAAAAGGGCACCTCAGTGTCATGTTTCGTATTGCCGCCATCTTGAAAGAAACGTAATGGCGTCCACACAAATGTTCAAAGCTTAAATCAAATTACGACTAACCTAATCATCCGATCTCTACCAAATTTTGCAACAACATACCTTTATGGAGGGAGCATCCTTTGACCAATATAATAGGTCATTTGCCTAATAGTTTGCGGATGGCGGCCATCTTCGTGTCAAAATCGATTCCCCCTATTAATTCAAACACGGTGAAACCGAATGGAACGAAATTTGGTACAGAAGTAGTACTAGTAAAGGGCACCTCAGTGTCATGTTTTATATCGCCGCCATCTTGACGGAAACGTAATGGAGGCCACACAAATGTTCAAAGCTTAAATCAAATTACGACTAACTTAATCATCCGATCTCTACCAAATTTTGCAACAACATACCTTTATGGAGGAAGCATCCTTTGGCCAAAGTAATAGGTCATTAGCCTGATAGTTTGCGGATAGCGGTCATCTTTGTGTCAAAATCGATTCCCCCTATTAATTCAAACACGATGAAACCGAATGGAACGAAATTTGGTACAGAGGTAACACTAGCAAAGGGCACCTCAGTGTCATGTTTCATATTGCCGCCGTCTTGACAGAAACGTAATGGCGGCCACACAAATGTTCAAAGCTTAAATCAAATTACGACTAACCTAATCATCCGATCTCTACCAAATTTTTCAACAATATACCTTTATGGAGGGAGCATTCTTTGACCAATATAATAGGTCATTTGCCTGATAGTTTGCAGATGGCGGCCATCTTTGTGTCAGAATGGATTCCCCCAATTAATTCAAACACGGTGAAACCGAATGGAACGAAATTTGGTACAGAGGTAGCACTAGCAAAGGGCACCTCAGTGTCATGTTTTATATCGCCGCCATCTTGACGGAAACGTAATGGCGGTCACACAAATGTTCAAAGCTTAAATCAAATTACGACTAACCTAATCATCCGATCTCTACCAAATTTTGCAACAACATACCTTTATGGAGGAAGCATCCTTTGACCAAACTAATAGGTCATTAGCCTAATATTTTGTGGATGGCGGCCATCTTTGTGTGAAAATCAATTTCCCCTATCAATTCGAACACGGTGAAACCGAATGGAACGAAATTTGGTACAGAGGTTGCACTAGCAAAGGGCACCTCAGTGTCATGTTTTATATCGTCACCATCTTGACGGAAACGGAATGACGGCCACCCAAATGTCAAGAGATTAAATCAAATCAACGACCATCCCAATAATTTGATCTCTATCAGATTTTGCAACAACATGCCTTTTTGAGGAAAGCATCTTATGACTGACTACAAGGTCATCAGCCCAATAGTTTTCAAATAGCGGCCATGTATGTGTGCAAATCCATTCCCCATATCAATTCAAACACGCTGAAACCGAATTGAATGACATTTTTTTTACAGAGGTAGCACTAGCAAAGGGCACCTCATATTCATGTTTAATATCCCTATAGCACGTTGTATTTCGACAAGCTACTACAACCAACATTCAATTATACTCCTTGAAAAGGACAAAGAGTTATAACAATTCCCATGCATTTAGGAGAAAGTAGGCTATATGTTCTTTACTGAACATCTTGTTTCAATAACAATTTATTTGCCACATGTCTTAAACCAGGATTACTATGGCGATAAGAAAGGTCATGATCTTTGCATGCTTGATCCAAAAGATTAATGGGTACATCACCACGCTGCAAACGTTTTTCGAGGCGAGTTCCATTGCCACAAAAACGATAACCTGGAAGATGGATTTCAAAAGGTAAGTATTGAATCTGTCAATGACGCCATTGCCAGTACAGGTCTGGTATATCCTTTTCCATTGATGGTGAAAAGGTTTGGTCTTCCTCCTCCTCCTCTGTGGACGATGTTTGTGTTTGTTGTTTATGTTATTGCTTTTCCTCGCCATGACAACCGTGGAATGAATCAAGAAAGTCTTTACATGGACTTTTATGACCGTGATACAGTTTCACTAGCTGACAAGTCGCGCACTGACGCATAGAGGGTATTTTTGCCATGGCCACTTGCAATTCTCTCAACACAGGGTCTTGAGTCCATGATTTTGTTACATGTTTCCAGATTTCTTTCACCGCGTTGGCGGCCACATAATAAATGAACGACTTGGGCAGCGCCAAGAGCTCTTCTTTGGTAAAACTCTCTAGTTTCTTTTTGCATAAATGAACTTTCCAATGGCTTTGTCCGTAGCATTGCCTTTCTCCATTGTATCACGTGTTGTTGATGTTTACACGTCGCTTGTAGAAATCTCACTGGCGTCATTCACAGGTAAATCTTGAGTTATAATTTTATTTAACAATTCCCAGCAGGCATGAGTGGTTAACCAATGAAAGAGATGCCACGCAAGCGCTAGGGCTGTATGGGTAATATTGCCACAGGAACAATTAGTATCCATGAGCGTTTGGAGGGAGGGGCAACCCAGGTCCATGAGGTCGATACATTGACAGTAAGACGCCAAAATGGTTGCAACCATTCACGTTTTTCATTACCTTTCACAAATACCACATTGGCCGAGGACAAGTGTGCTTTCATGACCACGTCCAAATATTTATAGGAAATGGTTCCTTGATTCCAATCTAGTTGCATATGATTTTCAATCCACTGGGTTTGTTTACGATCTTTTTCACACAACAAATCAAAAACATGGGGCGGTTTAAATAGCAAATGCGTAGCTTGCGATATCCAAAACTTGGTACAATCGATAATGGCCACTTGTTTAAATATAAATTTGATGTCACCAATTTTAAACCCTTGGCAATCCACAATGAGTGTGCGCAACATATTGCCGCTTGCCTGAACCAAGTTCAACTGACGACTGACTAACCATTGGCCACTAAGGTGTGGTCATGACATGGACTTACCTAGCATGCTAGTTTGAAAAAAAATATAGGTTAGGGTAGAACAGGGGACAAGAAAAAAATAAGAATTTAAGAATTACATCATTTTATTATCATAACACGTCTTACAGGCTTTTGTCATTTTGGGATAAGGACGATACCAACTGATACAACAATATAGTCTCTTGTGTTTGTAACGTCCATAACACCGATGATGTCCCAATGTCTCTAAACTATGCGTTTTTGACGGTGAGCTGCTCGTCGAAGCATCGTTGACACCATACAGTCCACACGTATCGTAACTTGTTTTTTTTTCATCACTCAGAGGCACGAGTGAGGGATAGCTTGATTGACAGGGTATATTTCTCACCTGCATTCTGCATAGGTAGGGCCTGCGCTGATGTTCCTGCATGGGTTCATCGCCCTGCTGCCATTGGTCTATGATGATGGGACAAAAGGCACATTTCACTTCATCTCTAGTTTTTAAATAGTAGAATCCAGCGGCCGCCAAGTCTTGGGGGTTTATGAAAGGCACTGGCCATGTTGCAAAATTCTTGGAACGTTAAAACTCAGCAATTCTTCTAGGTTTGTGCCGTGTCTTGTGTGGGGTTTCGCCTAGGACACCAAGCTAGGCTCATCGGCGGGCTCTTGGTGTCCCCGCCCGGACCCCCACAGGAGTTACGAACTGCGCGCCACCTCCCTTTATATAAGGTGCAACTGCACCACATGACTACGAGAACTAAAAGTTCAAGCAGCCTTAACCTCCCTATGAAGGCTTCCAAAAAGATGGTATATTGGCTTTCACGGCCGGTGAATTAAAACTCAGCAATTCTTCTAGGTTTGTGCCGTGTCTTGTGTGGGGTTTCGCCTAGGGCACCAAGCTAGGCTCATCGGCGGGCTCTTGGTGTCCCCGCCCGGACCCCCACAGGAGTGACGAACTGCGCGCCACCTCCCTTTATATACCATCTTCTTGAAACGTTGTTCCTCAGAGTTTAAATTCATGGATGTGACTTCTCTTGTTGCTTTAAAGCAAGACATGACTGAGCGGCTTGACGTGGGTTGACCTGTTATTTATACACTCGCCACTTGGTTGGACAGTGGATAATAGTTGACGTGTTTGTGATGAATAATCAAACAGTAGGCTGTCGTATTGGCTCGTGCATTGTCATGCGTTTCAATATCTAGTCGAATGTCAATATTGGATGGCTTGATAGACTCTTCCAGATAAGAACAGTCAAAGACAATCATTGGCACCCTTGCCTTAAACGCTTGGGGTAGCAGCATGGGGCCGTTCCCTTTTTGATAATACGACCATCGAAATTTAGAAAACAAGTCGTACAGGGGGCCAAACTTATTTTTTGAAAAATCCAAATCCAGTCCTTCATAGGGAAACACAGCTCCATTGAGGAAAAGACGTGCATTTCTCAATTGCAAGTGATCAAATTGCGTGGCATCTTTGGTTTGTTGATACTTGCGATTCGTTTGAAAACCCACGATCATGTAGAGAGGTCTCTTTGTATAGCGAGCTGTTTTTACAGACCAACTGTGTTAGTTGGTGGTGGGCAATAGCGTGTAGTCATGGATTGCCCAGCTTCTAAATTCCATGGGTAGAAGCATATCTCTCTTTACCATCTTGAGTATGTCCAGTTTTTTGCTATCGTCAAGGGTCAAATGGGGCACTTTCCATAGCAAGCGTTGTAGTTGAATTTTTGAATCTATGGGTGCATTGTCAGCTCCCTTGAGTGCATTATTATCACTCCTGTCTCTCACCAGATAAAGCACTTGCCTTTCGTTGACCACAATGCGCTGGTGGTCTTCGGCAAAGCCTAAAATCAGTTTAAGAGGTAAATATACAGTAAAGGTCCAATCGGTGTGTACCATCCAGTCATTGGTCGAGTCAGGGCACCAACCCGCCATGCAAAGTGTTTTATCTTCTTCCTCACTGTAAGAGGGGTATAGTTTCATGACACTCGAAATACCCACATTTCGAATGCTATCCACCACGATATCGTTAATGACATTCCGCACCTCAGAAAAGAGAAAGGCCAAACCATGGTTGGCCAACTTGGATGTGGTGGGAGTAGAGCCATCGGCTTTCGTCAGCCGACCTTCGATCTGAATGACATTTTCATGCGGTAGGGTGTAAATATCTTGGTTGTTGATAACAAATTGAATTTCATCATTGTTATTGAGTCCAAGTATTTGAGCTTGATAGGAATGGAGATCAAGTCTTACCACTCCTGGATGCTCCTCGATGCGGTTCGCTACCTCTAGGATAGAATTGATTATGGGGGATGACGTAGTAACCCAAATGCTGTAAAATCTGCTTGTCCTGAGATGTTAACGTGTATTCACGTGGCAAACAACTAACACCATTCCTAGACGGTGTTTTTGCTTTATACACAAACTTCATAGTGGCTTTAGCACCAACTTGTAAGTCACTGGTGTGGTAGAATCTAGATCAATGAGTTGTTGCTCTCTATTGATCAGTCTTAATGTTATATTACTAATACTATCGACAGCCACAGAATGAAAAAGCACCACTGGAGGGTTTTCACGAATAATATAGCCATTGGGCGATGTCACAATAAAGTCATAAAGCGAATGCGATGGTTCTTGATTGGTGTACAATTGGCTAATAATATTACACGTTATCGACACATGATGGTCCTCAATGAATTTCAATTCATGACCCGATTCATGTTTCTTGTTGGGCTCCAACACGTGTGGTTTAAATCCTAGTAATGGACCAAAGGAATAGGGGCGTGTTTTAAAGTCAATTTTGAATGTGGAGAAAATACTGCAGCGACGAGTGTTGGTATTTCCTACAAGTTCAAACTTGCGGGATCCATCGATAAATGACTTTAAACCATAATCATTGATCAACACCACATAAATGTGTTCATAAATGTCATCGATCGTGTATCCACCAGAGTTCAGGGTGAGCACATAATCATCATAGTAAAACTTGTTGTTTACATTTTCACGTATGTTGTATATTCGATTGTACGTTTCAAGAGAAACAAGCCCCAAACCATAGGGTTTTTCACTCAATTCTATAGGCGGGTAAAAGTCTAGGCTGACTTCAGGTCCACGTCTATGCAGTGTAAACTTTTTACTTTCTGCCGACATACTGTTGGCGTTTTTGCTTATGCTGCGTCTTATATAAAAAAATTAAACACAAACGTCCACACTGTTGGCTGTTAAACTTTTGCTCATGTTTCACATTATAATATATCTTGATCCTGTTTCCAAAATAGGTCACCAGTTCCATGGGCGGGGGCAAATTCCCAAAACTGTCAAAGTACCATACGGTGGATCCCTCTTTGACATAAGCTACATAATGCGTTCCTGGTGTTCGGTGGTCATCCAATTTGACTACAGCACATTCCCGTTTCCAGGGTCGTGGGGGGTAATTGGTTTCGCATAAACACACCTCGAAAATGAGAAAGCTTTAGTTGTTTAGCATAGATTTCCACTTGCTGATGCGTCAGGGCATGTCTTGCTATGGCTGAGGTTATTTTTTTTTATTTCGAAATGGTGAAATCCCAAATCCTTGTTGATAAAAGTCAGGCTTTAAATTGACATTTCTAGCCCCCATTGCAATCGCTTCCATCGTTTCATTGCGTCGCTGACTTTCTTTGAGTTGTTGCTTGCCCTGCTGCGCGGCTTTAATGGTTTTCGCCACTGCACTGGCACCGCCCAAAAGTGAACCCCGAGCAGCCAAACCGGCAAATAAAGCAGGTAAAAATCCCGCTCGTTTGGGGACGGGAATCACTCGCTCTTGTTTTGAACCCTGTCGCCGACGTTTTGGAATAACATGTCTGTGTGCAGCTCGAAGGGCCTTCCTTATGTTCAATATAATATTGTTCTTTTTTGTCTTTCGCAACGGCTTTTCCACGAATGTCGTAAGCCCAGGCTTTGCCAAGGACAAAGTCCTTTTTTTAGTCTTTCTCACCACATACCTTTGTTTCACCATAATGATAATGACCGACAATCTTTCACATGAAAGTTTAAATCACAACTAACGTCAGATTGTTATTTCATAACTGTATATTCCAATTCCACATATAGTGGAAAATCGTTTATGGTTTTTCCCGCTTGCTTTTCATCCCATGTCAACATGAGGTGAAAGGATAATTCGTCACCTACATTGACCATTTCATGGTTATGGACCAACATCCTATGACCATTTATCTTTATTTGTAAATGGTTCTCATCAGGTATGGCATATTTAATGTGAATGGTTCCATCGTAGTGTAATCGATAGTGGCTTAAACCCGAAGCAAGCACATAGGTTAAGTGATGATCATGGACTAGCTGTAAATGGCTTTTGTCATTCACAGGTTTTTCATTTGTCAGATACACTAAAAATACAGATGGGATAAATTTATAAAGCCTTTTCATTTCATAGGTCACGTAACGCTTGGTACAGACATCGTCTTCAGTAGTGGAGTAGTGGCGCTTCTAACCCACCCATTTTATTTGTACCAGACTGAACAAGTTAAAATAATTAATATCTCTCGAACGCATGGTCCGATTTTGACAAATGACGTGTCATTGGACTCGGGCTGACGTCCTCTTTGCAGTGGACCACTCGTTATATTTTTGATTTTTTTTTTGAAAATTTTCGTTTTCGGGAATAGGTAATAGTTTGAAAACCAAACAGGATAGAACGTTGTGCCATGGCTCAAACGAATGGTCTTTATGACCTTTATTTTCTATAATGAAACCTATTTACTTTTATGTTTTTTTTGAAAACACTCGAATTTTGAAAATCCTATATTTTGGAAACTAGGAACTCTACAAAAACGTTTATTTGACATAAATGAAAGGTCCCTATGCCCTCTACCCCCGAAATAAATTTCAAGTCGCTAGAGCAAAAATTTGTGTGTAGTAGTGGGGTAAGGAGAGAGCTGCTCCACTTAGGAAGTTGTGAGACCCTGCGACCTTGGAATGGAAGGAGCCATGCTAGGAGGGCGTGCTTGGATTCGTTTTTTTCGTCTCGTCGTGCTCTTTACGGGAATGTACGTGTTGAAAAGGTGAAATGCTGGAAACACGGTTTTTTGGGGGAAAAACGTGATTTTAAACTTTTTGCTATATTTCGCGAACCAAGTATGCTAGAGGCATGTACGACGGGTCCAAGGACTCGGGGTGACGTCCTCTTTGCTATGGACCACTCGTTATATTTTAAAAAAAATTTGGAAACTCGATTTTGGGGTAAACACGTGTTTTTTGTGATTTTGCTATATCTCGCGAACCAATCATGCTAGAGACATGAACGAGGGGTCCAAGGACTCGGGGTGACGTCCTCTTTGCTATGGACGACTCGTTATAATTTTAAAAAAAAATTTGAGAAACGTGATTTTGGGGTAAACACGTGTTTTTTGTGATTTTTGCCGATATCTCACGAACCAATAACGCTAGAGACGTGTACGAGGTGTCCTAGGACTCGGGCTAACGCCCCCTTTCAAATGTGGGAGATATTTTTTCCAAAAAAAAATCACAAAGGGCCTAACGCCATACATGTTGAAAAAACGTTTTCTTTTTCTTTACCTGTTTATAATGTCCATGAAGCGTGGTGGTTGAGAGAGACGATACGGCTGGGTGTGTGTTTCAACAAACCTGTCGCTAACCACAAGGACCATGCTTAATAGAACAATCGCTATTTCGGCGGGTCGGTGTATGACAGAGCGAGCGTGCGTTTTCCTGATATTTTACCTTTAACGTGTAAACGGTGATGAGAACTTGGTTCTATGTTGATCGAAGCGAGTACAGAAAACAAACGAGCAGGAGGTGAAGGTCATTTGAGCTTATTGGAAGGCTCCGATCTGACTTGACAACAGGTGCAATGGAAAAAATGACCAAGACGCTTGAAGGTGAAATAATCTGACCATCGTGGTGGCAGGGGAGTGCGAAAGGCATGCACACACGTGTGAGATGGCATGTACGCTAAACCAGTGACATCCTGTCTTGCTTCGTACGTGACAAAATGCAAGTTCAGGTGAAATTTGATCTACCGCAGGTGTTCATCTTAGACGTCATCTGTCCACATGCGCGATAACTGTTAACAAGTTACATCCTGTTTTGCTTCGTACGTGACAAAATGCAAGTTCATGTGAAATTTGATCCGGCACAGGTGTTCGCCTGGGACGTTAGCTGTCCACGTGCACGATAAGAGAATGTTCAAAGCATGGGAAAAAAAAAAGATTATACATGCAACGTAGCATATATAAAGATATGTTGTTATCATTTCCACGCTCACTTAGGTGACTACCTTTGAACACACTGCGTTGCATGATACCCCTGGTCTAGTTTATCAGTTTTGGTGTTGGTGGAAAATACTTAACTTTGTTGTGGGGTAGGTATATATTTATATATTTATTGATTTTTATATAAATACATGCAATTATTTATTGATTAGGTAATTAATGATTTTATTTATTTATTTGTTTGCAGATAACGTGTATAGCCTACCTGTCGTGTGTCTGTGGGAAAGAGATTGGAAAAGAGAGAAAAACGGACAACTAGAAAAGGAAACCATTTCCACACTAGCCCACGAGACGGGAATATAGCAAAGCATTACACGTCAAGGTGAGATTTGTTTTATTAATATATAACCTGTTTGATTTTGTTTTGTTTATGAAAGGCATAAACTATATGGAATGGATATACTTATAGTGGTTTATTTTATTTCTTTTTAGATATTTGAAAAAAAAGGGTTCACTGCTACAGCAAATACAGTTGAAAACCAAGTGGCTTTAGAGTGGAACCATTGTCAAGCAGTCTACAGTTGAAGACTCAGGTGAGAGTGTTCTTTCAAAATAATGTCTTTTACTGCTGCGGATACGTTAACTTGGGTGCCCCTTGAGTCTTGTTTCAAATCACGTGTGTGCTCTGGCCGCGTGGTTAATGTTAGCAAAAGTTTGATTCCCAAAGAATTTTTAGAATCTTGTTTTGAAATTTTTAAAATTGAAATTTGTACAGCGCAAAGGTTGCATACGGCTTTAAAGGTGAATACAGAACTGGTGTGCGATTTCATATATAAAAAGAGGGATGTAGAGCATAAAGAGACATTTTATATTTGCAGTAAAATGCAAGAGCTATTCATAGCCCATAATTTGGAACAGTGGTATGAAACCCACGTGGTGAATGCCTTGCTATCAAAATTTGATAAACTGCAACAAGGACCGAGTGGTCTAGCCTTAGACAAAATTCATCATTTGCAAATCAACATTTGTCAATTCAACCCGTTGAATGCTGGGTCTAGCTTTATTGAAACGCCACCAGCAATAGCTTCGAAAAAGGCAGTGGTCAATATTGAGAACCATAACAATGATTGCTTTCTGTGGTCTGTGGCTGCCTAATTGCAGCCGGTACAACATCATGGTTGTCGACCGGGGAAGTACAAGGCCAAGTTTGAAGAATTGAAACAGACTTTAAATTTAACTCGAGTATCGTTCCCTATGGACTTAACCGAGATCCATAGGTTTGAACAAGATAACCAGGACTTTTCGTTCATGGTGTATGGCCGTGATGGTGATGAGATTGTGGGTCCTTTTTATGCCACAAAAGAACCGAAACGACACCACATTCATCTTTTATATTTATCTGTAGGAGAGGTGAATCACTATTGCCTAATTAAAAGCCTGAGTGGGTTGCTAAGCAGACAAGTGTCTAAGCACACTGGTGTAAAACATATTTGTGATCGATGCTTGCAATATTTTAAAACCCCTACGCTTTTGGAACGTCATAGGGTAGATTGTGTTTCTCAGGAAGTGGTGAGACTGATATTGCCACAAGGGGACAAGGCTGAGTTAAAGTTTAAGGACATTCATAAGCGTGACACTGTTCCCTATGTGGTATATGCAGATTTCGAAGCTCTCACTACACCCATGGCGGGATGTGAACCAGATCCCTCCATGAGCTCAACCACACCCATTCAAAAACATGAACCTTTTGCCATAGGATTTAATGTGGTGTGTGCCTATGACCCTACACAATCCGTTTACAAATACCGCGAGGGGCCAGATTGTGCCAGATGGTTCTTGGATGAACTTGTCAAGTTGGCTCATGATGTACAGGAATTACTGGACCACCCAGTACCCATGAGCCTATCTCCAGAACAGCAGCAGCAGTATGAGCATGCCACGACATGCCATATTTGCGAAAAGCCTATTTTAAATAGAGAGGAAAAAGTCAGAGACCACCCGCATTTTACAGGGGAGTTTCGTGGAGCTGCACATAGCAAATGTAACTTAAACTTTCCAGCTCCTCGTTTCATCGCTGTCTTTTTCCACAATCTGGCAAATTATGACATTCAGTTTTTGATTCGTGAATTGGGCCATGTCAACAAGGGCTCGTTTACCATTATTCCCCAAAACCATGAGCGTTTTACGGCCCTGACATGGTGGTTGAGCGACTTTAGCATTCGATTTTTGGATTCCTTTAAGTTTATGGCATCCTCGCTAGACAGCCTTGTGAATGGCTTGAATGAGGAGGAATTAAAAAATACTAGAATGCATTTTAATGATCCTGAGCAATTTCAGTTGTGCATTCGGAAAGGTATATTCCCGTATGATTTCTGCAACAGCTGGGACGTGTTAAAGCAAAGAAAACTCCCACCACAAGAGAAATTTTACTCGAAACTAACACGCAGTACCATTTCCGATGAAGACTATGCACATGCATGTCAAGTTTGGCGACTGTTTGGCATGAACACGCTAAGTGAATATGCTTTCCATTACCTAAAACTGGATGTATTGCTGCTCACTGATGTGTTTGAAAAATTCCGTAACTTGTGTCAACACATTTACGGTCTTGACCCGGCTCACTAATATACGAGTCCTGGGCTCTCGTTCGATGCCGCTTTGAAATACACTCAAGTGGAATTGGATTTACTCACTGATGTAGACATGGTTCTATTTTTTGAAAAGGGCATTCGTGGCGGCTTTGTGTCACTTAACCAACGCCATGCTGAAGCGAACAATGTCTACATGCCTGATTATTCACCAGACAAACCAGAATCGTACTTAATGTACTATGATGTGAATAATTTGTACGGTTACGCCATGAGTCAGCCTTTGCCCTATGGGAAGTTTGCTTGGCTGACAGACAAACAAGTGTCAGAATTTGATGTGATCAAGGCTAGCCAAGAAACAGGCTGTGGATATGTGCTAGAAGTGGATATTGAATATCCCTCATCCTTGTATGATGAACATGCCGATTTCCCATTCTGTCTTGAGCAAATGGTTCCCCCTGACAGTAAAGTGAAAATTGAAAAACTCATGGGCACACTTTACAACAAAAATCGGTATGTGCTACATATCCAAATGTTGGTGCAATGCCTCGCCCAAGGCTTGGTGTTGAAGAAAATCCACAGGGGTATTTCTTTTGCTCAAAAAGCATGGCTTGAGCCATACATGCGACTCAACACAGAGCACCGACAAATGGCAACACAGCAGTTTGATTTTTTTAAATTAATGAACAACTGCATCTATGGCAAGTCCATGGAGATTGTCCGCAAATACCGTGACATTAAATTGGTGAATGTCTGGGAGGGGCGGTGGGGTGCCCGGCGGTACATTGCCAAGCCAAATTTCAAATCGATCAAAATTATCGATGAGGATTTGGCTACTATTGAAATGAGTAAGACCAGCGTGACCATGGATAAGCCCATTTACTTGGGTCAAGTCATTTTAGACTTTTCTAAATCGGCAATGTATCGATTCCACTATGAGTTTGCCAAACGCCATTTTGAGGACGTTTCTCTTTTGTATATGGATACAGACTCATTCATTTACCACATTCGCCACTGCAACCCCTATGACGTCATGAGGCAACATAGTGACTGGTTCGACACCTCTTGTTATAGCGCTGACAACGTGCTTCAGCTGCCCATAAGAAACAAGAAGAAAATGGGCGTTTTAAAAGATGAATGCGGTGATTCCATTATGACGGAATTCGTAGGTTTGGCTTCAAAAATGTATGCTTATCGCACACTCGACTGTAAGGAAGCCAAAAGAGCAAAAGGTGTAGGTAGGGCAGTGGTAAAATCGCTACGTGTTGATGACTATCTAGCGGTTTTACGCACTGGCAAAGCTATGTCTCATACACAGTGCAGAATACAATCCAGCAACCATCATTTGTATATTGTGGAACAGAGAAAACGCACCCTCGCCTCCATGGATAACAAGCATGTGTGGGCTGATGACCTGCTCACTAGCCTGCCCTGGGGTTATGATAGCAACGAGGAGGAGGTGTGATTTCACTGTTTAATCGTTTATGGGACATGGCTTTTTGTAACTTGTAGATTTAGAATTTTGTAAATATTGGTTTCTGTCATTGTAAATAGTAGATTTTGTAAATAGTGACAATCCACTTGGACCTTTTGCTCTTTAAGAAGTTCTTTGCAAGTTTATTTTTTTATTTTTTTTGATTGGTGAACAGTTTGATTCCTTTAAGCTGTACAAAGTTTTTTAATTGTAAATATGAAATAAGTAAGATTTTTAGTAGCTTTTTTTTCTTTTTTTTGAAATGGTAAAATGGTAAACTAAAAAAAAAGTTCATTTGGGATGAGTGTGCATGTCGAGAATGTGCTTTTGGGAATAAATAAAGTGGTTGTGTTTGTTTCCAAAGACAGGTGTGAATGTATGAGTGGAGAGAGAAACTGATGTGTATGGTTGACCAGAGTAGACACGGTGAGGTAGGGTGGGTGGGTGGGGAGGGGGTAAATTGTTGCTTATATACTTATTTTGTTTTCAATAGTTTCGTTTTTTTTATTGAAATGTGGCAGTCAAAAGCCATTATTTTTGTAAAGACAGTCTTACCTGCAGTAGTCGTAGACCTTGACGTTTCTCCAAACACGCATCAGCACATTACAGTATTATCAAGGTCAAGCATTCGCATCAACATCATTGTCAAATCTCAACTTGCGACATACACCAAATGGAAAAATGTCAAAACAGAAAAATGGAAAATCCATGTTTCTATATCACCAAAAAACGCAAAACTTAAAACGGACATTTTAAAAAAACTGGAAATGACCATATGTGAAATATGAAAATTCCAAAACTTCAAACGGTCATTGTTTAAAAAGTGTCATCAGCAAAATGGAAAAATCCATATCATCAAAAACGTTAAACTTGAAACGAACGTTTTCAAAAACTGTAAATTGCAAATTGGCATAATGGCAATGTGTGAAATGTGAAAATGAGAAATCAGCCATCAACATCATGGTTTTAAAAAATAATTAAAACACAAAACATCGTGCTCTGGCAAACCTTTGTTTTTATTTCATAGTCATAGTGAATTGACAAAAGAAAAATAGAGTACAAACACATCCCAATTCCTCACTCCTCAATGTTTATGTCCATGCATCATCAACTTTCCTTTCATAGCACTCATGACAATTAGGGCTGCCATCCTTTCACCCACTGAGGCATCACTGGATGTGAAACGTTGTTTAGCTTTCTTTAATAACAATTTATCTGCCACATGACTTAAACCAGGATGACTATGGCGATAAGAAAGGTCATGTTCCTTGCATGCTTGATCCAAAAGATTAATGGGTACATCACCACGTTGTAAACGTTTTTCGAGACGAGTTCCAGGGCCACAAAAACGATAACCTGGAAGATGGATTTCGAAAGGTAGGTATTGAATCACGTTGTCAATGACGCCATTGCCAGTACAGGTCTGGCATATCCTTTTCCATCGAAGGTAAAAAGGTTTGGTCTTCCTCCTCCTCTGTGGACGATGTTTGTGTTTGTTGTTGTTGTTGCTTTTTCTCGCCATGACACCCGTGGAATGATTCAACAAAATCTTTACATGGACTTTTATGACCGTGATACAGTTTCACTAGCTGACAAGTCGCACACTGACGCATAGACGGTATTTTTGCCATGGCCACTTGCTTATGGTGATCGTAATCCGTACAGGGTTGCAATTCACTCAACACAGGGTCTTGAGTCCATGATTTTGGTACATGTTGCCAGATTTCTTTCACTGCGTTGGCGGCCACATAATAAATGAATGACTTGGGCAGCGCCAAGAGTTCCTCTTTGGTAAAACTGTCTAGTTTTTTTTTGCACACAAAGAACTTGCCGATGGCTTTGTCCGTAGCATTGCCTTTCTCCATGGTATCACGTGCTGTAGATGTTTACACGTCGCTTGTAGAAATCTCACTGGCGTCATTCACAGGTAAATCTTGAGTTATAATTTTGTTCAACAACTCCCAACAGGTATGGGTGGTTAACCAATGAAAGAGATGCCACGCATGCGATAGGGCTGTATGGGTAATGTTGCCACAGGAACAAGTATCCATGAGCGTTTGCAGGGAGGGGCAGCCCAACTCCATGAGGTCGATACATTGGCAGTAAGACGCCAAAAATGGTTGCAACCATTGACGTTTTTCATTACCTTTCACAAATACCACATTGGCCGAGGACAAGTGTGCTTTCATAACCACGTCCAAATATTTATAGGAAATGGCTCCCTGATTCCAGTCTAGTTGCCTATGATTTTCAATCCACTGGGTTTGTTTACGGTCTTTTTCACACAACAAATCAAAAGCATGGGGTGGTTTAAATAGCAAATGCGTAGCTTGCGATATCCAAAACGTGGTACAATCGATCATGGCCACTTGTTTAAATATAAATTTGTTGTCACCAATTTTAAACCCTTGGCAATCCACAATGAGTGTGCGCAACATGTTGACGCTTGCCTGGACCGAGTTCAACTGACGACTGACTGACGATCAGGTGTGATCATGTCATGGACTTACCTCCCATGCTAGTTTCAAATTGAGGTTAGGGTAGGACAGGGGGACATGGAAAAATTAGAATTTAAGAATTACATCATTTTATTATCATAACACGTTTTACAGGCTTTTCTCATTTTAGGATAAGGACGATAGCAACTGATACAACAATATAGTCTCTTGTGTTTGTAACGTCCATAACACCGATGATGTCCCAATGTCTCTAAACTAGGCGTTTTTGATGGTGAGCTGCTCACCGAAGCACCATGGATACCATACGGCCCACACGTATCGTAACTTGTTTTCTTTTCATCACCCAGAGTCACAAGTGAGGGATAGCTTGAATGACAGGATATATTTCCCACTTCCACTCTACGCAGGTAGGGGCAGGTGGGTGACCAGCGCTGATGTTCCTGCATTGTGATGGTCCCAATTTGTGACCAGAACGAAATAATTTTATATATTTTATTATTATTACTATTATTATTATCAATATTTTTTAAGTTTACATTTTACCTTTTATTAGTTATTATGTTAACTAATCTATTTATATCTATTATTATGCGGTAATGTAGAATATTATGGTAATTGAAAGGATTTGGAGCGATACACATTATATTTGAAATTAGTTTGACGCTTGACTGAATAGTATTTCTGAAGAAAATTCGAACAAGAGAAGAAAGAGGGTTGTTCACAGAAGGGCGGCATATTCACGGCTTCTTGGAAATGACATAAATGGACACTTATGTCTGTCACATCAAGTATTCTACCAATATACAAATCATACTAAGAAAAGATTCTAAGAAGACTTACCACTAACAATGCTGGGCCGATGAATGAATCCTTTGCAACTATATACAGAGGGTGGGCTAGACCTCCCGAGAAATACTACAAAGAAGTATTGTCATTGTTGATATATGAAAGGCGGGCTTATATCGCCTAGCGACTTCTGAAGAGGGGTCATACACGTGCTTTACCTGGGAACGTTATATATATATGACGGCCGCCCAAATGGAATTATTATTATTGAATTGCTGGAGAAGAGGGAAGATGCTGAGTGGAGAAGAAGAACTTGTAGCGAGATAGAATCTATAACGCAGTTCTAAACTAGACAGTTGACTATTAAGTATGTGAATTTGATAAGACATTCTGTCTCGTCAAACTGTGACATGGTTGTGTACGAGGCTATTGTCACAGGGATGATTTTTGGAATTTATTCCGTCATCCACATATAAATTAATTACTTTGAGGATGTTCAGGGCCATCTGGAACTCTCTACGCAACAATCCAACTACAAAGATCTTCAATGCGGTGAGCGATGTAAACAGTTATACTCCAGTCAAATCAGAAGGCTATCATGCTTATTAAATTCAATATATTCTATTCAATTAACTCAGTATACTCCAATTTCTAACCAAGAACCATAATATAAGTAAATTCAGTAGATTCTTTAATTTAAATTTATTATTATTATTTTTATCTTTAGTATTTTATATTTTTTTTTGCACTTATTGTTTTTATATATTAAATTCATTTTAAATTCAAATGCTTGACTGGTTTCCTTTAGTAGCTAGAAATTACTATAAGGCAACACCATACTCCTGAACTAATTATCGTAAGGTTAGATTACGTAAGTTTCACTACGGCTGGAGATAGGAATTTCGATGCTCTACCTCTGTGTAACCGAGGTTTAATATATTATTTTGATCATGATATATATAAATGATCTGGCGCCCTGGCAACACATATATTACACATTATGTACTTTTTTAGTGAAGCTGACAACAATACAGATACACTATTAGATTAATACACAATTAAATGTTTCATTTTGATAACCCAAATGTGGGCGATTATTTAAATAATGAGCTTTGCATATTAACTTTTATAATTAACTTTATTCTTATTAACAGTAATCAAGTTTAAATATCTCCCAAACCATTACAAATGACGCCCAACAGTGGAGCTTTCTTATTAATAGTCAATTAAAATATGAACAAAAAACCATTACAAATGGCGCCCAACGTGGGGATTTCTTATTAATAGTCAATTAAAATATGAACAAAAAACCCATTACAAATGGCGCCCAACGTGGGGCACGGAAACCTAACGATATTTACGGAAGGAGTGAGTGTTAATTCAGTGCAAATTGTCAGTGATTTTGGGGGAAAGTGAAATGAATTAGTGTATTATTAGTGATTGATTTTGGGGGAAAGTGAGGTGAATTTTGGAACGGTAAACTTTATACGGTGTACTTCGAGATGGCGGATGAGGAACAAAGGAAATTGAGGAGTAGGGGTAAAGGCGAGAAAGCTAATTATACGAAAGTTGATAGTGGTACTGAGGCTGAGAGTGTAGAGGATTATACCAAGATGTCGGAGGTAAATCTTGAGAGTAATCCTGAGAATAATCCCGAGGTTGACCCTGAGACGAATATAGAGGTACATCCTGAAATAAATCCTGAGACTAGTGGAGGGAAGGAGAAACAAAAGCCTTTGGATATTTCGGAAAATAAATTTGATGCGATCAAAGGAATGTTTCTGGAGATGAGTAGGCAAAATCAGGAGATGAATAGGCAAAGTAGGGAGATATGTAAGGCGATATACAAGAAGCTAGAAGATAGCAATAAGGAACATCAGGAGTGGATGGAGAACTCAGTTAGAGAACGTCAGAAGCGGATGAGGGAGAGAAGAGGTGAAAGTAGCTTAAATGGGGAAGAGCAGTTAGCGAAGATAGTAGGAGAAAGCATAGTAGAGTTGGTAGAGACGGTAGAGGATTGTGAAGTAGATGTGCAGTATTTAGAGACGAGTGTAGGTGAAAGTATGACAGGCATAGGTGAAAATAGCTTAGATGAGGAAGAGCAGTTAGCGAAGATAGTAGGAGAAAGCTTAGTAGAGTTGGTAGAGACGGTAGAGGATTGTGAAGTAGATGTGCAGTACTTAGAGACGAGTGTAGGTGAAAGTATGCCAGACATAGGTGAAAGTAGCTTAGATGAGGAAGAGCAGTTAGCGAAGATAGTAGGAGAAAGCACAGTAGAGTTGATAGAGACGGTAGAGGATTGTGAAGTAGATGTGCAGTATTTAGAGACGAGTGTAGGTGAAAGTATGCCAGACATAGGTGAAAGTAGCTTAAATGGGGAAGAGCAGTTAGCGAAGATAGTAGGAGAAAGCATAGTAGAGTTGGTAGAGACGGTAGAGGATTGTGAAGTAGATGTGCAGTATATAGAGACGAGTGTAGGTGAAAGTATGACAGACATAGGTGAAAGTAGCTTAGGTGAGGAACAGCAGTCAGCTGAGGTAGCGGAGATGATAGATGAAAGCTGGATACCTGTAGAAGAGATTATAGAACGTAGTAAGAAGGACGAGAAAAAGAAGATATTAAGATATGGATTAATAGAAAAAGAGAATAATTTGAAAGAAAGAGCGGAAGTATGTAAAACAAATAAAGTACTAAGCGCTCAAGAAATAGAAATGCAGAAAATCATATATGAAGTGATTAGGCAGACCAGGGAAGAATTCAAAGCCTGTATAGAGGAAGTTAATATGAAATTAACAGAGATAAAGAAGCGTGCGTTAAGTCATAGTCAGAAAGACATAAGTATTGAACAAGAAAAGCAGAAGACTGAGATAAGGAATTTCAAGAATGGGAAGAAAAAGCACAAGCAAAGCACGATGTTAGAGGAAATTATGGAGAGCGATAGTGGAGAAATGAAGGGAAGGTATGCAGGAAGAACTTTTAGAAGTAAAATGAAAGAGAAAAGGATTAAGGTGATAGAGGAAAGGGAAAATGGGATGGAAGAGAGAGAGAAAGATTATGAAGTGCAGTGGCGTGCCATAGAAGATAGAATAGGGGAAGTAATAGGGGCAAAGGCGAAATACAGTGTTAATATTGATAAATATAATACGGGGGAGGAAGAAACTATTGTAATGAGGAGAGAAGAGAGCGTAACTATAAATAAATATAGAAGCAAAGAAGAAGGTGATAAGAACTTAAAAATGCCAGATATAGTAGTTATGTAAGTCGGTATTACTATTTTGAGCGAACCGTATGACCTAAATATCCGTAATGATTTATTAAGTGAATTTATGGATGTATCTAAAGAATCTACCGTTATTAATTTTAACTCAGTGTTAAAATTACAAGTGTTAGGGGCGTGTATCGATACACTTTTTGACAGTGGCTGTCAGGTTTCTTGCATCTGTGCAGCATTTTATAATAATAGGAAGGAATATGGTATTAAAATTGAGGAAATTCCAATTAGAACTACTTTTGTGTTAACGGGGGCGGAAAGAAATCTCACATAATTTCTAAACAAGTGGTTGCAGAAATTTTAAAAGAAAGTAAGATTGGAACACAAGTATGTTTTTTTGATTCCAAATCTGATATATTCACTAATTATGGGTTCGGACAGGATGTCGCAACATTCTGCACAGCTATATTATAAGGAGGGTAGTGTTAAATTCAGATGAATGGGTGGAGATATGATCATGTCATTTAATAATTGAAGTAAGTTTTATGGTGGTTCTAAGAATAGATGTACGCTTGAGGAGGTATTAATGACTAAAGGAGTCGATATTTGTAGTGAGGTGGTGAGTGGTGAGATTGTTAGGGTATCTCGTGAGAGGGAACCTTGTTTTTTTTACATTTTTAGGCAGTATGATGACGAAGGATTATCTAGAGGATTCATTGCGTGAGGCTGCATTACAGAGTGCGTTAGAGTGTGATCGTGTGGATCGATTGTTGATCGTGTGGATCGAGTGTTGAAGGTGTTGTAAGAGAATTAGTATATATTTGAGAACCGTATTGGATTAGCTAATTGCTACGAACATTCATTATATGTACATGATCATAGTATTTTTGTAGGTCATCGCTACCCCGTGCCTTACAAATTTCAGGAAGCTGAGAGAAGGCAGATTGAAAGCATGTTGCAGAATAAAATTATAGAACCCTATATTAATTAACCCATATATTAATTCGTTAATGGTAGTTCCCAAATCAGAAAGGAAAGTAAAGCTATATTGTGATGCCCGTAATTTAAGTAGGCAGATAGAAAGCATACTGCAAGATACAATTATAGAACCCTATATTAGCCCATATATATATTAATTCGTTAAGGGTAGTTCCCAAGTCAGAAAGGAAAATAAAGCTATATTTTGATGCCCGTAATTTAATTAGGCAGATTTTGTTAACAGTTAATATTTCAGTAGCTAGGATAGTAATGCAAGGATTTAAAGGAAAGTCATTTTTTTGTACTGGAGAAATTAAATTTTATCGGTCATACGGATTCCGCGAAAGAGATGTAATCCTGAATAGAAAGAAGTATAGTTTTGAGAAATAATGTGAATAACTACGGGTGATAGAGAGGTCTAATCTTGAATAGAAAGAAGTATAATTTTGAGAAATAATGTGAACAACTACGGGTGATAAAGTGGTGTAATCTTGAATAGAAAGAAGTATAATTTTGAGAAAAAAGGTGAGTATCGACAGGTGATTAAGATGTGTAATCTTGAATAGAATGGAGTGTAATTGTGAGAAATAGGATCAGTAATTACGGTTAAAAAGGTGAGTAATCAGAAAATGCAGGAAAACGATTATATGGCACTTACAATGTGAGATCCTTAAGGAAATATGTGTCATGAGTAATAGAAGTGAAGTTGATGGTAAGTAAGGAAAGTCGCTGAATAATAAGTCAATGATTGTGGTCTGAACGAGCAGGTAATGGCGAGGGTTTTCATCAACCTATGATATTGTGTGTCTTGAAGAGCACAGAGGAAATATAATGCGTATTTTGTCGGCTATAAGCTTGTGTATTTGAGTGTGATATATATACATATGTGGGGTAATTTAGCGCACTGCATTTGCACTGAACGATGTTGCCTTAGGTAATACAAGCTAATAAAGTTTCATTTTTTCTATAATATGCCTGTGTTACTAGATAAATATAATTCCTGAGAGACTGGAGTAGATCTGGTGACTCGCATCACATACCAAGTGTTGTGAAGTGATAAAGTGAATTAATCAGTTGGCAGTCCCACCAACTAGCAATAGTGTATTCAGTTCGACACCAGGCTGAAAATTGAATTCTACGTCCTCAAGATATAAAGCAAAGGTGTATGCCACCCAAATATACATAAGTGCAACGATGACTTATGTCCAAAACAAGAATATAAAAGTGAAGGGTATTTTGATGTACATTGTTTACAGGTCGCTTTAATTATGTAAAGAAGAAAGAAAAAGACATTATGAACAGTGAATGACTGAAATGATGAGATTTAAAAATATATATACATAAAACTTGAAGGGTATAATTTTTTTGATGTTGGTAATTGCTTTGAAGGGTATAATAATGTCGATGTTTGTAATTTCTTTGTAGAGTATAATATTTTATATTTGTACAAGTGTTGAAGAGAAGTATGGTGATATGATTGTTGACATATACCATAATTCTCTGGGGCGAATATGTGATGGTCCCAATTTGTGACCAGAACGAAATAATTTTATATATTTTATTATTATTATTATTATTATTATTATCAATATTTTTTAAGTTTACATTTTACCTTTTATTAGTTATTATGTTAACTAATATATTTATATCTATTATTATGCGGTAATGTAGAATATTATGGTAATTGAAAGGATTTGGAGCGATACACATTATATTTGAAATTAGTTTGACGCTTGACTGAATAGTATTTCTGAAGAAAATTCGAACAAGAGAAGAAAGAGGGTTGTTCACAGAAGGGCGGCATATTCACGGCTTCTTGGAAATGACATAAATGGACACTTATGTCTGTCACATCAAGTATTCTACCAATATACAAATCATACTAAGAAAAGATTCTAAGAAGACTTACCACTAACAATGCTGGGCCGATGAATGAATCCTTTGCAACTATATACAGAGGGTGGGCTAGACCTCCCGAGAAATACTACAAAGAAGTATTGTCATTGTTGATATATGAAAGGCGGGCTTATATCGCCTAGCGACTTCTGAAGAGGGGTCATACACGTGCTTTACCTGGGAACGTTATATATATATATGACGGCCGCCCAAATGGAATTATTATTATTGAATTGCTGGAGAAGAGGGAAGATGCTGAGTGGAGCAGAAGAACTTGTAGCGAGATAGAATCTATAACGCAGTTCTAAACTAGACAGTTGACTATTAAGTATGTGAATTTGATAAGACATTCTGTCTCGTCAAACTGTGACATGGTTGTGTACGAGGCTATTGTCACAGGGATGATTTTTGGAATTTATTCCGTCATCCACATATAAATTAATTACTTTGAGGATGTTCAGGGCCATCTGGAACTCTCTACGCAACAATCCAACTACAAAGATCTTCAATGCGGTGAGCGATGTAAACAGTTATACTCCAGTCAAATCAGAAGGCTATCATGCTTATTAAATTCAATATATTCTATTCAATTAACTCAGTATACTCCAATTTCTAACCAAGAACCATAATATAAGTAAATTCAGTAGATTCTTTAATTTAAATTTATTATTATTATTTTTATCTTTAGTATTTTATATATTTTTTTTTGCACTTATTGCTTTTATATATTAAATTCATTTTAAATTCAAATGCTTGACTGGTTTCCTTTAGTAGCTAGAAATTACTATAAGGCAACACCATACTCCTGAACTAATTATCGTAAGGTTAGATTACGTAAGTTTCACTACGGCTGGAGATAGGAATTTCGATGCTCTACCTCTGTGTAACCGAGGTTTAATATATTATTTTGATCATGATATATATAAATGATCTGGCGCCCTGGCAACACATATATTACACATTATGTACTTTTTTAGTGAAGCTGACAACAATACAGATACACTATTAGATTAATACACAATTAAATGTTTCATTTTGATAACCCAAATGTGGGCGATTATTTAAATAATGAGCTTTGCATATTAACTTTTATAATTAACTTTATTCTTATTAACAGTAATCAAGTTTAAATATCTCCCAAACCATTACAAATGACGCCCAACAGTGGAGCTTTCTTATTAATAGTCAATTAAAATATGAACAAAAAACCATTACAGCATGGGTTCATCGCCCTCCTGCCATTGGTCTATGATGATGGGACAAAAGGCACATTTCACTTCATCTCTTGTTTTTAAATAGTAGAATCCAGCGGCCGCCAAGGCTTGAGGGTTTATGAAAGGCACTGGCCATGTGGCAAAAGTCTTGAAACGTTGTTCCTCAGAGTTTAAATTCATGGATGTGACGTCTCTTGAGGCTTTAAAGCAAGACATGACTGAGCGGCTTGACGTGGGATGACCTGTTATTTATACACTCGTCACTTGGTTGGATAGTGGATAATAGTTGACTTGTTTGTGATGAATAATCAAACAGTAGGCCGTCGTATTGGCTGGTACATTGTCATGCGTTTCAAAATCTGGTCGAATGTCGATATTGGACGGCTTGACAGACTCTTCCAGGTATGAACAGTCAAAAACAATCAGTGGTGCTCTTGCCTTAAACGCTTGGGGTAGTAGTATGGGGCCGTTCTCTTTTTGATAATACGACCATCGAAATTTAGAAAACAAGTCGTACAGGGGGCCAAACTTATTTTTTGAAAAATCCAAATCCAGTCCTTCATAGGGAAACACAGCTCCGTTGAGGAAAAGACGTGCATTTCTCAATTGCAGGTGATCAAATTGCGTGGCTTCTTTGGTTTGTTGATACTTGCGATTCGTTTGAAATCCCACGATCAGGTAGAGAGGTCTCTCTGCATAGCGAGCTGTTTTTACAGACCAACTGTGTGTGTTGGTGGTGGGCAATAGCGGATACTCATGGAGTGCCCAGCTTCTAAATTCCATGGGTAGAGGCATATCTCTCTTTACCATCTTGAGTATGTCCAGTTTTTTGCTATCTTCAAGGGTCACATGGGGAACTTTCCATAGCAAGCGTTGTAGTTGAATTTTTGAATCGATGGGGGCATTGTCGGCTCCCTTGAGTGCATTATTATCACTCCTGTCTCTCACTAGGTAAAGCACTTGCCTTGCGTTGACCACAATGCGTTGGTGATCTTCGGCAAAGCCTAAAATCAGTTTAAGAGGTAAATATCCAGTAAAGGTCCCATCGGTGTGTACCATCCAGGCATTGGTCGAGTCAGAACACCAACCTGCCATGCAAAGTGTTTTACCTTCTTCCTCACTATAAGAGGGGTATAGTTTCATGACACTGGAAATGCCCACATTTCGAGTGCTATCCACCACGATATCGTTAATGACATACCGCACTTCGGAAAACAGAAAGGCCAAACCATGGTTGGCCAACTTGGATGTGGTGGGTGTAGAGCCATCGGCTTCGGTGAGCCGACCTTCAATCTGAATGACACTTTCATGCGGTAGGGTGTAAATATCTTGGTTGTTGATAACAAATTGAATTTCATCATTGTTATTGAGTCCAGGTGTTTGAGCTTGATAGGAATGGAGATCAATTCTTACCACTCCTGGTTGCTCCTCGATGCGGTTCGCTATCTCTAGGATAGAATTCATTATGAGGATTGACGTGGTAACCCAAATGCTGTAAAATCTGCTTGCCTTGAGATGTTAACGTGTATTCACGTGGCAAACAACTAACACCATTCCTAGACGGTGTTGTTGCTTTATACACAAACTTCATTGTGGCTTTAGCACCAACTTGTAAGTCACCGGTGTGGTAGAATCTAGATCAATGAGTTGTTGATCTCTATTGATCAGTCTTAATGTTATATTACTAATACTATCGACAGCCACAGCATGAAAAAGCACCACTGGAGGGTTTTCACGAATAATATACCCATTGGGCGATGTCACAATAAAGTCATAAAGCGAATGCGATGGTTCTTGATTGGTGTACACTTGGCTAATAATATTACACGTCACCGACACATGATGGTCCTCAATGAATTTCACTTCATGGTCCGATTCATGTTTTTTGTTGGGCTCCAACACACGTGGTTTAAATCCTAGTAATGGGCCAATGGAATCGGGGTGTGTTTTAAAGTCAATGTTGAAGGTTGAGAAAATACTGCAGCGATGAGTGTTAGTATTGCCTACAAGTTCAAACTTGTGCGTTCCATTGAGAAATGACTTTAAACCATACTGATTGATCAACACCACATAAATGTGTTCATAAATATCATCGATCGTGTATCCACCAGAGTTCAGGGTGAGCACAGAATCATCATAGTAAAACTTGTTGTTCACATTTTCACGTATGTTGTATATTCGATTGTACGTTTCAAGAGAAACAAGTCCTAAACCATAGGGTTTTTCACTCAATTCGATAGGCGGGTAAAAGTCTAGGCTGACTTCAGGTCCACGTCCATGCACTGTAAACGTTTTACTTTCTGCCGACATACTGGTGGCGTTTTTGCTTATACTGCGTCTTATATAAAAAAATTAAACACAAACGTCCACACTGTTGGCTGTTAAACGTTTGCTCACGTTTCACATTATAATATATCTTGATCCTGTTTCCAAAATAGGTCACTAGTTCCATGGGCGGGGGCAAATTCCCAAAACTGTCAAAGTACCATACCATGGATCCCTCTTTGACATAAGCTACATAATGCGTTCCTGGTCCTCGGTGATCATCCAAATTGACAACAGCACATTCCTGTTTCCAGGGTCGTGGGGGTAATTGGTTTCGCATAAACACACCTCGAAAATGAGAAAGCTTTAGTTGTTTAGCATAGCTTTCCACTTGTTGATGCGTCAGGGCATGTCTCGCTATGGCTGAGGTTAATTTTTTTTTAATATTTCGAAATGGTGAAATCCCAAATCCTTGTTGATAAAAGGCTGGCTTTAAATTGGCATTTCTAGCCCCCATGGCAATCGCTTCCATCGTTTCATTGTGTCGCTGACTTTCTTTGAGTTGTTGCTTGCCCTGCTGCGCGGCTTTAATGGTTTTCGCCACTGCACTGGCACCGCCCAAAAGTGAGCCCAGAGCAGCCAAACCGGCAAATAATGCAGGTAAAAATCCCGCTCGTTTGGGGACGGGAATCACTCGCCCTTGGTTTGAAACCTGTCGCCGACGTTTTGGAATAACATGTCTCTGTGCTGCTCGAAGGGCTTTCCTTATGGTCAATACATTATTTTTTCTTTTTTTCTTTCGCAAGGGCTTGTCCACGAATGTTGTAAGCCCAGGCTTTGCCAAGGACAACGTCCTTTTTTTAGTCTTTCTCACTGCATACCTTTGTTTCACCATGATGATAATGACCAACAACCTTTCACAAGAAAGTTTAAATCACAACTAACGTTAGATGGTTATTTCATGGCTGTATATTCCAATTCCACATAAAGTGGGAAATCGTTTATGGTTTTTCCCGCTTGCTTTTCATCCCATGTCAACATGAGATAAAAGGATAATTCGTCACCTGCATTGACCATTTCATGGTCATGGACCAACATCCTATGACCATTTATCTTTATTTGTAAATGGTTCTCATCAGGTATGGCATATTTGATGTGAATGGTTCCATCATAGTGTAATCGATAGTGGCTTAAACCCGAAGCAAGCACATAGGTCAAGTGCTGATCATGGACTAGCGGTAAATGGTTTCTGTCATTCACAGGTTTTTCATTTGTCAGATACACTAAAAACACAGATGGGATAAATTTATAAAGCCTTTTCATTTCATGGGTCACGTAACGCTTGGTACAAACATCGTCTTCGTCTTGTGGGTCTTCCACGTGAATAATCCGATGGTGATTAGCGCTATAGCCATTCACCATAAGCTGGGGCACTTTGTCATAAAACTCATACACTTTATTATCCACATACTTTTTCGTAGTAACGTCTGTAGACACTTGAGGATGTTTTACATGGGTTAACCGCTTTCCCTTAAAGTCATAATCTCCCTGTTTTGTGCGTGGCACTACTGACCTATCCACATAGTGTTTATTAGCAGGATCTGTTTCCTGTTTAGGATCATGTATGAGGACAGGCCTATCTTTGGCCATCAACGCACGTCCAAAGACATCCATCGTCAACCTGTAGTAGCAGTCTACTGTTTCTATGACAAGGTTCGGTGTCCTGTATATAGACAGCCGGCTAGCCTGTCTAAGCCTTAGTTGACATGAAGATTATTAAGCAGCAAGAGTCATTCCCCGTGGGGGACATGGTTTCCCATCTCTGTCCCACATCACGTGAACAACGCCATGGTTCACTGTTTCCATCTTCCATTCGCTGCATCATTGTGGGGCCTTCCGGCTGTGGAAAGACTAATCTTTTGCTAACGCTCATTACAGCGCCCAATGGTCTGCGTTTTCAAAATATTTATATTATTGCAAAATCTCTCTACCAACCCCTCTACGTGTTTCTGGATCAAGTCATGTCTGGATTACAAAAAGAGAATATGGGTTATTTTACATTTTCCATGCAAGAAAATGTGATTTCACCGGATGAGGTAAAGCCTGATTCACTCATGATTTTCGATGATGTATCCACTGAACGTCAAGGCATCATTCAAAGCTATTTCAGCATGGGTCGACACAAACATATCGATTGCTTCTATCTTGGGCAAACGTATTCTAAAATGTCCAAACAGTTAATTCGTGACAATGCCAATGTCATTGTTTTATTTCGTCAGGACGAGAGGAACAGTCGTCACATTTATAATGAACATGTGAATCCGGATATGACCTTTCAAATGTTTACAGAATTGTGTGCCAAGTGCTGGAACACTCAACGTCATGCCGGTTTAGTGATTGACAAACAAAGTGAACTCAACCAAGGACGGTATCGCTTAGGGTTTGATCATTTTATTGCTATTTAAGGCCTTGTCTCATTCCCCGGCAAGTCATTTGCCAAGACACCATGGCGTTAGCAGAGAGTCAATTAAAAAAGCATATTATTAGAGCAAAAAATACTATTCGCCAAAAGTTTCGTCAATTGAAACAATCACGTGCCAATCATGCTTTGTTTATTCAACAACATTTAGCACCTCCGCTAAAAGCCATGTTGAAACCCTCTTTCAAGCCATCTGAAACTCTACCCACCGTTTCACAAGCCACGCAGACGCTGCACGAGGACCCTGAGGAAGAGGAAGAGGAACAGGAAGATTTGACTAGTGTTAGTGAAGTTGAGGATGAGGAGGAACAAGTGTTTACGCCTCAAAAAAAGGCCGCACCCCTTGCAGAGTTTTTGAGAAAAAAGAAATCCTTGGCCATGGTCGATACACCTTGCCCTTCCAGGGCGTCTCCGTTTTCACAACTCTTGGCCACCCCTCAACATAAAGCACAACTGAAAACCATTTTAATAAAATATTATGGATCAACATTGGAACCCTATTTCACCGATCTATTTATTGGAAACACAGATACCACGTATGGTGTTCGCTATGAGGATGATAGTTTTAAAATTGGCGATTCATCCATTATTTTGCTCGTACTAAAGCTGTCATTAAAAACATCATATAGGTAAGAAACGGGTCATACTATACTTTCTGCTACCGAGTTTCAGCTACTTTTCAAGGTCACTCCCCCCGAGCATTGTCGGAGACTGCCGAAAGTTAACGATTGGATTAGGGGTGTGAGGCGGGTAACCTTCGGCAGTCTCCGGCAATGCTCGGGGGGAGTGACCTTGAAAAGTAGCTGAAACTCGGTAGCAGAAAGTATAGTATGACCCGTTTCTTACCTATATGAAAGTATTGCGGGTTAGTATGTGACGTCAGAGGGAGAGGTGGTGGGAGGGGGCAGAATCGGCATTACTCCCCTACTGTCTTCGTCTTGCGGTTCTTTCACGTGAATAATCCGATGGTGATTAGCGCTATAGCCATTCACTGTAAGCTGGGGCACTTTGTATAAAACTCATACACTTTGTTACCCACATACTTTTCTGTAGTAACGTCTGCAGACACTTGAGGATGTTTTACATGGGTTAACCGCTTTCGCTTAAAGTCATAATCTCCCTGTTTTGTGCGTGGCACTACTGACCTATCCACATAGTGTTTATTAGCAGGATCTGTTTCTTGTTTAGGATCATGTATGGGGACAGTCCTAGCTTTGGCCATCAACGCACGTCCAAAGACATCCATCGTCTACCTGTAGTACCAGTATACTGTTTCTATGACAAGGCTCGGTGTCCTGTATATAGACAGCCTGCTAGCCTGTCTAAGCCTTAGTTGATATGAAGATTATTAAGCAGCAAGAGTCATTCCCCGTGGGGGACATGGTTTTCCATCTCGGTCCCACATCACGCGAACAACGCCATGGTGCACTGTTTCCATCTTCCATTCGCTGCATCATTGTGGGATCTTCCGGTTGTGGAAAGACCAATCTTTTGCCAACACTCATTACAGCGCCCAACGGTCTGCGTTTTCAAAATATTTATATTTTTGCAAAATCTCTCTACCAACCCCTCTACGTGTTTCTGGATCAAGTCATGTCTGGATTACAAAAACAAAATATGGGTTATTTCACATTTTCCACGCAAGAAAATGTTATTTCACCGGATGAGCTAAACCTGATTCACTCATGATTTTCGATGATGTATCCACTGAACGTCAAGGCATTATTCAAAGCTATTTCAGCATGGGTCGACACAAACATATTGATTGCTTTTATCTCAGACAAACGTATTCTAAAATGTCCAAACAGTTGATTCGTGACAATGCCAATGTCATTTTGTTATTTCGCCAGGACGAGAGGAACAGTCGTCACATTTATAATGAACATGTGAATCTGGATATGACCTTTCAAATGTTTACTGAATTGTGTGGCAAGTGCTGGAACACTCAACGTCATGCCGGTTTAGGGATTTATAAACAAAGTGAACTCAACCAAGGACGATATCGCTTAGGGTTTCATCATTTTATTGCTATTTAAGGCCCTGTCTCATTCCCTCTCAAGTCATTTGTCAAGAAACCATGGCGTTAGCAGAGAGTCAATTGAAAAAGCATATTATTAGAGCAAAAATACTATTCGGCAAAAGTTTCGTCAATTGAAACGGTCACGTGCAGATCATGCCTTGTTATTCAACATCATTTAGCACCTCCACTAAAAGCCATGTTGAAACCCTCTTTCAAGCCATCTGAAACGCTACCCACCGTTTCACAAGCCACTCAGTCGCTGCACGGGGACCCTGAGGAAGGGGAACAGGAACAGGAAGATTTGAGCAGTGTTAGCGAAGTTGAGGATGACGAGGAACAAGTGTTTACGCCTCAAAAATAGGCCGCACACCTTGCAGAGTTTTTGAGAAAACAGAAATCCTTGGCCATGGTCGAAACACCTTGTCCTTCCAGATCGTCTCCGTTTTCACAAATCTTGGCCACCCCTCAAAATAAGGCTCAACTGAAAACCATTCTAATAAAATATTATGGATCAACACTAGAACCCTATCCCATTGATCTATTTATTGGAAACACAGATACCACGTATGGTGTTCGCTATGAGAATGATAGTTTTAAAATTGGGGATTCATCCATTAAATTTGCTCGTACTAAATCTGTCATTAAAAACATCAACTATAAATTGACGCCAGGACTGTTAAAGCTGCTCTTTTCTCGAACACCCTCATTCCATGATTATACGTCAGAGGTCCTTGGCAAATATAAATCCATTTTATTGGATACCCATGCCCACAAAAGACAGTATGATCCCGCTCAACAAGTGAATGCCAATATATCTCAAAAATATAAAACCATCATTGCAAAAATGTTTCCCACCAGTCAAAGTACTCGTCGTAAAGTGTCCGCTTCGGGAGTGACATTTAAACCATTAAAACCCCTTGTGGATGTTACCTAGTGGCACTATCCCAATAAACTCGTCCAGCGACTACAGCTGTTGCATGCTTCACGTCAAGGCGGTCATACTGGTCACGATTGGGAAATTCAAGAAATTGAGGAAGAACTTCGAAATGCCAAAATTATTGATTAAGCCCTCACCCATTAAAATGGGTATCGCTCACGAGTTGCATCGTCCAGCTAGACGTCACTATCAGCGACTCAAGGTGATTTCACAGGGTGTGGATGAACTTTGGCAAGCAGACTTGGTTGAAATGATTCCCTATGCTAACGTTAACGATGGTGTAAGCTATATGTTGACGGCCATTGATGTTTATTCCAAAATGGCGTTTGTTGAACCTGTGCTACGCAAGTCTGGTCCACTAGTCACTAAGGCCTTTCAACATATTATTCAACAATCCAAACGTCAACCTCAGTTGCTACAAACCGACCAGGGAAAATAATTTTTCAACAAGGATTTCTCTAATTTTCTCAAATCTAAGGATATTCACCATTACACCACGTACAGCAATCTCAAAGCCAGCTTGGTCGAGCAGTTTAACCGAACATTGAAAACCCATATGTGGAAAGCGTTTACCGCTCAGGGCAGTTATCGCTGGTTGGACATGTTACCTGAGCTAGTGTCACGTTACAATGACACCAAACATAGAACCTTTGGGACCAAGCCACGTCTCGTGACCAAAAATATTCAGCGACTGGATAAACTGTTTAACCCCATAAAAACAGCAGATCCTGAACGTCACCGACTGAAAATTGGGGATTTTTTTCGTGTGAGCAAATTTAAGTCTGCCTTCAATAAGGGCTTCACGCCTCAGTGAGGGACTGAACTATTTCGAATTCGTCAAGTCAACTTGGACAGTCCAGTCACCTATTTACTGCAAGACCTCAACCATCAACCCATAAAAGGTAGATTTTATCTCTATGAACTTCAGAAAACAGCATTTCCGAAACATTACCTCGTGGAAAAAGTGTTGAAACAAAAAGGGAATAAACTATATGTCAAATGGTTAGGATTTAACTCAACGTTTAATTCTTGGATCAATAAATTACATGTCGTGTGAACCTGTGTACTTTTTTATTTATTGAATTATGTTGTACAAGAGCCCTGTGTACAGCGCTCCGCGCTTCGTGCTTGCCCGTAAATGTTTCTCCTTCTCCCTCCACACCTACGTCTATCTCCTTCACTCCATGATGATATACAACTCGTTCAGCTATTGGCTGTCATGGGTTCCCCCACTCCTCTTCTCCAGCTCTCTGGCCCCGCCCCCTCACCACCCTGCAGTGGGTCACGTGATTTCCTGTTGTGTTATGGTTTCTCTCCTTTCCCCTCTCTCCCCCTTTCCTGTCTGCGGGGCCCCTGCCTGCTGCTGCTGCTCAGCTCGCCTGGCTAGCCGTTATCACCTTTTTACAGAGTTGCCACATGATTCCAACTGCTATCATACGATAGCAGTGTTGTCAGCTTGACTGACATTCCATTCTGTTTGCCGACTAGCCATGCCTCAAAAATATATTCTTTCCGTTCTGGCCGCCAGTCAGACATACATACAAAGCAAGTTCTGTTGTTGTCGACTAATTTTATTCGTCTTATAGCATTATGAATTTTGTCTGGTTACTGGTCAGTGTTTACCAACATGTTTAAAGATCGTCATGAGGGATTTTCGAAATATTCGCCTTCATTCATCTGTCATAGGGAAAAAATAAATAGCGAAAAGCGACCCCCTCGTTTTGCCGTACATCGCCCCGTCGAAATAGCCATTTTCAGTATCCACCATGGCCAATCATAGCCTCGTTGTAACATACGTCAAGCGCTACCTACTCTCAGTCTACAAACACGCTTTTATTTGAAAAATAAAATAAAATAAAAAAACTAGTTTTTTGTCCTAGAGATTTGACATTTATTTTCGTGGTAGAGGGGGTAGGGACCTTTCATTTATGTCAAACAAACTTATTTGTCAACGTATTAGTTTCCAAAATAGTAAAAATTCAAAATTTAAGGGTTTTCAAAAAATCTCAAAAAATAAAAAAAAAATATAAAAAATAAAGGTCATAGAGACCATTGGTTTGAACTATTGAACAACGTTCTATCATGTTTGGTTTTCTAACTATCGCCTACTTTTAAAATCATTTTTTTAAATAACGAGCGATCTATAGGAAAGAGGACGTCAGCTCGAGTCGAACGACACCTCATTTGTTAAAATCCGACCATCCGTTCGCCAATGATCACCAATGTTCGCGAGAAAGTAGGCTATCATTATTTTTTTCCTCCTACACCATTGAAACTTGCTGTCCGCCTAGAGGGCATACCCACCTTTCATTAACGTCAAACAAACTTTTTTCCAATTCACCGTTTCCAAATTAGCGCCAATCCAAAAAACAAACATTTTCATTTTTTTTAAATATCATCACACATGCTTAGCCAAGAGAACGTCATCCCAACGCCAACAATACCTCGTTCGTTAAAATCCGACCACGCGTTCGGGAGATATCGGCAAAGTTTATATGAAAGTAGGCGACTAAGCAGAACCCCCATTCTAGCACTACTGCACAGTTTTAGTCCTAGAGGCTTGACATTTATTTTGCGGGTAGTGGGGTCAGGGCCATTCATTTATGTCAAACAATTTTTTTTGTAAATTTCCTAGTTTCCAAAATATAAGAATTTCAAAATTGGACTGTTTTCAAAAAAAAACATAAAAAAAAGTTTTATTATAAAAAATAAAGGACATAAAGACCATTCGTTTGAACCATGGTACAACGGTCTATCATGTTTGGTTTTCAAACTATCGCCTACTTTCAAAAACAAAAATTTTCATTTTTTTTTGAAAAATATAATACGTGGTCCGTAGGAAAGAGGACATCAGCCAGAGTCCAACGACACCTCATTTGTCAACATTCGGCCTTGGGTTCACGAGATATTGGCTTGGATTCACGCGGCGGCCATGACACTGGTTAGAACCCCTACCACTCCCCTACTGAGGTCCAGTCACTAGGCAATGTTTAGTCTCCCAAATGTCATGGAAGATTTCTGTCAACTTGCCAAAGTCCTATTCCCAGCCTGTTTCTATAGTTCCGCTACAATTGAGTCTTCACCTGATGCTTTGTTGTTTTTCAAGGACTTGATGATGTCTATCACTTCTTCTTTGGTTGGTGGTTGAGAGTTTGGGTGCCTGATGGTGTCTTGATAAGTGAAGAATGTGTCAGGTGATTCACAGTTAAGGAGATTCTCTAAGAACTTGGCCAGAAGGTGGTAATTGTCCATATCATTATAGGCTATCTGTCCATCCGGTCCTCTGAAGTGGAGGCTGGGAGGATTATAACGGCTGAGGTTCCATTTAAAGCCTCTGTAGAAATTTCTGGAGTTGTTCTTCTTGAAATTGTCATCCAACTGAGTCAGTTGGTCCTTTGTGAACTGCCGTTTTACTTGTCGGATGATCCTGGCAGTTAACGTTCGTTGCTCTATGAACTTATCCCTGTTGTTTTGTGTCTTCTGGGAGTTCCACTTAAGCCAGGCTGCTTGTTTCTGTGTCACCGCTTCATCACAGGTAGTCGTCCACCAGGCTTGCTTCTTCTGCTTCAGTAATGGCGCAATCTCCGTGGCAACTTTCACTAGGTTCTCCCTCACTTCATCCCAGGTTTTACATTCCAGGGTTTCCATTTTCTCCGTGAACTGGTTGCAATTTGAAAGTTTTTCTAAATCAAACTTAGTAAGTTTGTGTGACTTTGTTTTTTTAGTATTCTGAGGTAGAAATCTTAGCTTGACCTTGGAGAGATACTGGTCGGAGTCCAAATTTGCTCCTCTTAACACTCGAACATTCCGGATCTCTCTATGGGACTTCTTTGAGATGGCAACATGGTCTATTTGGAATTCTCCCAAGAGACAGTTAGGTGATGTCCTGGTCTTTTGCTTCCTTGGCAGTCTCTTGAAAGCCGTTGACTTCATTACCAAGTTGAAGGCCTTACAAAGTCCTACTAGGCGCTCTCCATTCCTATTTGTCCTTGTGTGGGCGGGGAAATCTCCCGCAAGGTCTCTATACTTGCGTCCTTTCCCTAGCTGGGCGTTGAAGTCACCGAGTAAGATGATTGTATGACGCTCTGGGACCTGGCATTTGATGTCCTCTAGTTCTTCCCAAAACTTGTCAGTATTTTGAGGGTTACGCTTATTGTCCTCATTGATGAGTGCATGGATATTTACTACAGTGTAGACCTTGTTTGTGCACCGGAAGGTTATTTAAGACACTCGACTATTGAGTGAGCTGAAGTCAATAACTACTGAATCCAGTATCTTATGGCTTACAATAAAACCAGTCCCCTGGTGTGGTACGTTCTTCATTCTCCTACGTCCTACCTTTCCTTTGAAAATACGGTAGCCCTGGGAGTCAAAGGCATGTTCATCAGTATATCTAGTTTCCTGTATTGCTGTGAGCAGTATCTTGTGATTAGTCAAAGTGCCTGTTAAATGCTTCAGTTTGCCTATCTTAAGTAGCGAGTTGATGTTCAGTGTGGCGAAGTAGTTCTGTTGTTTATGTCTGAGCTTGTTGTTAGTGGTTCCAGAACGCTCCGGCCCGTCCTTAAAGCATGTTGGTGTGGGCTCCCCAGACTCCAAAGGCCCACTAACACCACCGACAGCGGAGGTGGATTTGATACCACCTGGGGTAGTTAATTCCATAACTTGACTTGATTATTATAAGTTTCAAAACTATTATTATTAATATTTCAGAAAATTAAAATAATAATAATAATTATTATTATTATTAAATCATTATTATTATTATTATTATTATTATTATTATTATTATTATTATTATTATTATTATTATTATTATTATTTCCAAAATGGAATTAGCCTCACAAAACAATTCGAGTAACGATCAAGCTCGAATTCTGAAATAGGAAAATATCCATTCCTCAATCTAAAGAAATTTTACTATTAACAGATCCGACGGCTGATGACCGCGATTAGAAAAATGACAAAATCAATCTTATATTCTCATGATGCTTGTCCATAGATTCAAACCATCGAATCCATATATCTGAACACAGGAAATGTCCAGACCTAGGCCTCCAATGCCTCGAAGCCTAATTTTCGACAGCAAATTATAAAATAAAAATATGTGTTGATAAATCTGTAGGAATGGAGAATTCCGAATGACTAAGCATAAGAATAATTCAAATGTAGCTTACATTCTTGTAGATGTCTTCGATCCCATTTGGACCCGTACCTAATTCCTGGTATGGGTCTCCATTTTCTACCCGCAATATGTCTAGCAAGACATAACGGCTAGATTCTTCGTTATCTCGACATAATCTTGAAGAATACTGTTCATGTTGAAAGCTCTAATAGCTGGAGCTATGATCATGAAAGGGACTTGATCTTTAAGATCCATGGTAAAGATACCAGACGTAACATAGACGCAACAGTGACACATTCAGTAGGATATCAATACTCTTACAATCTTATTCAGCTGTGGTAAAAGATCTGATGTTCTTGCTGTCCCTGGGTGGAGTTATGCATTCCCCAGACAGCGCTAGGCACAGCTGGTCCCAATGTCGGCTAAGTGATCTTACCAAGCAAGAATGGTATTTAATAAAGTACTGATATGATGTCGTGGTTGTTCTTTCTGTTACCAAGTCAAAGCTTGCCTCTGGTAGTTGGAAGTAAAAATACTCCAAAATAATTGAAAGTGGATTGTGTAGACTAAGTCTACCATATGTCCGTCTGCAGTTGGATTTTACCAAGTGTTGACTGCATGATAATGTCTATCACTTGAAATGTTACCTTCGAAAAATAAACTATGTTCCACTGTCTTGAAAAAATAAACAACACCTTCAACCATTACTTGGTCCAATATTTTAAGTATAAAGTAACGTAGCACCAGTAACCATGTACTGTTTAAAGATTCACCCGGCGAACTATTAGCGTGAGTTTAGCGACCATGCGCTTCGAAGAACTGACTACGAAGGTTCAGCGACCAAGCGCTGCGAAGAAGTGAATTATACACGAAGATTCAGCGACCATGAGCTGTGAAAAAGTGAATATTGAGTGCTGCTGGACCCGTAATTTATACTGTACTGAGCTCTCCTCTGACGTCACTGCGGAGTAAGTCCTCTATCATTAAACTGCTCATATCTCGGCTTCTACTGATCCGATTTTCTTCTGATATGGCTCATTCTTCTTCTATTTCCCGTGCCAGTAAAATGGTATGCCTTCAAAGATTCTATCAAATCGGGAAATATTTAATCAAAAATATAGCCTCGATTATGACGCGGCACGCGTCACTAATTTCTGTTGCCTGCATATTCCTTCGATTCTAATCTAGGACAAATGTCGCGCGCTATTCAAACCTTCCGCCTGAGACATAGGATATGTGCCTGTGATCCCCAATCTGCACAAGTGGATTTAGGCACAGTATATTCTAATGAATGCCACTTATCACTTAAAAGATAATTGCATTAATTGGGTGTTAGTGACGTCTTTGCAACACGCGCCTTTCAGGCGCAATGCACCCAAACTCGGGAGTAGCAAAGGCGCACCCGACGGAGGATTAAACTGCTATGTACAGTATTTCCAGATGAATAAACGCCCATGTGATAAGTGACTTTCACACTTCTTAGCCCCATTCTACATCCATGCCCTTAATCAAATCTGATTCCTCCTTCTCCTATTGGTTCCATATATTACACATTACAATGGGTTACATTTTACACACATGTACTAAAATAACTTTGATTTCGGGGCGAACCTGGTTAATAATTTCGGGGCTGGGGCTAGTGGAGTTTGGTGCAAGTTTGGACTGCCCTATGTAGTGACTGACTAACCGGCTTCTCAATATGGGGTGACAATTTAAACTTTTAGGGGGAACTATCCCTACTCCCCTCTCCTGGATACGAACTACTACTTGATCTGTTCTCGGCCATTGCAGCGCACAGATGTTTGGTTCCTTAGTTTAGGGGCTGCAACAACGAAGCCATGTAGCCCCGTGTACTTTGGGTGTGTCTAGAATCTATCTGATAAACGGCGTTAATTTTGATGGCTGTATTAGTGTGTGTTATCTGTTTTAATTCAAGTAAGGACAGCAGACAATGATTTCAAGTAGTTCCTACTTTTGCTACCAAATGCTACCGTCCACGACACCTAGCTTGCGGACTTGGTGACTAGATGACATCACAGTCAGCACTTGGCGGCGAACGTTGGAACTAATATAGCGTTATCAAATATTCTAACCTACACATTTTGGCTTCACACAAGTGTAGTTAGTGGAAGGTTCTTTTTCATGCCATAAATCCATGACATGGGACAGCCGGCTTTACTTTCTCTGAGGGATTTTAAACGCTCTTCAAAAATCCGACGTCTTTGGCCGGGTTTGAATCCGCGTCCTTGGGCATAGAAGCTCAGCATGCTACCAACTACGTCACCGAAGCCAAACGCACAGAAGTTAAATATGAGTCAAACTCCTTTAGCAAATGAATACCGGTAACGTAATTCACATGTAAAGTAAATGGTTCCGTGGATTATCACAACAGAGTAGACAAGTCTACTTGCAAATAGCATCACCACGAACAGCTGGAATGTCGAACTAAATTGTAGAGTTTATTTCTAAAGTGACATAAATCCAAAATTGACGGATTTTCGGTTTATTTCCTTTCAAAAGTAAGTTTATAGGTTCTTTCAGTGTACAGCAAAGGTTCTAAGTCTCTATACGTCGTATATCACATATTAACAGATATCTAAAAACTAAGTTTATTTGCAAAGTGACGCAACTCCAAAGTGTATTTATTTTCAATGTGTCTTATATCCATGTTGACCAATCTGATGGCTCCCTGGACAGGCCATGGCTAACTTTGCAGAATATGTAGAGCATCAGGTTGTGTTTAAACCATTTTAATGTTCATACATGTCATTCAAAGCGTATGTCAATATATGATTTATTTCCAAACCGTCCTAACTCCAACTTCTAGGAGACGATAACCACCATTTCCATTGATTGGAGATTTTTAAAACACTCTGTCAGGATGTGCATGAAAGTAATGAAGGAAATTACCTTACATTTATAATTGCTACCCCCCCTTTACAGCATTGGTGGACGGCACTGGCCAGCAGCACGTCGGTTACTCGATAACCAACGCTTTGCTTACCAGAAAGGGACGAGTACGGGAAACGTGGATGGGCCAACTTACCTGTATTCAGGGGTCCGGGTCACTTCCGCAGCAACATCACCTCCAGATGACATGTCCCAACAGAAGAACTCCAAAGGAGTGGAAGGAAGATGGAGAAGGGGACAACACACACAGGCTATCGTACAAACATCCCCCAAAAACCAACGGAACTGCCGTCGGTGAAATAATGCCACAACCAAAGATTAAAAAAATAAAAAAAGGTTTAATATTAAAAATTTAAAGAACCTTCACCCAAACTGAACATGCATCAATCCACACAAAATTTACAAGAAGGCCAGATAGCGCCTAACATGCTTGCTTGCAAAAGCCAAGAAGAGGTAAGACTTAATTTAAAATAAAATAAAATTTAACAGCCCAAAGGTTAAAATAGCATTTACATGCACAACACAAAGAGAACGGGCTTGATAAATTGCAAGGAAATGCAATCACGATCCGACATGCAGATGTTGAGGCCATGCCAAAAAATTAAGGATTGAAATTAAATTAAACTTTAAAATAAAATAAAAATAAAATTGGATAGAAAATAAATAAATAAATGATATGCACGCCGGCGGAAAACACAAGGACATTACCAAAAATCACGAAATTAACATTAACAAGATTACATTAAAAAAAGATTAAGTTAATTCACAACACATCTGCTTTCGAGACCCGCGCCAAATGGACTGACAACGAGACCACAATGCATCACGGTAAACAAAAGATATGCCCACAGCAAAAACATGCCGGAACGAAATTACGGCAAACAACTAATAAGATTAAATTTAAACATTAGCGTAAAGAAAATGACGGCGGAAAATAATTAGGTCTAAATGCTATTACAATCGAGAAATGCACCGGATCATGAATAAATTACAATGTCAATCCCAAGATTGACAAAGGAATATAAATAATAATTTAAACGTAAAATAAATTGGAAATGTGTCTCCACAAGATACGAAGAAAAGAGCACAGAATTAAAATAAACCAGGAAACGTAATAAAAACAACAATAAAATAGGACCTATAAAACCAAAGAGGAACAGAAATAAAATATTACTATAAGAAGATATCGGAGCTCCATAGTAGTAAGTGTTTGCTACACTCCAAATATTGCATCATCATGACCAGAAATTGCGTAATCCTGATGACGTCATTCCTGATGACGTCATGGGTCCTTAGAGCGAGCACGTGGTCCAGGAGCGAGCATGTGCAGTGCACGTGTTAGCGTGGGAAGAGGTTGACCTTTTGGCTTGTTTGTGCGATGATGATAAAAAGTTAATGGGTGTTGACGTCATGGGGGTTGTTTATTAGGATTTTAACTGTCATCTGACACCCGTGCGACTGTGAGCATGTGTGCCAGTGCGAGCAATCCACACATGTGGTGTGCAGCTGTTATGTTTTTTTGCTCGCGATTGAACCCTCGTCGTATCGGCCCCGAACCTGATATCTCGCACTCGTAGTAATGCCCCCCTCTTTTCCTATAGCCTCATTATTTAAATAAAATACCAAAACAAAAGGTCATTCGCGGGTAGTGGGGTAGTGTATGTTCTCTTGCAAGTCGCGTGTGTGCTTGAATACGTATGGCTATGTTGGGAAAATGTTTGGTGGTGGGCGAGGACTAGGGTTGAGTGAGGGCTCGTTTAAATGCTATTTTTCCCGCTCTATTTGATGGTGAGGTAATTTTTTAAAATGGGTGGAATTTGGAAACGCAATTTGAGGTAAACGTGCGTTTTTGACATTTTGGCGAATTTAATGAGCTTGTAAGGCTAGAACGATGTGTTATTTAGGAATGGTGTGACGTCCTCTTTGCTATGAATGCGTGTCGGTATATATATATATTTTTTAAATTGTTGTTTTTGAAATTGGTGCTATTTTGGAAACGGTGAAGATGAGAGAAAAGTATGTTTGAAGTCAATGAAAGGTCCCTATGCCCTCTAGGCTGACAGCAAGTTTGAAGTGTGTAGGACAAAACAAAATGATAGCCTACTTTCTGGCGAACATTGGCGATGATTCGCGAACGCATGGTCGGATTTGAGCATATAGGGTGTCGTAGGACTTGTGGTGAACCACCCCTTGCTATGGACGGGAGTATATCCACCCCAAAATAAATCTACCCTTACCCGGAGGTTAAGTAGTGGTTATTTTTGTATGCATGCGCACTTGAGGGCTTTTGTAAGAGAGCGGAATTTTTAAATGATTCTTTATAGATGAGGCTTTATAAAAAAATTATAAAAAAAAACAAAAAACTAATAGGTCATTCGCTTTTTAGTATCTCGCTAACCAATAATGCGATTTAAACATATGGGGTGTCATAGGACTCGTAGTGAATTCTCCTTTTGTATGAATGAGGTATGTCAACCCCCAAAATAAAAACTACCCTTACCTGAGGTGAAAGAGCAATTTTTGTATGTATGCACACCGGTGGCTTTTGTCAAAAGGGCCTAACTACACATTTGTTAATATTTTCTGAACCCAGGATGGGATTTTGCCATAGGCAGTAACCTAGCACTTGGGATGACACCTCGTTTTTGAAAGTATGATTCATTTTTTTTTGTCAAAAGGGCCTAACTACACTTTTGTTAATATCTCGTGAACCAATCATGCTAGGGACTTGTATGAGGGGTCCTAGCACTTGGGGCGACGTCCCCCTTTATGGGGTGAAACTACCCCCCAAAATTGAAAACTCAATATCTTGGAAACTATGAACCCTAAAATTAGGCGTTATAGCTTTAAAAATAGGTGATGACATAGGCTTTTACCTGGATTGGTCATTTCACCCCTAAAACAGTAAATAGTCATGTTATGGGGAAAAAACGTGTTAAACACCTAAAAATGATAAATGAAACTAAGATCTTTTGTTTTTGAGGAAAAATAGCAGGGGGGGTGAAAACTCCCCCCAAATTGAAAAATCGATACCTTTGAAACTAAGAACCGTAAAATTATGTGTAATAGCTTAAAAAATTCGTTGTGACATAGGCTTTTACCTGGATAGATGATGTCACCCCTAAAACAGTAAATAGTGATTTTACAGTGGGGAAAAAGGTCTTAAACGGGTAAAAATGATAATTGAACCTAAGATCTTTTGTTTTTGATGAAAAATAGCACGGGGGTGAAAACTACCCCCAAATTGAAAAATCGATACCTTGGAAACTAAGAACCGTAAAATTATGTGTAATAGCTTAAAAAATTCGTTGTGACATAGGCTTTTACCTGGATAGATGATGTCACCCCTAAAACAGTAAATACTGATTTTACAGTGGGGAAAAAGGTCTTAAACGGGTAAAAATGATAATTGAACCTAAGATCTTTTGTTTTTCATGAAAAATAGTAGGGGGGTGAAAACTACTCTCAAATTGAAAAAATCGATATCTTGCAAACTAAGAACCCTAAAATTAGGTTTGAAAGTTGAATAATAGGTGATGACATACGCTTTTACCTCGATAGATTATTTCACTCATAAAACAGGGAATAGTAATGTTACAGGAGAAAAGGGTATTAAACACTTAAAAGCATAAGAGTTTTTTGAAACCATGCTTTTTAATGAATGTGTGTTTGGAGGATGACAGCTTGCAAATTAATTTTATTATTATTTTTATTATTATTATTATTATTTTTATTATTATTAGGTAATTATGGATTAATGTGTGTATAGCTAATGAATAAGGCTACAGAGTTGTATCAGGTGTTGTACAAATCAGGATGGCCAAACCGTTGCCATTCTCCCATGAATATACCCAAAAGAGCCAAAACGTTAAGGTTATCGACCTGAGATTTTATAAAACTAATTATCGGAGAGGGTGAAGTAAGGTGTTGTTTTGGACTGACAGTGGCTAACCCTTTCCCATGATTTATGAATTCACCCAAAATGTTTTACCTGACAAGACTGAGTGTACCTGTTGCAGCCTTTAGAAAATCGAACCCGGACCTGTGTGGTGACAGTCGAGTTATATTAATGATGCTTTTTGAACAAACACAGTCTTGCATACTATCGCTGGGTTGAATCTGCACAGAGACACTGGCTTTGTTTGTGTAATGAGTCTTGGTGATAAGAACACGAAGCTCTTGCCAGCAAGTTTCATATTACTCGTCTGCTTGATGGTGGACGTGATTCGCACCGTGTTAACGTACATGACTTGATAGTTGTTAGGTAAGGGTTGACAAGGCTCAATGAACCTTATTGCAACCTTAAGATGAATATGAATTTCTTGGTATAGTCGGGGTTGCAAGCCAAGGCCTTAGGGTAGACAACCAACTATGTTAAACACTACACTGTGAGATGGTCAAATGATAATGTAACAGAACATATAGAAAAGTTTTATGTAGTTTAACGAATTGACTAAGAGCCATACCATGAGAGGTATAGGTAATTGAAATTGAATCCTTAGCTGTTGACCCTACTACATGTAAGCTATAGCAATGCCCGCCTATAAGCTATCATGTTAGAAAAATAAATTTATGGGTTGTTTTAAACGGAGAATGATTGTGTTTACTGTGAAACACACATCTGAATTTAAAAATAGTTTATGCCCTACATGATGTTTGAACTCTCTTTTTATTTATACTTTAGACAAACGCTAACATAGTTGTAATTCAGAAGCCATGGGCTGCCTCCTTTCCAATCCTACACCGTACACTGAAGTTAAAGTTAATAATGATCACGTTACAGGCAGCCAGTTTCAAAGCCATGAGAAATAAGTGAACAAAGTATAAAATACTTGACCCAGTCGGGAAATCAACATGGTGTTGTTTCAAACAAAAGATAAGCGTTCTATAAACTTGACCACCAAGCTGTCCTATCGACCCCTAATTGTTTGGCTGATGGTGAAAAATAAAATTAAATGTAAACTATAACTAAAACAAACTACACATTTATAACTAGAAAAATGAAATGTAAGACAAAAGGATAACAGGACAAATAAAGGACAGAAGGAATAAATAATGCCCCTCAACCCTCAAGAATGTGGATTGATGAACTTGAAAGGAAGGAGAGCCATAAAAGGTAGATATGAAAGTAAAAGAGGAGAGGGTCCCGCTCCAGAGGTAATCGATAAAAAGGAGGAAAACTGGGCCCAGCTCAGGAATCCCTTGTGGTCGCAAACTTCCAAACTCATCAGCCGTAAGCCCCTGAGGGTGTAGGCATATCCAGGGTGCACCACAAGTGGTGGGCTACATACACCCTACCTTTAGTGTGGCTTGGGCAATAGGCAGGAAATAACATAAAAATAAAAAGAAGGCTGCCTCCTCACACAAGGAGGGTATCAGAAAAAATAAACAAGGGTCAATTAAGTCGGAAAATAAAGAGACTCCCTAAGCCTTGGATAGCCTAATAATGTCGGAGTCGGTAGAGAACAAGAGTTGACCAAGTGTGGTCGACAGGAAAGAAGACAGACAGGAGCCTAGCACAAGTCAGTGGGAACAATGACGGACTCAGCTGGGGCTCCATGGTCGTCAACCTACATTCCACTAGATGAAAGCCCTTGTTTGGGGGTGGTGGAAAATAAACAGCTCTTTTGTTTTAAATCACTGGCTTTAAGGACGGTAACAAATGGCATGCCTTTATAATGCAATACTGGCCCTAGGGGTATGCAAAATTGTATTAGGTACTCAGCTAATAATAGTGTACATCACCCCTTATTATTTTCCCTAATTACAGTACATGGGAATGATGACCATGATTTCCAAGCCTCTAAGTAAAACAAAAACAAATTATTTCCATTTCCAAACAGTTGGTGTGAGGTGAGGTGAGGTGAGTTTTCTAAACGTCAAACTCATGTGGATTTCCACTTTTACTCCAGGTAAATGCCATGTTTGCCCACAGACAAGTGCAAAGAAAATCGAAACATGTTATGTTTGGATCAATTCCTTACCTACATGACAACATGTACTCGAAAGAACAAGTAATGAGCATTCTATGTTAACAATAGAGAGATGCTTGCAAACTGCCAATGCTTAGAGCTCATTAGCGGCTTCTAAGAGAGATAAGGAGTACACTCACTTGAAAAACTAACAAGAGGAGTTTTCGATTTTCCCACAACATCCAATCTGAAAGTAAATATAAATGACTATGCACTTAAGTCCATAACCATCTCCTTACCATTCCTACCCTTCATAGTCAAAAGCACACATTAATACAGCCATCACAGTGACAGAGGTTATTTTTAAAATATCTAAATATCTGAGATTTATCTTGAAATTGACCAGAATTTTGTAAAATCCACTAAATTTACCGCAAATTTAGCAAATTCCACCAAATTTCAGCAAAATCCAACAAATCACTACCAGATTTATTGAAATGCCATTGAATTATTAAAGAATGGTTTGAACTAGCTCAAATTTATATAAAATTACCCGAATATTGATGAAAATTCACCAAATTCTACCAAATTTAGCCAAGAGGACTACAAAGCATGAAATTTAACCATTTTTTTAAATTCACAACATATACTCGAAAATTTTATAATATTCCCTTTACGTGTATGCTTTTTTAGTTGTTGTTTCGTTTCCCACACTCCCTGCAGACAAATACCTGAACATGACTTTCTGCTAGACTAGGAGCTCCACATTCGACATGATAGCTGAGTTTCATCTCCCATAAACTCGTCTCTGAGGTGGGTGCCAGAAAAGGCATCCAGCTGTAAAAACCACACCCTCACATAGACTTTCATAACTTCTTACGTTGAGGTTCATAACACTACGTTGAATGATTTATCGGTTTCCTTTTCACAATTCCTGTCTATACTTTCCTCTTGAAGGTTGCAAGATGCTTGCAAGGTTCCTAAAATGCAATTCAATTTAATAAATGCCTTAAGATGGTTTGATTTGTTTAATGATATGGTGTTAATACTATTTTTAGGTCTTGACTGGCTTTGCAATAAGAATTGACTAACCAAACATGAGTTACCTATGAGGGAAACATTTTGGCCACTATGTTGGCTATTGACCAGTGAGTTTAGCTGTTTATCATTTTTTTAAATCAGAAACAACAGAGGCTTAAACCTATAGATAAACCGTGTGACCATGTTTGTTAAACAAGACATTATACCAGAGACAATTAGGATACTTATGTAGAGTTTACCAAAAATAATGTTGTGTAACAGTAAATGCTAGTCAACAAACAGTTATACACTTCTAAAAAAAATCATCATACAATACCTGAGAGCTCTTCTAAAATTATTGATGTGTAACATGATTCCACTAACTTGCTATGTATTTTTTGGCTTGGGGGTGATTTTCAAGAAATGCAAATGGAACTGAAATGCAATACAAACGATGAGCGCGCCTGGTGGCTGAAATTGATACCACGACGTACTGTCGGTTATGTAGCTATGTGGAATGTATATCAAATATGGTTTACTTAAAGGTTTGGTGGTCCCATTAAAGGTATTCCTACAATAAATGATTTTCAAGTTGTCGTTCTGTGACGTGAAAATATTTATTATATGATATTTGCTAACAGGATATGCCACTGGAATTATTTTTCAAGTAGTTATTTTAATGACAACAGAGTTCACTGTTAATAACGGAGAGCCCTATGTGGAATGTAGGATAACATGTAACATAATATACGTGATATGTCACAACTGTAAGGCTTGTGATTTTTTAAAGATGCCTTTATACCTATATTAATCACCCAGTTTACAAGACTGATAACTGTAATGCTACGGAAAATCATAACAAACCAAAAAATGTGCATTGAAAAACCAAAAAGTGGTTGAGCAAATATACAGTCAACATGCAAAGAAAACAAGAAATATATACAAACTGTGTTAATTAATTTAATTCAAATATATATATATATTTACAATAGGTACACACACACACACACACACACACACACAGAGAGAATACGGCTCTTTTTTGTTCATGTTGTCCTGCTAGAGTTTTTAAATATAACACTTGCTGAACATTATTTTAGGGGATGGAGGTGTTGCTAGGTTGACCAATTACACAATAATACCAGCTTTACGAAGTTCATCTTCTATTTTTAACAGCTCTTCCTCATAACCAATATGACCAGCCTGTTTACAGGCATGCAAGAGCTGTAGACGTTCGACTAATATATTAGGATCGTTCCATTTGCTATTTTTTATGAATGGTTTCAAATACTCGGGAAGCAGTCCATCATTTTCACCATCAACATCATTATCATCCTCATCATTATAATCATCTTCATAATGATCATCATCATCCTCATCATCTTTACCATCATAATTTCCACCTGTGTCCACAGTCTGTTCAATGGTTTGAGTTCCCTTTGATAGTGTTGAAAGCTTCTTTTTAGATGTACTAGAGTGCTTCAACATTATGTTATTATTATCACCATCACCATCCTTTTCATCTTCCCCAACCAACTTCTTGATGGGGTATGTTGTCTCTGATAGAGTTGAGGGCTTTTGAGATGTGTGTGTGTGTCTGATCATGGGTTTTACTGGAGGTCTTAAAGGTTTCTCATTAAACAACTCGCTAACAGCATGAGTGCGTTGTAGTGTATTAAACCCGAGGTTAATATTATCTTGAGCAGCACTATTTTTTTCTTGGACTTGGTTTTTTGCTTCGGTTTGAGTTTTCCTTACATTTACACTAGCATGATTATTATGTTTACAATCATGACTGTTTGAAGAAAGTATGTCCAATTCTCTTGTCTTAAGCATTCCTCGACACTGTTTCGATCGTTGCTTTGAACAGCGCCAAATAACAGTTCCATTTTTATTGCTTCGTTTCACAATATATGAATATCCTTTATAGTATGCATAAGGCTTACCATACCTAGTCACTGATACTTCCATATCAACTGTCAAGCATAAACTAATTTCTAGTAAAGACAACTTGGTAATAACAACAATAGATTAATGTGGGAGCATATATAGATGCAAAAAGAGGGAGCAAAAGTGGGGGTAAAAAGTGTCAGCGAAAGTGGGAGCAAATGTGGGAGCAAAAACTGTGAGCAAACATTGGGAAGCAAAAGTGGGAGCATATATGGGATGAAATGTGGGAGCAAAGCAAATATAAAAAGTGGGAGCAAATATGCTAACAAATATGTCAACAAATATGCCGGCAAAAGTAAATACACGTTTCAAGATAGTTGAAAGTGCAAAGAAAATATGGAAGCAAATATGAGAGCCAATGCAGTGTTTTTCTAAAACAACTAAGCATAACAACCTTAGTCATAACCTAACCTGCCCCAACCTCACCTAACTTAACTTCACCTATCCTAACCTAACCTAACCTACCCTAACCTAACCTAACTTCACCTATCTTAACCTAACGTAGCCTAACTTAACCTAACCTAACCTCACCTAACCTAACGTAACCCAACTTCACCTAACCTAACCTCACCTAACCCAACTTCCCCTAACCTAACCTAACTTCACCTAACCTAACTTGACCCAACTTTACCTAACCTAACCTATCATAAATTCACCTAACCTAACTTTACCTAACCTCACCCAACCTAACCTTTCAACTCTCAGATCAAAATTAAATTCTGGGCATAGCCGAGTTGGAACCCATGACCTCAGGGATAACACCAAAGTATACTAACCACTACATCGCGAGATGGGCAAATTATCACGCTACACAACACAAAAATAAAAGTTTCCTGTAGTGGAATTCATTGGCTGACAACCATAGTTGGGAATTCAAACCCAAGACTTCAGGACTTTTGTTATGAACATTATCAGAAATATTATTCCATTTACATTTTGCTGCTGCTTATAATTATAAGAGTTGGCAATAATATGGGATCAAAAAGTGGGAGAAAAAAGTGGGAGCCAATATGGGAGCAAAAGTGGGAGCAAAAGTGGGAGCAAAAGTGGGAGCAAATGGGGGAGCCAATATGGGAGCAAATGTGGGAGCAAATCAGCTCACCTCGGATATCACCAGTGAGTGCTCATATCCACCGCTAGGTAGCGGAAACACACTTTGCGTGTTGTATGTAATTATCTTACTAAGTTTGACTGCATGCAAAACGTGGTTGTATAAGCTGTGCATATAATTTTAATATACAATTAACACTAATTGTTCAGAACTAACATGTATAGCCTTTTCTAGGGTATCCTTAGCAAGAAAGACTGACTAACCCAGGAGTGTAAAGCCTTGCCATATTCAGTAAGCACCTGTTGCCGCTTCCATATTTTCTTTGCACTTTCAACTATCTTGAAAGTTGAAATTTTCTCTTTAGATGATCTGGTAGATGTTCCCACTCTAGACGAATTCGTTGTGGTTCATATATAGTCAAGCCTTACAGTTTTGACATATCACGTATATTATGTTACATGTTATCCTACATTCCACATAGGGCTCTCCGTTATTAACAGTGAACTCTGTTGTCATTAAAATAACTACTTGAAAAATAATTCCACTGGCATATCCTGTTAGCAAATATCATATAATAAATATTTTCACGTCACAGAACGACAACTTGAAAATCATTTATTGTATGAATACCTTTAATGGGACCACCAAACCTTTAAGTAAACCATATTTGATATACATTCCACATAGCTACATAACCGACAGTACGTCGTGGTATCAATTTCAGCCACCAGGCGCGCTCATCGTTTGTATTGCATTTCAGTTCCATTTGCATTTCTTGAAAATCACCCCCAAGCCAAAAAATACATAGCAAGTTAGTGGAATCATGTTACACATCAATAATTTTAGAAGAGCTCTCAGGTATTGTATGATGATTTTTTTTAGAAGTGTATAACTGTTTGTTGACTAGCATTTACTGTTACACAACATTATTTTTGGTAAACTCTACATAAGTATCCTAATTGTCTCTGGTATAATGTCTTGTTTAACAAACATGGTCACACGGTTTATCTATAGGTTTAAGCCTCTGTTGTTTCTGATTTTAAAAAATGATAAACAGCTAAACTCACTGGTCAATAGCCAACATAGTGGCCAAAATGTTTCCCTCATAGGTAACTCATGTTTGGTTAGTCAATTCTTATTGCAAGGCCAGTCAAGACCTAAAAATAGTATTAACACCATATCATTAAACAAATCAAACCATCTTAAGGCATTTATTAAATTGAATTGCATTTTAGGAACCTTGCAAGCATCTTGCAACCTTCAAGAGGAAAGTATAGACAGGAATTGTGAAAAGGAAACCGATAAATCATTCAACGTAGTGTTATGAACCTCAACGTAAGAAGTTATGAAAGTCTATGTGAGGGTGTGGTTTTTACAGCTGGATGCCTTTTCTGGCACCCACCTCAGAGACGAGTTTATGGGAGATGAAACTCAGCTATCATGTCGAATGTGGAGCTCCTAGTCTAGCAGAAAGTCATGTTCAGGTATTTGTCTGCAGGGAGTGTGGGAAACGAAACAACAACTAAAAAAGCATACACGTAAAGGGAATATTATAAAATTTTCGAGTATATGTTGTGAATTTTAAAAAATGGTTAAATTTCATGCTTTGTAGTCCTCTTGGCTAAATTTGGTAGAATTTGGTGAATTTTCATCAATATTCGGGTAATTTTATATAAATTTGAGCTAGTTCAAACCATTCTTTAATAATTCAATGGCATTTCAATAAATCTGGTAGTGATTTGTTGGATTTTGCTGAAATTTGGTGGAATTTGCTAAATTTGCGGTAAATTTAGTGGATTTTGCAAAATTCTGGTCAATTTCAAGATAAATCTCAGATATTTAGATATTTTAAAAATAACCTCTGTCACTGTGATGGCTGTATTAATGTGTGCCTTTGACTATGAAGGGTAGGAATGGTAAGGAGATGGTTATGGACTTAAGTGCATAGTCATTTATATTTACTTTCAGATTGGATGTTGTGGGAAAATCGAAAACTCCTCTTGTTAGTTTTTCAAGTGAGTGTACTCCTTATCTCTCTTAGAAGCCGCTAATGAGCTCTAAGCATTGGCAGTTTGCAAGCATCTCTCTATTGTTAACATAGAATGCTCATTACTTGTTCTTTCGAGTACATGTTGTCATGTAGGTAAGGAATTGATCCAAACATAACATGTTTCGATTTTCTTTGCACTTGTCTGTGGGCAAACATGGCATTTACCTGGAGTAAAAGTGGAAATCCACATGAGTTTGACGTTTAGAAAACTCACCTCACCTCACCTCACACCAACTGTTTGGAAATGGAAATAATTTGTTTTTGTTTTACTTAGAGGCTTGGAAATCATGGTCATCATTCCCATGTACTGTAATTAGGGAAAATAATAAGGGGTGATGTACACTATTATTAGCTGAGTACCTAATACAATTTTGCATACCCCTAGGGCCAGTATTGCATTATAAAGGCATGCCATTTGTTACCGTCCTTAAAGCCAGTGATTTAAAACAAAAGAGCTGTTTATTTTCCACCACCCCCAAACAAGGGCTTTCATCTAGTGGAATGTAGGTTGACGACCATGGAGCCCCAGCTGAGTCCGTCATTGTTCCCACTGACTTGTGCTAGGCTCCTGTCTGTCTTCTTTCCTGTCGACCACACTTGGTCAACTCTTGTTCTCTACCGACTCCGACATTATTAGGCTATCCAAGGCTTAGGGAGTCTCTTTATTTTCCGACTTAATTGACCCTTGTTTATTTTTTCTGATACCCTCCTTGTGTGAGGAGGCAGCCTTCTTTTTATTTTTATGTTATTTCCTGCCTATTGCCCAAGCCACACTAAAGGTAGGGTGTATGTAGCCCACCACTTGTGGTGCACCCTGGATATGCCTACACCCTCAGGGGCTTACGGCTGATGAGTTTGGAAGTTTGCGACCACAAGGGATTCCTGAGCTGGGCCCAGTTTTCCTCCTTTTTATCGATTACCTCTGGAGCGGGACCCTCTCCTCTTTTACTTTCATATCTACCTTTTATGGCTCTCCTTCCTTTCAAGTTCATCAATCCACATTCTTGAGGGTTGAGGGGCATTATTTATTCCTTCTGTCCTTTATTTGTCCTGTTATCCTTTTGTCTTACATTTCATTTTTCTAGTTATAAATGTGTAGTTTGTTTTAGTTATAGTTTACATTTAATTTTATTTTTCACCATCAGCCAAACAATTAGGGGTCGATAGGACAGCTTGGTGGTCAAGTTTATAGAACGCTTATCTTTTGTTTGAAACAACACCATGTTGATTTCCCGACTGGGTCAAGTATTTTATACTTTGTTCACTTATTTCTCATGGCTTTGAAACTGGCTGCCTGTAACGTGATCATTATTAACTTTAACTTCAGTGTACGGTGTAGGATTGGAAAGGAGGCAGCCCATGGCTTCTGAATTACAACTATGTTAGCGTTTGTCTAAAGTATAAATAAAAAGAGAGTTCAAACATCATGTAGGGCATAAACTATTTTTAAATTCAGATGTGTGTTTCACAGTAAACACAATCATTCTCCGTTTAAAACAACCCATAAATTTATTTTTCTAACATGATAGCTTATAGGCGGGCATTGCTATAGCTTACATGTAGTAGGGTCAACAGCTAAGGATTCAATTTCAATTACCTATACCTCTCATGGTATGGCTCTTAGTCAATTCGTTAAACTACATAAAACTTTTCTATATGTTCTGTTACATTATCATTTGACCATCTCACAGTGTAGTGTTTAACATAGTTGGTTGTCTACCCTAAGGCCTTGGCTTGCAACCCCGACTATACCAAGAAATTCATATTCATCTTAAGGTTGCAATAAGGTTCATTGAGCCTTGTCAACCCTTACCTAACAACTATCAAGTCATGTACGTTAACACGGTGCGAATCACGTCCACCATCAAGCAGACGAGTAATATGAAACTTGCTGGCAAGAGCTTCGTGTTCTTATCACCAAGACTCATTACACAAACAAAGCCAGTGTCTCTGTGCAGATTCAACCCAGCGATAGTATGCAAGACTGTGTTTGTTCAAAAAGCATCATTAATATAACTCGACTGTCACCACACAGGTCCGGGTTCGATTTTCTAAAGGCTGCAACAGGTACACTCAGTCTTGTCAGGTAAAACATTTTGGGTGAATTCATAAATCATGGGAAAGGGTTAGCCACTGTCAGTCCAAAACAACACCTTACTTCACCCTCTCCGATAATTAGTTTTATAAAATCTCAGGTCGATAACCTTAACGTTTTGGCTCTTTTGGGTATATTCATGGGAGAATGGCAACGGTTTGGCCATCCTGATTTGTACAACACCTGATACAACTCTGTAGCCTTATTCATTAGCTATACACACATTAATCCATAATTACCTAATAATAATAAAAATAATAATAATAATAATAAAAATAATAATAAAATTAATTTGCAAGCTGTCATCCTCCAAACACACATTCATTAAAAAGCATGGTTTCAAAAAACTCTTATGCTTTTAAGTGTTTAATATCTTTTTCTCCTGTAACATTACTATTCCCTGTTTTATGAGTGAAATAATCTATCGAGGTAAAAGCGTATGTCATCACCTATTTTTCAACTTTCAAACCTAATTTTAGGGTTCTTAGTTTGCAAGATATCGATTTTTTCAATTTGAGAGTAGTTTTCACCCCCCTACTATTTTTCATGAAAAACAAAAGATCTTAGGTTCAATTATCATTTTTACCCGTTTAAGACCTTTTTCCCCACTGTAAAATCAGTATTTACTGTTTTAGGGGTGACATCATCTATCCAGGTAAAAGCCTATGTCACAACGAATTTTTTAAGCTATTACACATAATTTTACGGTTCTTAGTTTCCAAGGTATCGATTTTTCAATTTGGGGGTAGTTTTCACCCCCGTGCTATTTTTCATCAAAAACAAAAGATCTTAGGTTCAATTATCATATTTACCCGTTTAAGACCTTTTTCCCCACTGTAAAATCACTATTTACTGTTTTAGGGGTGACATCATCTATCCAGGTAAAAGCCTATGTCACAACGAATTTTTTAAGCTATTACACATAATTTTACGGTTCTTAGTTTCAAAGGTATCGATTTTTCAATTTGGGGGTAGTTTTCACCCCCCCTGCTATTTTTCATCAAAAACAAAAGATCTTAGTTTCATTTATCATTTTTAGGTGTTTAACACGTTTTTTCCCCATAACATGACTATTTACTGTTTTAGGGGTGAAATGACCAATCCAGGTAAAAGCCTATGTCATCACCTATTTTTAAAGCTATAACGCCTAATTTTAGGGTTCATAGTTTCCAAGATATTGAGTTTTCAATTTTGGGGGGTAGTTTCACCCCATAAAGGGGGACGTCGCCCCAAGTGCTAGGACCCCTCATACAAGTCCCTAGCATGATTGGTTCACGAGATATTAACAAAAGTGTAGTTAGGCCCTTTTGACAAAAAAAAATGAATCATACTTTCAAAAACGAGGTGTCATCCCAAGTGCTAGGTTACTGCCTATGGCAAAATCCCATCCTGGGTTCAGAAAATATTAACAAATGTGTAGTTAGGCCCTTTTGACAAAAGCCACCGGTGTGCATACATACAAAAATTGCTCTTTCACCTCAGGTAAGGGTAGTTTTTATTTTGGGGGTTGACATACCTCATTCATACAAAAGGAGAATTCACTACGAGTCCTATGACACCCCATATGTTTAAATCGCATTATTGGTTAGCGAGATACTAAAAAGCGAATGACCTATTAGTTTTTTGTTTTTTTAATAAATTTTTTAAAAAGCCTCATCTATAAAGAATCATTTAAAAATTCCGCTCTCTTACAAAAGCCCTCAATTGCGCATGCATACAAAAATAACCACTACTTAACCTCCGGGTAAGGGTAGATTTATTTTGGGGTGGATATACTCCCGTCCATAGCAAGGGGTGGTTCACCACAAGTCCTACGACACCCTATATGCTCAAATCCGACCATGCGTTCGCGAATCATCGCCAATGTTCGCCAGAAAGTAGGCTATCATTTTGTTTTGTCCTACACACTTCAAACTTGCTGTCAGCCTAGAGGGCATAGGGACCTTTCATTGACTTCAAACAAACTTTTCTCTCATCTTCACCGTTTCCAAAATAGCACCAATTTCAAAAACAACAATTTAAAAAATATATATATATACCGACACGCATTCATAGCAAAGAGGACGTCACACCATTCCTAAATAACACATCGTTCTAGCCTTACAAGCTCATTAAATTCGCCAAAATGTCAAAAACGCACGTTTACCTCAAATTGCGTTTCCAAATTCCACCCATTTTAAAAAATTACCTCACCATCAAATAGAGCGGGAAAAATAGCATTTAAACGAGCCCTCACTCAACCCTAGTCCTCGCCCACCACCAAACATTTTCCCAACATAGCCATACGTATTCAAGCACACACGCGACTTGCAAGAGAACATACACTACCCCACTACCCGCGAATGACCTTTTGTTTTGGTATTTTATTTAAATAATGAGGCTATAGGAAAAGAGGGGGGCATTACTACGAGTGCGAGATATCAGGTTCGGGGCCGATACGACGAGGGTTCAATCGCGAGCAAAAAAACATAACAGCTGCACACCACATGTGTGGATTGCTCGCACTGGCACACATGCTCACAGTCGCACGGGTGTCAGATGACAGTTAAAATCCTAATAAACAACCCCCATGACGTCAACACCCATTAACTTTTTATCATCATCGCACAAACAAGCCAAAAGGTCAACCTCTTCCCACGCTAACACGTGCACTGCACATGCTCGCTCCTGGACCACGTGCTCGCTCTAAGGACCCATGACGTCATCCCATGACGTCATCAGGATTACGCAATTTCTGGTCATGATGATGCAATATTTGGAGTGTAGCAAACACTTACTACTCTCCATAACAATAAAATAATTAAATAAATTAAATTAAAAAAAAACGTACCTTACATCCTTCTCTGTGGAGACACAAAAATAATAAAATAATTAACACATAATTTTATGTTATTACATGTGCTTCACAAAAAATGGCAAACCCCGGCACATGCGTTGTTTGGGTCACAATCACAGGTCACATTCCACACGTCCACTTCACGGCGAAAAGATGAAAATTCATAGCCCGAAGAGAACAGGCAATTCCTTTTTCTAGAATATATATATATTTTGTAGAGAATGAGGGCTTAAAGCCCCCATTAGTGGAGACACCTTCCACGACCAGATAGCTTGATGTTTACTTCACGACCTCTAATGGACTCCACAAAAATGGCGGAGAATCGCTCGTCATTTATCGAACTGTCTTCATGTAAATCATACTGTCCAATCAGAGAAAGACACATCAAAACAACAATGTCATAAATAAGTTCATGATTTGGCGGTATCATGAATGCACTAGCATTTGTTTGAAGACGAAGAATGTGATTGTCTTTTCATTTATGTCATGCGTATATAGATTTATATAAGGCGAAGCCCACACCACCTATTGGGGAGAAACAGGAACTACTTGCAATCTCTCCAAGACCGACAGGCGCTACCATCTCGTGTTCAAAATGGGAAGCAAGTCACCAGGCGGTCGTTTCAAACTTCAAGAACAGCGTCCCTGATTAAATACATGTTTGAAATGGTAGAGACGTGCCCTTGCACGTATCAGTCTCCCTCCCTTAAGCGTGAACACCGTTCACGAATATGCCAAGGCATAGACAGTACTCCTTAACTTGTCGATTCACCAGAGATGCTTCTCGAAGATAATGTTCACCAGTTAACTCCAATTGATGGATGAAACCGCATCGTTTTGGTTAGGAAGAATGCAGGGTCAGATTATCAGTGAAGGGATAATTGATCACCTCGCAAACCACTTAGTTAACAGCTTCACTGTGTCCAAAAACCTTCAGAAACGCAGTACACCAGCACCAGCAGTGCTTTCAGAGTCCGAGACACGTTAGGAAAATTTTCAACAAGTCCAATGTAGGTCGTTTTAGACGAAGTAGGATGAAGCAATGTGCAAGATATGATTCGACGCGTGGGCAGCCATTTACAAAAATAGAAGTTAATCTAATTTCAAAAAGGATTACAGAATTTACAATATCTTACTACATTTTACAAAGAGAAACAAGTTTGAATTTAAATGAAGAAAATTTTTGACTATGCCCTAGATCCGTGCTTACAAAATTTGATTAACAAGTTTACACCTTTTACAGATTCGAAGTACATTACAAGATTACATGAGTTAGACGATTATACATTTCGAAGGGACTACGGTAGAGGAATGACCACTACAATTCCCAAAGGGAACAGGAATACAAGGTTACCATGAGTTAGGTCTCCCACCGAGCCCAACTTACATGTTAGCATCTCCTATGAAACATCAAAATTAGGTACACTTTTACAATTTACCATTACAATGGGAACTTCCCAACATTTACATTTTGTATCCCACCAGAGTTTTCAAATCCAATTAAATTCAAAATTCCACAAGGAACAGAAGCTTGAAGGCTTAAATGAAGGTTAGGGATACTCTACATTATACAAAATTTGTTTTACAAAATTTACGGTAGCATTTCCTCATTAGACACCTCTCCACCTCGCTTAATGTGTGATAGCTGCACTCTAGAAATTTTGTTGGCCTTAGGGTTTCGAACAAGAAGAGTAACAGGAGTCAAGAATGCCTCTACATAGCATGGGCCTTTAAAACGAGGGGTTAACTTGCTTGAGACTAGATTACTGACGCCGTTGGGCTCGAAATTGCGGACGTACACAACATCACCAATTTCCAAATCAGCTGGCTTGCGACAGGCATTGTGTCGCCTGGCAAGTTGGTCATGGGATATCTTAATATTCTCTCTAGCCTTGTCGAATTTCGCCCTCATATCCTCGGGCGTGAAACTGTCAGGAAGGAGATCGTGCAGGTTCCACAGGTTGGACAACGGAGAATTAGCCATAAAGGAAAACATTAGCGAAAAAGGGGTAGCTTGCGTGCTCTCATGCACGGCGGTGTTGAAAGCAAAATTGAGCCAATGCAAATTAGAATCCCACTTGGAATGGTCATCGTGGTGGAAAGCAATCAGAGCAGAACGGAGATTACGATTGACTCGCTCAGCGAGAGACGGGTTAGGAAAATAGGGAGTGGTGGTTACGTGCGAAATAGCATAATCAAACAAGAATTGACGGAACTGATGAGATACAAAGCACTTGGCATTATCTGACACCAGATACTGACACGGCCCAAAGGACGAGAAGATGGAATTAAGACACTTTATGACGGAACTGGTCGTAGCCTGTCTGGTGGGGAAAATCCAACTAAACCGGGAGAAACCGTCAGTGCAAACAAGCGCAAATTGGTTTCCCCGACCAGAGCGAGGGAACGGTCCAACATGGTCGATAAAAAGCCTCTCCATGGGTCTAGATGCCGGTTCAGATGACAACAGGCCAACCTTAGTAGAAACCGGAGGTTTGCTAATACTGCATGCAGCACAATTCCTAATGAGCCTCCTGATGTCGCCATCCATACCTTGCCAAATGAAAAACTGTCTGATTTTAGCACGGGTCTTGAATACTCCTAGGTGGCCACCAACAGGAGATTCATGATAGTAACGAAAGATTTCCGGAATGAGGATTGACGGGAGCACAATTTTAGGTAGGCGGTCATGACGAGACGAACAACACAACACACCGTCCTTCAGAGAGTAGGGCTTGATCACTTCACCAGAATTGATTCGGTCAATAAGGCTAGACAAGGAGGGGTCTTCTTTCTGGAATCGTCTTACATCCTCAAACAGCACAGGGGAATTGCTAAGAACGGCATTGACACAATTTACAGCAGATACAAGGTTTACAGGTTCACAATCCTGAACATCTTCTTCAGCTGTTTCCTCGTACATGCGGCTTAAAGAATCAGCTACCGCATTTTCGGACCCACGAATATGTTGGACAGTGAACTGGAACGACAGAATCCTAGTTGCCCACCTAGCAATTCTACCAGTTTTGCGGGGTTTCCCTAAGACCCAGCTCAAGGCTTGGTTATCGGTCTCAAGGAGAAACTTAGTGTGCTCAAGATACATACGGAATTTTTCTGGAGCGAACAACACAGCTAAACCCTCAAGCTCGTAAATAGAATACTTCCTCTCTGCGTCCGTTAAGGTACGAGAAGCGTATGCAATGGGTTGCCGACCCAGATCAGATTCCTGCAGAAGGACACAACCAACGCCACGACCAGACGCATCAGTCTGCACAATGAACTGCTTCCCAAAATCCGGAATGGCTAACACAGGGGCGTTAGAGAGCGCAAGCTTAAGATCTTCGAAGGCTGCTTGCTGAGAGGGACCCCACTCGAACTTCACAGCCTTTTTGCGTAATTGGTTTAGAGGAGCAGCCCGGTCGGCAAAGTTACTGATAAACTTGCGAAAGAAGTTGACCATTCCAATGTAACGAGCAACACCCTTGGCGTTCTTGGGTGGTTTAAAATCTCTGATGGCCTGCGTGCGAGACTGGTCCACTGAGATACCAGATTCAGAAACAATATGACCCAAGAAGGAAATTTTGGGCTTGGCAAATGAAACCTTGGACAATTTGACGGTAAGTCCAGCGTCACGCAACCGATCAAGTACAATTTTCAGATGATCAACGTGTTCCTCGAAGGACTCGGAATAGATCACCACATCGTCAAGGTAGTGGTACACAAACTTGAATTTAATTTCTGAAAATACCTTGTCCAGAAGTCTGCTCAACACAGCGGCTCCGGTGGATAGGCCAAACGGGACACGGGCATATTCAAAGAGGTTCCAGTCAGTGGAAAAAGCAGTAACATGCCTGGATTCAGGAGAGAGGGGAATTAGGAAGTAGGAAGAATTTAAATCGAGGATCGTGAACACCTTCGCGTTGCGAAACCAACTAAAACATGTGTGAAGGTCCGGCAAAGGAATGGACTGCAAAACAACTTTTTGATTAAGGGCCCTATAGTCGACCACCGGCCGAAAACCACCGTTAGGTTTTGGCACAAGAAATACAGGGGATGAGTAGGCAGAGATAGAGGGTTGGATTACACCTTCTTCTAACATCTTATCGATAATCTTACGAAGTTCAGCCATCTTGGGCGGGGCAAGGCGATACGGGCTGGAACGCACCGGCACAGAATCGGTTAGCTCAATCTTGTACTCCATCAAATGGGTTACACCCAGCTTGTCAGTAAACACATCGCCATATTCCTGACATAACCTCTTAATGGCCTCCCTTTGAAGACTCGTTAAATTTTCCAGATCGAGATCCTCAATAGTCATAGGTTCAGTAACAGAATTGACAGCAGGAGAAGATAAAAGTGGGTTAAACGATAATTTACTCTGTGGATTAAACTTAAACCATAAGTTGCGAGCACCAAAATCAAGAAGCATACCAACGTGTGACATGAAATTAGCTCCAATGACCACAGCACAAGAAAGATTTCTGGAAACCACAAATTTAAATTTCCAAGAAAAATTTAGAATATGAATTTTGACTGTCATACTACCCAAAATATTTAAGTTTGAACAATTTGCCGAAATAAAAGATTCATTGTTAGGCTCTAACTCAGGAAATTTGCAAACACTCTTCATAGATAAAAACCAGTCCTCGCTTATAAAGGATGCGACACTACCAGAATCAAGCAATGCAGAAACGGGCTCGTCATTAACACAAATTTCAATAAACGGGGATATTCCTTTAGCCACAGGAGAAATTCCAAAATCATTACTCACTCTAACACGATTACAATTAGGTGACGAGGACACCCGCACCACAGGTTTCACACAACGTTTAGAATTAGGCTGACTTGCCACGCCATTGCTCACCGACAGGTTAGGTAGGTCAGCGACATAAACAGAATTAGCACATGATGAATTAGCTTTCATAGAGTTATCAAGACTATCATTGGTAGGGCGACCAGAAACTTCACAGGGTTTTCCGAAATTCTTACACACAGAAATATCCTTGGAAGTAACACCCGAATTGGTCTCCTCAACGTTCTGTCATTGGCGATACACAGCCTGGTTACTCGGACACACCTTCTTGACATGTCCCACTCCACCGCACGAGTGGCACTTAATATTAGGTCGAGGAAGAAACATAACCTTAGGTGGGGGACGAGACATCAAAGAAGGAGGGGGACAAGACATCAAGGAAGGAGGAGGAACATTAGCTACACGAAGGGAATCTGCATGCTTCACAGCCATAGCCTCTATAACGACCTGTTTCAGCTCGACGAATGATGAAGGCCTGGTACACATAGTCATGTATGACCTATATTGAGGCGAAAACCCATTCACAATTGATGACACCAACTGTCGCTCAGTTAAAGGGGATGCAAAAACCTGGGCATACACCTTAATGTCGCTGACATAGTCGCTAAGGGACTCGTCCAGCCTTTGGACACGATAAAGGAACTTATGCTCGAGAGCACTTAGGGCGCTCGCAGGGACAAAAAACCACAACACTTCCCTAATAAACATGGCTAAGGACATGTGGAGGTGGATAGCTTCAACAAGCTTATCGCGCAGCATACCGGAGGCAACTGGATACAAAAGTTGGAAAATCTGAACTTCCGACATCCCAAAAATCGAGGCATGGTTACCCAACTCGACCACTTGTTTTAAAAATTGTACCACTTGGGTAACGTCATCAAGGTTGAAATGCTTTAATTTAGTTAAGAAACCAGAAATAGGGTGAGGAATCGACCCATAATTAACGGTAGGTGAGAACGTAGCATTAGGAATAGAGACATTGTTACCAGGGTAGCCCGCTTGCACACCCTCTACAGGCGACAAAACATTAATATTACTAGAGAAAGAACTGGGATGCAATGGGTCGGCAGGACCCAGGAAATCACTAGGTGACCTAACATGAGAAGAATGACCGTATGCAGGATTAAGTGGAATGGACGAGCCAGCGACAGGCAACAGAGGGGCAGGCAAACTACTACTGGTAATCGATCCCAAAACCTCAGACCTAGTAAACAGAGGTGATTCACGATCAACCCCAGAAGAACTCTCTAAATTCACAAGGTTATCGCTTAAGTCGATTAAATTGAAAACACTATTGTTGTCGGCCATTTTGGAAAACACAGAATGCAGACAACCAATATAGAAAGAAACAAAATTTCAGGAATTACAAGGACAGTTTACACTTTCACAACATTACCACAACCAGCAATTACCATCACCAAAGATTAGGCTGACACTCAAACACAGCCACCCAACTACACCAAATCATGCACCATGCTGTCCAGAACTGCACACGTCACCACCTGCTTGGCTCGAGAACAGGGAGCTAAATCACAAAAATAGGCACAAACAATCAGGCTACCAGCTTCCGACGGGGCTCCAGGATTCCTTCACACGCAGCATATAGACTATTAGAACATTAAGAAATCCCATTTCCCATGCCAGGAACACATATCAGACACTCACCGGGCTTCAACTTCATTGGGGATGTTGCACACAAACAGGGTAAAATACAGGGGTAAACGCCTCGTTTAAAAACAGGACACCTTACATCCAGCATACCACATGGATATCCAGAGGCAACATGAAACACAATAACGACAAGGATTAGCAAAACATAACATTAAGTACATTTTCCTGACAAAATCCCACCAACAACTGACCCATCAGCATTAGAGGGGTCCATAAAACAGCCTGTGGGTACTGGGGAGGGGATAGTTACGGAAGTGAACATGAGCGGGATCTGCTACCAAAATGCTACCCCCCCTTTACAGCATTGGTGGATGGCACTGGCCAGCAGCACGTCGGTTACTCGATAACCAACGCTTTGCTTACCAGAATGGGACGAGTACGGGAAACGTGGATGGGCCAACTTACCTGTATTCAGGGGTCCGGGTCACTTCCGCAGCAACATCACCTCCAGATGACATGTCCCAACAGAAGAGCTCCAAAGGAGTGGAAGGAAGATGGAGAAGGGGACAACACACACAGGCTATCGTACAAACATCCCCCAAAAACCAACGGAACTGCCGTCGGTGAAATAATGCCACAACCAAAGATTTAAAAAAAATAAAAAAAGGTTTAATATTAAAAATTTAAAGAACCTTCACCCAAACTGAACATGCATCAATCCACACAAAATTTACAAGAAGGCCAGATAGCGCCTAACATGCTTGCTTGCAAAAGCCAAGAAGAGGTAAGACTTAATTTAAAATAAAATAAAATTTAACAGCCCAAAGGTTAAAATAGCATTTACATGCACAACACAAAGAGAACGGGCTTGATAAATTGCAAGGAAATGCAATCACGATCCGACATGCAGATGTTGAGGCCATGCCAAAAAATTAAGGATTGAAATTAAATTAAACTTTAAAATAAAATAAAAATAAAATTGGATAGAAAATAAATAAATAAATGATATGCACGCCGGCGGAAAACACAAGGACATTACCAAAAATCACGAAATTAACATTAACAAGATTACATTAAAAAAAGATTAAGTTAATTCACAACACATCTGCTTTCGAGACCCGCGCCAAATGGACTGACAACGAGACCACAATGCATCACGGTAAACAAAAGATATGCCCACACCAAAAACATGCCGGAACGAAATTACGGCAAACAACTAATAAGATTAAATTTAAACATTAGCGTAAAGAAAATGACGGCGGAAAATAATTAGGTCTAAATGCTATTACAATCGAGAAATGCACCGGATCATGAATAAATTACAATGTCAATCCCAAGATTGACAAAGGAATATAAATAATAATTTAAACGTAAAATAAATTGGAAATGTGTCTCCACAAGATACGAAGAAAAGAGCACAGAATTAAAATAAACCAGGAAACGTAATAAAAACAACAATAAAATAGGACCTATAAAACCAAAGAGGAACAGAAATAAAATATTACTATAAGAAGATATCGGAGCTCCATAACAATAAAATAATTAAATAAATTAAATTAAAAAAAACGTACCTTACATCCTTCTCTGTGGAGACACAAAAATAATAAAATAATTAACACATAATTTTATGTTATTACATGTGCTTCACAAAAAATGGCAAACCCCGGCACATGCGTTGTTTGGGTCACAATCACAGGTCACATTCCACACGTCCACTTCACGGCGAAAAGATGAAAATTCATAGCCCGAAGAGAACAGGCAATTCCTTTTTCTAGAATATATATATATTTTGTAGAGAATGAGGGCTTAAAGCCCCCATTAGTGGAGACACCTTCCACGACCAGATAGCTTGATGTTTACTTCACGACCTCTAATGGACTCCACAAAAATGGCGGAGAATCGCTCGTCATTTATCGAACTGTCTTCATGTAAATCATACTGTCCAATCAGAGAAAGACACATCAAAACAACAATGTCATAAATAAGTTCATGATTTGGCGGTATCATGAATGCACTAGCATTTGTTTGAAGACGAAGAATGTGATTGTCTTTTCATTTATGTCATGCGTATATAGATTTATATAAGGCGAAGCCCACACCACCTATTGGGGAGAAACAGGAACTACTTGCAATCTCTCCAAGACCGACAGGCGCTACCATCTCGTGTTCAAAATGGGAAGCAAGTCACCAGGCGGTCGTTTCAAACTTCAAGAACAGCGTCCCTGATTAAATACATGTTTGAAATGGTAGAGACGTGCCCTTGCACGTATCAATAATCATAACTGAATTTAACTATACGAAGAAACAAAAACGCGATTTCTGAAGTTTTGCTTTTCATGGATTTACGTTACTTTGGAAATAGGCTCAATTGGCACGCGAGTAGAGACGAACCATTTTGTCAATAGCATTCGTGACAAACCATTTCGTGACTAGCACTCTTAAGGTTAATGATACAACTTCGAAAACAACATTAATAAAGTACTATTAAGAACAAAACATGTTCACACGGCGCCCTTATATTGCCAACATTATAATGTTCTTGTTGTTTCAAATGAGGGGCTTCCGAAGGGCACAGTTGGACACCAGAACCACACGACATTCACATTTAATTTTTCGGCTGCTGTTGCTTCCCTGCTTGTGCGATGATCGTTATCTCCAGCAAGTAACGTGGTGTTTGAAATTTGTATTTTTTAAGTGCAAATACCAAATGGTTTTTTTTTTTCAACTCTTAATTCGTGTTGTCTAAATGAGCTAAAACCATCAAGATGTTACATAAATACATCAATCTCACGCAATTCTTTTCAGCATTAGGGAATAACCCATCTCGTTTGGGAAAAACTCGTGTTGACCGACTGAAAAGCACCACACTTTCGTTTACTAAGGCAACACTGAAAATGGCTTCAAACACCATAATGTTACAGAGTGTTAAAACCTTGCGATATCCGGCCCGATGCTCTTACCAACTGAGCTATTACGCTCCGATAAGCGGCTTTGGTGGCGTAGTTGGTAGCATGCTGAGCTTCTGTACCCAAGATCGCGGGTTCAAACCCGGCCGAAGTCATCGGAATGTTTAAGAGCGTTAAAAATCTCTCAATATGCCTTCCTTCGGAGGGGAAGTAAAGCCGGCGGTCCCATGTCATAGATTTATGGCATGATATAGAACCATTCACTAATTACACTTGTGTGAAGCTAAATTATAAGTTAAAATCTGAATAAAGCTCTTATGTTTAACGTTCGGCGCCAGAAGCCGACTGCGGTGGTTTCTAGCAACAAAGTTCTGAACTAGTAGTCGTTGACGGTGGCGTTTGGCGGCAAAAGTAGGAACTAGTTGTAAAAATTTAATGTCTGCAGTCTTTACTTGAATTAAAAACAGATAACACACACTAATACAGCCATCACAATTAACACCGGTTGTCAGAGAGATTCTACACACACCCAAAGCACATGGGGCTACATGACCGCGTTGTCTCAGCCCCTAAACTGAGGAAGCAACCAACGCTCAGATACGTTCTCTCCACTTGGCGAAGGTACAGTCACCTCAACAGCACTGTGTTGGTAAGACCCACTGTGGGGATTACTTTTGACGACTATTTGGTAAGAGCAATTACGAAGGTTTGAGTTCTGGTCGCGTCAGATATTTTAACTTTGTTTAACATCCTGATGTCTTGTACGTCATGAACACAGTAGGCCTATAAACAGTATTTACATAATGATGAAAAACGGAAACTGCATTGTACAGAAATTACTAGTCATTATGTAAGATAAAATATAAAATGTCTGAGGTATGTTGGACTCGAACCTGTGGCCCCTCGCTTCACACGTCATTGCTCTGACCTGTGAACTAATGGTGGAGTCATCTTCATACTCAATTGTGAAAGTTAAATGATGTGAAGCCAGCCGGCCAGTCAACAGGTAGAACAAAAATCTCGGAGCAACCATGGTGGCCGAGATCACTATCACGCTAGCTCGTGCCTCGCTGGCATCGGGAGAGCGTGGGTTTGAATCCCACCTCAGCCGTCCTGATAATGGTTTTCGTGGTTCCCCATTCTCACCACCAGGAAAATACAGTTCCACGGCCGACTTTTTTTTCCAAAAATTCCTTCCCTGACCCTTCCTTAATTAGACACAAGTTAGCGGTTGCCTGTCACCATCCCCAGTTGTATCTGCTGACTTAGTGTGTTTAGCTCCCAGGCACTGTCCTTGCAACAGTTGAGAAATGATCCCTCACAGAGTTGGTGGCAGGAAAGCGACATAAACAACAATTATCTCGGGTGGTTAAAACTAATATGTTCTATAGAGTGACCAGGTAGAATATAATGTTTCAATGCGCAAGCGCACCAACGTAGGGGAGAGTGTTTCCAGCTCCCTTGCCTCTCAACTGCTAGTCTTTCTTCTGCGCATGTGCGTCAGGTAGGGGAAGTGTCTCTCTCTCTTTCTCGCTGCTACTTGCTTCGTTGTCCTTGTCGCTGGACCTTCCAAAGTCGTGTATGGAGAGGGAAGCTCTTCCGCAGCTACGTAATGTGAGCCCCGCCTCCAACAGTCTTTTCTACCTGGTACCCCTATTCATATTTTTTTTAAAATTGAACGCTTCATTATTTATGCATATAGGGGCATAATATGTTTCGTTCGACATACGAACATCTTCGGATCAAGGTTAATTAACCCTCCGTTGCTCGCGTGATTTGTGTTATATCTGCGAACACTATACTAGACCCAAAACAACTGTGAACATGGGTTCGCCCAGTAGCGTGCATCCAGCTAAGCACTGTTGCCACAGTGAGACTTGCTGGAGTTGGCACAGTTCTACGCTCGCAGTATGCGCACGACCTTCCCCCTGAAGACAAGGCGCTCCGAATGGAAGTGCATGTACGAGCTGGGGAGCCTAATCCTACGAATATCTATGCTCACAACGGATTGCACACAATGTGATATGAGGCAGATATAAGATGCCACACAAACGTTATTCGTGCAAGTGACCACCTCCTGGTGTAGCGACCAGCATTCTTGGCTGTCGCCCAGGAGGTCCGGGTTCGATTCCCGGCTCTGCCAAGCTATTTAATTCTAGTCTGAGGGCTGGAACAGGGTTCGCACAATCACGTGAAGCAAAACTAGGAAGATGTGGTGGTAGATTCCTACCTCAGTCATCCTGGAAGTGGTCTCTCATTTCTACTCCAGGCAAATGCCGGGATGGTTCCTAACTTAAGGCCTCGGCCACCTCCTTCTCAGTCCTCACCAGAATACAATTACACACACTCTAATACAGACACCACACTAACCCATATTTTCAGACAAGTACACGGGTCTAAGTACCAATATGTCCAAGCCTTTCAAATAAAACAACAATATTACAACGTTATTATATCACATGACGTAATCTACACCCCAAGCCATTCTGAGTAGCATTGCTTGTAAGCCCTTTAAAAGGTAATAGAAATAGAGAAAACAATTTGTTGGGATAAGTTTTTGTTTATTGGGTCAGATGGGTAGAAGAGGTATTGAGACTAGAGGAAGAGGAGAGATGTTTCTGGCGACTGATAATGAAGAGAAGAGATCGGTTGGTAGAACACATACTAAGACACCCAGGAATAGCAAGCTTAGTTAAGGAAGGAAGGGTCGAGGACAAGAACTGTAGGGGTAGACCAAGGTTAGAATATGTTAAACAGATTGCCTCAGATGTAGGGTGTGGTAGCTATGTAGAGATGAAACGATTAGCTCAGGACAGGGAGGTATGGAAAGCTGCATCACACCAGTCAAAAGCCTGAAGACTCAAACAACAACAAATCAAAAATATTGGAATGCAGCCGAAATAAATCAGAAACCTCTAAGGACATCAAATTTGCATGTGAAAAGCTAACGGAAGTAGGAAACTTCTGTTACTTAGGATTCAAAATAACCAGTCATGGACGAAGCAAAGTGAATATAAAAAGTAGGTTGGCTCGGGCAAGGAAACCATTTCTACAGAAAAGGAATCTGTTGACATCGAATATAGATATAGGTATTAGGAAGTCATTTTTGAAAGCCTTTGTCTGGAGCGTGGCGCTCTATGGAAGCGAAACTTGGACTATTTGGTGCAGCAGAAAAGAGGAGAATAGAAGCGCTTGAAATGTGGTGATACAGGAGAATTATGAATATCAGATGGGTAGATAGGGTAAAAAAATGAAGAGGTATTAAGACGAGTGGGAGAGGAGAGATGTTTCTGGCGACTGTTAATGAAGAGAAGAGATAGGTTGGTAGGACACATTCTAAGACACCCAGGAATAGCAAACTTAGTTATGGAAGAAAGAGTCGAGGACAAGAACTGTAGGGGTAGACCATGATTGGAATATGTTAAACAGAATGATTCGGATGTAGTGTGTGGTAGCTATGTAGAGATGAAACGATTAGCTCAGGACAGGGAGGCATGGAAGGCTGCATCAAACCAGTCAAAAGACTGAAGCCTCAAACAACAACCTTTCCTAGAAGGTCTCCCCACTACAATCACCGTGATTTTTTTATCAATGACCACTTGCGAATCAGTAGCATGCCAAAGAGTGAATTTGGATTACAACTGTACTCCTTGCGGATATTTACGGAACTACGCTTGAACTGCCTTGGTTTGCTTGTATAGGTATAGCATTGTCTAGAATTGGGAAACTGAATGATTATAATATGAACAAATTGTACAGAGTTGTCAGGAAACCAAATGAAGAAATTTCAACAAACATCAAGATAAATGATGACACCGTGAAACAAATCAATTAATTCTGTTACTTGGGAAGCATTATCTCATACGACAATAGGTGCACCACAGAAATCAGGAGGAGGATTGCTCTAGCTCCGGGCCATCCAGTGATTGCGCGGCCGGAGTGCTGGCGCTCGGGGAACGCTGTCTGGATGGCCCTGTTAGCTAAAGAGGGTTTCCGTAACAAGAAACAACTTCTGAAAAACAAAAGCATCAACATTAAAATTAGGAAAGATTTTGTCAAATGTTTGTGAGGAGTGTTTTGTTGTATGGCTGTGAAACATGGGTCTTAGCAAAACAAAATATAAGACGCCTGGAAGCAATGAAAATGTTGATATGGAGGAGGATGCTGAAATTAAACTGGATAGAGAAGACGTCAAACCAAATGTTCCTTAAGAAAGTAGATGAAACATGGGAGTTGATCAACACTATAGAAAGGAGGAAAACAAAATCCTTGGTCATACATTACGCCATAACAAACGATCGTTTCGGAAGGAGATATTTTGGGGAAAAGGGAAGAGAAAGACCACGGAAGAAGTATCTGGATTCTCTGATAGAGAGACTAAATTTCCTGAAATATGCTAATTTGACATGTTCGGTTGAGGAGAGACAAATATGGTTGTAGTGAAAAGCCTTGCCTTTAGGATATGATGATGTAAAAGAAAAATCTGATCGCAAATATCCCATATTTTTACTCAATACGGGAAATATTACCAAATTTCTTTCAAAAACTCAAATTAAATACGTTTCTTTGCTGTGTTAAAATGTTTGGTATTTTATGTATTTGTTTATGATTAGTAATCTATATTTATCACTCCATCGTTCTTATAAAATCGAAAATCTAGATTTTAAAATAAATAAATTAAAAAATAGCTAATGAAATACCCATTAAAATTATCCTGCGATTGTAATTCAAGAGACTACTGGCGTTACATTTTCGAAGGTTAAGATATGTGGGATTATAGAGGACAATAGTAATACTAACTCGTCGGTGTTAATTTTTAGCCTACTTTGATTTTTTGCAAGAAATTAAGGTAGACTTATGAGATCAACACAGAGCCAAAAACTTTGTGTGTCTGTGTGTACTCTGCATGTCTATCTCCCTCCTATCAATTCAAACACGACGAAACCGAATTGAACGAAATTTGGTACAGAGGCAGCACTAGCATAGGATACCACAGTGTCATGTTTTATATTGCCGCCATCTTTACCAAAACTTAATGGCGGCCACTCAAATGGTTAAAACATAAAAATAAATTCCGTCCAAATTGATCAACGGATCTTTACCAAATTTGGGTTTAAAAATCCTTCATACGGGACGCGTCATGTGCCCAAACTTCAAGTTCATCAGCCGTACCATTTCAGTATGGCGGCCGTGTGAATTATGCAAACTTTATAATCCGTAACATGGGACCCACCTTTCCGATTTTCGAACCGAGAATCGTTTAAACTGTTCTGAAGGACGTGGCCCGTTCGAAATTGAAGGTTTATATTGTAATATTATCAGAAGTGACTTTAAAAAGTTGAGTCGTCTGGGTTACAGAGCAAGATGGCAGCTGATCTCTTGTTCTGACCTGTATTTCACTAATTTCAGTATGTTGCATGCAATGTAGCCTACAGATAGAAATAATATCAACTTGGTATGAAATGGATTATGATGAATATCAGAATACTCCAGTGAATAAATTGTTTAGTCCATGTCATTATTTGCTAAGACGGTGTATGTAAATCGATTCATAACGTTTGTCTTTCGTGGGCACGTTTGGCTCTGTGGTTAGAGCTTTGGTTTTTACCCGGTCGGCCGGGGATCAGTACCTGTCAGAGTTGCATTTTTGCCTAATTTCGATTTTTGCAAAAAATGAAAGTACACTGGATCTACACAGGGCCAAAAATTGTGTGACTGTCTGTGTGTGTGTGAGAGTGTGTGTGAGAGTGTGTGTACTCCGTGGGTCTGTCCCCGACCCCCCACCCCTCCCTATCAATTTAAACACGGTGAATCCGAATTGAACGAACTTTGGCACAGAGGTAGCACTAGCAAAGGGCACTTCAGTGTCATGTTTTATATTGCCGCCATCTTTACCAATACGTAATGGCGGCCACTAAAATGGTCAAAAGTTAAAATGAAATTACGACCAAACTAACCATCGGATCGCTACCAAATTTGGTAACAACATACCTTAATATGGGACGCGTATTTTGCCAAACGACAAGGTCATCAGCCGTACCATTTCAGGATGGCGGCCGTGTGAATTATGCAAACTTTATAATCCACTAGCTATTGTACCCGGCGTTGCCCGGGAGGTTCTTTATAAGTTATAGAAACATACATGCCAATATATTTCACAGTGTGTATTCATTTTGCCCTTAAGTGAGTTTAGAACATGGTTCTCCTCGATTCTGATGTTACGCAAGTTCAATATTAACTCACGGTAAATAGGCGAAAGGTAGCCTACAGTACTGTGGAGTACAATAACGAAGCGGAGAATGCAACATATATATATACACACAATTCCTCGAGAACTCAGTCTCACAATTACTTTCCAGATAGAGTTTATTTTTGATTTAATGGGGTCCGCTATTCTTATGGCAAAGTATTATTACTTACTGTTTGGGTCTTGTAGAAAATTATCGCATAATAATACATATTCGTAGTTTAATTACCGTATATTATTGACATGTTATCAACTAAATTCATAATTTGACATCCGGTTCCATTACAAATTAGCATAGTCATAGAGTAGGATAATTACCAATTACAATATAACCCGAATAACAGAAGGAAATATTATTCATAGAACAATCCGCATTATCACGCATAAGTTACTGTATTTCTGATTTGTAATACAAAATACAGCTGGTGTAGACACTGTCAACTATAAAAGAATGCAGTATAAGGACATTATGATTAATAAAACACAAACGTCAACATATCAGTAGTAGAACACACCTTAACGGAGAGTGTGATACTTCGATTATAGTAGATACAACATACAAGTATAGGCGCGATTAAAAACTAGGTGTTCAGTAGGTATATTAGATATGTTTCTCCCCGTATTACGTTCAGACCAACGAAGTTTCAATTATTGTTAGTAGTAGGTATTAATATACTGAATTCATGCGTTGTTTGGAGTGTTTGCTGATGAAATTGCAAAATACTGGGGTAAATTATTAACTATGGTTTTAACGCCGCTGCTCAAATCCTGTGTGCCAATTCGCATTTCGAATAAGAAGAAAATAGGAGGTGATAAGGTCAAAGAGTTATAACCATACCCATACATTTAGGAGAAAGTAGGCTATAGGTTCTATCCTGAACATCTTGTTTTGCTTGATGATTTTTATATTTATTGTTTCTTGAGTACTGAGACGTTATAAAATTGAGCATTATATTGTGCATTTTGCAATGGAAAATATATATTTCATTAAAACAATATGCTCCACTGGATGTGCATGAGTGACATCTACTTGCAACCAGTTGAACTAACCACGGCCTACGAGATGCGAGCTGCGCTCTATACCGGCCAGTTAGTGAAACCATGCCTAGGGTGTAATTTAAAAATAATCATCTTGTTTGCTCGTAAATCAATATATTTCTGTAACTTCATACGTTTATATCCTTTTTGGAATGTACTCAATAAAGTAATACATATTTATTATCAAATGGTTTATAATATCTGCAGAAGACGCAAATGAAATCGTTCATTGCAAGACTTAATATTTTAGGCATTTGTACTAAACCTGTTATTAAAGCAATGTTTGCATAGAGCGATTTTAGCTCAACGAGCGGACCCGTGCGAGAAATCTCGCGTGTTCATAAGTCATACTTTCCTCAATAGAGTTATTATGAGTGACTTAGGAGAAAGGTTGTTATGTTTTTATTTCAACCAAATGATTATACAACACTATTTACATTTCAGTTATAATTCCATGTTCTACGTTCTCAAATCTAAGAAGGCAATCACAGAAAATTGGATCATCATAAAACTCACCAGTTATTCGATATTTATGAAAGCATCTTGCTCAAGATTTCCTGCTTTATCTTGTTGGCTGAAGAGCCTCCTTATCCCTTATCAGGACAGCCCTCACTGGAAAACTTCTTCACGCTCCACTCACAGTGAGGCTTCCTTGTTCCTAAGTGCAACGATCAGTGTTAAACTCCTTCGCACACTCCCTGCAGGGCAACTTCCCGGTTCTGTGTGTAGCGCTCAGCGCTAAACTCCTTTGGACGTTACCTACAGGGGAGCTTTCGCTTTCTTGAGTGGAGCGTCAGCACGAGAGCGTGCTGTAGCTGGTTTCTTTCTGTGAGCATTGTATACTGCTTCTTTGATCTCATTTTCCATGTTTTCCTGAAGTCGGGTTTTGATGTACCTATTGTGTTAGGTCCTCGACCTTTTCGGCATGGGCGACTATTACCACCCTACAGGATTTATTCATGTCCAGTGCCTCAGGTTTACATGTTTCACACAGCCATATAAATTTTGTCTTCTTTCTTTCAAGGTCTCTGACTTCCTGACCAATGAGGCCAGTACAGTTCTCGTGGGTCTTTTCTCTGCACCTATCGCATTCGATTGTGCTGTCCTCATTAGTGCATTGCCTCTGACATATCGGGCAGAATTCCTTTTTGTTGCTTCTGGGTGCACTCCGGGCAGAAAGCATCTTGGTCAAGATTTCCTGCTTTATTTTGTTGGCTGAGGAGTCTCTTTCTCCCTTATCAGGGCAGCCCTTGTTGGAAAACTTCTTCATGCCCCGTTTACAGTGAGGCTTCCTTGCACCTGAGTGCAACGATCAGCGTTAAACTCCTTCGCACAATGCCTATATGACAGCTTTCCTTGTCATGTGTGTAGCGCTCAACGCTAAACTCCTTTGCACGTTACCTACAGGGGTGCTTTCGCTCTCCCGAGTGGAGTGTCAGCATGAGAGCGTGCTGTGGCTGTTTTTTTTTCTTTGATATGTATGAAATTAGAATACAATTCGTCACTGTTGATTCCATTTGTGTGCTGAGTCCATTGATTGACAGCTTAGCCGTAACACTCACCGGTTATTCGATACATTTCAGTCAGAATTCCAAGTTGTACGTTCCCTAACTTAAGAAGGCAATCACTGAAAATTGGATCATCATAAGATTCATCGGTTATTCGATATTTATGAAATTATACGATTTGAGTGCCCAATCGATTGATTTACTAATTCTGAAAACCATGGGAAATGATGGAAGAAAAACCCTTGAAAGAATTAATGTTTAATAGTTTTAAGGTTTTAGACGCTGTAATACACGCTGGTTATAGGATTGAGAGTACCGGTACTCAATCAATTGATTTACTGTTTCTGAAAACCATGCGAAATGATGGATATTTATGAAATTAGAATGCAAAAGAAAAACCCGTAAAATAATTAACGTTTAATAGTTTTAAGGGTTTAGACGACAACTCATAATTGCAGCATGTTATAGCATCAGTATTTGCAAATCGCACACTACTTACAAAAATTGATATTTATGAAATTAGAAAACAATTCGTCACTGCTAATTTATGAAAGTATACGATTTGAGTACACATTCCTTTGATTTACTGGTTTAGAATGCAGAAGAAAAACCTGTACCCAATCCATTGATGTACTGATTCTGAAAACCAGATAGAAGGAACACTGTAAGAGAATAAAGCACAATTCTTACAAAAATCGATATTTATGGAATTAGAATGCAGAAGAGAATCCTGTATTGTTAATATATTAACAAACCAGGAATATAATAAATCCATTGTTTAGACGGATGAGCTCAAATCATGTTTGTGCTGAGTCCATTGATTGAAAGCTTAGCAGTAATACTCGCCGGTTATACGATGTGAGTACCCAATCCATTGATTTAGCCTACTGATTCTGAAAACCATCGGATATGATAGAAGAAAGAACTGTAAATGAATTAACGTTTAATAGTTCTAAGGTTTTAGACGACGAAACACTCACCGGTTATACGATTAGAGAACTGAATCCATTGATTTACTGTTTCTGAACACCATGCGAAATGATAGAAGAAAAACCGTAAGAGAATTAACGTTCAATAGTTTTAAGGTTTTAGACGACAACTCATAATTTCAGCATGATACAGCAACAGTATCTGTAACACTCACCGGTTATACGATTAGAGTACCCAATCCATTGATTTACTGCTTTTGAAAACCATTCGAAATGATCGATTACACAAATTGATATGTATATAATTTGAATGCAATTCGACACTGCTAATTTATGAAATTATACAATTTGAGTACACATTCCTTTGATTTACTGTTTCTGAAATCCATGCAAACGATAAAGGAAAGACCTCATAATGTTAAAATGACATGAAACAGGCGTCACAGCGACCAAAATGTGAAGTGGATAGAAATTATGGAGCGTATCTTCATGCACCAACAGTATCTGCAAATCCCACACTTCGTACATTTTTTTAAAGTCATTTTTTAAAGAAATACTTATGGAATTAAAGTGCAATTCATCACTGCTAATGTATATTCTCCTTCATTTGAATGCTCATTTGTCACGATCGGTCGCTTGTGAGCGCCGCAGGAGGGATGCATACTACTGAAATAATATATATGATGATATGATGGTAGCGTCTCTAACTTGTAACCTAGAGATCCCTGGTACAAATCTGAACAGGTTCAATTCTTTTTATTTCATTTCTTCTTTGTATTTATCGACTTATAACTACTCAGACATTATAATGTTAAACATATATAGTGTGTATTTGCGATCTAAAATATTATATTATATATATACTAGCAGGTACCCGCGGCTTCGCTCGCGTCATAGTCGTGTCATATTGTTATTCAATGAAATGCAGGTTTAACCCCGTTAACACCCCTTTATAACCTGAATATCCAAAAATCCCTCCTTATTGGCCTTTTTCGACACACAACAAACATATCGCCAAAATACCATTCTTCTAACTTTAATAGTTTTGGTTGGTCGATGAGAGTGAATATCCAAAAATCCTTCCTTAGTGGAAGTTTTTTTTCATAATTTCACCCCTCCCCATGGGCCCCTTATATTGGATTAATGAAAAAAATAAAGGCCGAACACTTATTTACTTATCTTTTAAGCTGATTTTTTTTCCGCTGAGTTTCAAACTCCTCGTCTATGTCGTTGAAGAGATACACGCTCCGTTACGAATCCTTCAACCCCCACTTTTCACCCCTTTCACCTCATAATATACACCACATCGAAAAACCCTCAGACATGTGTCTTCTTATTTTTAATGATGAGTTTATATGCCGAGTATCACATCCCTCAATGAAACCAAACCGGAGATATTGTTATTCAATGAAATGCAGGTTTAACCTCCTTAAACCCCCTTTAGAACCTGAACATCCGAAAATCCTCCCTTAGTGGACGGTTTAGACATACAATGATCATATCCCCAAAATGTCATGTTTCTAACTTCAGTAATTTTGGCTGGGCGATGGTGAGTGAGTCAGGACTTTTTCTTTCAATTTCCTTTTTTCAGAATTTCACCCCTCCCCACGATCCCCTTAAATTGGATTTATGAAAAAAAATCTGTCGAACACCTATTTACTTATTTTTAAACAGTTTTTCCCCCTGAGTTTGATGAGTGAGTCTGTCTGTCAATCAATTAGGACACTTTCTTTCCTGTTCCCCCCCCCCCCAGAATTTCTCCCCTCCAAATGGGCCCCTTAAATTGAATTTATGAAAAAACGGTCAAACACCTATTTACTTATTTTTCAAGCTGAATTTTTCCCGCTGAATTTCAAACTCCTCGCCTATGTCGTTTAAGAGATACACGCTCCGTTAGGAATCTTTCAACCCCCACTTTTCACCCCTTTCACGTCATAATATACACCACATCGAAAAACCCTCAGACACATGTCTTCTTAATAATAATGATGAGTTTATATGCCGAGTATCACATCCCTCAATGAAACCAAGCCGGAGATAATGTTATTCAATGAAATGCAGGTTTAACCCCCTTAAGACCACTTTAGAACCTGAACATCCGAAAATCGTCCCTTAGTGGACGGTTAAGACATACAATGATCATATCCCCAAAATTTCATGTTTCTAACTTCAGTAATTTTGGCTGGGCGATGGTGAATGAGTCAGGACTTTTTCTTTGAATTTTTTTTTCAGAATTTCACCCCTCCCCACGGACCCCTTAAATTTGGTTTATAAAAAAACTGTCGAACACCTACTTAGTTATTTTTAAACATTTTTTCCCCCTGAGTTTGATGAGTGAGCCTGTCAGTCAATCAGTTAGGACTCTTTGTTTCCTGTTTTTTTCCTCCCAGAATTTCACACCTCCCCATGGGTCCCTTAAATTGGATTTATGAAATATCGGTCGAACACCTATTAACTTATTTTTAAGCTGATTTTTTTCCGCTGAATTTCAAACTCCTCGCCTATGTCGTTTAAGAGATACACGCTCCGTTAGGAATCCCTCAACCCCCACATTTCACCCCTTTCACCTCATAATATACACCAAATCGAAAAACACTCAGACACATGTCTTCTTATTTTTAATGATGAGTTTATATGCCGAGTATCACATGCCCCAATGAAACCAATCGGGAGATATTGTTATTCAATGAAATACAGGTCTACCCCCTTAACTCCCCTTTAGAACCTGAATATCCAAAAATCCTTCCTTAGTGGACGCTTCCGACATACAACGAACATATCCCCAAAATTTCATGTTTCTAACTTTAGTAGTTTTGGTCTACAACATAGGCCATGTATAATTTTACACTCAGACATATTACGTCCCCCCCATAATTTCACCCCTCCCCATGGGCCCCTTATATTGGATTTATGGAAAAACGGTCAAACACCTATTTTGTTATTTTTTATGCTGATTTTTTTCCGCTGAGTTCCAAACTCTTCGCCCATGTCGTTTAAGAGATACACGCTCGGTTAGGAAACCTTCAACCCCCACTTTTCACCCCTTTCACCTCGTAATATACACCACATCGAAAAACCCTCAGACACGTATCTTCTTATTTTTAATGATGAGTTTATATGCCGAGTATCAAATCCCCCAATGAAAGCAATCCGGAGATATTGTTATTCAATGAAATGCAGGTGTACCCCCTTAACACCCCTTTAGAAACTGAATATCCAAAAACCCTTCCTTAGTGGGCGTTTTTGACTTACAACGAACATATTCCCAAAATTTCATGTTTCTAGCTTTAATAGTTTTGGCTGGACGATGATGAGTCAGTCAGTCAGTCAGGACACTTAGTTTTATATAATAGATAAGCATCGGTCCTAGTGGAAAATAATTCTATCACCTGAAACCAAAACTGCATGGGACGAAAAAATACATCAAAATATCATGTAGGTTTCGGACACTAAAAGACGTGAAAAATATAATAAAAGTATTAAAAAAAACTATTTTTCGAAATTTCATTCGAATCAATTTTTATGTCATTCCTGGGACTTAGAAAATTCCGGGCAAAAAGTACAAAATCATTAATAACTCCCTAAGTATTCGTCGTATGATGAAATAGCAAGAGACAAAAAAGATGTAATGTGTTATTGTCTACAACATAGGCCATGTATAATTTTACACTCAGACATATTACGTTTCCCCCCCCCCCCATATTTTCACCCCTCCCCATGGGCCCCTTATATTGGATTTATGGAAAAACGGTCAAACACCTATTTTGTTATTTTTTATGCTGATTTTTTTCCGCTGAGATCCAAACTCCTCGCCCATGTCCTTTAAGAGATACACGCTCGGTTAGGAAACCTTCAACCCCCACTTTTCACCCCTTTCACCTCGTAATATACACCACATCGAAAAACCCTCAGACACGTATCTTCTTATTTTTAATGATGAGTTTATATGCCGAGTATCAAATCCCCCAATGAAAGCAATTCGGAGATATTGTTATTCAATGAAATGCAGGTGTACCCCCTTAACACCCCTTTAGAAACTGAATATCCAAAAACCCTTCCTTAGTGGGCGTTTTTGACTTACAACGAACATATTCCCAAAATTTCATGTTTCTATCTTTAATAGTTTTGGCTGGGCGATGATGAGTCAGTCAGTCAGTCAGGACACTTAGTTTTATATAATAGACTAGTTTTTATATTTATTGTTTCTTGAGTACTGAGACGTTATAAAATAAAGCTTTATATGGTGCTTTTTGCAATGGAAATTATATATTAAAAAAAACGACATTCTCCACTGGTGTGACATCTTCCAGCCTTCAGTTGTACTATGCAGAAACTATAGATTCGAGCAGCGCTCTATACCGGCCAGTTAGTGAACCCAGTCTTAACGACTGCTAGGAGTAATAAGACAGTAACATTCGTTTATTCCTTGTGCACAGAGGCGTTGTTGATAATCTCAAAACTTGCAATATGGATGATTTGGAGATGGATTATTTTGTTATACCGTGTATTTAAGATTAGCCTATAAATTAACGGGTTGCGAAGTTACTTCACTTAGTTCTATATCATTCGTACACGACACAGAACAACAACGTGACGTCAGTTTCTGATCTGCTCTGATTGGCTATTACATTGCTGCAGTCGGGTAGTTGGCAGTCAAGGATAAAATTCTCGACTGCCAACTGCCAGCTACCAACTGCAACTTCATGTTGTGTATGGTGCCTATAGTATACACGGAGTCGATCGCGACTGCCGACCGAGGACTACCAACTACGGACTGCCGACTGCGCATTGTAGATGGGCCTTATTAGAGCAACGAAGTTTCAATTATTGTAAGTAGTCGGTGTTTGGAGTGTTTGCTGATGAAATTGCAAAATGCTGGGGTAAATTATAAACTATGGTTTGAACGCCACTGTTCAAATCCTGTGTGCCAATTTGCACTTCAAATAGGAAGAAATTAGGAGATGATAAGGACAGAGAGTTATAACTATACCCATACATTTCGGAGAAAGTAGGCTATATGTTCTTTCCCGAACATCTTGTTAATGATGAGTTTATATGCCGAGTATCACATCCCCCAATGAAACCAATCGGGAGTTATTGTTATTCAATGAAATGCACGTTTAACCCCCTTAAGACCCCTTTAGAACCTGAATATCCGAAAATCCTCCCTTAGTGGACGGGTTTGACATACAATGATCATATCCCCAATATTTCATGTTTCTAACGTCAATAATTTTGGCTGGGCGATGATGAGTGTGTCAAGACTTTATCTTTCAATTTTCTTTTTTCAGAATTTCACCCCTTCCGATGAACCCCATAAATTGGGTTTATGAAAAAAACTGTCGATCACCTATTTACTTATTTTTAAGCAGATTTTCCCCCTGAGTTTGATGAGTGAGTCTGTCAGTCAATCAGTTAGGACATTTCCTTTCCTGTTCCCCCCCCCCCCAGAATTTCACCCCTCCCCAAGGGCCCCTTAAATTGGATTTACGAAAAAACGGTCAAACACCTATTTATTCATTTTTTATGCTGATTTTTTTCCAAACTCCTCGCTAATGTCGTCTAAGAGATACACGCTCTGTTAGGAAACCTTCAACCCCCCAATTTTCACCCCTTTCACCTCATAATATACACCACATCGAAAAACCCTCAGACACGTGTCTTCTTATTTTTAATGATGAGTTTATATGCCGAGTATCACGTCCCCCAATGAAACCAATCGGGAGATATTGTTATTCAATGAAATGCAGGTCTACCCCCTTAACACCCCTTTAGATCCTGAAGATCCAAAAATCCTTCCTTAGTGGACGCTTTCGACATACAACGAACATATTCCCAAAATATCATGTTTCTAACTTTAGTAGTTTTGGCTGGGCGATGATGAGTCTGTCAGTCAGGACACTTTGTTTTATATAATAGACTAGCAGGTACCCGCGGCTTCGCTCGCGTCATAGTCGTGTCATATTGTTATTCAATGAAATGCAGGTTTAACCCCGTTAACACCCCTTTATAACCTGAATATCCAAAAATCCCTCCTTACTGGCCTTTTTCGACACACAACAAACATATCGCCAAAATACCATTCTTCTAACTTTAATAGTTTTGGTTGGTCGATGAGAGTGAATATCCAAAAATCCTTCCTTAGTGGAAGTTTTTTTTCATAATTTCACCCCTCCCCATGGGCCCCTTATATTGGATTAATGAAAAAAATAAAGGCCGAACACTTATTTACTTATCTTTTAAGCTGATTTTTTTTCCGCTGAGTTTCAAACTCCTCGTCTATGTCGTTGAAGAGATACACGCTCCGTTACGAATCCTTCAACCCCCACTTTTCACCCCTTTCACCTCATAATATACACCACATCGAAAAACCCTCAGACATGTGTCTTCTTATTTTTAATGATGAGTTTATATGCCGAGTATCACATCCCTCAATGAAACCAAACCGGAGATATTGTTATTCAATGAAATGCAGGTTTAACCTCCTTAAAACCCCTTTAGAACCTGAACATCCGAAAATCCTCCCTTAGTGGACGGTTTAGACATACAATGATCATATCCCCAAAATGTCATGTTTCTAACTTCAGTAATTTTGGCTGGGCGATGGTGAGTGAGTCAGGACTTTTTCTTTCAATTTCCTTTTTTCAGAATTTCACCCCTCCCCACGATCCCCTTAAATTGGATTTATGAAAAAAAATCTGTCGAACACCTATTTACTTATTTTTAAACAGTTTTTCCCCCTGAGTTTGATGAGTGAGTCTGTCAGTCAATCAATTAGGACACTTTCTTTCCTGTTCCCCCCCCCCCAGAATTTCTCCCCTCCAAATGGGCCCCTTAAATTGAATTTATGAAAAAACGGTCAAACACCTATTTACTTATTTTTCAAGCTGAATTTTTCCCGCTGAATTTCAAACTCCTCGCCTATGTCGTTTAAGAGATACACGCTCCGTTAGGAATCTTTCAACCCCCACTTTTCACCCCTTTCACGTCATAATATACACCACATCGAAAAACCCTCAGACACATGTCTTCTTAATATTAATGATGAGTTTATATGCCGAGTATCACATCCCTCAATGAAACCAAGCCGGAGATAATGTTATTCAATGAAATGCAGGTTTAACCCCCTTAAGACCACTTTAGAACCTGAACATCCGAAAATCGTCCCTTAGTGGACGGTTAAGACATACAATGATCATATCCCCAAAATTTCATGTTTCTAACTTCAGTAATTTTGGCTGGGCGATGGTGAATGAGTCAGGACTTTTTCTTTGAATTTTTTTTTCAGAATTTCACCCCTCCCCACGGACCCCTTAAATTTGGTTTATAAAAAAACTGTCGAACACCTACTTAGTTATTTTTAAACATTTTTTCCCCCTGAGTTTGATGAGTGAGCCTGTCAGTCAATCAGTTAGGACTCTTTGTTTCCTGTTTTTTTCCTCCCAGAATTTCACACCTCCCCATGGGTCCCTTAAATTGGATTTATGAAATATCGGTCGAACACCTATTAACTTATTTTTAAGCTGATTTATTTCCGCTGAATTTCAAACTCCTCGCCTATGTCGTTTAAGAGATACACGCTCCGTTAGGAATCCCTCAACCCCCACATTTCACCCCTTTCACCTCATAATATACACCAAATCGAAAAACACTCAGACACATGTCTTCTTATTTTTAATGATGAGTTTATATGCCGAGTATCACATGCCCCAATGAAACCAATCGGGAGATATTGTTATTCAATGAAATACAGGTCTACCCCCTTAACTCCCCTTTAGAACCTGAATATCCAAAAATCCTTCCTTAGTGGACGCTTCCGACATACAACGAACATATCCCCAAAATTCCATGTTTCTAACTTTAGTAGTTTTGGTTGGGAGATGATGAGTCAGTCACTCAGGACACTTTGTTTTATATCTAATAATAGATAAGCATGGGTCCTAGTGGAAAATAATCTATCACCTGAAACCAAAAATGCATGGGACGAAAAAGAACATCAAAATATCATGTTGGTTTCGGACCCTAAAAGACGTGAAAAATATAATAACAGTATTAAAAAAGCTATTTTTTGAAATTTAATTCGAATCAATTTTTTTGTCATTCCTGGGACTTAGAAAATTCCGTCCAAAAAGTACAAAATCATTAATAACTCCCTAAATATTCGTCGTATGATGAAATAGCAAGAGACAAATAAGATGTAATGTGTTATTGTCTACAACATAGGCCATGTATAATTTTACACTCAGACATATTACGTCCCCCCCATAATTTCACCCCTCCCCATGGGCCCCTTAAATTGGATTTATGAAAAAACGGTCAAACACCTATTTACTTATTTTTATGCTGATTTTTTCCCGCTGAGTTCCAACCTCCTGGCCTATGTCCTTTAAGGGATACACGCTCCGTTAGGAATCCTTCAACCCCCATTTTTCACCCCTTTCACCTCATAATATACACCACATCGAAAAACCCTCAGACACGTATCTTCTTATTTTTAATGATGAGTTAATATGCCGAGTATCAAATCCCCCAATGAAAGCAATCCGGAGATATTGTTATTCAATGAAATGCAGGTGTACCCCCTTAACACCCCTTTAGACACTGAATATCCAAAAACCCTTCCTTAGTGGGCGTTTTCGACTTACAACGAACATATTCCCAAAATTTCATGTTTCTAGCTTTAATAGTTTTGGCTGGGCGATGATGAGTTAGTCAGTCAGTCAGGACACTTGTTTTTATATAAGAGATAAGCATCGGTCCTAGTGGAAAATAATTCTATCAACTGAAACCAAAAATGCATGGGACGAAAAAAAACCAAAAACCCTTCCTTAGTGGGCGTTTTTGACTTACAACGAACATATTCCCAAAATTTCATGTTTCTATCTTTAATAGTTTTGGCTGGGCGATGATGAGTCAGTCAGTCAGTCAGGACACTTAGTTTTATATAATAGACTAGTTTTTATATTTATTGTTTCTTGAGTACTGAGACGTTATAAAATAAAGCTTTATATGGTGCTTTTTGCAATGGAAATTATATATTTAAAAAAACGACATTCTCCACTGGTGTGACATCTTCCAGCCTTCAGTTGTACTATGCAGAAACTATAGATTCGAGCAGCGCTCTATACCGGCCAGTTAGTGAACCCAGTCTTAACGACTGCTAGGAGTAATAAGACAGTAACATTCGTTTATTCCTTGTGCACAGAGGCGTTGTTGATAATCTCAAAACTTGCAATATGGATGATTTGGAGATGGATTATTTTGTTATACCGTGTATTTAAGATTAGCCTATAAATTAACGGGTTGCGAAGTTACTTCACTTAGTTCTATATCATTCGTACACGACACAGAACAACAACGTGACGTCAGTTTCTGATCTGCTCTGATTGGCTATTACATTGCTGCAGTCGGGTAGTTGGCAGTCAAGGATAAAATTCTCGACTGCCAACTGCCAGCTACCAACTGCAACTTCATGTTGTGTATGGTGCCTATAGTATACACGGAGTCGATCGCGACTGCCGACCGAGGACTACCAACTACGGACTGCCGACTGCGCATTGTAGATGGGCCTTATTAGAGCAACGAAGTTTCAATTATTGTAAGTAGTCGGTGTTTGGAGTGTTTTCTGATGAAATTGCAAAATGCTGGGGTAAATTATAAACTATGGTTTGAACGCCACTGTTCAAATCCTGTGTGCCAATTTGCACTTCAAATAGGAAGAAATTAGGAGATGATAAGGACAGAGAGTTATAACTATACCCATACATTTCGGAGAAAGTAGGCTATATGTTCTTTCCCGAACATCTTGTTAATGATGAGTTTATATGCCGAGTATCACATCCCCCAATGAAACCAATCGGGAGTTATTGTTATTCAATGAAATGCACGTTTAACCCCCTTAAGACCCCTTTAGAACCTGAATATCCGAAAATCCTCCCTTAGTGGACGGGTTTGACATACAATGATCATATCCCCAATATTTCATGTTTCTAACGTCAATAATTTTGGCTGGGCGATGATGAGTGTGTCAAGACTTTATCTTTCAATTTTCTTTTTTCAGAATTTCACCCCTTCCGATGAACCCCTTAAATTGGGTTTATGAAAAAAACTGTCGATCGCCTATTTACTTATTTTTAAGCAGATTTTCCCCCTGAGTTTGATGAGTGAGTCTGTCAGTCAATCAGTTAGGACATTTCCTTTCCTGTCCCCCCCCCCCCCCAGAATTTCACCCCTCCCCAAGGGCCCCTTAAATTGGATTTACGAAAAAACGGTCAAACACCTATTTATTCATTTTTTATGCTGATTTTTTTCCAAACTCCTCGCTAATGTCGTCTAAGAGATACACGCTCTGTTAGAGAACCTTCAACCCCCCAATTTTCACCCCTTTCACCTCATAATATACACCACATCGAAAAACCCTCAGACACGTGTCTTCTTATTTTTAATGATGAGTTTATATGCCGAGTATCACGTCCCCCAATGAAACCAATCGGGAGATATTGTTATTCAATGAAATGCAGGTCTACCCCCTTAACACCCCTTTAGATCCTGAAGATCCAAAAATCTTTCCTTAGTGGACGCTTTCGACATACAACGAACATATTCCCAAAATTTCATGTTTCTAACTTTAGTAGTTTTGGCTGGGCGATGATGAGTCAGTCAGTCAGGACACTTTGTTTTATATAATAGATAAGCATCGGTCCTAGTGGAAAATAATTCTATCACCTGAAACCAAAACTGCATGGGACGAAAAAATACATCAAAATATCATGTAGGTTTCGGACACTAAAAGACGTGAAAAATATAATAAAAGTATTAAAAAAAACTATTTTTCGAAATTTCATTCGAATCAATTTTTATGTCATTCCTGGGACTTAGAAAATTCCGGCCAAAAAGTACAAAATCATTAATAACTCCCTAAGTATTCGTCGTATGATAAAATAGCAAGAGACAAAAAAGATGTAATGTGTTATTGTCTACAACATAGGCCATGTATAATTTTACACTCAGACATATTACGTTTCCCCCCCCCATATTTTCACCCCTCCCCATGGGCCCCTTATATTGGATTTATGGAAAAACGGTCAAACACCTATTTTGTTATTTTTTATGCTGATTTTTTTCCGCTGAGTTCCAAACTCCTCGCCCATGTCGTTTATGAGATACACGCTCGGTTAGGAAACCTTCTACCCCCACTTTTCACCCCTTTCACCTCATAATATACACCACATCGAAAAACCCTCAGACATGTATCTTCTTATTTTTAATGATGAGTTTATATGCCGAGTATCAAATCCCCCAATGAAAGCAATTCGGAGATATTGTTATTCAATGAAATGCAGGTGTACCCCCTTAACACCCCTTTAGAAACTGAATATCCAAAAACCCTTCCTTAGTGGGCGTTTTCGACTTACAACGAACATATTCCCAAAATTTCATGTTTCTAGCTTTAATAGTTTTGGCTGGGTGATGATGAGTCAGTCAGTCAGTCAGTCAGTCAGGACACTTAGTTTTATATAATAGATAAGCATCGGTCCTAGTGGAAAATAATTCTATCACCTGAAACCAAAAATGCATGGGACGAAAAAAAATATCAAAATATCAAGTTGGTTTCGGACCCTAAAAGACTTGAAAAATATAATAAAATTATTAAAAAAAACTATTTTTTGAAATTCCATTCGAATCAATTTTTATGTCATTCCTGGGACTTAGAAAATTCCGGCCAAAAAGTACAAAATCATTAATAACTCCCTAAGTATTCGTCGTAAGATGAAATAGCAAGAGACAAAAAAGATGTAATGTGCTATTGTCTACAACATAGGCCATGTATAATTTTACACTCAGACATATTACGTTTCCCCCCCCCCCATATTTTCACCCCTCCCCATGGGCCCCTTATATTGGATTTATGGAAAAACGGTCAAACACCTATTTTGTTATTTTTTATGCTGATTTTTTTCCGCTGAGTTCCAAACTCCTCGCCCATGTCGTTTAAGAGATACACGCTCGGTTAGGAAACCTTCAACCCCCACTTTTCACCCCTTTCACCTCGTAATATACACCACATCGAAAAACCCTCAGACACGTATCTTCTTATTTTTAATGATGAGTTTATATGCCGAGTATCAAATCCCCCAATGAAAGCAATCCGGAGATATTGTTATTCAATGAAATGCAGGTGTACGCCCTTAACACCCCTTTAGAAACTGAATATCCAAAAACCCTTCCTTAGTGGGCGTTTTTGACTTACAACGAACATATTCCCAAAATTTCATGTTTCTATCTTTAATAGTTTTGGCTGGGCGATGATGAGTCAGTCAGTCAGTCAGTCAGGACACTTAGTTTTATATAATATATATATATATATCAGTTTCTTGTGGACACGATAACTGCCGTAATTTTGCACCAATCACTTTGAATTTTTTACATAATATGTATCCCTATAACATCTCGGTCGAGTTCGTTAATGGGCAAAATCGGTCGAAGGGGGTGAAAATGGGGGTCTTTTTTCGAAAAAGTGAAATTTCGCTATAACTCTCTTAATACGTGAAATATCGAATCCATTCACAGTTCATAATATGTGTCGGATAAGTGCCAAAAATGTATGTCAAATAAGTTTTTTGATAGCACCAACCATTGACCAAAGGGGTGGAAAAAAGTGGGTTTTTCGGGAAACATTAATCATATCTCTCTTAATAGGCACAATATCAAAACCGTACAAAATGGAAAATATTCCCCTAATAATTACCTAAAACTTTTGTCTGAAAGAATTTTTGATATGACCCACCATTACGCCAAGGGATGAGAAAAATGATTTCGGAATTTTAAAAAATGCCAAGTGCCATCAGAGGTTACCATAACAACGCTTTTAAATTGATAAGGGATGATCAATCAGAGGTTGCCAAGACAACGCCATTGACGAGATCACATTCATTTTTAGCCTACTTTTCACACTTTTCAAAAATGAGGAAAAAGTAGACTTATAAGATATATCCGGGAAAATGTGTCTGTCCTTCTGTCTGTCTGGCTGTGTGTGTGTGTGTGTGTGTGTCCCCTACCCCCCTATCAACTCCTAAACGGCTGCAGCATTCGAAACCAAATTTAGTATGAGTAAAGATGTATACCGGAATATCTCAGGCCCATATTTGAAAAAGATGCCAGTGCTACCAACTGCTAAAAGAAATTTGAGCTCCATGTTGGATATCTTGGAAGGTATACATGGGAGCTATTCTAAAATTGGCACACATGTAGATAATACTATTTCAGTTTAATTTCCAGGTGGCCATACATGACAGCTTTGCCAAAATAATGTTAAGCCTTCTGATTAGTCCAATTTTTAAATGCATATAACTTCTACACTATCAATTGGATTTCAACCAAATTTTGTATGTAATATGTGTACATAAACATATATGACTGAGTGTATTCTTAAGAGCCACCAGGGCTGCCAACTGTTAATAATTGCTCTCTATTTTGTATCCAAATATATCAGAAAGTATGCAAGCCGACAGCTTTAAAACTATGCACACGTAAATTACCCGACATTTTACATTAATTTGGAGTAACTTATATACGTCAATTCTACCAACATGATTCTAAGCCTGCTGATAGGACCAATTTTTAAATACATGTAACTTCCATACCAACAAATGGATTTCATCCAAAATTGGCACAAAAATATATAATATTTCAGATTATTTCTGACCAGCACTCGCATGACATTGTTTCCAACATGCTTTTACGTGTACTAATAGATCCAATGTCTAAATCCATGTAACGTCCTGTGGACTTCAACCACATTTTGTATTCTGTACCTTAGGAGATGGAAGTAAGAATATATTCAGTTACCAGAGCTGCCAACTGTATTGCTCTATTAGGCTACATTATGCCTAGTATATTTCGAACTAATTAAGACATTTCAATATTACCCACAATTTCGTCATTATTCTAGATAGGTTCATATACTGTAGATTAATCTATGGCATGAATCTTAATTTTAAGAAAAGTAGGCTCTTTAGTTCGTCACGGAACTTATTGTTCCATCTGACTATGAGGGAAGCGGCTAACTGGTAGCATGCTGAACTTCTATGCCCAAGGTGCTGGTTCAAAGCCGGCCAAAGTCACCGGATTTTCTAAGAGCGCTAAAAATCCGTCAGCATGCTTTCCTTCGGAGGGGAAGTTACAACATTCGTTGCAAGTTGCTGGTTGCGGTGGCATCTAGCAGCCAAGTTCACAGCTAGGTGTCGTTGACGTTAGTATTTGGTACAAAATTAGGTACTACTACTTAAAATTGACCGTCTGCAGACCTTACCTGAATTACAGACTAATACAGTCATCACAAATAACACCGTTTATCAGACAGATTCTACACACACCCAATGTACACGGGGTTACATGACCACCTTGTCGCAGCCCCTAAACTGAGGAACCAACCAACATCTCTGCGGGAGATAAAATTTTGCGTGAAGAAGTAACAGACTGATAGATAGTTACACATTAGTTCCAAACCTTGCATAAGGACAGTGTGATCACAAGTATAAAAATTAACCCCAAATGACAAGAAGGTTACCATCCCCATAAGACAGTAATATGTTAAAAATATGCATAGAAAGACGAAAAAATGTTAACTAACCTCCAATTGTAAAATACTTTCTCGCAATAAATGAGGTCTGATCCTCCTACGAAAACCTGCATATTTTGCCTATTATAGCCTATCCCTTAGTTTGCCCGGTGAAATCTACCTCCGCCTTCCGGCGTGCCGAGAGGAATTTTTTATATAAGAGATACTAAACACCACATATTTCAACACTCGACTACATCGATTAAAATTCATTGTCCTTGATCCACGGTAGAGTCTATCGTTGTTGTTGTTTTGTTGTTGATTCTTTAGGGGTTTTGAGGCATCATCGTCTTGTATCCCCGTTTATTTGGGTGTGTGTAGAAGTTGTCTGATAACCCGTGTCACTTGATGTCTGTAGGCTTACTAGTGTGTGTACTTTTATACGAGGAAGGAATTGGGTAGGAAGTTGTTGTTTAATTTCAGATGCATGGCTATCATGGTCTTTTAGGCCCATGTACTTGGGTGAGTGTTGAATTTTGTCTCATATCCTGTGTTATTGCGATGGCTGTATTAGTGTATATATAATTCAGGTGAGTATTCAATCAATCAACGTATAATATACGTATAGCATGTTGTATTTGAACACGCTACTGCAAGCCAAATTAGCATTTAACAAAAAGAAAGGTTTATTCATTACAAATTCCATTTATCTTAAAACCAAAATAAAAAATAAAAAAGCGTATGTTTGGAGTATTGCCCTTTGTGGTTGCTAAACTTTGACAATTGGAAAAGAATAAAATGGAGGTTAAATTCTTTTGAACAATGGTGTTATAAAAGAATGCTAAAAATTAGCTGGACAGAAAAAATAACGAATGCTGAAGTATTTAAAAAGATGGAGGAAAATTATACCTTATGGGAAAGCATAGAGAGGAGGAGGACTAGACTGATAGGACATATTTTGAGACACGATAGCCTGCTGAAAACGGTATTGGAGGGAATGGTTGAAGGCAAAAGATGTCGAGGAAGACCACGCCTACAATATGTACCGTACAGTAAATAATGTCTGATGTAGGATGCTGAAACTATGAAGAGATGAAGAGGAAATCTATAAATAGAGCCGACTGGAGAACTGCTGCAGACCAATCCATGGATTGAATACTTAAGAAGAAGACTACAACCAACATCCAATTATACTCCTTGAAAAGGACAAAGAGTTATACATGCATGTATCAGAAATTAGGCTATATGTTCTTTACTGAACATCTTGTTTACAATATTATTTATTAACAGTCGAGACATGCCGTTACTATTCATTGAATGTGTAGTAGGGTAAATGTGCCAAATAACACCCACTTAACGTTTGAAAATGTTTTGTACTTTTACTAGAAGGAGAAAAATTCTGAATATTGTCCTGGATTTAACATGAAGACAAGCAAATATGAAAACATGGGTTGATAATTAGAATAACTGGAAAATATTTCAGTAATAATACAATATTAGAACGTGAGTAACGGGCCTTATTAAGAACATCCGTTCCAAATCAGGCCAATTACTGTTCCAAATAAGGTCCATATTTAAATGCAAGTGATACACTCCGACAACTACAACTAAAGTGGAGCGGAAGCAAGTAGACCATTAACCAAACAATAACAAGTCATTACAAGAGAGATCATACCCCTTCTACCGTACAAATTATTACAAGAGATGTAGAGGAAGGCGACTGGACCATATTGCTATCATAACCCGAGGTGTTTACTTTGAGAATCGACAATAGAACTATGAACCCAGAAATGATACACAAAATTCATTTTAAATACAACACTTCTATTCACCAAAAACATTTACAATGAACACAAATAACAAATACATACAAGTGTAAAAACAAAAGGAATGGTGTGGGTACCTGACGTCGAATAAACTTACTTTTCATAGACTCCTTAATAATCATCCTAGCCTTATTATTTCGATCCACTTTAAATGCCGGAACACGGAGCGAAATCTCAATACGTCTAACCTTTAAACATGACGTTACGATTCTCAATTATTTATCCACAACTGACGATCATTCATAGTTACCCAAAAGACAGTAGACATTTCAAATTAACAGATGACGAACGCATAGCCAGCATATACAATCCCCAACTCAATTAAATTAAATAAGCTAAATAAATTCAACATAGGCCCCTAGTACGCATACTAACGTGGATAAAGAGAAAGATTACATTTTGAAATAGAAACAAAATTAGAAAGCTTTACCCACCACTGCTAAATGTATCCCAACCATCTACAAGAGCATATCACGGAGGTGACGATTAAGTTTCAAACATCATGCTCAAATAAATATATAACAATCCCAAAATTGACATCAATTCAAGTCCCCTTCATATTTGCTTGCTTCTGAGGTTGCCTCAACAACATAATTTTAGCCTACTTTTCACATTTTGCGAAAATGAGGAAAATGTAGACTTATGAGATCGATCCAGGCAAATGTGTGTCTGTCTGCCCTTCTGTCTGTCTGTCTGGCTGTGTGTGTGCCCCCTATCAAATCCTAAACAGCTGCAGCAATCGCGTCAAAATTTTGCCATATTTGAAAATAATGTCAGTGCTACCAACTGCTGAAACATCACAATTGAAATTTGAGATCCATGTTGGATACCTTGGAAGGTATGAACGGGAGCTATTTCAAAATTGGCACACGTATAGATGAAAGTTACACGGCACAAACCTAGAAGAATTGCTGAGTTTTAATTCACTGGCCGTGAAAGGCAATATACCATCGTTTTAGAAGCCTTCATAGGGAGGTTGAGACTGCTTGAGATTTTAGTTCTCGCAGTCAAGAGGTGCAGTTGCACCTAATATAAATGGAAGTAGCAAGCAGTTCGTCACTCCTGTGGGGGTTCGGGCGGGGACACCAAGAGCCCGCCGATGAGCCAGCTTGGTGTCCTAGGCGAAACCCCACACAAGACACGGCACAAACCTAGAAGAATTGCTGAGTTTTAATTCACCGGCCGTGAAAGCCAATATACCATCTTTTTGGAAGCTTTCATAGGGAGGATAAGGCTGCTTGAGATTTTAGTTCTCGCAGTCAAGTGGTGCAGTTGCACCTAATATAAAGGGAGGTAGCGCGCAGTTCGTTACTCCTGTGAGGTTCCGGGCGGGGACACCAAGAGCCCGCCGATGAGCCAGCTTGGTGTCCTAGGCGAAACCCCACACAATACACGGCAAGAACCTAGAAGAATTGCTGAGTTTTAATTCACCGGCTGTGAAAGCCTATGTACCATCTTTTTGGAAGCCTTCATAGGGAGGTTAAGGCTGCTTGAGCTTTTAGTTCTCGCAGTCTAGTGGTGCAGTTGCATCTAATATAAAGGGAGGTAGCGAGCCGTTCGTTACTCCTGTGGGGGTTCGGGCGGTGACACCATGAGCCCGCCGATGAGCCAGTTTGGTGTCCTAGGCGAAACCCCACACAATACACGGCACAAACCTTGAAGAATTGCTGAGTTTTAATTCACCGGCTGTGAAAGCCAATATACCATCTTTTTGGAAGCCTTCATAGGGAGGTTAAGGCTGCTTGAGCTTTTAGTTCTCGCAGTCAAGTGGTGCAGTTGCACCTAATATAAAGGGAGGTAGCGCGCAGTTCGTTACTCCTGTGGGGTTCCGAGCTGGGACACCAAGAGCTCGCCGATGAGCCAGCTTGGTGTCCTAGGCGAAACCGCACACAATACACGGCAAAAACCTAGAAGAATTGCTGGATTTTAATTCACTGGCCGTGAAAGCCAATATACCATCTTTTTCAATACGGTATATTAATCTACAAATCGTATTCTTTGAAATTATATACACGAAGGTAATGTATCATAAATTTCAAAAACTTGAAGAAGGTATATTAAAATACCTGGAAATAGTAACAAAATGTGCTTCGGACGCCGTTTACTATTCGACTAAAGCAAACATCGCGGAATAGTTCGCTTCGACAGTTGCAGTTTCTAACCTAGCCGTTAAAGGCTAGTAGCTATCAGAAACACTAAGCATCTTGTATAAGTTTGAATATTCTGTTAATAACATCACAGATGGGCCTTATTTGGAACCGGACCGTATTTGGTTCGAGTACTGTACCCGAAATTCAGGTAGCCATCACCTATTATCATGAAGATGGAAGGTCGTTGATACCCAGCTAGATAAACCAACTGTACCTCGCTAGATGAATAGCTAGTTGTCTCTTGATACAGGTATATTCTTAAAACTACGATAGTATTCCTACTTAGTTACGTACAAATCCTACAATAAAGTATGGTAGGACGAGATTCTTGGAATCTCAGGGAGTGAAAGGTTTAATAGTGCAACGGGCGCCAGTACCTAACTAGCAGTACTATCGCATTAGATCGTTAAATAAGGAGATCGTTATGTTCTATAAAAAATGGACAGACAAAGTAATCAGTGCCTGCTAGCATTTATTCATAAGAGAAAAACAATGACATATAATGTCCATATAAGATCATAATACAATCACACGCTGTATACGAACTTCAAATAACCTTTAAAATTAAAAGTATAGCATTGCTATATGCAAATATAATTATGAGTTTCGGTTCACGACTGTACAAGTCCTCGTTGACAAAATAAAATAAGTTATGTCCTAGACAACTCGTCTAGATATATTCTTTAAACTATCCACACATTTGTGGATCTTACTGTACTTGTTAACAGTATTACATCCTCACGCTATTGCTTGACAGTCCTCCCCTCCTTGATACATACTTATTTTTCACTGACACAAATCTATATTCAATATATAATACTTTAAAATACCCTCAATAATAAATTATTTACATATTTACAACAATTATCGTTAGCTAGGCAATAATATCGCTATATGTTCTATTGATCATTCTTCCTACTCATTCCTTCACTTACATTTTCCATTGAAATCACCTACTTCTTGTGTTAAATCCGTTTCATATTATCATATCCTGTGTGAACATATTGTTACGAGCGTGATGCTTATAACAGCTCGGCATAGTCAAAATCTTGATGACAATAATAAAGTAGACGAATTATACAGACTATATTTTGTGGTTTGTTCTAATACGCTGTACATGAAGTTTCACAACTTCTTCCTTCAGAATATCGTAATCGCCAATTAACATACTTGATACATCGACAACACTGTCGTAACTTAATTATTTACTTCGCTCTATTTTCAATTAATTCATAGGAACATCGTCTTTCACCTTAAATACAATCCAGCGTTAACACAAACGCTTATACAGCCTTCCTATTCACAAGTTTCACAATAATAATACCATTTCCCATTTCAATACACTCTCTGGGGGTGCATGAAAATCAGTGATCCAACTTATAAAGTTCAAATTACACATTATCTATCGATTATACATCTTTCTTTCACATACGCAAATATTTATAACCTGTCTAACCGTTTCTGTTAATTCACTTACATATTTCATGTCTTATAACTTCCTGAGTGATTCAATGGCGATATTATTCCTTTCTTACCATTTTGTAAAACCACAGTTCATTGAACTTTACATATTCAAGATATATCTCTGTATATTATCGTCTTGTTAATACAAATACACTGCATATCCTCACCTTTCTTTTATTTCGTGAATATAAATTCAACTTATTTATTACTTATGTTTCTCATAATATTCATAGTTACAATTCGTTATAATTCTTTACATTTCGTATTTTCGTACGGCAATATAGCGTTTTATAATCTGTGTTACAACGTCAGATTGTCAATTCTATTTAAATAAAACACTAAGCTTCAGCAAACCGTTGGTTCAAGAGAATAAGTTCATTGTCGTTCTCAACAGAACTGCTTAACAACTTATTTGTCATCCATAAATATGGAAATATTTATCTGTCAAGAATTTACCATTCTATTCCTATATAATTTGATATACTTTCAACAAAGTTTTCAAGCTGACGTATTTTAAAATATTCCCATATTAATCTAGCATAGATACGTATACAATTCGAATAAGTTCGCAATATCAAGAGTCGAAGTCTATATACATTTACTACACGTCAAAATCTAAGTGACGATATCTTAAAACAATTTACTTGAACGTTAAAACAAATTAACGATGCTTAGTTAAGCTCTAAAACAATGAAACAATAAAATATCACGTTTGCCACACAAAATTTTGGTCATGTCAAGAGTATCTACATTACTGCACAACTAAGTACAATACCATTCGAAGAGTTATCTTTACCTTCTTCCCGAATATTTCATCTGATAGCAAGAAAAAACTGAAGTTATTGTGTCCTGCCCGCATGGATTGAATCAAGCAGCACAGGTGGGTAACGGGACTGGTGTCGGGGCACGCGACAGCGAGCAAGCCGGTCACGCGTGTCTCCTTCTCCTGCCTCGATATCAGCTGGCAGCAAGTGCGGCTCCATCCCGACTCTCTGCTTCTTCCTCCTCGGTCCAGATCTCCTACACTCTCGTACGTTTCCGAAACTAAGAGCGTTTCTGATGATCATCTTCAAACGAACCCCAAACTAGAAGTTCTCCGGCGAATATATAGTTCTTTAATATGTTTAGTATTTCTATAAGTTGGCGTAGAAATACTTCGTAGTTGTATGTGCAATAGTGATTTCGGTGAAGCATGATGTTGAGATTGCACACTCATTGACTGTGCGCTGATGTACGGCTAAGTCACTAATGGAATCCACATATCGCAAAATGGTTATTTCTCCTCCATAATTTAGTACGACTTCATAACATCCAAGTTGTAGACCATGTTAAACTTCCTCGTTGACTCCAATTTGATAACCATGTTTGAATTCTGAAAGTGCAGTTGGAGATACTTCGTTGAATGCCATTTGGTTAAATCGACTTAATTTTCCAACAACTCTCGTAGTTTTGGAAAAATGTTGCTTTCGCTTGTAAATAGTAGACTTATTCTTTCGTTGATGTAGCGATGAATACTCTTTATAATTATTCGATTTGTAATACTTGTTTGCGTAGAAATAATGTTATATCTTTCTGCTGTAATATTTCATCGGAGCTCGTATTCAGCTTGGCCGGTGGTGATGCTGTCTCCTCCGTCAAAGTCTCTCTGGATTCCTCGGTCTATATTTTCCGTAGTTGACTAACACGTCTATCAATTTTCGAAGTCCGATATGGAATGATCCTACTGACGCTCTCTCCCTTTTCAAGTAGCTAATTAAAATGGCGTTCATAGCTTTAGACCTTGAAATAATCTTCATCTGTAAATATCTTTTTCATCCGTATTTACCTTTCCATCAAATTTATATCATTGGCTTTTATTTTTAATTTCCTTCATATTTCTGCCATTAAATCTCTAGAAATGTTTTTAAATAATTATTAAAATATTCTTGACCGCCAATATATATTATTCCTATTGGTTCAGATCCGGTCACATGATATAAATCCTTCCTTCCGCGGCATGTATTCTCGATCTCGTGCGTGCCAATGTCACCTTCCACCTCTCTGTGGCTCGTGGCTCACCCTATCTGGTTTCTTCACGGGAGAAACACTGACAATATCGCTAACTTGCCAATTTCCAGACTAGAATGATTCTCATTCATTGCTGTGTTACAAAATATCATTTTACATTTCTTCTTCTCGCCGGGTTAAAATGTACACGGACAGCATTCGACACACTCCTACAGTTAGCTACAGTAATGATACTTCATACAATGCTGCAGGTTGCCTAACTAGTTCCATAACTAGTTCTCTTGAGCGGGCGGTTCAACTTCCGTCACATGACATGTCCTTAGTCCTATGGGTTCAGTATCTTAACTATTATTGTCAGTTTTTTAAAATTTACAGTTGCTTTGAATTAGATCTGGGTAACAAAATAATAGTCTAACAATAAACAATTGCGCCGGCACTGCAAAAATGACTGAACAAGCTTTGTGGTCACAAAGTAATGAACTAGACATAAATGCCAGCAAAACAAATGTCATAAATCTCAGGAGAGAGGGAACATCCCCATGGCAGACAGCTTCCACTGTGGAAATGATCACCTTGAGTTAGTGAACTCTTATAAGTACCTAGGATTAACACTCCAAGTCGCGGGGAAATATTTCACGAAGCATATAGAGGAAAGATGCACAACTGCCATTAATGCCACTATTGCTATTCTGTCTTTTAGGTAGTCAGCCCGAAGGCTGGTTGGATCCTCAAAAATTACTGCCGTTAGGTTATGTTGGTCGAGACCCACAAATACCCAAGGCAAACCTATATTGAGGCGTACTAGGCAAGATGAAGAGTGAGGTAGTTTGCCATTGCTTTCCTCACTGAGTGAGAACAGCAGTACTAACCCTATGAGTAGAACCTTTCACAGCATCCTCAGGTACTGAGTGTGCCTGAATGTCATTACTAAGCACCATCCATACAGGCCGGACGTTTGTTTTAGACGATTGCCCTTGACCTTGAAGCCTGCGGGTGAGCCTACACACAGTCACTCTCTCACCCAATTGCTTCACACTTATCACCACCGATCTGATGTAATGGAATTCCAGACTTGAGCAGACAGTACGGTCCACATCGAAGTATTGTGTGTCGCGGAAGTACACGTTACGTTGTTACGAACAGAATGTCATTATATTTGCCAATGACTGTACTCCTAGCAGTGGTGTGAAACAGCTTAGTCAATCATCGGATCACTTGGGGCAGCTGATAACAACACAGATACTGGAGTAACTCGCTTCCAGGCTTCCATTAAGATTTTTCACTCGTCTAAAACAAACGTCCGGCCTGTACCTCAGTAGCTTCCCTATAATCACAGACATGAGTGAGACTGGGACATCTGAGAAATGCCACATTTTACTCTAGTCTGTGCCAACAGCAAATGCAAATGTACTGCATTCATCAAGAGATGACAAACAGGCCAAACTTTTACTGTTAAAAACTTAGAAAAATTCCTCTCGGCACGCCGGAGGGCGGAGGTAGATTTCACTGGGCAAACTAGGGGATAGGCGAAAATAGGCAGAATATGCAGGTTTTCATAGAAGGTTCCGACCTCATTTGTTGCGAGAAAGTATTTTACAATTGGAGCTTAATATTAACTTTGTTTTTCGTCTTTTCATGCATATTTTTAGCCTACTTTTCACATTTTGCAAAAATGAGGAAAAAGTAGACTTATAAGATCGGGCAAATGTGTGTCTGTCTGTCTGTCCTTCTGTCTGTCCTTCTGTCTGTCTGGCTGTGTGTGTGTCCCCCTATCAACTCCTAAACGGCTGCAGCAATCGAAACAAAATTTGGTAGGAGTAAAGATCTATACCTGAATATCTCACGGCCTTATTTGAAAATGATGTCAGTGCTACCAACCGCTGAAAAATCGCAATTGAAATTTGACCTCGATGTTGGATATCTTGGAAGGTATGAATGGGAGCAATTTCAAAATTGGCACACCTATAGATAATAATATTGCAGTTTAATTTCCAGGAGGTCATACATGGCAGTGTTGCCAAAATAATTTTAAGCCTGCCGATAGGTCCAAATTTTAAATGCATATAACTTCTACACTATCAAATAGATTTCAACCAAATTTCGTATGTGCTATGTGTACATAAACGGATATGACTGAGCGTATTCTTAAGAGCCACCAGGGCTGCCAACTGTTAATAAATGCTCTATTTTTATCCAAATATCCATATATCAGAAAGTATGCAAGCCGACAGCTTTAAACTATGCACACGTATAGTACCTGACATTCTATATTATTTTGGAGTAACTTATATACGTCAGTGCTACCAACATGATTCTAAGCCTGCTGAGAGGTCCAAATTTAAATACATGTAACTTCTATACTATCATTTGGATTTCAACCAAATTTCGTGTGTGCTATGTGCATCATAACAGATATGACTATGCCGATTCTTAAGGGTAACTAGGGCTGCCAACTGTTAATAAATACCGTCTCAATTTTTGTTACCCTAATATCAATATATCTGAAAGTATGCAAGCCATTAGCTCTAAACTTTGCACACATATAGTACCTGGCATTCTAGATTAATTTGGAGTAACTAATAAAGACCTACGCCAGTGCTGCCAACATGATTCTCAGCCTGCTGATAGGTCCAATTTTAAAATGCATGTAACTTCTATACTAACTAATGGATTTCATTCAAAATTGACACAACAATAGATCATCTTGTTTCAGATTATTTCTGACCAATACATATGTCATTGTTGCCAACAGGATTTTACGCGCGCTGTTAGATCCAATGTTTAACTGCGTGTAACATCCATGCTATCCATTGGACTTCAACCAAATTTTGTATTATGCACCTTAAGAGATGGAACTAAGAATATATTCTGTCACAGGGCTGCCAACTGTAGTTCTCTATTAGGCTACATTATGCCAGGTATACAGTATTTCGAACTAATTAGAAATTTCCATATTAACAACGTAATTTCGTCATTATTCTAGATAGATCCATATAGATTAATCTTTGGCATGAATCTTAGATTTTAAGTCTTTAGTTCGTCACGGAACTTCTTGTTAACATTTTATTGTCTTATGGGGACGGTAACCTTCTCGTCATTTGGTGTCTATTTTTAGCCTACTTTTCACATTTTGCAAAAATGAGGAAAAAGTAGACTTATGAGATCGATCCGGGAAAATGTGTGTCTGTCTGTCTGTCCTGTCTGTCTGGCTGTGTGTGTGTCCCCCCCTATCAACTCCTTAACGGCTACAGAAATCGAAACCAAATTCAGTATGAGTAAAGATGTATACCGGAATATCTCACGTTCATATTTGAAAATGATGTCAGTGCTACCAACTGCTGAAAAAAACGCACTAGAAATTTGAGCTCAATGTTGGATATCTTGGAAGGTATGCATGGGATCTATTCCAAAATTGGCACACATGTAGATAACACTATTTCAGTTAAATTTCCAGGAGGCCATACATGACAGTGTTGCCAAAATAATTTTAAGCCTTCCGATAAGTCCAATTTTTATATGCCTATAACATCTACACTATCAATTGCATTTCAACCAAATTGTGTATGTAATATGTGTACACAAACAGATATGACTGAGCGTATTATTAAGAACCACCAGGGCTGCCAACTGTTAATAATTGCTCTCTCTATTCTTTTATCCAAATACCAATATATCAGAATGTATGCAAGTCGACAGCTTTAAACCATGCACACGTATAGTACCTGACATTTTAGATTAATTTTGGAGTAACTTATATACTTCAGTTCTACCAACATGATTCTAAGACTGCTGATAGGGCCAATTTTTAAATACATGTTACCTCTATAATATTAGTTGGATTTCAACCAAATTTCGTATGTGCTATGTGTAACATAACATATATGACTATAAGTATTCTTAAGTGCAATCAGGGCTGCCAACTGTTAATAAATGCTGTCTATATTTTTAACCTAATATCAATATATCAGGAAGTATGCAAGCCGACAGCCCTATACTTTGCACACGTATAGCACCTGACATTCAAGATTAATTTGGAATAATTAATATAATTCAGTGCTGCCAACTTGATTCTATGCCTGCCGATAGGTCCAATTTTAAAATACATGTAACTTCTATACTAGCAAATGGATTTCGTCCAGAATTGGCACAACAAGATATAATATTTCAGATTAAGCTATTTCTGACCAGCACACGCATGACATTGTTGCCAACATGCTTTTACGCGTGCTGATAGATACAATATCTAACTGCATGTAACGTCCATTGGACTTCAACCAATTTTTTATTCTGTACCTTAAGAGATGGAACTAAGAATATATTCAGTCAGCAGGGCTGCCAACTGTAGTGCTCTATTAGGCTACATTATACCAGGAATATTTCGAACTAATTAGACATTTCGATATTACCAACTTAATTTCGTCATTATTCTAGATAGGTTCATATACTGTAGATTAATCATTGGCATGAAAAGTAGGCTCTTTAGTTCGTCATGGAACGTCTTGTTAAGCTTGTGGTCACACTGTCCTTATGCAATGTTTCGCCACTGATTTGTAACTATCGAACGGTTTGTTGCTTCACGCAAAATTTTATCTCCCGCCGAGATGTTGGTAGGTGCCTCAGTTTAGGGGCTGTGACAACACGGTCATGTAACCCCGTGTACGTTGGGTGTGTGTAGAATCTGTCTGGTAAACGGTGTTTATTGTGATGGCTGCATTAACCTGTAATTCATGTAAGGACTGCAGACGGTCAATTTCAAGTAGTAATTCTTAATTTTGCTACTTCGTTCTTTTTCGTGTGGTCTCCTGAGAGGCCGAGTGCAGGTCTTTCAGGTGACGCCCGTGGGCGACGTACGCGTCCGGGATGAGAGATGAAATGGGTGAAGAGGAATGAAATAAGGCAAGGATGTGGAAGGAAGTGGCCGTGGCCTGTCAGAAGGTACCGTCCCAGCATTTTCCTGGTGTTGAAAATGGGGAAACCACGGAAAACCATTTCAATGACGGCCGACGGTTGGGCTCGAACCCACGCGTCTACCGAGTCAGCAGAGAGTTTGGTCCCAGGACCTAATGCTGCGCTTTAGCCAGCGTAGCCACTGATGTCGGTATTTTGCTACTAAATACTACTGTCAACGACACCTAGCTGCCACTAGATGCCACCGCAACCAGCAACTCGCAATAAACTTTGGAACTTCCCCTCCGAAGGAAAGCATACAGAGGGATTTTTAGCGCTCTTAGAAAATCCGACGATTTCGGCCGGCTTTGAACCTGTGACCTTGGGCATAGAAGTTCAGCATGTTACCAGTTACGTCACCGATGCCGCTTCCCACATAGTCAGATGGAAAACTGAATGTGATCTCGTGCAATGGCGTTTTCATAGCAACCTCTGATGTCTCATCCCTTATCAATTTAGTAGCGTTGTCATGGCAACCTCTGATGGCTCTTGGCATTTTCTTTTAATTCCGAAATCATGTTTCTCATCCCTTGGCGTAATGGTGGGTCATATCAAAAGTTCTTTCAGACAAAAGTATTAAGTAATTATTAGGGGAATATTGTCCATTTTGCACGGTTTTGATATTGTGCCTATTAAGAGAGATATGATTAATGTTTCCCAGAAACATTTTTTCCCACACCTTTGGTCAATGTTTGGTGCTATCAAAAAAATTTTCAAACATAAATGTTTGGCCCTTATCAGACACATAGTATGAACTGTGAATGGATTCGATATTTCACATATTAACAGAGTTATAGCAATATTTCACTTTTTCGAAAATAAAAGCCCCCCCCCCCCCCTTTTCACCCCCGTTGACCGATTTTGCCCATTAACGAACTCGACCGAGATTTTATAGGGATACATATTAGGTAAACCTTCAAAGCGATTTGTGCAAAATTGAGGTAGTCATCATGTCCACAAGAAAGTGAAATACATACATATAGTATTTATTTATTATTTATTATTTAATCGAAAATTCCCCTACAGGAGAGTGATTAAACTTGATGTCATGATGTCATTTGGAGGTGTGTCTCCTCCGCTCCTCCCAAAACCTCCTCATTCGCGGGGAATACTCCATCTTCCTCTCATCTGTCCACTATTTTCAGGTTGTCGTAATGATCTTGGTTCGAACTTTAACATTCGCGATTTTCGTCTGGCACTCAGTTCGGTCTTCGAATTTTTGTATACTGAATACCTCCCTCGGGGGAACCTGCAACCCCTAGAGGGCGCGTCCCCAGGTGGCGGATAGGGGGCCCCTACAGTAACGGTAGGGTTGGTTCGAATACCCTCCTATAGAACCCGCGGACCAACAGGTAGCCCAATTCTTGGGGGCTTTAGCATACTGAGACACCCTCTCTCCAGGGGCTATAAATATGGAGGGCCCTGCTCTGGGATATGAGTGAAGACCTCAACAGCACCTGCGGTGGAGAAGGATTCCTTTGGTACAGTGCAGATGGTGGAGGAGGCAAACCAGTGCTCGGGTTAATAGAACAAAAGGTATATGTCCGTATATTGGACATATATCAGGCACCGAACGTCGCCCGGGATAAGGCGACCACTTTTATCAAGTGCCAACGGTTTCTTCGGAGGGCGGATGAGCGGGTAGAAGAAGGGCACTCTCTTTTCCTTGGAGGGGGAAACTGCTCCTAAAGGCGGAAGAGCTACTAGGTGGCCAACGGCATGGAATGGAGAAGGCAACGGGAAACCACTCCATTAAAGATCCTAGGATATCCCATGTATAGCAGCCATGATGAGTTTCTCTATTGATTGTGATTCTACTGATCATGGGAATCGGAAACCAAGATCCGGCAAGAGAGGAAACAGTAGCGAGGCCTCTTCGGTCGTCATTCAACGAAACCCTCGCAATGACAATTGCAAATTCACTGTTGGTACATGGAACGTAAGAACTCTTCTACAACCTGGACGGCTTGAGGAGGTAAAAAAACTCTATGATTAAGAAGAATCTAGATGTCCTGGGAATGTGTGAAACTAGATGGGCAGGAAATGGAGACTTCATTTCTGATGACTTCTGGATAATCCACGCAGGCAATACCAAAGCTGGAAATAGTGGTGTAGCGATTGTATTAAGTGGAAAATGGACTCACAACGTAGTCAACACTTATCACATTAGTGACAGAATTCTAATGATACAAGTAAATGCAATTCCAGTTGATTTGGTGATAATACAAACATATTTTCCCACTTCAAATGCTGATGATGAAGAAATTGAAGAAATGTATGATCAAATAGAAGAATTGTTTGACATAGTAAAGGAGAATTCAAACATTATTTTAATGGGTGATTTTAATGCTTCCGTAGGCTCTCATAATGATGTTAAATATGCTGGTAAGTTTGGCATGGGTGATGTCAATGTGAGAGGAGAAAGATTACTGGAATTCTGTGAGCAACATGAGATGGTAATAACTAATACCTGTTACGAAGTTCCCAAGAGAAGACGTTACACCTGGATAGCACCTGGAGATAGAAGAAGGTTGCAAATTGACTACATCATAGTTAAACAAAGATATAGGTACCAAGTGAAAGCCAGCCATAGTTACCGTGGGGCGGAAATTGATAGTGATCATATCCTAGTTGCAGCTAAATGTGATATAAGGTTCAAGAGGAATAAAACATTTAGACAAAAGAGATGGTGTTTAAATAAGCTTCAGGATCCTAATGTAGTACAAAAATTTAAAGATGTTAGCAAATTGGTTAAGGATGAGACTTTAGGATGGGATGATATAAGAAATGGCTTAGGAACTGCCGCAACAGAAGAACTAGGCAAAAGAAAATTGGAACCGAAGAAGAAATGGATGACCCAGGAAATCCTGAAGCTTATTGAAGAAAGGAACAAATTTAGAAATATAGACACTCAAGCGTATAAGTCTCTAAAGAATCAAATAACTACGAAATGTCGCAAGGAGAAAGAAAATTGGATGAAGCAGGTATGCATGGATATTGAGTATGACCTGAAGAATGGGAAACCTGACAAAGCTTATTTTAAAGTGAAATCTTTGAGCTATCAGCAACGCATTACAAGCAACGTAGTTAAGGATTCCAAAGGGAAGCTATTGTTTGAAAATGATAAGGTATGTGAGCGATGGAAGGAATACCTTGAAGATTTGTATGATGGACCAGATATTACTGACAATAGTAGTTATATAGAAGATGAAGAACTAATTGAAGAAGATGATAAAGGTCCAACTATAACTAACGCAGAGTTTTATGCAGCACTCACTAAACTGAAAGGAAATAAAGCAACTGGTGTAGATAACATTCCTGCAGAGCTCTTAAAATGTTGTGATGTAAGCATTAAGGAATGCCTTTTTCAAATCATTACTAAATGCTATGAGGACGGAATTGTACCTCCTGATTTTATTAAAAGTCGAACAATCACACTACCCAAGAAAGGAAATGCTTGTGAATGTTCTAATTATAGAACCTTAGCCATTCTTTCACATGCATCAAAGATTTTATTGATAATCATCAAAGAGAGACTAAGCATGAAAATTGAACAACATCTGGATAGTGATCAGTATGGATTTAGAACAAGGAAAGGGACTAGGGAGGCTATCCTAGCATTACGTCAGATTTTAGAAAGAAGACTGGAAGTTAATCGAAAAACCTATATAGTATTCATTGATATAGAAAAGGCATTTGATAATGTTAATTGGAAAACCTTATTTCTTACATTGGCCAAAGTCGGGATTGACTGGAAAGACAGGCGCCTTATTCTGAACTTATATAAAAATCAAACTACAGAAATAACAGTTAATGGCAATAAAAGAGAAGCAAAAATAAGAAGAGGTGTAAGGCAGGGTTGTCCTCTATCACCATATCTCTTTAATATCTATATAGAAGCTGCAGTAAATGCATTAAAAGAGAAAACAAAAGGATTAAAATTTAATGGAGTACAGGTTCATAGCATTCGCTTTGCAGATGATATTGCACTTTTAGCAAACTCTGCATGTGAAATGAATAGAATGTTAAACAATTTTCAGAAATCCTTAGGAAAATTCGGGCTAAGAGTTAATTCTCGGAAGACAAAATTAATGGAGGTTGATAAAAAGAAACAACCAATTTTAGCTAATATAATGTTAAACTAGTTGAAACCCGTCAAAACATGACGGTCAATAGAAAAATATTTACTGAAGAATTTTCTTATATAGGCCTACTGTACATTCTTTGTACGATTATTTTTTGACTCTATTGAAACTATGAGGGCGTCAAAAGATTGCACTCTCAACATTGCAAAATACTGCTGGCCATGACTGAAAAATTGTTGGGGCAAATTGAGGCCTATACGTTCCAGAGTTTCCCCTTGAGCTTTATTGATTGTGATAAAGTATGCCAAATGAATTGGAAAATATTGCCTCTTAAAAGAAAATGATAGTGTTTTATCGGATGGTGTTAAATCAAGTCGAAGGATTAGACATCTCTGCCTAATTTTAACTGCACCTATTATTTCCAAATCCAAGCAATATGGTTGCATTTAGGAGTCCTTGGGAACCGTTCAGATTTCTAAGCAGCATAACGGGCCAAGCGTTTGGAGTATGTGGCGGCCAGTCGTTTAGTTCCAAGGGATTCAAGAACTCTGATGAGTCTAATACAACTGGCCGCAAACCATCGCTTATATTTTTGGAATATAACGATGAAATGCGATGATGTGCAATTCCATACATTTTAAAACAATGTGGACCGTGTGCGTGTGGCACAGTAACATTGGCACCAAATGAAACGCAGGAAGGAATGAAGCTTGCAGTTTAACGTGACCGTTAATCTCGCGATCATAAGCCACGGGACCTCCGTTTAACGTGGAATCCGAGCCACAGGACATGGCCTTTCACATCAAAAATCTCACATGCATTGACCGGGAATCGAACCCGATCCGCCTTGGTGAGAGGCATACAGCTTGACCGCTGCGCCATGAAACGAAGGACATAGCATTGTACTGCCGATTAGTCCCTCTGGAATTCCTTGAGATATCATCTCCAGTGAAAAATAATTGTTAAAGCCTGTCAAATATTTTATATTTATTCAGATTAATTTTACCATTACAACAGCAAAGGTCAAAGTAACCAAGTGTAGATTTCTCGCAAGAGTAATACAGTGCAGAACAATGTTTACATTTGTTCGTCAAGGACCCTAAACTGTAACGGCATAGTATCTGGAATTGTTTCTGAAATGCCATATTTATATTGGATTTTAAAAGTGTCTTCGTATTTTTCTCCGATTTCCCACTTTTTTGCGGCTAATGTTCTATTTCGTCAAATGGGTTTATTTATAGCAGCATTTCTGCCCAAATTAACGTCATTTTATATAAAACTATAGTGGCCTGCATCAACGTAGCCGCCAAATATTAAATGGCAAATAATAACTTACTTCCATTGCCAAAATCAACTGCGTGGTTAGACCCATTGTTATGCACTCTAAACAAATAATCAATAAACAATAATATTCACATATACAATGAATACTTCCATTCTCAAGTTGGTTGCTGATGATAATGCGATGAGATTGATCGCCAATAATAAAATCCTTGCAATTTTTGCAATTTGCTTGCAAACGCAACTCAGGATGACGATCTTCATTTTGAAATAAACAGAATGAAATTGCTGTAAATAATGAATTTCCATCACCTGTTGAAGGTACAATACTTTGTATTTCCATGACAGTAAATTATGCAAGGGAGCATAGAATCACTTCGCCACTACTGGAATGAGCATAGACTCACTTCGCCAGCCACAGTAATGGAGGGAGTGTTAGAATTATATGTTCAGTGCTTGTCAAAGATCGTATTAACACAGGGAAGCCCATTCTTAAGGCTACATTCTGAGCTATTGCCCCGGATTCCAGGTTCGATCCCCGCTCTGCCAAGAAATTTAATTCTGGTCTGAGGACTGGAACGGGGCGCACTCGTGAGGCAAAACTAAGAAGAGCAAAGTTTGATTCCCATCTCAACAATCTTGGATTTGGTTTTCCGTGGTTTCCCACTTCCACTCCAGGCAAATACCGGGATAGTTCCTAACTTAAAGCCTCGGTCGTTAACTCCCCATTCCCCACATTAATTACAAATGCACACATCAACACAGCCATCACATTAACACAGGTTATCAGAGAAAAGTTTACACTCGCACACCTGTTCGCCAATATGTTAACGCTGATGTATGTGTTTGAACTACTGGATATAAGTTCAATGTTCCCCATCTCTTGATGAATACAGTACTTTTGCATTTGTCAGTTGGCACAGGCTAGAGTAAAAGGTGGCTTTTCACCGATGTCTCAGTCTCACTCATGGCTGTGATTATATGGAAGCTACTGAGGTATGGGTGGTGCTTAGTAATGGCATTCGGGGCACAGTCAGTGCCTGTGAATGCTGTGAAAGGTTCAACTCATAGGGTTAGGACTACTGTTCTGACTCAGTGAGGAAAGCAATGGCAAACTACCTCACTCCTCTTCTTGCCTAGAACGCCTCAAAATAGCGCTGCCTTGGGTTTTTGTGGGTATCTACTCACATAACGTAACGGCGGTACTTTTTGAGGATCCAACCAGCCTTCGGGCTGACTACCTAACAGACAGACAGACAGACTTTAAAATTAATATCATTGCATTGTTGCAGCTTGGCAAATATTTTATATTTCAGCAGATCAATTTTACCATCACAACAGTAAAGGCCAAAGTAACCGCGCGTAGATTTTACGCAAGAGAAATACAATGTAGAACAATGTTTACATTTGATCGTCAATGACCTTTCACTGTACTGCATAACATCTGGAATTGTTTCTGAAATGGCCTATTTATATTGGATTTTAAATGTGGCTTCGTATTATTCGATAACACTATAGTGACCTGCAATATCGGAGCCGCTAAATATTAAATGGCAAAAAATACTTCCATTGCCGAAATCAACTGCGTAGTTAGATTCAGTACTCTAAACAAATAATCATTAAACAACTGTCTTATACAATGAAGTTCAACATGACCGTCCAGAGACTCTCATACTCAAGTTGGTTGGTGAGGTGAATGCGATGAGACTGATCGCTTACAATAAATTCCTTATAATTGTTCCTGCCAGCGAAATGTTTGGCAATAGCTTGAAAACGCAGCGCAGAATGACGTTCTTCATTTTGATATAAACAGTACAAAACTGCTCTAAATAAGCTATTTCCATCACCTGTTATAGTTTATGGCAGTACATTTTGCAGGGGAACATAGAATAACTTCGCCAACTACTGGAATGAGCTTAGGCATATACTCAATACTCACTTCGGCAGTCACCCTAATGGAGGCTGTTTTAGAATTCTATGTCCCGTGCATGTCAAAAATCGTATTAACACATGGAAGCTCACCCATTCTTGGCTATCGCCTCGGAGACCCGGGTTACATTTCCTGCTCTGCCAAGAAATTTAATTCTGGTCTGAGGGCAAAAACGGGGCACATTCAGTCTCTAGAGGTATAACTAAGAAGAGGAGGTTTGATTACCACCTCGACAATCTTAGATGTGGTTTTCCGTGGTTTCCCACTTCCACTCAAGGCAAATACCGGGATGGTTCCTAACTTAAGGCCTCGGCCGTCACCTTGCCATTTCCCACCTTAATTACAAATACACAAAGTAATGCAGCTATCACAATAATACGGGTTATCAGAGAAAATTTTACACTTACACACCAAAGTACATGGGGCTGAGTGACAACGATGTCGGAGCCCTTCAAACGAATTATGTTTGCCAAGTGTCTCTCATGGCGAAAGCAATTGTGGACACGCGCCAGGGCCTGGAAAACTACCTTTTCACTAATAATTTAAGAGTATATCGACGATGCATAATTTATAACTTTTAGTCTAGGATGCTACCAACTTGACCACCGAAGCATTGGGAAGAAATTGCAATATTAAAGTACATAAACAACATAGCCTACACACTCAACTGTCAGTTAATGTTCTTCAACGTTTCCCTTCTTAAAAATTCCCCTCTATAACTCTCCATCACTTGAAAACGCGCCATGTTTTGTGTTTTAAATATATCGATGCAATGGTGCTGCCATCTGTTGTTAGTTACTGAAACTATATGGGCGAGGTACTGCCATCTTTTGTCAGTTACTGCAATTGATGGCAGATATTAGCTCCTTTGACCACATGCTGTAATGCAATGGTAAAACGGAAATAAAACTTATTGAGAGGGAATGTAGGAATCTTTAACTGACATAAAACGTTACTAATAATCCTTGATAAAACAATATTTAACTATCACGCGAAAACTCGCCATCAAGGCCATGCCTTGTGTTTTAAATATATCGACGCAATCTGCTCTCAGTTACTGGAACTATATTGGCGAGGTTCTGCCATCTGTTGTCAGTTACTGGAACTGATTGCAGATATTCAAACGACGTATTGAGGACATGCTGTAATGCAATGGTAAAACGGAAATAAAACGTGTTGAGAAAATGTGTAGAAATATGTATCTTTAACTGACATAAAACCTTACTAATACTCCTTGATAAAACAATATTTCAGTGGCAAAAAAAAAAAAAAAAAAAATACTGGCGAGAGTTGGGATCGAACCTGCGATCCTTGGATCCACAGTCAATCGCCTTAACCAAATAGCTACTCGCGCACTCCCATTTAGATGCAGACGCAACCATTGACTATCTTCAAAAGCCGCTATCTGAAGGAAATAATCCAATTCATTATCAATAAAATCAATATACATTCGTATATGTTCATACTGTTATTATATTGTATTGTCAGAACTTGGTTAATGTATGTTTTCAATTACATGGAAGCTTATTAAATAACTTATATTTTAATGGACTTCTCACCGCCATTTTGTCATGAGCCCAGGCGGATTGTGCGCATGCGCGAGGGGAAAGAATTCTGCTATTTTCTATATTTATTTAAAAATATACCGTATTATATTTGTTTATTTTAGAGACACTCTGAAAATCTACAGGCCAAGAGCTTTCGTTAGAGTGCTCTACGAAGTAAATCGGTTCTGTCGTTCTCTCTATCTCGTGATAACAAAAATCACCTTACTGTTTTAAATATATAGATGATAGTGCCATTGAACAAGTAACGGAATTTTGCTATTTGGGAAGTGTGATTAATTATGACAACAGATGCATCTCAGAAATTAAGAAAAGAATAGTGTTGGCGAAGAAAGCCTTTCAAAATAAGAAGAATTTGCTGCTCAATGAGCACCTCAACTTGAAGATAAGGAAGTCATTTCTCAAGACCTTTGTTTGGAGTGTGTTGACCTATGGTTGTGAAACATGGACACTGGGGAAAAGAGAAGAATCAAAACTTGAGGCAGCTGAAATGTGGTTTTGGAGACGAATGACCCGAACAAGCTGGGTGGAAAGAAAGAGAAATGAGCTTGTTCTGAACCAAATTCAGGAGAATCGATGCCTGTTGATCACCATCAAGAAAATGAAATCAAAATTCATGGGACACGTACTCAGACATGACACTCTCCTCCAGGTCATATTTGAAGGAAAAATTTTGGGGAAGAAACCAAGGGGACGACCAAGACAATCGTATCTCAAGAACATTGTCAAGGAAATGGAATGTGAATCGTATGTCAATATGAAGAGAACTGCTGAAGACCGTAAGAAATGGCTGCAACGACAAGGCTTTTAGCCTTTAGAAGCTGATGATGATGATGAATACCTGAAAGTCTCTCTGTACCTCTTTAAGCCATTCTGTGTCGCATTTGCTCTGTATTATGATACAGAGTAGATTCTTGGGCAATCTGGTGGTGGCCATCCTGTGGATGTGAGTGTAAAATTTGACTCTGCGTTTTCTAATTTCGTCTGTTATCGTAATGGTGTTTTGATAGAGTTCAGTACTAGGTCCCTTCATCCAAACGCCGTTTCTGTTGATTGCTCCGTAAATCTTCCGGAGAGATTCTCGTTTCTGCTTTTCCAGTTCCCTAATCTTGGGATAGCCATCGATTACTATTGTTTCAGGCACATATGTTGCTTCTGGAAGAATAACTGTTTTATATTGTCGTAATTTGTCGTTCGACGAAATGCATTTCTTGTTTAAATGGGCTCACTTTAGCCTGTAGGCCTTCTGGAGATTAGTGATTCTGTCTTCATTGACGATTCGATTATGTCCTGAGGGCTGTGTAACTTCGCCAACGTATTTAAAAGTGCAGACTTGTGCGATTTTACCGTATTTGGTGTTTAAAGGGGATTTATTTTCTGGCCTTCTCTCCATATATTTGGTCATGTCGTAAGAGATATGTAATCCGGTCTGTTGTCTGTGACAATTGCAATATCGTCCGCAAAAGCAAGACATCAGACTTTAGTTCCGTTCTCTTTTTAATACCGATTTGAATGTCCTTTACAAGAGGTTCCCATTCCCTAATTATCCTCTCCAGAACCATATTGAAGAGGATTGGGGATAGTCCAACCCCCTGTCGGACTCCAGTCGTCATTTTGAAGGGCTCTGATATTTCGCCCATGAATTTCACATTGTATATTGTTCCTGTACGTGTCTGTTCTATGATTTTGCGTGTCATACGATCGATCCCAAATTCTTCCATGATTTAAAAGAGAGTGTCGCGGTCAACAGAGTCGTATGCTTTTCTGAAGTCGATGAATGCAATCACGGTATTTCTTCATTTGTAAGATCGTCTTTAGGAACCAGATCTATTCAACATATGATCGCCCTTTTCTGAACCCAGCCTGGTAGTGACCGATGAGTGGATACATTTGGGGTTTTAACTTGTTCAGAAGTGCTGTGGAAAGGATTTTTAAGCAACCGGGAGCAGGGAAATTCCTCTATAATTGTTGATGTCCGTCGTGTCGCCCTTTTTGTGCAACGGGTGAATCAGAGCGCATTTCCAGTCATCTGGTGTATACTCCGTGGTCCAAATATCTGAAATTATGGAATGGAGTTTCCACGTCAGTGTGGGATCATTCAGTTTCCAGAGTTCAGCAATGATCCCATCTTCCTTGGTGCTTTGTTGTTTTTGAGTTGTCGGATTATCTCCGTAATTACGAGTCTATGTGTATGAATACCGGAGGGGAGAAGGCAAGTTTTACTAGAGGTGGTTCACAGTTAAGAAGAGAGTTGAAATATTGGGCTGATAGTTTGCAATTATTTTTGGAGTTAGTTTCCAATGAGCCGTCCTGTCTCTTGAAGCACAGACTGGGTGCCTGGTATCCCCGTAGATTTTCTCTAAATGCCTTGTAGAAATTTCTAGTATTATTTTTGGTGAAATCCTGATGAATTTCGTGGAGTCTGTTGTTGTCGTCATACCTCCGTTTTTCTTTCCTAATCATTTTTAGGCCTGTTTTTGAGTGGTAAGAAATTTCTCCCAGTTTTCCTTTGTTAGGCTACTGTGAATTTTTTCCAAGCCATTATGCGATTGTCAACTGCTTGATCGCAAATTGTGTTCCACCAGCGATGATTTCTGGAGCGAGGTGGTTGTCCTAGCTTCATGGCTTCCTAAATTCTCCCCGTAAGTATCCTCCAGTCTGTTGATTCCTCCTGATTGATTTGCAAAATGATTTCTTCCTTGTGGAGTTTCAGATATTCCGGATCTGATCTGAAATTTTTGTGTGGGCATTTTTGACTTCTATTTGGTAGGAATTTTGTCTTTATTTGGAGAAGATAATGAGCTGATTCAAAGACGCCTTTACGAGCCCTGACGTTCAAAATTTCTTTATGTTTTTCTCGGAGATTGCGACATGGTCAATTTGGTACTCACCCTGTTTAAGACTGGATGATCTCCATGTGGTCAATTTATGTGCAGGTTTTTGAAATTGGGTGCTCATGATTTTAAGTCCAAAGTTTCGACAGAAGTCAATTAATCTTTCCACATTTTGTTGGTACGTTTGTGTTTAGTATGAGGGCCTGTGGTATCCTTGAATTTCCTTTCTTTCCCTAACTGTGCGTTGAAATCACCTAATAAAATTTTCTCATGGTGTCTTGGTATATTATTGGTTGTTTCTTCCAAAGTTTCCCAGAAATTGTTCACGGTTCCAATGTCGGTTTTATTGTGTTGATTTTTGGGGGCGTGCACGTTGATCATCGTGTAAGCTTTATTAGCTGATTTTACTGATAGTAAATAGGATCTTTCATTTGGAGAAGTGAAGTCGATGATCGAGTCGAGACCAGAATTGTGTACGGCGAATCCTGTTCCCAGGAGAGGTAAGTTGACATTAATTTTGATGGCAGGTTTTCCCTTGTAGATCGGAAATTCTCTGTGTTGAAGTGTTCTTCGTCCGTGAAGCGTGTCTCCTGGAGCACAGAGATTTTTAATTAAAATTTTTCCAAGGTGTTCAGAAGTTGCTTTAGCTTACCCGTCTTAGTGAGGGTGTTAACGTTAAGCGTGCCAACAGAATGTTTACGTCTGTTCTTGAGAGTATGAAGAGTTCTTGAGAAGCTCCATTTCTTCTCCCCATGGTGTCCTTGATCCCCCAGAATCCGATGATCAGGTGAGTCCAGTCCATCGACTGGTGCCTGGTGTAGTGATTCTATGATCGTCTTTTCCATCATGCGCTCAAGTTGAGTTTTGAGTGTTTGTGGTGGTCTCAATTGAGACCACAATATACGACTCGACTTTTGAGTTCGAGAAGATTTAAGTACAGCCGCCTCAACTAGAGGAACAGACGCTGACCACTGGCCGTCGGATGCCGAACAAACGCCAGTGGCTTTGCTATTTTACGGCTTAGAGCCAACCCTCCTCCTTTCTCCGGGCTTGGGACCGGCAACATAAACTACTGAACTACTCAATCCACCCAGTAGTTACTGCAGGCTGAGTTACATAATAAGCATAAATTATATATATACTTTTGAACTGGAAGTGGTTTTGGGGTCTAGAGGATGTGAAACGCGAAGATATGTCGAAATTTTTCGGAAGTCTAAATATGGTACCCATTGCAATAGTTAGCTTTCTAATGAAATCTACCTAAGTTTTGAAGAGAAGTTTTGATCATTCTCAAATCATAGGAGCATTCTTTATTATTATGAAGGAATTATACCAGCATTGATTTCTAACGGATCAAGAGTTGCCTAACCTATAATGATACTTGGATCCATGGTGTAGGGGTCATTGCTGATATTTTTGAGTTCGTCTGAGCAGAGAGGGTTCTCTTTTAGTCTGAATATTTTCGCTTCTTATCGCATTCCACGTGTACGTAGTGCAAGTAGGATTTTCTTGTTTAAGTAATGAGTTTTCTCCATCGTTGGAGTAGATTTATATATTTTTGACATGAGAATTAATTCAGAATAAACATTTAGCCTTTTCGACATAATTCACAGGAACAATTTGATAGTGGAGGCGTAGTTTTATTAAATATACGTGACGAAAAGCAATTTTTGTAAGGCAAGGCTTTCTACTCTATTGGAATCTATTAATAATCCACATTAAATAATTTGAACAGAGTGCAATGATGTTAAATAATTTTGATCGACAACCACAATATTATGTTAGATGGTTATTATGAAACTTGATACGTGTAATAAGGTTTATTGGTCATCATGAAGGTGTTAATTGAGTATAAGCATCTGTGGATGTTAGTTGGTATTAATGAATAAAGTACCGTACTTGTCGAAGTACGTGTTTTATATTGTTCCATTGAGAGCCAATTGTATAAAGATTTTCAATGGAATATTCTATAAAGAAAACGTTGGTGGTATAAATCCATTCACGAATGGGAACATTAATGTCAAGTATGACTTTAAGTAATATTGAACCGTATCATAGTGGAGTTACGACAGGTTTGTCAATGATGCTATTCGAAGCACAAGTTGATAGTTGTTATTTGGAACATTTTATTAATTTCTAATTGGAAGTTTGATTGCAATGCTTGCAAGGATACTTTTGTCATCCCTATATAATTGTACCAGTTATAATGTCGAATGCATACTTCGTCTTAGCTTAAATGCTTGGTCGGATGACACCGATTGTGACTTTGATAAACTTTAAGATTTAATCACGAATGATGCAAATTAGGATAGTGTTAGTATGAAGTCAATTGCGAATGCACTTAACGGTGCACGAATAAAACTGTATATTTGTAAATATGATAGTAACAATTATGCGGTGACTTTAAACGTGGAATGCCCATGTGAATGATCCACTAGGGATTTATTTTTCCAGGATCATTATTGTTGTAAATATTTCTGGTATATATTTGTGATTAGGGTATCAGCCCCGACAGGTCCGTTGGGACGGTGTGCTACATTTATTCCATCGATTTTTCGATGCATTTTCAGTGAGGATTCTTTTTCTTTTATTGACATTGCTTCATAAGTAATGTCGCTTTGATTAATGAATATTGTTGTCTGATTTTAATCCTTTTGGTGTGATTTTTATAAAAGTGATGGAAGGTTAAGAAGGCCATCGCTGGGTGTTTGTGGAGTTTCTCACACTCCTGAGATAATTACTTTACTTGAATCTTGTGTTCTCTGAGCAACTTAATATTTTTCGCTTTGGTCTTTCTTAATGCCACCTTGTTTGGATTGACTTGTGCCCTATTATGCCCTTTACTTGTTGGTAGGATCTGGGTTTTTTTTCTAGCCGGGGATTTTCGGGTTCTACGATCCAGATGCTTTCGAGGGATTTTAACAGGTACTGGTAGGTAATACGGGTACAGTACCTACTGTAAGGCCACGGTCGCCTCCTTCCCTCTTCCTTGTCTATCCCTCCCTATCTTCCCCTCCCTTCCCATCCCTCATGAGGCCCTGTTCGATTTGCATGTGAGGCCGTCTGGGCGAGGTGCTTATCAAACCACCCCAGTTGTATACCCCATCCAGATGTTCCAAGCTCCAGGACACTGTTCGTAGAGGTGGCAATGGTGTGATCCCTCGCTAAGTCCGTGGGAAAAAATGACCCGGAGGGTAAAATTGACTAAAAGAAAAAAAGAAAAAAATGGCTGCACACCGCTTTCACTACAGAGTTTACGGCTTAGAGCCAACCCTCCTCCTTTCTCCGGGCTTGGATTTCACCAAGCAACGATTCAATGTATCTGTACGCTACGTGGACTAAGATGAGAACAGTACCACCTACTCGAGTGCACAGCAAGGACAAAATCACTAAGATTTTACGCAGAGGACAAAAACTTTGTGTAATGCTTTGTACGGGTAGAAGTACACAGTGTGTTTAATAAATCTTATAATTAATAAACAATCGTTGTTGTTTGAGTCTTCAGTCTTTTGACTGGTTTGATGCAGCCCTCCATGCCTCCCTGTCTTAAGCTAATCGTTTCATCTCTACATAGCAACCACACCCTATATCCGAAGCAATCTGTTTAACATATTCTAACCTTGGTCTACCCCTACTGTTCTTGTCCTCAACCCTTCCTTCCATAACTAAGCTTGCTATTCCTGGGTGTCTTAGTATGTGTCCTACTAACCTATCTCTTCTCTTCATTAGCAGTCGCCAGAAACAACTCTCCTCTCCCACTCGCCTTAATACCTCTTCGTTCGTCACCCTATCTACCCATCTGATCTTCATCATTTTCCTGTAACACCACATTTCAAATGCTTCAATTCTCCTCTTTTCTGCTGCACCAATAGTCCAAGTTTCACTTCCATAGAGCGCCACGCTCCGGACAAAGGCTTTCAAAAATGACTTCCTAATACCTAAATCTATATTCGATGTCAACAGATTCCTTTCTTGTAGAAAGGCTTTCCTTGCCTGAGCCAACCTTCTTTTTATATCCTCTTTGCTTCGTCCATCACTGGTTATTTTGCTTCCTAAGTAACAGAAGTCTCCTACTTCCTTCGGCTTTTCACCTGCCAATTTGATGTCCATAGAGGTTTCTGATTTATTTCGGCTGCATTCCAGTATTTTTGTTTTAGATTTATTAATTTTCATCATGTATCCATTCCGTAAGACGGATTCCATACCATTCAATAACTCATTCAAATCCTCAGGCGCGTCAGCCAAGATGACTATGTCATCAGCAAATCTCAGAGTTAAAATTATTTCTCCTTGAATCTTCACTCCCACTTTAAATTTTTCTACAATTTCCTTCATTGCTTGTTCAATGTAAAGATTGAAAAGTATGGGTGATATGATGCAGCCTTGCCTTACACCTATCTGAATACCAGCTTCTCTCTCATGTCCTTCAGCTCGAATGACTGCTGTCTGGTTTCTGTATATATTGTATATCGCCCTCCTATCCCTGTACTTTATTCCAATAGATTTCAAAATGTCAAACTAGTTAGTCCAATCAACGTTATCAAAAGCCTTTTCTAAGTCTAAAAATGCCATGAACGTTATTTTATCTTTCCTTATTCTACCTTCCAAAATCAGCCTAAGACTTAGTACAGCTTCCCTTGTTCCTACATTTCTCCTGAAACCAAACTGGTCTTCACCCAACTCCGTTTCTATCTGGCTTTCCATCCTCTTGTAAATTATTTTAGACAGGATTTTTGAAGCATGAGTAATCAAGCTGATTGTACGGCAATCTTCACATCTGTCAGCTCCCACTTTATTTGGTATAGGGATAATAACATTCTTCTTGAAATCAGGGGGTATCTCACCTGTCTCATTAATCCTACACACCAAGTGAAATAACCTGATCAGACCTTCATCTCCTATGCAGCGTAGCAACTCAATCGGTATATCACCTATGCCTGGTGCTTTGTTCCTGCTTAAGTCCTCCAATGCTCTGTCAAATTCTGATCTCAATATTAAATCTCCTTTTGCATCCTCATCAATTTCCTCCTCCCTTTCCATTACATGATTCTCAATCTCCTTTCCCTTACACAAACAAGCTTTCCATCTCTCAACCTTTTCTTCCCTATCTGTTAGACCCTTTCCATTTGTGTCCTTAATGTTACAGCACTTAGTCTTCTTTTCCCCAAAAGTATTCTTAATCCTTCGGTAAGCCGTGTCTACTTTTCCTAATTTCAGAAAATTTTCTATACCTGCACTTTTCTCTTTCAACCATTCTTCTTTCGCTTCCTTGCACTTCTTGTTAACCACATTTCTCAGACGTCTGTATTCTTCTTTCTCCTTTTCATCTCTTACATTCTTGTATTTCCGCCTTTCATCCATCAATTCTAGTATATCCTGAGTGATCCACGGTTTTTTACCCATTCTTTCTTTCCTACCAAAGTTTCTTCTGCGGATTTTGTTATTTCATTCTTCAAAAGTGCCCATTCGTCTGCAATTGAAGTTGGTTTAGGGTTTTCCATTAGTCCTTCCTTTATACTCTTCTTGAATCTTTCGTTCACATCCTTTACTTTCAGTCTGTCTATTGCCCACCTTTTTGGCTTTTGACTTTTCTTCAGTTTCTTCAACTTTAATCTGCATTTCATTACAACCAGATTGTGGTCAGAGTTTATGTCAGCACAAGGATATGTTTTGCAATCCAAAATCTGGTTTCGAAACCTCTGCTTGACCATAAAGAAGTCGATTTGGTAACGCCCTGTATCTCCTATTCTCATCCATGTGTATATTCTTCTGTTGTGGTTATTGAATAAGGTGTTAGCTATGATCAACTCATGCTCGGTGCAGAATTCCATCAGCCTGTTTCCTCGATCATTCCTTTCACCTAATCTGAAATCTCCTACCTTCCCTTCTCTGCCTTTTCCTACCACAGCATTCCAATCTCCCATTACTATAACATTTTCATCACCCTTGATATACCTCAGAAATTCATCTAATTCTTCGTAGACCATTTCAACATCTTCTTCATCAGCTTGACTGGTAGGCATATAGACTTGTAACACTGTGGTACACGTAGGTTTAGTACTGACTTTTGCTACAATAATCCGTTCACTATATTGCTCATAATATTCCACCCGCTGTCCAAGTTTCCTACTCAATATGAGACCAACCCCTGCTTGGCCATTGTTTGATTTAGTGCTAATGACCCTATAGTCACCTGACCAAAAGTCCTGTTCTTCCTGCCAGCACATTTCACTAATCCCAACCAAATCCAACCTCAACCTATCCATTTCCCTTTCTATGTTTTCTAAACTTCCATCTTCTAGCAGACTCCTAACATTCCACGCTCCGATCCGTAGAATGTCAGAATAAATAATCGAAGCAATAAGAATAAAAACAAGATGTTCAGTAAAGAACATATAGCCTACTTTCTCCTAAATGCATGGGTATTGTTATAACACTTTGTCCTTTTCAAGGAGAATAATTGAATGTTGGTTGTAGTAGCTTGTTGAAATACAACGTGCTATAGGGATATTAAACATGAATATGAGGTGCCCTTTGCTTGTGCTACCTCTGTAAAAAAAATCATTCAATTAGGTTTCAGCGTGTTTGAATTGATATGGGGAATGGATTTGCACACATACATGGCCGCTATTTGCAAACTATTGGGCTGATGACCTTGTAGTCAGTCATAAGATGCTTTCCACAAAAAGCATGTTGTTGCAAAATCAGGTAGCGATCAAATTATTAGTATGGTCGTAATTTGATTTAAGCTTTTAACATTTGGGTGGCCGTCATTCCGTTTCCGTCAAGTTGGCGGCGACATAGAACATGACACTGAGGTGCCCTTTGCTAGTGCTACCTCTGTACCAAATTTCGTTCAATTCGGTTTCACCGTGTTCGAATTGATAGGGGGAATCGATTTTGACACAAAGATGGCCGCCATCCGCAAACTATCTGGCTAATGACCTATTAGATTGGTCAAAGGATGCTCCCTCCATAAAGGTATGTTGTTGCAAAATTTGGTAGAGATCGGATGATTATGTTAGTCGTAATTTGATTTAAGCTTTGAACATTTGTGTGGCCGCCATTACGTTTCTGTCAAGATGGCGGCGATATAAAACATGACACTGAGGTGCCCTTTGCTAGTGCTACCTTTGTACCAAATTTCGTTCCATTCGGTTTCACCGTGTTTGAATTCATAGGGGGAATCGATTTTCACACAAAGATGGCCGCCATCCGTAAACTATTAAGATGATGACCTATTAGTCTGGTCAAAGGATGCTCCCCCCGTAAAGGTATGTTGTTGCAAAATTTGGTAGAGATCGGATGATTAGGTTAATCGTTATTTGATTTAAGCTTTGAACATTTGTGTGGCCGCCATTACGTTTCCGCCAAGATGGCGGCGATATATAACATGACACTGAGGTGTCCTTTGCTAGTGCTACCTTTGTACCAAATTTCGTTCAATTGGCGTTCACCGTGTTCGAATTGATAGGGGGGACAGACATTCAGAGTACACACACTCACACACACACACACACACACACAGACTCACACACACACACACACACACACACAGTCAGACACACGTTTTTATCCTATTATCAATTTTGAAAAAAAAATAGGCTGATGAGATCACCTTTTGTCCTCGTGTGTGTGTGTGTGATGGTGTGTGTGTGTGTGTGTGTGTCCCTCTAATAACTTCTAAACGGCTAAAGCGATTTCAATAAAATTAGTTAAGTTCATAGCACTATTCCGGACGACCCCGACCGTGCCCTTCAAATTTTGTTACGTCTCACCAATCCAACATGGCGGCTGTGCGAAATATTTCACCAGCATTCAATATCTCCGAAACTCTTACCCATATCACCCTGGATTTTTACGGCGATAAAGGGAATTACTAGAAGTTCACCTTTGTGACTTTTGAAAAACTGGTAACTACAAGACCAACATGGCGGCCAAGCGAAGTTGCGACTTTTAAATAGACGTTTCTCGCGATTTAACCAACCAAACGCAATGAAACTTGGTACAGTATATGTTTATACACTTTGTAATGCACCGACATCAAACTTCGTTCAATTGTTTACATAACCACAAGATGGCGGCTGTGCGAAATATTTCACCGGCATTCTATATCTCTGAAACTATTACCGGTATCACCCTGAAATTTTGTACGGAGATAAAGGGCACTACTGGAAGTTCATCTACATAAGACTTTCAAAAACCGGTTAACTACAAAACGAACTGGCGGCCAAGCGAATTTGAAAATATAAGTAGACCTTTCTCGCGATTTAATGATCCAAACGCAATGAAACTTGGTACAGGAAATGTTTATATACATTGTAATGCACTGGTATCTAAGTTTTTCAATTGTTTGCATTACCTCAAGATGGCGGCTGTGCGAATTTTAAAATTAAGTTTTTATTTCTTATGTCGTAATCATGCGATCGAAGTGAAAGTTTGAATTATGAACCTACGCTTTATTTTCCTTTAATGGTACATGACACTATGACCTATACATTTAACATTCCACCATGGGGACTATCCGAAATATTTAGAGGGCTATGAATATCTACGAATCTATTATAGCAATCAAACTGAATTTTTAATGTTCATAGGGGCTATGAACATAAGTTCACCTATAGGACATTCAATAACCTGGTGATCACAAATCCAATATGGCGGCTACGCGAATTGTAAATATTCACATGGACGTTTCTCGCAATTTAACCATCCGAGTGCAGTGAAACTTGGTACAGTAAATCCTTATACAAATGTTAATCCACTGGCATCTAATTTATTTCAATTGTATACATAACCACAAGATGGCAGCTGTGCGAAATTTTAAAACCTCGTTTTTACTTCTTGTGTCCTAATCATGCGATTGAAGTTTGAATGCTACACGTACACAATAATCTTCATGTAACAGTACATAACTCTAAGACCTACACATATAAAAATCCAACATGGAGACCATCCGAAATATTTAGTCGGTTCTCAATATCTACGAATCTATAATAGCAATCAAATTGAAATTTTGTATGTTGATAGAGGCAATTAACATAAGTAGGATATATGAAAATAGGCTGTATAGTTCTTCACGGAACTACTTGTTTCACCCTGTGTTGATCACATAAGTCTACTTTCATTATTTTTGCAAAAATCGAAAGTAGGCAAATGAAGGTTGAAGGAAAGTGTATTAAACCGTGACCAGTGCTGATAAGGAATTAGGGGTGACAAGCGATTGGTTAATCACTAAGGTCGTTGAGCAGAGCTAAAACTATTATAGAGTCCGACACACCAGTCTATTCCGTAACGTGACCAGTGAGGCGTAGCCTCCGAACTGTGGGAGGAGTAGGACTGCACTAGTTCGGCTGATCGCTCGCGTCACTTTTAAACCTGAAACGAAATATCATGCGTGCTGCTGTGTCAAGTTTGGCAGGATACTGTTATTACGTATGATTAGGGTGAAAGGCAGCATTTTCATGATTGTATAGAAATATGAATCACAGTTCTCAACCCTGTAGTTTATTTTTGTGTTATTTTAAAATTATTTGAAAGAAAACACTACTCATACTCGTTCATAGCTGTTGCAGAGTGCACGAGCCAATGCAATGTTATCAAGCACATCGAGCTCTACCTCCATTATGTTAGCATTATGTTCCCACGTTCAAGTCCAAGCAGAGAATGAACGATGTTGCTACATCAGGACTCGTGGAGGCAGGACGTGACACGTGTTTCAAAGGAGGCGTGAAGGAACTAAAATGCTTTACTGCGTCGCGGCAGAGACTGGTGTGTCGGGCTCTAACTCTACTGTTTTTTCTCTCTTCCTTGATTCTTAGCCCAGGCAACGAAGCGAAAATAAAAATAATAAATCCGAAAGTTTTTAAATTTGGTGAAAATGTTTATTAGGGCTTACTCTTGAACCTGTCAAAAGTCCTGACCAATTAAAGGTCCGCAATCGCCGCCATCTTGGAAAAAGGGTGCACTTTTATGGGTGCACTGTAACTCTTTATTTATTAACTTAATCGAAAAAATTGTTATCAACATTTGAGAACATTCAATTCTCAACAAAAAAAGGTTCAATTAATTTTTTTTTTCATAAAACTAATATTTTCCGTATGAATGGACGACAAACTTTATGCAGATCGGGGAATCGCTCTCACTGTTGGCTTCAGCAGCAAAATATGAATTCAATGGCACATAACGGTCCATATAAATCTCTGTGGGAATTCTGCAAACAGAAATTTATATTCGTTACGTAAAATTCAATCATTGATATTATTTTTTCATTTTCCACATTTTTAGCCTATTTTCAATTTTGAAAAAATAGGCTTATGAGATCACCTTTTGTCCGTGTGTGTGTGTGATTCGTGTGTGTGTGTCCCCCTAATAAAATCTAAACGGCTGGAGCGATTTCAATGAAACTCGGGAAGTTCATAGCACTATTCCCGGCGACCTCAACCGTGCCCTTCGAATTTTGTTACGACTCACCAATCCAACATGGCGGCTGTGCGAAATATTTCACCAGCATTCAATATCTCCGAAACTATTACCAATATTACCCTGACATTTTCTATGGTGATAGAGGGAACTACTATAAGTTCACTTATGTGACTTTTGAAAACCTGGTAACTACAAAACCAACATGGCGGCCAAGCGAATTTGCGACTTTTAAATAGACGTTTCTCGTGATTTGACGAACCAAACGCAATGAAACTTGGTACAGTATATATTTATATACATTTGCAAGTACACAATCACAAAAGAAGACCCTCTCCGATAAAATATTAGTTAGGTTAAGTACAACCAACAGTAAAATTATACATACCGCTCACTTGGAGAACAATCCCGGCTGAAAGCTTTCCCGCAAGAAGCGCACACAACGCGCAACCCTTCACCGAAAGTCTTACCGCACAAGACGCACACAAGCACATCAGTGATCCATTTCGGACTAAGACCACCTTCCTGTCGCAGGTGCAACAAGACCTTCTCAACAAACCCCTTACATCAAAGCTGGTACAATCAAAGTAGACAGGACCTATAAGAACCAAACCAATATCAATACCAACCACACTTGCACTTAAAACAGACTCACACATTCCGAACCGTACGAACATCACTACAAACAATGCTACCCGCAATGGACTACAAAAGGTGTGCCAAATGTGATTCGAACACACCACTAGAAGACACAGCAGTGAGTTGCGACGGAGGTTGCAACGAATGGTTCCACAAGGAGTGCACCTCTATGACTACAACGGAGTATAACGCCCTTCACTCAAAAAAGAGATCTCTACTATGGATGTGCGAGACCTGTAGACTACGCCTGAAATCAAATGGTTTGGCCCCAACGGCGACAAGCAACCAAGAATTAAATAAAGAAGTAAGAGAGATAGCCTTGGAAAATAAAACATCATGTGAAAACATCAAAGAAAAGCTAGACGAACTGTCTGAAAACCTTATGAAAAAAATGACCCTTATTCTCGAGACGCAACTGCAACAAGCAGACATACTTGTAAAACAACAAGACTTAGACTACCCCAAAACCCAAGACCTCACTGAAACTCCAAAAACAGTAACGCTGCTGCACCCACCTACCACCAAACCACTACCGCCAATTAGAGATACAAACAAAAACAAATATAGGGACAGACCTTCAGCAAACAAAGAGTGGCCAGCTTTGCCTAGCAAACATACAAACGAAGACACCTCAACAAACATAAACACAAGAAAACTAGACGACACGATGAGAAAACCCCCACAACATGGCACAGGAGGCTCCGAAATCGGCAGGCTGAGAGCAGCTCCACGAACCGCCTGGATATTCATTGGGAGACTTGACACCGACGTAACCGAAGATGACATAAAAGGACACCTTACTCAAAACGGCATCTCTAAGGTAATCATCTGCGAACAGCTCCCATTCCGTGGCACCAGCAAAGCCTTTAAAATAGGGGTGCCCATGGAAGAAAGGGACTCCGTTATGCAAACAAGTCTATGGCCGGATAGGGTAATATATCGTACCTTTCGATTTCGGAGGCAATAACCCCAACGGAAGCCCCAAACTGAAAAACGCAGAAAGAAATCTGGAAATACTTTTGTGGAATGTAGAGGGTCTGAGAGGCAAAATCTTCACAGCACCTGAAGATATCTGGATAAAGAGCGACATAATGGTGGCCACTGAAACCTTCCTGACAGAACCTCTGAACTTCACGAGCCACTACGCAATTCACTCTCTCGCCAAGTCAAAACCAAGAGGCAGACCAGAGGGAGGAGTCTCCATAATTTGCAAACCTTCCATAGGGAAAATTGAAGGCTCGATAAAAGAAGAGAACCTAGTAATAATGAAAACCCCAAACCTAACAATAATAGGTATATACATCACATACGGATCTTCCCTGGAAGACACAATAGAAATAATAGCAGGGGCGATTGCCCGAACAAAGACAGACAAAAACGTCATCCTGGCAGGAGATTTTAACTGCAGAATAGACAAGCCCAACAACAAAACAAGAGCTATGTTGGATATGTTACAAGAAGAAGGCTACTCTCTTATAAACAAAGCAAATGAAATAACGTACATAGCCCACAATGGCACAAGTACCATCGACCTAGTTTTTTACAGAGGAAGCAACATCTCCATCAAAAACCAACAGGGACTCTGGAAGTCATCCTGCACCCCACTGACAAAACATATACCTATCAGGACCAATATTATACTCGGAAATACTGAAGAGGAAATACCGAACCTACTAACCCACAAGAGCTCCAGGAAGATTGACGCAAATGCCCTAAGCAACAACGCACAAGCAATGGAGGCAACAAAACAATGCCTTAACGAAAACAATCTCAACCAAGCCCTGACAACAATTCAGGAGGTCATACGAGCATCAACAATCCCAATCAACCAAAGAAGAGCTAAACCATGGTTTGATACGGAATGCTACACACTTAGAAATGAAGTCCTCCTAAAACTAGACATGGCCAAACTCCACAACACAAAAGGTCTTCTAGAAGAATATGCAGCACAAAGAAAGGAATATAAAACTCTTCTGAAAAAGAAAAAGGCTCAATACATAGAAAAACAAGCCTTAATGGAGGCAGAAGAAGCACTAAAAGACCCCTTCATAGCCATCAGAAAAAAGACTACGAGGAAATCTGGCCAAATTCATATGGACATATGGGAAAATCACTTCTCACAAGTACTGAACATAAGTCAGTCACAAGCGGCGTATAACGCAACATATCACACAAGTGTAGAATTGGGCACACCCATCACATCGGAAGAAGTAATTGCGACAATCAGCAAGACAAAAAACAAGAAAACGACAGGCCCAGACGGCATCTCCAATGAGATCCTGAAAGACTCGGCTGAAATTCTAAGTGAACTATGGTCAGATCTGTTTAACAGATGCCTAGCAACAGGGGAAATACCCGACGAATGGAGAAAATCCATAATTAAGGTTCTACACAAAGGCAAAGGAGAAGACAACGACCCAAACTCATACCGAGGAATCGCTCTAGAGAACAATATATTCAAAGTATTTTCAAACATTCTGCTCAAAAGGCTCACCCCGACTGTCGATCGACTGATTCCCGATCAGCAATTCGGGTTCAGGAAAGGAAGGTCCACCCTTCAAGCTATCAACAATCTACTGAATGACATACAACAAGCGCTTAGACACCCTAAAGGAATTTTCCATGCAATATTTGTCGACTTCTCGAAGGCCTTCGACCTACTAAACAGATCGAAGCTCATTATAAAACTGGAGAAAATGATGGATGAAAAATCCGAAATCACGTATATGATAAAAAACATCCTGGCTTTCAACAAAGTAGAGATAAATGATGGGATATCAACCTCAAGAGAGATCACCCAAACCAACGGAGTACTACAAGGCGACCCACTGAGTCCCACTCTGTTCAACGTCGCGACAGCGGATGTTATACGGACTATTGAAAACACAAAATCAGTATCCCTCTACCTGTACGCAGATGACATGGTTCTGGGGTCTACAAACAGACAGGAGATACAGGAAGTGCTCAACAACTTGCAAGACTGGGCGGAGGAAAATGAGCTCACTATAAATGAAAAGAAGACAGTGCATATGGCCTTCCGAAAAGGAGGAAAACTAGCCGCCGAAAACAAAATGATCCTGGGAGAGACTGAACTTGAGACAGTCAATTCCTACAAATACCTCGGCCTCACCCTACAGACAACGTGCCAATCCTTTAGACTACATATAAAGGAACGAGCAGCAGCAGCCATTAGAGGAATGTACGATTTGAACAATATTACCAAAATATCTCTACAAACAGCAATGATTCTTTTCCACGCGAAAGTAACCCCCGTCATTACATATGGTCTAGAACTGATATGGGAAAGACTATCCATGACAGACCTAATCACAATTGAAAAAGTAAAAGCTTCTTTCCTGAAAAGGGTGCTAGGAATTGCAAGAACGTCCCAGTCCAGGCTGGCATATGTCCTAACAAAAGAAACATACTACATTGAAGATCTCAGATTAAGACTACAACTGCCATCTACTAAGCATATGAAGAAACTCCTCGAGATAAGACATCAGAAGCAGAACGAAATCCCGCTTGAATTCTACGCAACAGAAGCAATGGTGGACAGAAGATGGACAAACGAGAACCAGGCGATGAGACATGTGGTAACAAGACTCGCCATCCACGGTTTCCACCACAAGATCTGTAAAAATGTTAAATACCATGAACCGAATGAAGAATGCATATGTTCTCTGTGTAATAACCCCTGCGACAAGTACCACATCACATCATGCAGCAAACGGACAAAGAGCATAGTTGAATACAGTAAAGATTAATCTACCTGTAATAATTATTTGTAAGCACACCTTATAACTGTTCATTATGGCCACTTGGCTGCAATAAATATGTATTATTATATTTATATACATTGTAATGCACCGACATCTAACTTCGTTCAATTATTTACATAATCACAAGATGGCGGCTGTGCGAAATATTTCACCGGCATTCTATATCTCAGAAACTATCAGCGGTAAAACCCTGAAATTTTGTACGGAGATAAAGGGAACTACTGGAAGTCCATCTATGAGACTTTCAAAAACCGGTTAACTACAAAACGAACATGGCGGCCAAGCGAATTTGAAAATTTTAAATAGACCTTTCTCGCGATTTAATGTTCCAAGCGCACTGAAACCTGGCACAGGAAATATTTATACACATTGTAATCCACTGGTATCTAATTTAGTTCAATTGTTTACATAACCTCAAGATGGCGGCAGTGCGAATTTTAAAATTAAGATTTTATTTATTGTGATGTAGTCATGCGATCGAAGTGAAAGTTTGAATAATTAACCTACGCAATAATTTTCCTTTAATGGCATATGACTCTATGGCCTATACATTTAACAATCCAACATGGCGACCATCCGAAATATTTAGACGATACTGAATATCTACGAATCTATTTTAGCAATCAAACTGCATTTTTTCATGTCCATAGGGGCTATGAACTTAAATTCACCTATAGGACTTTAAATAACATGGCGGTGACGCGAATTATAAATATTCACATGGACGTTTCTCGCAATTTAACCATCCGCGTGCAGTGAAACTTGGTACAGTAAATCCTTATACGAATGTTAATTCACTGGCATCTAATTTATTTCAATTGTTTCCATAACCTCAAGATGGCAGCTGTGAAAAATTTTAAAATCTCCTTGTTTTGTCTTGTGTCCTAATTATGCGATTGAAGTTTGAATACTACACGTTCACAATAATCTGCATGTAACAGTACATAACTCTAGGACCTACATATATAAAATCCAACATGGCGACCATCCGAAATATTTAGTCGGTTCTCAATATCTACGAATCTATTACAGCAATCAAACTGAAATTGTGTATGTTGATAGTGGCAATTAACATAAGTAGGATATATGAAAATAGGCTGTATAGTTCTTCACGGAACTACTTGTTTTATTTAGCCTACTCACTTTATTATTACGTTTGAGTGCGTTGTTTTTTTGCAGTCTGACTGGTACTGGGGTTATTATCATCGACTACATCAGCATAATCCGATAAATCAATGCTCCCCGCATAGCAAGATCATCTCTATCTTTTGGTTGGCACTGCCGTTTCTTCGTTTGGTTGGTTGGTTGGTTCCTTAGTTTAGGGGCTGCGACAACGCGGTCATGTAGCCCCGTGTACTTTGGGTGTGTGTAGAATCTGTCTGATAACCGGTGTTAATTGTGATGACAGTATTAGTGTGTGATATCTGTTTTCAATTCAAGTGAGGACTGCAGACATTAATTTCAAGTAGTTCCTACTTTTGCCGCCAAACGTCACCGTCAACGACTAATAGTTCAGAACTTAGCTACCAGACGCACCGCAGTCGGCTCTTGGCAACGAACGTAGGGAACCTAAGAGCGTTGTTTACATTCTTAACCTATACCTATACACATAGGTGTAATTAATAGAAGGTTCTTTAACATGCCATAAATCTATGACATGGGGCCGCCGGCTTTATTTCCCCTCCGAAGGAAGGCATACTGAGGAATTTTAACGCTCTTAAAAATCCGTCGACTTCGGCTGGATATGAACCTGCGATCTTGGGCATAGAAGTTCAGCATGCTACCAACTACGCCACCGAAGCCGCCTGCCCTTTCTTCATTCGTGTTATCGACCTCGTCTCCGTCTTCATTTTCTTCATCGACTATTTTCGATCAATTGAAGCAGTCTCCATGACAATTATTGCAAACCGTTGTACCACACAACCCTGCACAGCCAGTTGTACAATGCAAAAATCGGATTTAATAAAGCCTGGGGTGCAATGGAGTCCATTGTTGTAATCGGACTGAAGTATCCTTGGACTCGTTTCCAACCCCGTAATTCAGGGAGTAATTAATTTCCCAGACATTTTGCACTTGATTGTACACTCGAAAAGAATGTTCCCTGGATGCTCCTTCTGTTGGTGGTAGTGAGGCAATGTCGGGCTTTATTTTCATCACAGATTTTGTAAAACAATGATATCGATGTTTATTCAAAGAATTGTCTGTGGAACGTGCACCGTAGATTGCAAGGGAAAAACGTTCTCCAGCTTCAGCGATAACGTCGTGTGAAGAATCACGGTTGATGAAACTTTCAGCGATATCATATAACTCTTTACTTTTGTTAAATAACTTTACGCACCTAACTTTTCCTTTATTGAAAATCGCTGAAGTAGTGTCGCAGCCACTAGAGGCATACAAGAAAAGAATGTTGTTCCCAAGTCCTGGTGATTGTGACTGCCGTCATGAATACACTCTTCTCGCGATTTTTCCCTTTCCCGGTTTAACGAAAAAGTTTTTTTTTTCTCCAATGGAGCCAATGCAACCAGCAAAACTGAAACATCAACATCTTCGCCAATAATAGCCACGTTACTTTCATGAAAATAATTGAATTTCAGTGTTCATGATCAAAACTTCTGAGATATTTACGCAGGACACACTGTTATGATTCTTAAGCTGTGCGTAGATTGGTTGTTTGGAGCAATTCTCCGATCTACTTCAAGTTCGTCGTCCATTTACTCGGTAAATGTTGGTTTTATGAAACAACTGAACTGAAACTTTTTTGTAGAGAATTAAATGTTCCCAAAATTTGATCACAACAATTTTTTCGACAAAGTTAATAAATAAAGAGTTATAGACTAAAAACCATAAAAGTGCACCCTCTTTCCAAGATGGCGGCGATTGCGGACCTTTAATTGGTCAGGACTTTTGACAGGTTCAATAGTAAGCTCTAATAAACATTTTCACCAAATTTCAAAACTTTCATATTTATTATTTTTATTTGCTGAAATTCGACCTTCGTTGCCTGGGCTATCTCTTCTAGGTTCATCAGCAGAATCAAGCAAAGCTTCTCCTTCAAACCCTGGAAAGTATAAACATCATAAAATATGTGCTAAATATTACTCCATATTGATTTTATAAATGCACAGCCAACAGTTATCTGCTTAATGGTAGGTCAGTTGTAATACCGTTCCTCAGGGGTCTGTGGATGGTGCTGTTAGCGTAGTTAATTTTTGGTGAAATGGCAAGAACTCTTATTGCTTGAAAGACGGTGATAGATACATCTTCTTCTCCTGACACACAACAGTTCAAACTTATAAGATAACAAGATGTTCAGTAAAGAACATATAGCCTACTTTCTCCTAAATGCATGGGTATTGTTATAACTCTTTATCCTTTTCAAGGAGTATAATTGAATGTTGGTTGTAGTAGCTTGTTGAAATACAACGTGCTACAGGGATATTAAACATGAATATGAGGTGCCCTTTGCTGGTGCTAGCTCTGTACCAAATTTCGTTCAATTCAGTTTCACTATGTTTGAATTGATAGGGGGAATCAATTTGCACACATACTTGGCCACCATCTGCAAACTATTGGGCTGATGATCTTGCAGTTTGGTCAGAATATGCTTCCATATAAAGATATGTTGTTGCAAAATTTGGTAGAGACTAGATTATTTGGTTGGTCGTAATTACATTTTAGCTTTTAACATTTGGGTGGCTGCGATCACGTTTCCGTCAAGTGTCAACATGACACTGAGGTGCCCTTTGCTAGTGCTACCTCTGTACCAATTTCGTTCCATTCGGTTTCACCGTGTTCGAATTGATAGGGGGAATCGATTTTCACACAAAGATGGCCGCCATCCGCAAACTATTAGGCTAATGACCTATTAATTTGGTCAAAGGATGCTTCCTCCATAAAGATATGACGTTGCAAAATTTGGTAGATATCGGATGACTAGGTTAGTCGTAATTTGATTTAAGCTTTGAACATTTGTGTGGCCGCCATTACGTTTGCGTCAAGATGGTGGCGATATAAAACATGACACTGAGGTGCCCTTTGCTAGTGCTACCTCTGTACCAAATTTTGTTCCATTAGGTTTCACCGTGTTTGAATTAATAGGGGGAATCGATTTTGACACAAAGATGGCCGCCATCCTCAAACTATTAGGCTAATGACCTATTAATTTAGTCAACGGATGCTTGTTCCATAAAGGTATGTTTTTGCAAAATTTGGTAGAGATCGGATGATTAGGTTAGTCATAATTTGATTTAAGTTTGAACATTTGTGTAGCCGCCATTACGTTTCCGTCAAGATGGCGGCGATACAAAACATGACACTGAGGTTCCCTTTGCTACTACTACCTCTGTACCAAATTTCGTTCCATTCGGTTTCACCGTGTTCGAATTAATAGGGAGAATCAATTTTCACACAAAGATGGCCGCCATCCGCAAACTATTAGGTTGATGACCTATTTGTTTGGTCAAAGTAAAGGTATGTTGTTGCAAAATTTGGTAGAGATCGGATGATTAGGTTAGTCGTAATTTGATTTAAGCTTTGAACATTTGTGTGGCCGCCATTACGTTTCCGTCAAGGTGGCGGCGATATAAAACATGACACTGAGGTGCCCTTTGCCAGTGCACCTGTACCAAATTTCGTTCCATTCGGTGTCCCCGTGTTCGAATTAATAGGGGGAATCGATTTTGACACAAAGATGGCCGCCATCCGCAAACTATTAGGCTAATGACCTATTAATTTGGTCAAAGGATGCTTCCTCCATAAAGATATGACGTTGCAAAATTTGGTAGATATCGGATGACTAGGTTAGTCGTAATTTGATTTAAGCTTTGAACATTTGTGTGGCCGCCATTACGTTTGCGTCAAGATGGTGGTGATATAAATCATGACACTGAGGTGCCCTTTGCTAGTGCTACCTTTGTACCAAATTTGGTTCAATTCGCGTTCACCGTGTTCGAATTGATAGGGGGGACAGACATTCAGAGTATACACACTCTCACACACACGCACACACACAGACTCACGCACACACATACACACACACACACACACAGACAGACACACTTTTTTCGCCCTGTGTTGATCTCATAGGTCTACTTTCATTTTTTCAAAAATCGAAAGTAGGCTAAAAATACAGTACTGTAGATTCAATGTAAATTCTTCTTGAAAGGTTTTTCAGAAAGAAGTACTTTTCAAAACATAAATAGTGTGGCGTGCAGAGTTGCGTGTGTGGACCGATTAACTCTCGCGTCGAGCTCATTCGCACATTACGAACTAGGTGGAGTATCAACTATGAAATGACAACACATGTTATGTAAAGGTTGAAACCTCAAGGACAAGATTTAATATAAATGAACATGCATATCAAAAGGGGGAATGTGAGGACGCACGAAAATGGAGTATGTAGATGTTTATGGGACTGAAAAAAAAATACAGATTATCAAAAGGTAAACACAAGTATAACAATGAAACAATGGTTATAAAGAGAATACGATCTTAACGTTGAGATGCCTTAAGGTACTAGAGGACTGGAGATCCTTCAATAGAAAACACTTTAAACGAAAGGGGGCAAAAGGATAACAAATTAACAATAATTGCGATAATATCTTCGTCCCACCATAGGCTAACTACAATAACGTAGTCAGAAGAGATATTCTAAGAAGCTTAAGAAATCACATATCCCAAGAACTGTCTAACCGACCACCCTTAATATAACGTATGTCACTTCATAAGCAACCCCATTAAACGTAAAACAATACAATAAACTAACAACCACGAAATAAACACAAGACAAACACGTACCCGAACTTCACGAAACAAAACATGAGGGGACATACCAACCCTTTTAAGAAACATAGATCAGTTCAACTTTAACCACGAAAAGACAAGAGTGCCTGGAACTACATAAAGGAAAAACAACAAACTTTTAATGACTTCATGAACTTCTTGAATAGACCTTCTTTCGGAACGAAGGTATGAGACTCGGTTATCTAACTCGAATAAGATGAGCATCAATTAAAGTTTCCGGACATATGCAAAAGACACACATATTACTACTCGAATGAAAAACCGTTATATCTCATTGAATAACTTAGTGAGTTCACGTGTTGTTTCTTGACCGAAAACAAAACAAACAAGAAGAGAACTAAAATGACCCTCGGCTTTCAGTCAAGATCCACTTTAATAAATAACATTAACCCACGCTTAAACATTAGTCTAGAACCATAATTATAACATGAAACGTATTTCCAACTTAAATGATATCTGCCCAGTCTCAAGGAAAAGGAAAAAAACTAGAAGGCATTCCTTGAGTGCACAGATGACACACATAAAGAAACAAATCAACCCTTAAATATCAAACAAATTGGTGTGCGTTCCGAGCCATAAGGAAATAAAGACCAAACGTCATCCAAAAGCAATGAACGCACACACTTCCACGTCTGGACACAAACCCACGTAACTTAATACTAAAATAACCAACCCATAAAGACTCTTGAAAGATCCCAGACCCTCGCAAGGAATTAGGAGTTAGCAAGAAACACTTCTCATTAACTATAATTACGTTTCATGGCAAATACACGTAGATAAAACAAGTACAGAAAAGTAGAACCAACGGAACAGAAATAACAACAACAGGAAACCCTTACGACATAAAACCCCTAAAAGAACAACACGATTCCTCACTATGTATGTCTATTATATAAAAGATCAAGGCCCAAGGTGATTTACAAGTTAACCTCAAACTATGGCATGAACGACCTCCATACTTGATTCGATATTTGAAAGTGACCCAGGATACATTAACACAAAAAAGTAGTTCCGTGAAGAACTATACAGCCTATTTTCATATATCCTACTTATGTTAACTGCCACTATGAACATACAAAATTTCAGTTTGATTGCTGTAATAGATTCGTCGATATTGAGAACCGACTAAATATTTCGGATGGTCGCCATGTTGGATTTTATATATGTAGGTCCTAGAGTTATGTACTGTTACATGAAGATTATTGTGTACGTGTAGCATTCAAATTTCAATCGAATGATTAGGACACAAGAAGTAACAAGGAGATTTAAAAATTTCGCACAGCTGCCATCTTGTGGTTATGGAAACAATTGAAATAAATTAGATGCCAGTGGATTAACATCCGTATAAGGATTTACTGCACCAAGTTTCACTGCACTAGGATGGTTAAATTGCGAGAAACGTCCATGTGAATATTTTATACTTCGCGTCGCCGCCATGTTGGATTTGTGATCACCAGATTATTTAAAGTCCTATAGGTGAACTTATGTTCATAGCCCCTATGAACAAAAAGAAATTCAGTTTGCTACAATAGATTCGTAGATATTCAGAGCCGTCTAAATATTTCGGATGGTCGCCATGGATTGTTAAATGTATAGGCCATAGAGTCATATACCATTAAAGGAAAATTATTGCGTAGGTTCATTATTCAAACTTTCACTTCGATCGCATGATTACGACACAAGAAATAAAAACTTAATGTTAAAATTCGCACAGCCTCCATTTTGAGGTTATGTAAACAATTGAACTAAATGAGATACCAGCGCATTACAATGTGTATAAACATTTCCTGTACCAGATTTCATTGTGTATGGAACATCAAATCGCGAGAAAGGTCTATTAATTTTTTTAATTCGCTTGGCCGCCATGTTTGTTTTGTAGTTAACCGGTTTTTGAAAGTCTTATAGATGAACTTCGAGTAGTGACCTTTATCCCCGTACACAATTTCAGGGTGATACCGCTAATAGTTTCAGAGATATAGAATGCCGGTGAAATATTTCGCACATCCGTCATCTTGTGGTTATATAAATAATTGAACGAAGTTTGATGTCGGTGCATTACAATGTGTATAAACATATACTGTACCAAGTTTTATTGCGTTTGGTTGGTTAAATCGCGAGAAACGTCTATTTAAAAGTCGCGAATTCGCGTAGCCGCCATGTTGGTTTTGTAGTTACTAGTTTTTTAATAGTCACATGGGTGAACTTCTAGTAGTTCCCTTTATCACCGTAAAAAATTCCAGGGGATATCGGGAATAGTTTCGGAGGTATTGAATGCTGGTGAAATATTTCGCACAGCCGTTATGTTGGATTGGTGAGACGTAAAAAAAACTTGAAGGGCACGGTCGGGGTCGCCCGGAGTAGTGCTATGAACTTACCGAGTTTCATTGAAATAGCTCCAGCCGTATAGAAGTTATTAGGGGGACACACACACACACACACCTCACACACACACACACACACACACACGCACACACAGACACACGGACAAAAGGTGATCTCATAAGCCAATTTTTTCAAAATTGAAAATAGGCTAAAAAATTGGAGGATATAGTGTTATTGCCAAAGCATCTTCATTTGAGCATATGTAATATTTTGTATTTTTATATTTTCATTAAACAACTAACTTCTATTTTGTATACTTATTTATACATTTCGTAGAAGGAAATATGACACTGAATACCACCAAAACTAAACAACAGACTCTCTATTTTCGTACTTCTTTTTTAAAAACAATGTAGTGCTACTTCAAATAGTTTCTTATTTTTGTGTCCACCACTTCACTCCCCAACCATTAAGGACTATGACAACTATAACATGGTCTGTTAGGTAGTCAGCCCGAAGGCTGGTTGGATCCTCAAAAAGTACCGCCGTTACGTTATGTGAGTAGATACCCACAAAAACCCAAGGCAACGCTATTTTGAGGCGTTCTAGGCAAGAAGAGGAGTGAGGTAGTTTGCCATTGCTTTCCTCACTGAGTCAGAACAGTAGTCCTAACCCTATGAGTTGAACCTTTCACAGCATTCACAGGCACTGACTGTGCCCCGAATGCCATTACTAAGCACCACCCATACCTCAGTAGCTTCCATATAATCACAGCCATGAGTGAGACTGAGACATCCGTGAAAAGCTACCTTTTACTCTAGCCTGTGCCAACTGGCAAATGCAAATGTACTGTATTCATCGAGAGATGGCAAACAGGTAGTATAAACATGGTAGTATACATAAATAAATACAACACTGAAACATAAGGCACATAATAGGCCTACACTGAATATTGAAATCACCGTCCTTGGTTACACAATCCATGGATTTAGTTCGTCATTAAGCACGCAATCCATAAACCGTTTGGGAAATGTTACTTTCCTTCCTGATTTGGTTGTCCGCATATTAAAGTTAGAATTATGTGGCACTAGATTTTCTTGGGGTATTTTGTCTGAATGCCTGTCTTCTTTTTTTTTTTTTGGAAATCCAGTTCAGCGTCTGTCGATAATAGACAAGCTGGTTTGAGTATGTCCATTGATATGTTGTTTACTTTGCCTTTAATATTGATGACGAAGTATTTCTCACATTTCCTTACTACAATATAAGGCCCTTCATAGCAGGGTTCTAGTGGCTTTTTAATTCTGTCAAGTCTCACGAAGACATGAGAACATGACATGAGATCCTTTTGAATGAAAACAGGTGGTGTTTTAGAGTGTCTAGGAGGAGTTGGTTTAACCAATAACATTCTCTCTTGTAGTTGTGATGCAAACGATGCTGGGTCACCCCTTGGTAGGTGTTCCTCAAAAAATTCACCTGGTAATCGAATAGTTTTTCCATACACCATTTGTGCTATTGAAGAATTGGTAGTCTCCTGTATTGCTCCACGTAAACCAAGCAAAACAGTTGGTAACGTATCAGTCCAGTGTATTGAGTTGTGAGCTCGGAGTGCTGACTTTAAGGTCCTGTGTAAACGTTCTATTTTGCCATTACATTGTGGATGGTAAGGTGTAGTATGTCGCATTTCTACTCCACACATCCTGGTAAGACTCTTGAATAATTCGGACTTGAATTGAGTGCCTTGATCACTTATGATGCGAGCGAGTCCCAAATCTAGTAATCCAATGCTCATAGAAAGCTTTGGCTATTGTTTCTGCTGTTATGTTCGGTGAGGGTACAACTTCCATCCATGAGGTAAAACGGTCGATGCAAGTATGGCAGTAAATCATGCCGTTTGAAGGAGGCAAAGGTCCGATGATATCAATACGCACTACGCTAAATCGCTCATCTGGTTCTTGATACTTGCCCAATGGTGTTTTTGTGTGACGAGTAACTTTATTTTTCTGGCAGTTGACATATGATCTTGTCCATTGCTGAACAATACGGCGAATATCTGGCCATACAAATTTAGAAGTCATGAGCTTTACTGTAGATTTTACTCCCAGATGGGCTAAATTATGCATTTGTTGAAATAGTTTATGCCTGTGCGATTTAGGAATGAAAGGCCTGATTTGTGTGTTGGAAGTATCACACCAAATGGTCTTGCCTGAAAGAAGAGTACATTCTTTAAACTGCAAGGACTTGCTTTCCTTTAGGTGTTGTCGTAATTCGTTATCTCCAACTTGATATTCAGCGACTGTTTCATAGTTAATTTCCGCAATTTCTTCAATTCTTGACATTGCATCAGCAACGACATTATCCTTCCCGCTGATATGATGAATGTCCGTAGTGAATTGGGAAATGTACTGTAGTTGTCGAAATTGCCTTGGAGATGCCTTTTCATTCTTTTGTTTGAAAGCAAAGGTTAGGGGCTTGTGGTCCGCAAATACCATGAAATTCCTGCCTTCCAATAGGTGTTTGAATTTCTTGATTGAAAGAAAAATACCAAGAAGTTCACGATCGTATGTACTATAAACCTTCTGTGCCTGACTCAGCTTTTGTGAGAAGAGAGCAATTGGCCTCCAGCTGTCATTTTCCAGTTGCTGGAGCACAGCACCGACAGCAAAATCAGACGCGTCAGTGCAAAGTGCTAGAGGTAAGTCTGGGTTGGGAAACGCTAATAATGCAGCGTTTGCGATATCATTTTTACATTTCTCAAACATTTGCTTCACTTCCTCAGTCCATTGAATGAGTATGTTGTCCTTCTTCTTCGCTCCCTTAAGATATTCATGTAATACAGCCTGAGTTTGTGCTGCATCTTTAAGGTAACGGCGATAGTAGTTGACAACACCAAGGAATGTGCGGAGCTTATGAAGTTTACTGGGTAACTTGTACTCCAAAATTGCTTGTACTTTCTCAGGTAGGGGACGAGATCCCTCTGGTGTAACCCAGTAGCCTAGGAATGCTAAATCATTCGCACCAAATATTGATTTTGAGATGTTGATTCGAAGGCCATACTCTGACGGTCGCTCTAGAACTAGTTTCAGGTGTGCTCGGTGTTCTTCATTACTGGATGAGGCGATCAAAATATCATCCAGGTAAGAGAATACAAAATCCAGTCCATGCATAACCTTATTAATGAATCGTTGGAGGTGGAAGGTGCATTCCGCAACCCAAAACTCATTACATTAAATTCATATAGTACGAATGGTGTGATAATTGCAGTCTTATGTTTATCTTCTTCCGCAATGGGTATCTGATGATAAGCCTTTAATAGATCGATTTTAGAAAAGGTGTTCTTTCCTCGCAATATACAGTGAAAATCTTCTATCCTAGGAACAGGATAAGGATCGGGAACTGTTCTTTCATTTAATCGTCTATAATCTCCACACGGACGAATCGAACCATCCTTCTTCGGCACCAGGTGAAGAGGACTAGCCCATGATGAGTTGGATGGCCTTATTATCCCATTGTCCAACATGTATTTGAATTGTTTTGCCATTTCCATGCACTTGGGATCAAATTGTCTTGCCCTACAAAACACGGGTGGACCTTCAGTGGTAATGTAGTGTTGGGCAGCATGTTTGATTTTACCAGGTACCAAATTAGGTTTAGCTATGTCCGGATACTGCAGCAATATATCTGTAAATTTTGTGTTTTGGCTCATTGTACTGACTACATTTTCTTCTGAGATAGACATAACTTCGCCCTTGGTCCAGAGCTTGGATATATCATCTATTAATTTCTTATTGTGGACATCTACTGACAAGTGGAATTTATGCAAGAAGTCTGCTCCCAATATAGCCTTATTAATCTTCGCAACCACAAATGGCCACTGGAATTGTCGTCGTAATCCTAGATCAATGGTACGGAGTTCAATTCCAGATGTAGGAATTTCGGTTCCGTTGGCAGCATACAATTTATATTGCGAATCTGTATTAACTTTGGAGTTCCTCGGTCAACTAAAAATTGTAATCCCGTTTTTCTGTCGGTTACAAATAAGCGGGTTTTGCGACAATTGACTTGGGCAGCAGAACTTGCCGCTAATAGGGATGTATAGAACTAGCACCGATAGAGCGCACTGCTGTTGTACTGGGTAAGCGCTAGGCGCTCTTCATTTGTCTCCTGTGTTCTCATGCCGCTAATATCCACGAATTTAAGTTGTTTAAATTGCTATTTTCGTGACTATGCCGAGCTATTGCAGTGTTCCTCTTTGCAAAAATCAGGGCAGCCCGTTTTCGTGTCACCCATTTTCACAAAATAAAGAAATGAGGAAGAAATGGTTACATGCTATTAGAAGGAAACATTTCGGTGAAGAAAATCTGACCGAACATATTAAAGTGTGTTCCCATCATTTTCAACTCGATGACTTCACGAAAACTGTGTTGGGCAAGCGTGATTTACAAAGGGAAATAATTCCTACCTATAAACTGATTAGACATTTCGATAACAACCACTGAATTTATGCGTTTGTATTTGAAGGTGAGAGAGCAAGATTTTTTTTTTTTTAGCGTATGGCTTTTAGTGCCGGGAGTGTCCGAGGACATGTTCGGCTCGCCAGTTTTGTAGCTGCTTCGAGACGGACACCCAATGGGTGAGCTACAAGTACCGCTGGGGAGGGAAGGAGGGAAGTTGGAATGTAAGGACGAGGAGTTGGAAGGTAGCGGCTGTGGCCTATAGTTAGGGACCAACCCCGGCATTTGCCTGGAAGGAAGATGGGAAACCACAGAAGACCATCTTCAAGGTTGCCGGCGGGGGGATTCGAACCTCCTCGCCTCCCGGATGTGAGCGACTGCCATCTGTCATGCCGTAACCACCACGGCTAACTCACCCGGTAGAGAGCAAGATTAAAACCGGGCACTGTTCCATCGCTTTTTCCGTGGACCCCGAACACAGCCAAAATAAGGAAGAGGCCGCACACAAGAAAATTGCTGGTTTACCACAATAAGCCTACAATATCGGATCTGCATAAATCATCTCCATTGAAGTACGGTACGGGAAGAAAATCGTCAATATACAGGAAGAAGTCAATGTAACATTTGTGACTCCCATTTTCAAAGGCATCAATACTCGAACAAATACTTCAAGAATAAATGTCACAACATTAACAGCCAAAAACGTATTATGGTTGGTTTCTTGAAATCAGAATTAATCGTCAACTTCCATCTGCTCGACGGAGAGTGTAGTACCGGTAGCGACTGACTTCTACATTCTTGAGACATAAGTTAGCCAGATGAATGGAAACAGTTCGTGGCCCTAAAGCAGGGATTGGTTGGTTGGTTCTTAAGTTTAGGGGCTGCGACAACGCGGTCATGTAGCCCCGTGTACTTTGGGTGTGTGTAGAATCTGTCTGATAACCGGTGTTAATTGTGATGACTGTATTAGTGTGTGTTATCTGTTTTTTAATTTTAAGTACTGCAACTTAGAATTTTTCAAATAGTTCCTACTTTTGCCGCCAAGCGCCACCGTCAACGACTACTAGGCCAAGTTCAGAACTCAGCTACTAGAGGCCACCGCAGTCGGCTCTTGGCAACGAACTTAGAAACCTAAGAGCGTTGTTTACATTCTTAACCTATCCAATTTAGCTTCACACAGGTGCAATTAGTGGAAGGTTCTTTAACATGCCATAAATCTATGACATGGGACCGCCGGCTTTACTTCCCCTCCGAAGGAAGGCATACTGAGGGATTTTAACGCTCTTAAAAACTCCGACGGCTTCGGCCGATTTTGAACCCGCTATCTTGGGTATAGAAGCTCAGCATGCTACCGACTACGCCACCGAAGCCGCTAAAGCAGGGATTCTCAAACTTTTTAAGTAAGTCGTTTCTAAGGGGTACGGAAACGATTCGTATTAAGAAATTGACGAAATTACAAAAGAACTAAACGTTGCGATGCATTTTGAGGTATATAATACCGGTATCAATTTTCTTTGATTATGTTTACCTTAAAACATGACAGTAAGCTATCAACCAAAAAAAAAAAAAGACGTGAATCGAAGCAAGGGGAGCAAGTGAATATGTAAATCTCTATTTATAAAAGGAACATTGTAGTTTTACGTGACCGTTAATCTAGAGATCATGAGCCACGGGATCTCCTCTTTACGTGGAATCCGAACAACAGGGCATGGCATTTCACTTTGAAAAACTCACATGCATTGACCAGGAAATCTCTATTTATGATTTAAGCCTTATGGAGATAAATTTATCAATATAGGTCTACAATACTCAAGCATTCTGACTCCTATTCATTATTTGAATAATAAAGCGTGTTAGAATTTTGTTATTACCGCTGTAGTCTATTAATTCTTCCTTCCTCCCACTAGTTTTAGCACCCTTAGTCCGTAGCTCATATTGCAGCTGTTTAACGCTTAAACGCTGAAAATCGTTCATAATATATTAGAGGATATACCTATAAAATTAATTAATATAGTCTTGGAGTAAAATTGAGAAGATATAATTTACTTTAGCTTAGAAAACTCGGTCACAATCTAGACATTCCTCGCAGCTGACTGGGGGAAACATAGGACGATCGCTTTGCGCTTACCCAGTACTACACGAGCGCTATCTGGCGCGAACTTTCTCAGGCTACATCCCTATTCTGCTGCTGGGCGGCGTTTCCCTGTTCGGACCAGCTACATGGAGGTGTACATTTCTCCGGTTTACACTGTTGTCCAAATCGGAAGTGGTAATAACAGTACATGTCCCTGGGATTGTATCTATTACGTGATTTACTACGACTATTATCACATCGTTGGCGTTCACTACTTCTATGGCGAGGCCTAACCTGATGACCAGTGGATACGGCAGCTGTTTGTTGCTCTAGTCCAGAAATTCCGTCCATTAGATCGTGCATTGTAACAGGAACATCCAGTTGTTTACAAGAGTCACTTTTCATGGCAAATAATTCGTTGCGGGGATTCATTTCAATTATTTTATCTGCTATTATAGCTACTTTTTCAAGACCTTCGTCGCTGACGATCAGAATATTCTTTTATTGAATCCGGGAGTTTTTCTAAACAGAGAGTCTTAAGAACTTTTTCTGATACATCGATCCCTGCTAAGGCTTGCATCTTACGCAATAATTGACTAGGTTTCTGGTCTCCTAAATCAATTGCAGTAACGAGTCTCTTAATACGTTTATCTTCGCTTTCCTTGAAAATGTTCAGTAAACGTTCCTTGGCCAATGAGTATTTATTTACTTCCGCACTTCTAATAATGTCCCAAATGTTTTCAATGTATTTAGGTTCTAATTGAGACACTAGGTGATTAAATTTAGTTTCTTCTGAAATAATTTTACAAATACTAAACTGTGCCTCCACCTGATAGAACCAGATTTCGGGTTTTTCTATCCAAAATGGTGGGATTTTGATGCTAACCTTATTGGCTTCTAACCGCGTGTCCGGCGTGGTCTCGTTTGTCAATATCTTTCTTCTCTTAATCAAGTCGGGGTCACCAATTGTAATATTTTGTATTTTTTTCATTAAACAACTAACTTCTATTTTGTATATTTATTTATACACAAGCTGTACCCGGCATGCGTTGCAATGCCAATCAAAGAAAGTGTTGGCGTTGAAATTCTGTTTCTTGAAGTGCTTTTGGATACACAACATGTTAACTGCCTCTAAGCTATCGTAAAATGGATTTTCTAATTTAGAACCATTCGTGGAAGCGTGCACAACAACTTTCAAAAGTTTCATCGCTGTCACTCATTTGTTGAATCTACTCGTACGCAACCTGTTGTGAAATGGATTTACTAAGTCGAAACCCTTCCCTGGCGTGTACACAATAACTCATCAATGATTCATCGCAATCGGATGAATTGTATATGCACGTATACGGGGTTTTGTTTAAACGATTCGTGCGCTGTCACTCATTTGTTGAATCTACTCGTGCGCTACCTATTGAGAAATGTATTACTAAGTCGAAGCCCTGCCCTGGCGTGTACACAATAACTCATCAAGGTTTCATCGCAATCGAAGAATGTTATATGAACGCAATAGGGAATTTTGTTGAAACGCTTCGCGCGTCGTCACCCATTTGTTGCATCTACTCTTGCGCTACTTATTGTGAAATGGATTTACTAAGTCCCCTTCCCTGGCGGGTACACAATAACTGATCAATGTTTCATAGTAATCGGATGAATAGTATATGAACGCATACCTGATTTAGATTAAACGATTCGCGCTCCGTCACTCATTTGTTGAATCTACTCGTGCGATACCTACTGTAAAATGTATTTACTAAGTTAGAAACCGTCACGTAAGTGTCCACAACATCTCACCCAAGTTTCATCGCTATTGGACTAATGGGATATGAAGACATAGGGGACTGTATTGTAACGCTCCGCATGTCGTCGTTCATTTGTTGAATCTACTCGTGTGCTACCTACTGTGAAATGTATTTACTAAGCCAGAAACCTTCCTTGGAGTGTCCACCATATTTCACCCAAGTTTCACCGCTAACGGCAGAATGGTATATGACCTTATACGGGACTTTGTTGAAACGCTTCGCGCGTCGTCCCTCATTTGTTGAATCAACTTGTGCGCTGCATATTGTATAGTGGATTTACTAAGCCAGAAATTTTCCATGACGTGTACACAACATCTCACCCAAGTTTCATAGCTACGGACGAATGGTACATGAATGCATACGGGACTTGGTTGAAACGCTTCGCGTGTCGTCGCTCATTTGTTGATTCTACTCTGCGCTACATATTGTAATATGGATGTACTCAGCCAGAAACCTTCCCTGGAGTGTACACAACATCTCACCCAAGTTTCATCGCAATCGGATGAATGGCATGTGAACGTATACGGGACGTTGTCGAAACGCTTCGCGCATAGTCACTCATCTATATATATAAAAATCAATGTAACGTGATAGTTTGTCTGTGGGTATGTATTGAACCCGCTGAGCTATGGTTCATGTGATATTTATGTGACGGAATAATTATTATGGGATGTAGTACTTTTGAACATACCCAGAATACCACGTGGAGCAGAAAGCTCATGCAATATTCTTTGAAGTAGCGCTCAATTGCATTTTTGACTTTGGAGGTCTTGTTAATCACTTTTAACCTTTCATAAGACTCTGAATATTCTAATTCGTCATTCTGTATTATTGAATCATTTTGGTGAATGATTATTACGTTATTGGTAAGGTATAACACTTGCAGATGCGCAAGGAGCTATGAAAGTAGTCGCTCAATGACTTCGTTTTGGCGACCTACTTCCGAGTGAAAGTCAGTGACGACACTACATCTGGAGATCTGACGCCAGACAGGCGTGTTTCGAGTATCCGTCCGTCGCGACGTGGACATTATAAATATTTTTGTGCTCAAGTGAGCATCCGACTGCATCGTGTGTTGAAAATAACTATACTAACGTTGTCACACATTGTGGACATATTATTGTTCTACGAAAGGCCATATTAGGCAATATTTTCTACAAACTGTAATTGGTGCCATACGCCAGATATTTTTCCCACGTGTAAGTGGAAGGGCAAAGTGCCACGCCGAAAATATAAGAGTTATCGTCTGATAATTGTGCCAAGACGACGTGATTATTACTGCCAACGATCACAACATTATTGCTACGGAAATTCTGAATTGAAAATATCAATTTTATCGCGGATGCCACGTGATTGATAAAACGTGATACAATTGCACGTGCTAACAAGCAAAGCATCGCATCGTGTTGAATCTTGAGCATCAACAGGCTGAAAACTACAAAATACTGTGGAGAACACTATTATTTGCATCGTCCACAATAATCACGCCAAAACGCCGAGAGGAACGAGATATTTCGACATTTTCGACATCATGCAAGACATTGAACTTTTCCACGCCATGGTGAAGAAGACGATTATGGGCTAATACCATTCCGGTATGAGGGAGACGTCGTGATGGAGACCACCAGCTTGATGGAACGTCAAGATGCCGAGGACGCAGACGAAGGAACGTGGATGCCGACTTCCAGGCACATTCCAGACCTTTTTGGGAGACCATCATCCGGAGGCGAACGAACCCTGGTTGCTTGGGAGGTCCAGATTGGTGAATCCGTGGAGGACAGGACCATGCTGGAGAGCCAAGCAGAGTTTTTCGCGACCCTGGTCGATGAATGTCTGAGCCGATGTGAGAGCTACCAAAAGTCGTGAGTTTGGGCACCCTTTCTTTTGTAATAGTCCGCGGTGGTATATTTAGATATCGTAGTTTTTTTTTGTGAATCAACCGCACTTATGTGTCAGCCATTTGCTAGGTAGGGTTGTAATTAGTATAATTGTTGTTTATTTCAGTCATTGTGAGTCACCCTGTGGGGTAGACCAGTTTTGGTTAACCCTGGTGCCGTCCTGATGGACGTCGTACCACGTTATAGCCGACCCACTGCCAAACATGACTGTAATCATTTGCAGCTATTTTGCTCAGCCATGTGTAGGATATTTATCCGTGGTTTCATTCAGATGTCATCGTCACTTTATTTAACTGCAATCTTTGCAACCAGTCTGTTGAGACTTATGACCTCGTTAGAAAGGTCGTATCGTTAGGAAACCAACTGTAGTTTCCAGTTTTATAAAAACATGCTGTATTTTCATTTTTGAAAGCGCTCAGAAGCCAATTTATAGTCAAATACTGACAGATTTATTATTTTGGAGAAAGTGTAGATGTCAAGCATCGAACTAAGTGCACTATCGCATCATTATGCAGGTCTAGAGTTGCAGATCTGTGCCATATTTATCAATTTGTTACTACTTTGTTTCTGTCATGAGGACACAGGTGTTAATGTTATACTGAGATCTTAATAAGTGTTATATCTTTGATGAGCAAAGAAGCTCGTGAGACATGCTGTTATGTCTGTGATTTACTATTCTTTGAAATGAAGGACTGCGATACTTTATTGTACAGTTAAATTGTAACGTGTTTAGCACACGGATTCTATAAGGTTTTTTAACCAAGCATATGCTAAGAATGACAAGGCCAAATATTACGGTATTATATAATGTTAAAACTAGCCGGCCTTGCCTGTTGAAAAATGTGGTCAGTGAAGGACTGCAATTTGTGAAGTTGTCACCAATAAGCTGGTTTGTTGACCCCTCTCTCTTAAGTTAACAGCCCTGGGGCTGGTTTGCAGCAACTCGCCAATCTTCTCTATTCTCCGCCATCCTCTTCAATTCACGAAATGATTTGGTGTTCGTGTCTGTCATTAATTGTGTGATGTATGACCCAGTAACCTTGAAAACAAATGCTTGAAAGCGAGACAGAAATACGATAACATAGGACAGAATATTGTGGTGTTTGAAGCCATATTTTCAGTGTTGCCTTAGTAAACAAGAGTTTAGTGCTTTTCAGTCGGTCAACACGAATGTACCCAAAAGAGATGGGTTATGCCCTAATCCTGAAATAAATTACATGAGATTAATAAAACACTAGGATGACCAGTTTCGATCGTCAAGCGATCATCATCAGATCCAATACACTTAGGCTATAAAATCTATGTTTGAAATACAGGTGAAAATATTTACAATATGTACAACTGCGAATAGCTGTAGTACGGAAGACAATCAGATAAGTAGTTAGCCAAAAATTTTATAGTTTAACCATAGTTTACAACCATATAATCTCTCTAAAGTACAATCTCCGGATAGCCATCACCATTTAGCATTTCACCTAACATATATACTGCATTTAGCATACACTGACAGTTGCAGTACCAATACTGCAACTAAATAATTGTACATATTGTAAATATTTTCACCTGTATTTCAAACATAGATTTTATAGCCTAAGTGTATTGGATCTGATGATGATCGCTTGACGATCGAAACTGGTCATCCTAGTGTTTTATTAATCTCATGTAATTTATTTCAGGATTAGGGCATAACCCATCTCTTTTGGGTACATTCGTGTTGACCGACTGAAAAGCACTAAACTCTTGTCTTATAGGACAGAATGTTGATTTCATTCATCTCTTTCTTTCAATGCAGCTATTGCTCATGAAACCCAGTGTTTCTTACTGTATTTTTGTTCATTTGTTTTTCTTGGATTTTCATACTGTTAGTTAGATATTTTGCTGCGAGGAATGTCATTTCGACATGTCCAGGGTTGTCAGGTTTCTTTATTCATTGTTGGCGATCCTCTTGAGAGAGGCAATTTATAATGAAGGCAATTTGGTTATTAAATGCGAGGTTTTCGCCGCAGGTAACCCATGATATTATGTGCCTTGAGTGAGTAAGACGTGCCATTGTTGTAAGTCGCGCATCTGTTGTTGTTATAAGGCATTATTATGAGAGTTGTTGAAAGCGAGGTATTTACCGCTGATAACTTGTGTTATTGTGAGTCCGAGCCGAGTTTGCTCGTTGAGTTTTCCGACTATTGAGTCGATGTTTTGCTGCGGGAGAATGATCTTTAGAAGACTACTCCTTGTCAGGCCTTTGTCAGAATACGCCATAAACCTACGGAAGGAACATAAACCGACATAATAAACATCATCCGCATAATTGTTTTAAACAAGATCTAACTAACATATTATTTCCATTTAAACTTTGACATTCTTACATTTGAACCTGCTGACATGGCCGTGCAGATGAAGGGATTTCCTTTATTGGAAACGACGAAGACTGTAGACATTTTTGTTGTGACCTGACGCACACATGAACCATTAGTTCATAGTGTGTGGAGCGCAGGCCATGTGATTGTCAGACGTGGTTTTAACTACGCTATCACCGACATTACTATCAAGCTAGATGACAATGGTTTACAAAGAGTTAACCATGGGGCAGGAAGGCATTATAATAAAAACTGTGTTGTACTATAATTATTGATGTCATGAAACTGTATTTTTCCCCGTGTTACCTTTATTGCGTGCTATTTAGCACATGATTGTTGATTAGATTAATTGTTTTTAAATGGCTGTACACTTAGCTTTGTATTGTAACTGTTTTGCTATTACGGACATCACCGCCGTAACTTTGAATGTTAACTGATAGGACTTAGCTAGACAAGTTAAATGTAAATGTGGAAATGGTACCACCATAACTTAGCTTTGCTTTGCTCCTTCACTTAAATGTAACTTCATATTAGCTTGATCATGTAACTTGTATTAGGGATTTTGCGCCGTACCTTTTACCCAGCGTTGTTGCTGTTGCTTACTTATTGTGTATTAGATCTTTCGCGAGGGTTAATGTAACTTCATTGTTAGGGACTTGAACTTCTATTATCATTAACTTTTAGCTTGCGGATTAGCCGAATATAACCCTCCGAACTAGGATAGGGGTTTGTGGAAATCTACAATAAATTTTCACGGTGTTTTACATAAGCCTGGATGTTTAATTTCACAGTCTAGTTTTTGAGGTGAACCTTTCCTTAGGCCGTCTTTGACCATCGCAACCATGTACCACGCTCCCCGTGGACTATAGAACCTCGTGCCGCATTGGCCTATTGTTAGAAAGTTCACCTGATCCTCACGGCAATCTTTTAAAGGTCCGACGGGGGAGATGTTAGGAGAGTCATCGCGGTTGTTGGCTATCCCGACAGCTTTACCGGAGGACTTCTGAAGGTCACTCACAAATATGTGCCGTTGCCTCTCGGCCGACGGTCACAGTATGTCTCCTATGCGTTCATATACCATTCGTCCGATTGCGATGAAACTTGGGTGAGATGTTGAGTACACTCCAAGGAAGGTTTCTGACTTAGTAAATCCATTTTACAATAGGTAGCGCACGCGTAGATTCAACAAATGGGCGACGATGCGCGAAGCATTTCAACAAAGTCCCGTATGTGTTCATATACCATTCGTCCGATAGCGATGAAACTTGGGTGAGATGTTGTGTACACTTACGTGAAGGTTTCAAAATTAGTGAATACATTTCACAGTAGATAGCGCACGAGTAGATTCAACAAATGAGCGACGACTAACAAAGCGTTTCAACAAAGTCCCGTATGCATTCATATACCATTCGTCCGATAGCTATGAAACTTGCGTAAAATGTTGTGTACACTGCAGGGAAATTTTCTGGCTTAGTACATCCACTTTACAATAGGCAGCGCACGAGCAGATTCAACAAATGAGCTACGACGCGCGAAGCATTTCAACAAAGTCACGTTTGCGTTCATATACCATTCGTCCGATAGCGATGAAACTAGGCTGAGATTTTGTGTGCACTCCAGGGAAGGTTTCTAGCTTAGTAAATCCCCTTAAAAATAGGTAGAGCACGAGTAGAATCAACAAATGAGCGACGACGCGCGAAGCGTTTCAACAAAGTCCCATATAATTTCATATACCATTCATCCGATAGCGATGAAACTTGGGTGAGATGTTGTGTACACTCCAGGGCAGGTTTCTGGGTTAGTACATACATTTTACAATAGGTAGCGCACCAGTAGATTCAACAAATGAGCGATGACTCGCGAAGCGTTTCAACAAAGTCCCGTATAAAGTCATATACCATTCGTCTGATAGTGATAAATGTTTGGTGAATTGTTGTGTACACTCCAGGAAAGGTTTCTGGCTAAGTAAATCCATTTTACAATACTTAGCGCACGTTTATGCTCAACAAATGAGTGACTACGCGCGAAGCGTTTCGACAACGTCCCGTATACGTTCACATACCATTCATCCGATTGCGATGAAACTTTGGTGAGATGTTGTGTACACTCCAGGGAAGGTTTCTGGCTGAGTACATCCATATTACAATATGTAGCGCAAGAGTAGAATCAACAAATGAGCGACGACACGCGAAGCGTTTCAACCAAGTCCCGTATGCATACATGTACCATTCGTCCGTAGCTATGAAACTTGGGTGAGATGTTGTGTACACGTCATGGAAAATTTCTGGCTTAGTAAATCCCCTATACGATATGCAGCGCACAAGTTGATTCAACAAATGAGGGACGACGCGCGAAGCGTTTCAACAAAGTCCCGTATAAGGTCATATACAATTCTGCCGTTAGCGCTGAAACTTGGGTGAAATATGGTGGACACTCCAAGGAAGGTTTCTGGCTTAGTAAATACATTTCACAGTAGGTAGCACACGAGTAGATTCGACAAATGAACGACGACACGCGGAGCGTTTCAATACAGTCCCCTATGTCTTCATATCCCATTAGTCCGATAGCGATAAAACTTGGGTGAGATGTTGTGGACACTTACGTGACGGTTTCTAACTTAGTAAATACATTTTACAGTAGGTAGCGCACGAGTAGATTCAACAAATGAGTGACGGAGCGCGAATCGTTTAAACAAAATCAGGTATGCGTTCATATACTATTCATCCGATTGCGATGAAACATTGATCAGTTATTGTGTACCCGCCAGGGAAGGGGACTTAGTAAATCCATTTCACAATAAGTAGCGCAAGAGTAGATGCAACAAATGGGTGACGACGCTCGAAGCGTTTCAACAAAATTCCCTATTGCGTTCATATAACATTCTTCGATTGCGATGAAACCTTGATGAGTTATAGTGTACACGCCAGGGAAGGGCTTCGACTTAGTAATACATTTCTCAATAGGTAGCGCACGAGTAGATTCAACAAATGAGTGATAGCGCACGAATCGTTTAAAGAAAAACCCCTATACGTGCATATACCATTCATCCGATTGCGATGAATCATTGATGAGTTATTGTGTACACGCCAGGGAAGGGTTTCGACTTAGTAAATCCATTTCACAACAGGTTGCGTACGAGTAGATTCAACAAATGAGTGACAGCGATGAAACTTTTGAAAGTTGTTGTGCATGCTCCCACGAATGGTTCTAAATTAGAAAATCCATTTTACGATAGCTTAGAGGCAGTTAACATGTTGTGTATCCAAAAGCACTTCAAGAAACAGAATTTCAACGCCAACACTTTCTTTGATTGGCATTGCAATGCATGCCGGGTACAGCTTGTTTGTTGAATATAAACGCGCGCTTCGTATTGTAAAATGGATTTACTTAGCCAGAAACCTTTCCTGGAGTGTACACAACAATTCACCAAACATTTATCACTATCAGACGACTGGTATATGACTTTATAAGGGACTTTGTTGAAACTCTTCGCGTGTCATCGCTCATTTGTTGAATCTACTGGTGCGATACCTATTGTAAAATGTATGTACTAAGTCAGAAACCTTCCCTGGAGTGTACACAACATCTCACCCAAGTTTCATCGCTATCGGATGAATGGTATATGAAATTATATGGGACTTTGTTGAAACGCTTCGCGCGTCGTAGCTCATTTGTTGAATCAACTCGTGCGCTGCCTATTGTAAAGTGGATGTACTAAGCCAGAAAATTTCCCTGCATTGTACACAACATTTTACGCAAGTTTCATAGCTATCCGACGAATGGTATATGAATGCATACGGGACTTTGTTGAAACGCATTGCGTGTCGTCGCTCATTTGTTGAATGATGAATGGTATATGAAATTATATGGGACTTTGTTGAAACGCTTCGCGCGTCGTAGCTCATTTGTTGAATCTACTCGTGCGCTGCCTATTGTAAAGTGGATTTACTAAGCCAGAAAATTTCCCTGCAGTGTTCACAACATTTTTCGCAAGTTTCATAGCTATCGGACGAATGGTATATGAATGCATACGGGACTTTGTTGAAACGCATTGCGTGTCGTCGCTCATTTGTTGAATCTACTTGTGCGCTATCTACTGTGAAATGTATTCACTAATTTTGAAACCTTCACGTAAGTGTACACAACATCTCACCCAAGTTTCGTCGCTATCGGACGAATGGTATATGAACACATACGGGACTTTGTTGAAATGCTTCGCGCATCGTCGCTCATTTGTTGAATCTACGCGTGCGCTACCAATTGTAAAATGATTTACTAAGTCAGAAACCTTCCTTGGAGTGTACTCGACATCTCACCCAAGTTTCATCGCAATCGGACGAATGGTATATGAACGCATAGGAGACATACATACCCACAGACAAACTATCACGTTACATTGATTTTTATATATATAGATTTCGTAGTAGGAAATATGACACTGGATACCACCAAAACTAAACAACAGACTCTCTATTTTCGTACTTCTGTTTTAAAAACAATATAGTGCTACTTCAAAGAGTTTCTTATTTTAGTGTCCACCACACATATACATGATGACACCAAGAAAATATTAATAAAAGTATGATAACATTATCGTTTCCAGGGAGATGTTCTGAAGTTCCTGATGATAGATTCCATAATGAACGCCTTTTTCATCACACTTCAAGTTGTAGATAAGCAACGAGTATCGAAACGTAACTTCACATCGTTTTACAAACAGCAAATAAATTTAGAATACTAATCGAAACATATGAAAGGAATCTGGATTACATAATTACTTACGTCTGCCGATCTCTTCACTTCTTCTCGTCGTAACAATTCTCCGGCATAACGATAGCTCAGTCGAGTTCCTTAGGTTGAGATAACATTCTCCTTAGTGGGCGCTTTTCATTTTACAATATGTGCCGATAAATACGATCGCTTAGACATTCAGTAGATAACCGCTAGATGGAAATAGCCTCGATATAGTGTTAGTTAAGCTGCTAGAAGTTATAACGGCTCAGATATGAGTGGTAAGCATAACTTTTTATTATGGTCGAAGGCAGTTATTGTACGTAAACTTCTTATTTCTGAAACTATGGCAACATTTAATTACTGGATAAACCACTGTAAGTGTTGACCGCACTCGCTAGAAAAGCAATACAACAGTCTGACAATCCAAAAGACTTTTCTGAAGAATCATTCTTGCTTAATAATTATGATACTTTTAACTTCACTGTAAAAGGTACAACAGAGACGCAAGAGAACAAGACAACAGCACATATCGGACATCATAATTTTGAAGAAAAAAAAGAAAAGGAAAAGAAGCATATTCATGAAGGTAACAATTAATGTTATTGGTTTCACGTCCCTTTTAACTGCTGTGGCTTTTAGAGACGCCGGCGCCGGGGTGCCGGAATTTTGCCCTGAAGGGGATCTTTAACGTGCCAGTAAATCTACTGACATGGCTCCCTCGCATCTGCGCACCCTCAAATGCCAACTGGCTGCGCCAGGATTCGATCCTGAACCTTGGACACAGCAGGTGAGAATATTACCGCTGAGTCACACAGTCACCCAGAAGGTAACAAGTTCTAGGGGTCTAATTATGCTAGTCCTTTGTAAGGTGAGTTCAGGGACTACACGTTCGTGGCCTGTGTTCTGAATAGAAGCCGCGGAATGTCGGCGTAGGGGACCAAATTAACAAATAAGTAAATAAATGTATTAAGTAATTAATTCATTAATTAATTAATTAAATGTGAATAAATAATAAATAAATATATAAGTAATTTTATTTTTTGAGGGGGGTGGGGGTGGAGGAGGGAGGGTGTTATGGGCCTCAAATCAGACAACAACATTGCAAGGAACATGCATTTTTAACGAATGGAATCATATACAACGTCCCAAGCAATTTACGAGGAGCAGTAAAATAACTATTTGCCATTAGGTAATCCGGATATTACAGCCATTAACATGTAGCTTGTGCTTGCCATAAACAACCAAATGATGTACAACTGCTGTCTCGCTTTAAATTATGCAACTCAACATCGGGCTCTGATCCAAGAAGTGTTGTGCAAGTCCACAAATGAAGCTGGCCGCCAATTAATATCGGAAACACCTTGACCAAGGTGAATCTTAAAGGCAACCTTGGAAACATGTTATTACTTAATGCTAGCTGGCAATTATACAGAATTAATTGCAACCTTGTTGCACGCAGACTAAGCGCAAAAAAGTAGCAAATGTCTTTGCGTGACTTGCAATATATTGCAAAGTGCATGGCAATCCACTCATGAGAACAGTGCAGTCCTTGTCGCAATTTTTAATTGAAGCTGGCGAGCAAGCAATAAGTATTGATAGACACTTTCGTAATGCATGGGGTGTTTGGCTGCTCTTTACTGAAAAGCGCACAATAGTGTTTAACCAACGTTGGTTATGTGTAGCTTAATAATAAACAAAGTTTTTTATGGTTCCGCCTAGTCAATTGGCAACTCCAGCTATCTGATATGACATCTAGCGGTAAAAATTAGAAACTTACCAAGTAGGGTACATTTGTCACGTGGTGACTGTTTGTATAATGGTTTATGGTTTCTTGTATTGGTAAGCAGATCGTTGTAAATTATTCGTGTCTTTATACATAAGTAATAAGTTTTACTCGTTGATAGAGTGCAAAATGAGTAAAGGCAAAGTATATTGCTCGGTTTACGACTGTAAGTCGATGTATAAGAGGGCTGCGGATATAAGTTTTCATCACTTTCCAAAAGATGCAAATAGCAATAGCCGAAAGGTAACGATACCAAATAAATACGGGCAACAGGAGACCACTCACCACTACACGTACTGACGACAGGACGGGTTGTTCACTGTTACGCCGAGCCAAGCCGTACCAAGACAGCCAAGCTTCATCAGTCAGGTATCCTTCCCCGATCCCAATAACCTTACCAACCGCCATCACCTCGCTCTGCGATATCCAAGCCATTCCACTACGAGTCATATAGGCCTAATTTGACTTTGCAGAGTAAATTTCAACTCTGCGAGAACCTGCTACCAGTCCGATATTCAACACCCAACCCACCCGCTAACCATCCAAATCAAGCAATTCCTGTCTCCCCAGAGTTTTAATACAAGTTAAACTTATCCCTTCGCCCTGCCAAGCAGCAAATAATTTCTAGAGTCTATGGTACAGTGAGCAAACTCAAATATAGCTTTTAAACGTAACAGCGCAATGACTCGAACTGCTCAAAAACAAATAGGCCTCCCAGCAGACAACCGATGCTTGATAAAATGCAATTGACACATAAAATCCAGTGGAACACACAAATTAGATCACGTGTATCGCACAGTTATACATATATACAATTAAAAATAACACTGTCATTATTTTAGGGACTACATTTACTGATTATAACCGAGAAATAAAAAGTGTTCCATATCAAAGGGTGTTATTGAGTATTTTTACCCTACTTATCCAGACTGACCGCAGCGTCCTTTTTTATATTTTTCCACTTTTTCTTTGTTTAGCCTTCCACTTTTTCGGTTTAATACTTACCATAGTTCACACAGAGACTTTCTTTTCCAGTTATGATTGGTCACCTCTTGCTGGTTTTCAGAGGTTATTATCGGAAGCAGGACATTGGAAACCAAAACAGTGCACCAAGCCTTTTTCCAAGACGTTTAATGAACTTTAATTATGGCAGTGTTTTAAAAAACTTTTTAAAGTGTTATTTTAATCAACAGTGTTACCAAAACCGTAGGCTGATGAAGGTGTCAATGTTACAAGACACCGAAACATGTACCAACATACGTAAAGACAAGTGATTATGTCACGATAAAATCTTTAATAAAACAAGTATTGACTAGGCGGAACCATCAAAAACTTTGTTTATTATAACATTCTGTCAATACGGAAAAATGTGCGACTTTAGAAGTCAAAAAGTATGTGTAGCTTCTCGTATTGGAGACCTTGCTAAGCAATTTACAAAGTTACAAAAAAGGCACTACACCACTGCTTATTGAAGCACTATACTTTACAGAGGAGCTGAGCGCTGCGTTATTTTGTCGAGGACCCACATGTTTAAAACTTTGTATAAGTGTTTGGAACTAGTAAATCGTTTAAACAAGTAGTTCCCTGAATAACTATACAGCCTATTTCCATAAATCCCACTTATGGTAATTGCCTCTATCAACATAAAACAAGTAGTTCCGTGAAGAACTATACAGCCTATTTTCATATATCCTACTCGTGTTAATTGCCTCTACCAACATACAAAATTTCAGTTTGAAGGTTGTGATAGATTCGTAGATATTGAGAACCGTCCAAATATTTCAGATGGTCGCCAGGTTGGATTTTTATTTTTGTACTATTACATTAATATTGTTGTGTACGTGTGGTATTCACACTTCAATCGCATGATTAGAACACAAGAAGTAAAAACGAGATTTTAAAACTTTGAACAGCTGCCATCTTGTGATTATGCAAACAATTGAAATAAATTAGATGCCAGTGGATTAACATTTGTATAAGCATTTAACGTGCAACGTTTCACTGCACTCGGATAGTTAATTCGCGAGAAACGTCCATTTAAATACTTATAATTCGCGTCGCCGCCATGTTGGATTTGTGCTCACCAGGTTACTGAAAGTCCTATAGGTGAACATATGGTCATAGCCTCTATCAACATAAAAAAAATCAGTTTGATTCCTGTAAAAGATTCATAGATATTGAGAACCGTCTAAATATTTCAGATGCTCGCCATTTTGGATTGTTATATGTATAGGCCATAGAGTTATGTACCATTCAGGGACAATTATTGCCTAGGTTGATTATTCAAACTTTCACTTCGATCGCATGATTACGACACAAGAAATAAGAACTTAATTTTAAAATTTTGCAAAGCCGCCATCTTGAGGTTATCTAAATAATTGAACTAAATTAGATACCAGTACATTACAATATGTAAAATCATTTACTGTACCACATTTCACTGCGCTCAGAGAGTTAAATCACGAGAAAAGTCTATTAAAATGTTTCAAATTCGCTTGGCAGCCATGTTATTTTTGTACTTTACAGGCTTATGAAAGTTACATAGATAAACTTGTATCAGTACCCTTTATCACCGTACAAAATTTCAGGGAGATATCTGTAATAGTTTCGGAGATATAAAATGTCAGTGAAATATTTCGCACAGCCGCCATTTTGAGGTTATGTAAACAATTGAAATAAATTAGACTCCAGTGCATTAAAATTTTATAAACATTTGCTGTACCACGTTTCATTACGTTTGGATACTTAAATCGCGAGAAAAGGCTATTGAAATGTCTCAAATTCGCTTGATCGCCATGTTGGTTTTGTAGTCACCAGGTCTTTGTAAGTCTCATTGGTGAATTTCTAGTAGTGTCCTTTATCACCGTACACAATTTCAGGGCGATATCGGTAATAGTTTCGGAGATACTGAATGCTGGTGAAATATTTCGCACAGCCGCCATGTTGGATTGGTGAGACGTAACAAAATTTGAAGGGCACGGCCGGGGTTGTCCGGAATAGTGCTATGAACTTACCGAGTTTCATTGAAATCGCTCCAGCCGTTTAGAATTTATTAGGGGGGGGGACACACACACTCCTCACACACACACACACACGCACACACACACGGACAAAAGGTGACCTTATAAGCCTATTTTTTCAGAATTGAAAATAGGCTGAAAATTAGTTTGATTGCTGTAATAGATCCGTAGATATTGAGAGCCGTCTAAATATTTCGGATGGTTACCATGTTGGATTTTTATATAGTTACGTACTATTAGATTACGATCAGTGCGTAGGTTCATTATTCCAACGTTCACTTCGATCGCATGAACAATAGACAAGAAATAAATATAATAATTTTGAAATTTCGCACAGCCGCCATCTTGAGGTTATGTAAACAATTGAACTAAATAATATGGCAGTGCATTACAATGTGTATAAACATTTACTGTGCCATATTTCACTGAGCTCAGATGGTTAAATCGCGAGAAAAGTTTATTATATTGCTTCAAATGTGCGTGGCCGCAATGTTCGTTTTCTATTTTACAGGTTTTTGAAAGTTACATAGATGAACATGTAGTAGCCTAGTGCCCTTTATTACGGTATACAATTTGAGGGTGATAGAAGTAATAGTCTCGGAGATATAGAATGCCATTGAAATATTTCGCACAGCCGCAATCTTGAGGTTATGTCCACAATTGAACTAAACTAGATACCATTGCATTACAATGTGAATAGAGATTTACTGTAATGAAGGTTAATTGCGATTGGATTGTTAAATCGCGGGAAAATTTTATTTAAAAGTTTAAACTTCGCTAGGCCGCCATGATGTTTTTTTAGTTAACAGGTTTCTGCGAGTCTCATAGGTGAACTTGTAGTAGTTCCTTTTAATACCGTACAACATTTCAGGGTAATATTGGTAATAGTTTCGGAGATATAGAATGCCGGTGAAATATTTCGCACAGCTGCCATATTGGATTGGTGAGACGTAATAAAATATGAAGTGCACAGTTGGGGTCGGCCAAAATATTCCTAAGACCTTACCGAGTTTCATTGAAATCGCTCTAGCCGTTTAGAAGTTATTAGGGGAGTGACACACACACACACACACACACGAATGCACACACACACGGACAAAAGGTGATCTCATAAGCCTATTTTTATTCATAAATGAAAATATGCTAATAAAACTCAACTGGTCCAGTTACAGCAACGTTACTTAGCTACCCGTTCTAGTGTACGTAGACGTGGGGTAAACGGAATAGTAGCAAAGTTTAACAATAAGGAGGTACCCTTGCGCTGACTGTTTGCCCAAGACACCTGTACTGTCTGGGCACCTATAAATTAAATGATTTTGCCTGCAGAAAACACACTGTTGCAAGTATTAAACAAAAAACATCTACAATAAGAAGATGCTAAGTATAGGATCCAAACTAAGGCACTACAGCAATGTTGTCAGACCAGAAGGTGTATATGCTTCGGAGACCCTGTGTGTGAATCGAACAGGACAAGTCAATCAGCTACTTAAAAGAGAACGCATACTACTAAGGAAGATCTTGGGCAACAGATGGGTTGACGGACAGGTTCGACTTATATCAAATAAAGAAGTATACAGCAAGATGGAACCGATAACAACAACAATTAGAAAGTGAAGATTGCTGTTTCATGGGCACATCTACCGTATGAATAATGACCGGCTCACAAAGAAAATCTGGAATGTTCTTAAACCGAAGATCTCCAAGTTGAAATGGTTCCAAGAGTGTGAGAAAGATATGAGACAGGTGGGCATTACGGAGAATAAAATCAAAGAAGGATGGTGGAAAGCTATCAGGGTTTTATGGTAGGGGCAGAACCCAGAAGACTGAGAGGCCCTTTAACAGAAGAGCGGAAGAACAAGCTGATAGATGCGCTCAAGAGATACTGGCAAGATGTCAAAGCCGGCAAACCAACAAGACGCAGACACTGAAATGAGAGTGGCTGTTAACACGCAGTCCATAGAGGTTCAAGTCGAAGGTTTAAAAAAAAATCTATGCATGAGCATAGAGCGTCTAAAACCTTTGTAATAGAAGAGAGTGGGTACTTGTGTTCTTTTAATAAAGAACGCTGGTTTTTATTGTGTTACATCTTGCATCCATAGAACCGTCTAAGTGTAAATTTTCTCATTATCGCATAGCATTTGAATGCCCTGTTAGTGGTTTAGTGACACTTCGTAAGTGGTCTGTTTTTAAAATAGCGTTTCGATCCACCAAAATTGTTGAACTTTTAGTTCTCGCAGCAAAGTAGTGCAGTTGCACTCAATATAAAGGGAGGTAGCGCGTAGTTCGTTACTCCTGTGGGGTCCGGGCGGGGACACCAAGAGCCCGCCGATGAGCCAAGCTTGGTGTCCTAGGCGAAACCCCACACAAGACACGGCACAAACCTAGAAGAATTGCTGAGTTTTAATTCACCGGCCGTGAAAGCCAATATACCATCTTTTTGGGAGCCTTCATAGGGAGGTTATGGCTGCTTGAACTTTTAGTTCTCGCAGCAAAGTAGTGCAGTTGCACTCAATATAAAGGGAGGTAGCGCGTAGTTCGTTACTCCTGTGGGGGTCCGGGCGGGGACACCAAGAGCCCGCCGATGAGCCAAGCTTGGTGTCCTAGGCGAAGCCCCACACAAGACACGGCACAAACCTAGAAGAATTGCTGAGTTTTAATTCACCGGCCGTGAAAGCCAATATACCATCTTTTTGGAAGCCTTCGTAGGGAGGTTATGGCTGCTTGAACTTTTAGTTCTCGCAGCAAAGTAGTGCAGTTGCACTCAATATAAAGGGAGGTAGCGCGTAGTTCGTTTCTCCTGTGGGGGTCCGGGCGGGGACACCAAGAGCCCGCCGATGAGCCAAGCTTGGTGTCCTAGGCGAAACCCCACACAAGACACGGCACAAACCTAGAAGAATTGCTGAGTTTTAATTCACCGGCCGTGAAAGCCAATATACCATCTTTTTGGAAGTCTTTATAGGGAGGTTATGGCTGCTTGAACTTTTAGTTCTCGCAGCAAAGTAGTGCAGTTGCACTCAATATAAAGGGAGGTAGCGCGTAGTTCGTTACTCCTGTGGGGGTCCGGGCGGGGACACCAAGAGCCCGCCGATGAGCCAAGCTTGGTGTCCTAGGCGAAACCCCACACAAGACACGGCACAAACCTAGAAGAATTGCTGAGTTTTAATTCACCGGCCGTGAAAGCCAATATACCATCTTTTTGGAAGCCTTCATAGGGAGGTTATGGCTGCTTGAACTTTTAGTTCTCGCAGCAAAGTAGTGCAGTTGCACTCAATATAAAGGGAGGTAGCGCGTAGTTCGTTACTCCTGTGGGGGTCCGGGCGGGGACACCAAGAGCCCGCCGATGAGCCAAGCTTGGTGTCCTAGGCGAAACCCCACACAAGACACGGCACAAACCTAGAAGAATTGCTGAGTTTTAATTCACCGGCCGTGAAAGCCAATATACCATCTTTTTGGAAGCCTTCATAGGGAGGTTATGGCTGCTTGAACTTTTAGTTCTCGCAGCAAAGTAGTGGAGTTGCACTCAATATAAAGGGAGGTAGCGCGTAGTTCGTTACTCCTGTGGGGGTCCAGGCGGGGACACCAAGAGCCCGCCGATGAGCCAAGCTTGGTGTCCTAGGCGAAACCCCACACAAGACACGGCACAAACCTAAAAGAATTGCTGAGTTTTAATTCACCGGCCGTGAAAGCCAATATACCATCTTTTTGCGAAGAAGACCCTGTTTCTGAGTTTGAAGATTGTCAATTATGAACAAGTTATTATTTATATTCGGTTTTACGTCTTTGACACAAGTTGTTGACACTCATTACGATGTATCCACGTTGCCAGAAATTACCAATGATTCAACAGATACTGTTTTGGTAGAATATTTAGGCCGACTTGGATACATTAAAACAGTACCAGGTAGTAGTAAATATGAAACAAGTGATAGTAATACCCTGAGAAAAGGTCTTACAAATTTCCAAACAAAGTTAGGTATAAAACCAACAGGTCTTCGCGAACCTAAGACAATGTCCTTCTTAATGCAGCCTCACAGTGTACTGCCTGACGAGGAAGGACACAATAACTTATTAATACGAAACAAACCTTGCGCCTCTCTTTACTCTTCATATCTCTCCCACCTTAGAAATGCTGAAATACCCAATGATTCACCGCTCACCAGGCATGCTGCAAATGCTTGCTTCACTCATGCAGATAAGGTAGATTTTACCTGTGGACAGTCGAGTGGAATCAACATATTTCGTTTTGCTCATAAAACAGGGATGTCCTATTACATTTACTGTATTTAGAAATACTATTTCACAAAATTATAAAATTTCTGACTGTCCAAACGTGTAATGAAAACACAATTATTCCTTTTCGTGCAACAGAATTTCAATTGAAGAATGGATCTCAGGGGAGCTTGTGCTCGCAAGCACCCGGTTGAGAACGCCTGCCTAGATGTTCCACCCCTTAAAACAACAAACACAACCACCTATCAAGGCAAGGGAAGAACCGTGGTTTGGCTCCAGCGGGATGATGTGCAGTATAGTAAAAAGGCTAAACATTTTGTAGCCAACCCCTTAGCCATGTTGAAACACCGAATTCCGTTTGATATTCGCAGTTACGCAACATTCGGTGTAGTCAGAACTTTGATGGAGGACCGGTTCTGAAGAACCATGTGATGTTGGCTGGGGAAGTGAAGGAAGAGCGGAAAGGAACTGACCAACCTACTGCAAGTAAACCCCAACTTAGGACCGCCTCTTCCGAGGTGCCAACCAGCCTTCGGGCTGAAGATAGCTCAGCAATAAAGTAGAATAGTAGATATTTAGCTACGAACATAAACTTGAAAACTCAGAAATTTTTCAAGGTTTGTGCCGTGTCTTGCGTGGGGTTTCGCCTAGGAACACCAAGCTGGCTCATCAGCGGGCTCTTGGTGTCCGTGCTGGCTGAGTTATAATTCACTGGCCGTGAAAGCCAATATACCATCTTTTGGAAGCCTTCATAGGGAGGTTAAGGCTGGTTGAGCGTTTTGCTGTCGCTGTAAAAAGGTACGCTTCACAAAAAGGGAGGTAGTGCATAGTTCACTACTCTTGTGGGGGTCCGGGAATGGACACCAAGAGCCCTCTGATGAGCCAGCTTGGTGTCCTAGGTGAAACCCCACACAAGACACGGCACAAACCTAGAAGAATTGCTGAGTTTTAATTCACCGGCCGTGAAAGCCAATATACCATCTTTTTAGAAACATTAAGCTTGAGAAGAGTTTCGATGACGGACTGAGAATTACTATTACGAAACATACTTCAAAACAATGGCTGATATTTCAAGGTTAACACAAACTACAATCACTACATAATAAACACATAACATTTTCAGCACGAAGATAACCAACTGTACTGTTGCGTTAACTTTCTGGACCAATTGCATACATAATAGACTATAGCTTCGGGGCTATAGGGTCGAGTGAACCTTTAAAAACCGACGTTTCAAGACAACTCCTTGTCCCTTTATCAAGGTTCGTCAAGAAAGAAAGAAAGAAATAAAGAAAGAGTAAAGAATGGCTTATAGCCTCCGTAGATAAAAGGTTACTTATTTATCGTATGGCTTTTAGTGCCGGGAGTGTCCGAGGACATGTTCGGCTTGCCTGAGTCTCTAGCTAATTCCAGTGGATACCATTAGGGCGAGCTACAAGTTCCGTTTAATTTCAAGTAGTTCGAACTTTCGCTACCAGATATCAATGATACCTAGTGGTGAACGTTGGATCTATGATAGAGCGTTCCGACGAAATTTAACCTAACAATTTAGCTTCACACAAGTTTAGTCTGAGGAAGGATCGTTTCATGGCATAAATCTGTGACATGGGACCATCCGCTTTACTTTCCCTCCGAAGAAAGGCATACTGAAGGATTTTTAACGCTCTTAAAAAATTCGACGACTTCGGCCGGGTTTGGGGACAGCAGTTCAGCATGCTACCGACTACGCCACCGAAGCCGCTATATAAAAGGAATAAGCTAGAAAGCCATGTCGAAACCAGTAGTCACTCCATGACCTCCTGAGACCAAGAATATGTTTGTAATGAAACTACAGAGGGCAGCCATGATTTACTCAAGGCTTCCTATCTTATAGCCCACCATTTATCTATGGAGGCTATATGCCATTGTTTACTCATTCCTTCTTTCTTTCTTTCTTTCTTTCTTGACAAACCTTGATAAAGTGAAAAGTAGTTGTCTGGAAACGTCGACCCAATAGCCCCAAAGCTATATTATGTATAACCAACGATTATGGATTATTTGAACAGAAAGTTTTTCTACATGAATAATTTGGACACAATTAATCAAACAGCGACCAACATCAATAATGCAGAAATTTATTCAGTAAATAGCATTATTTAGAAGACAAAAGAAACGTACCAGATAAAATGTTGAACTGTAATTTGAGCTACAAACACTATAGATACACATGATAATCCCCACAACTACCGTACGTAATAATCAACTCTTCTTATTTGTAATAATAGACTTCATACAATAATGGATTTGAATTACAAACAAGTAGTTCCGTGACGAACTAAAGAGCCTACTTTTCTTAAAATTTAAGATTCATGCCAATGAATAATCTATATATCAGAAATGAAATATTACATTGGATCTATCAGCGCTCGTGAAATAATGTTGGCAAGAGTGTCATGTATGTGTTGCTTAGAATTAATCTGAAACATTATGATCTACTAATGTCCCAATTGTGGATACAATCCATTTGTTAATATAGAAGTTACAAGTATTAAAAATTGGACCTATCAGCAGGCTTAGAATCATGTTGGCACCACTGACATGTATCAGATATTCCAAATTAATCTAGAATGTCAGGAACTATACGTGTGCAAAATTTAGAACTGTTGGCTTGCATACTTTCTGATACTGTATATTGGAATTAGGATTTAAAAAAAGATACGAGCCTTACAGTAGTCGCATATGATGTGTAACATCTGACATGTTATCCTACTCGTATACTACACAGCTTGGACATTCTTAAAATGTTAATTTACACTCCATTTTCATACTGGTACTATGATGAATGTATAGATTGAATTGGATATATGCTACTGTCACATTTGTGGTGCAGCGGTCAAGCTGTTAGTCTCTGACCAAGGTAGACCGGGTTTGATTCCCGGTCAATACATGTGAGATTTTCGAATTGAAATTCTATGTCCTGTGGTTCACATTCCACGTAAAAGGGAGGTACCGTGGATCATGATCGTGAGATTAATGGACACGCAAAACTACAAGCTTCCTTCCTTCATTTACATTAATAATTCACAATAACAAAGTGACACACAACGTCGACAGTACCCTAAAATACTGTGAGCACATTCCTCAGTAACTATAACATTCATTATTCTCAAGGCTCTCATACAGTTCGTCGTAAACAATCAAAACATGGCTTCCTACAATCATGAAATGACCTAGTCTCACATATGATGAAAATACAGCTTTTATTCCACTCATATATCAACATTCTGTTATGCATTTAATATTTGACTACTCACCCACAGCTTGACAATAATGCCGCTTACTTAAATGTCATTTGTCGTCTTTGTCCTACCCCATGTGATATTCAACCTTGAACGTGAAGCTTCATAAACTGCTCAATGACAAATGAAAGTCGGTGAAACATTTGCCACTGTGCTCGTCAAACCAGGGCCTGCTAAATGCACTGCCTACTGTATTGCCATAATATTCTCGCGCTACAGAGCACACACTGCCTTGTTTCCAATACACACATTTTCAATTGTACATCCAGCTGGCAGTGCGTCTTCACTTACGTCCATCCACTTCCGTTCGATCCACTTCCGCCCGATTCAATTCCATCCCATTTTTCTGGCAGTGCGTCTTCACTTCTGTCCGATCCACTTCCGTTCGATCCACTTCCGCCCGATTCACTTCCGTCCCCAATTTTTAAAATCACTCCTACAAAACTATCCAGCAACCGAGCGGAAAAAAGTTACACTTCAAAAAATAACAGTTGGCAGCCCTGCTGGCTCTAAAGAATACACACAGTCATATCCGTTATTTTACACAAAGCACATACGATATTTTGTTGAAATCCCAATGATAGTATATAAGTTACATGCATCAAAATGTTGGATTATCAGCAGGCTTAGAATATTATTGGCAAAACGGACATATATGGGCTCCTGAAAATAAATCTGATATGCCATTATCTCTGTGTGTGCCAATTTTGAAACAGCTCACATGCCTAACTTCGGAGATATACAACATAGAGCTCAAATTTAAATTATGATTTTTCAGCAGTTGGTAGCAGTGACGTTAATTTCAAATATGGCCGTGAGATTTTCAGGAATATGTCTTTACTCTTACCAAATTTGGTTTTGATACATGCAGCCGTTTAGAAGTTGATATGAGGGGAGAATGGGGACACACACGCACACACACAGACAGACAGACACGGATTTTCCCGGATCGATCTCATAAGTCTACTTTTTCCTCATTTTTAGCCTACTTTTCACATTTTGTAACAAGTAGTTCCGTGAAGAAATATACAGCCTATTTTCATATATCCTACTCATGTTAATTGCCTCTAACAACATGCAAAGTTTCAGTTTGAAGGTTGTGATAGATTCGTAGATATTGAGAACCGTCTAAAAATTTCAGATGGTCGCCAGGTTGGATTTTTATTTTTGAACTATTACATTAAGATTATTGTGTACGTGTGGTATTCAAACTTCAATCGCATGATTAGAACACAAGAAGTAAAAACGAGATTTTAAAATTTCGCACAGCTGCCATCTTGTGATTATGCAAACAATTGAAATATATTAGAGCCAGTGGATTAATATTTGTATAAGCATTTAACTTGCAACGTTTCACTGCACTCGGATAGTTAATTTGCGAGAAACGTCCATTTAAATAATTATACTTCGCGTCGCCGCCATGTTGGATTTGTGCTCACCTGGTTACTGAAAGTTCTATAGCTTCTATGAACATAAAAAAATCAGTTTGATGGTTGTAAAAGATTCATAGATATTGAGAACCATCTAAATATTTCGGATGCACGCCATTTTGGATTTTTATATGTATAGGCCATAGAGTTATGTACCATTCAAGGAAAATTATTGCCTAGGTTCATTATTCAAACTTTCACTTCGATCGCATGATTACGACACAAGAAATAAAAACTTAATTTTAAAATTTCGCACAGCCACCATCTTGAGGTTATGTAAACAATTGAACTAAATTAGATGCCAGTGCATTACAATATGTAAAATCATTTACTGTACCACATTTCACTGCGCTCGGAGAGTTAAATCACGAGAAAAGTCTTTAAAATATTTCAACTTCGCTCAGCCGCCATGTTCGGTTTGTACTTGACAGGTTTATGAAAGTTACATAGATAAACTTGTATCAGTACCCTTTATCACCGTACAAAATTTCAGGGAGATTTAATATTGAGATCAGAATTTGATAGAGCTTTGGAAGACTTAAGCCGGAACAAAGCACCAGGCATAGATGATATACCGATTGAGTTGCTACGCTGCATAGGAGACGAAGGTCTGATCAGGTTATTTCACTTGGTGTGTAGGATTTATGAGACAGGTGAGGTACCCCCTGATTTCAAGAAGAATGTAATCATCCCTATACCAAAGAAAGTGGGAGCTGACAGATGTGAAGATTACCGTACAATCAGCTTGATTACTCATGCTTCAAAGATCCTGTCTAGGATAATTTACAAGAGGATTGAAAGCCAGATAGAAACGGAGTTGGGTGAAGACCAGTTTGGTTTCAGGAGAAATGTAGGAACAAGGGAAGCTGTACTAAGTCTTAGGCTGATTTTGGAAGGTAGAATAAGGAAAGATAAGAGAACGTTCATGGCTTTTGTAGACCTAGAAAAAGCTTTTGATAACGTTGATTGGACTAAATTGTTTGACATTTTGAAATCGATTGGAATAAAGTACAGGGATAGGAGGGTGATATACAATCTATACAGAAACCAGACAGCAGTCATTCGAGTTGAAGGACATGAGAGAGAAGCCGGTATTCAGAAAGGTGTAAGGCAAGGCTGCAACTTATCACCCATACTTTTCAATCTTTACATTGAACAAGCAATGAAGGAAATTAGAGAAAAATTTAAAGTGGGAGTGAAGATTCAAGGAGAAATAATTTCAACTCTGAGATTTGCTGATGACATAGTCATCTTGGCCGACAAGCCTGAGGATTTGAATGAGTTTTTGAATGGTATGGACTCCGTCTTACAGAAAGAATTCATGATGAAAATTAATAAATGTAAAACAAAAATACTGGAATGCAGCCGAAATAAATCAGAAACCTCTATGGAGATCAAATTGACAGGTGAAAAGCTGAAGGAAGTAGAAGACTTCTGTTACTTAGGAAGTAGAATAACCAGTGATGGACGAAGCAAAGAGGATATAAAAAGTAGGTTGGCTCAGGCAAAGAAAGCTTTTCTACAAAAAAGGAATCTGCTGACATCGAATATAGATTTAGGTATTAGGAAGTCATTTTTGAAAGCCTTTGTCTGGAGCGTGGCGCTCTATGGAAGTGAAACTTGGACTATTGGTGCAGCAGAAAAGAGGAGAATAGAAGCATTTGAAATGTGGTGTTACAGGAGAATGATGAAGATCAGATGGGTAGATAGGGTTACAAACATAGAGGTATTAAGACGAGTGGGAGAGGAGAGATGTTTCTGGCGACTGCTAATGAAGAGAAGAGATAGGTTGGTAGGACACATACTAAGACACCCAGGAATAGCAAGCTTAGTTATGGAAGGAAGGGTCGAGGACAAGAACTGTAGGGGTAGACCAAGGTTAGAATATGTTAAACAGATTGCCTCAGATGTAGGGTGTGGTAGTTATGTAGAGATGAAACGATTAGCTCAGGACAGGGAGGCATGGAGAGCTGCATCAAACCAGTCAAAAGACTGAAGACTCAAACAACATCTGTAATAGTTTCGGAAGTAGAGAATGTCAGTGAAATATTTCGCACAGCCGCCATTTTGAGGTTTTGTAAACAATTGAAATAAATTAGACTTCAGTGCATTACAATGTGAAATAAACATTTGCTGTACCAAGTTTCATTACGTTTGGATTGTTAAATCGCGAGAAAAGTCTATTTAAAAGTCTCAAATTCGCTTGGTCGCCATGTTGGTTTTGTGGTCACCAGGTTTTTGAAAGTCTCATAGGTGAACTTCTAGTTGTGCCCCTTATCACCGTACACAATTTCAGGGTGATATCGGTAATAGTTTCGGAGATACCGAATGCTGGTGAAATATTTCGCACAGCGATGTTGGAATGGTGAGAGACAATAAAATTTGAAGGGCACGGTCGGAGTCGGCCAAAATAGTGCTATGATCTTACCGAGTTTCATTGCAATCGCTCCAGCCGTTTAGAAGTTATTATGGGGACACACACGGACAAAAGGTGATCTCATACCTATTTATTCATAAAATGATAATAGGCTAAAATGAGGAAAAAGTAGACTTATGAGATCGATCCGGGGAAATGTGTGTGTGTCTGTCTGTCTGTCTGTCTGTCTGGCTGTGTGTGTTCCCCCCGCCTATCAACTCCTAAACGGCTGTAACAATTGAACCCAAATTTGGCATGAAGAAAGATCTCTATCTGAATATCTCCATGCCGTATTTGAATATGATGGCAGTGCTACCAACTGCTGAAAAATCGTATTGAATTTCAGCTCCAGGTTGTATATCTTGGAAGGTATGCATGGGAGCTATACTAAAATTGGCACACATATAGCCCTTAATATTTCACTTTAATTTCCAGGAGGCCATACATGACAGTGTTGCCAAAATGATTCTCAGCCCGCTGACAGGTCATATTTTTAAATGCATATAACTTCTACACTATCAATTTGATTTCAACCAAATTACGTATGTACTATGTGTAGATATGCAGATATGACTGAGCGTAATCTTAAGAGCCATCAGGGCTGCCAAATATTAATAAATGCACTCTCTATTGTTATTATCCAAATACCAATATATCAGAAAGTATGCAAGTCGACAGTAAAGAACATATAACCTACTTTCTCATAAATGCATGGGTATTGTTATAACTCTTTGTACTTTTCAAGGAGTATAATCGAATGTTGGTTGTAGGAGCATGTTGAAATACAACGTGTTATACGGACGTGAATACGAGGCGCCCTTCGCAGTGCTACCTCTGTACAAAATTCCATTCAATTTGGTTTCACCGTGTTTGAATTGATATGGTGAATCGATTTGCACACATACATGGCCGCTATCTGCAAACTATTGGGCTGATGACCTTTTAGTTCAGTCAAAAGATGCTTCCCACAAAAAGGTGTGTTGTTGCAAAATTTGAAAAAGAGAAAATAATTAGGTTGGTCGTAATTTGATTTAAGTTTTTAACATTTGGGTAGCCACCATTACGTTTCCGTCAAGATGGCGGTGATATAAAACATGACCTTGAGGTGCCCTTCGCTAGTGCTACCTCTGTACCAAATTTCGTTCAATTCGGTTTTACCGTGTTTGTATCGACAGGGGGAATCGATTTGCACACATACATGGCCGCCATATGCACACTGTTGGAGTGATGACCATGTAGCTTGGTCAGAGAACGCTTCTTACATAAAGATATGTTGTTGCAAAATTTGGTAGAGATCAGATGATAAGGTTGGTCGTAATTTGATTTAAGGTTTCAACATTTGGGTGGCCGCCATAACGTTTCCGTTAAGACAGCGACGATATAAAACATGACACTGAGTTGCCTTTTGCAAGTGCTACCTTCACACCAAATTTTGTTCAATTCGGTTTCAATGTGTTTGAATTGATAGGGGGAATCTATCTGCACACATACATGGCCGCTATCTACAACTATTGGGCTGATGACCTTGTCATTTAGTAAACATACATAAAGGTATGTTGTTGCAAAATTTAGTAGTTGTCAGATGATTAGCTTGGTCGTAATTTTATTTAAGCTTTTAAAATTTGGGTGGCCGCCATTACGTTTCCGTCAAGATGGCGGCAATATAGAACACAATACTGAGGTGCCCTTTGCTAGAGCTTCCTCTGTACCAAATTTCGTTCAATTCGGTTTCACCGTGTTTGAATTCATAGGGGGAATCTATCTGCACACATACATGGCCGCCATCTGCAAACTATTGAGCTGATGACCTTGTAGTTTAGTCAAAAGACGCTCGCCATATAAATATATGTTGTTGCAAAATGATGATTAGATTGGTCGTAATTTTATTTAAGCTTTTAAAATTTGGGTGGCCGCCATTACGTTTCCGTCAGGATGGCGGCAATATAAAATACGACACTGAGGTGCCCTACGCTAGAGCTTCCTTTGTACCTAATTTTGTTCAATTCGGTTTCACCGTGTTTGAAGAGATATGGGGAATCGATTTGCACACATACATGGCCACCATCCGCAAATTATTGGGCTGATAACCTTGTAGTTCGGTCAAAAGATACTTCGTACATAAAGGTATAGTGTTGCAAAAATTGGTAGAGATCAGATGGTTAGGTTGGTCTTAATTTGATTTAATCTTTTAAATTTTGGGTGGCCGGCAATACGTTTTGGTCAAGATGGCGTCGATATAGAATATGACACTGGGGTGCCCTTTCGTAGTGCTATATCGGTACCAAATTTCGTTCAATTCGGTGTCATCGTGTCTGAATAGGGGGAATCGATTTGCACACATGCATGGCTGCCATCCGCAAATTATTTGGCTGATGACCTTGCAGTGTGGTCAAAAGTTTCTTCATACATATAGGTATCTCTCTCTCTCTCTCTCTTCAACTCCGTACAGGCCATGGAGGCCCTGGGAGTAGTGGAAGGTAGAGGCTTCCACTTTTTGTGACATCGGCACTAGATGGGATGGAGTTGTCAGCTCCACGCCCAGCCGTCTTTGCTCCCAGGAATTACCCTGGTACTCATTTCTGGTGTAGGCTGAGTAAACCCCAGGGCCATTTGCGTTTCCGAAAGAGGTAGTTTTGTTTCTAAAATCCACTACCTGGGTGGGGATCGAACCCACTCCCTTTCAGTTAGAAGCTCAGCGCCTCTACCGAATGCGCCACGTAGCCCCCTATACATATAGGTATAGTGGTGCAAAAATTGGTTGAGATCAAATGGTTAGGATGGTCGTAATTTGATTTAAGCTTTTAACATTTGGGTGGCCACCATTACGTTTTCGTCAAGATGGCGGCGATGTAAAATATGACACTGAGGTGCCCTTTGCTAGTGCTACGTCGGTACCAAATTTCGTTCAATTCGGTGTCACCGTGTTTGTATAGGGGGAATCGATTTGCACACATGCATGGCCGCCATCCGCAAATTATTTGGCTGATGACCTTGTAGTTTGGTCAAAAGTTTCTTCATACATATAGGTATATTGTTGCAAAAATTGGTAGAGATCAGATGGTTAGGTTGGTCGTAATTTGATTTAAGCTTTTAACATTTGGGTGGCCGCCATTACGTTTTCGTCAAGGTGTTTGAATTGATGGGGGAATCTATTTGCACACATACATGGCCTCCATCTGCAAACTATTTGGCTGATGACCTTGTAGTTTAGTCAAAAGACGCTCGCCATATAAATATATGTTGTTGGAAAATTTGGTAGAGATCGGATGATTAGATTAGTCGTAATTTGATTTAATCTTTGAACATTTGCATGGCTGCCATTACGTTTCCGTCAAGATGGCGGCGATATAAAACATGATACTGAGGTCCCCTTTGCTAGTGCTATCTCTGTACCGAATTTTGTTCAATTCGGTTTCACTGTTTTCGAATTGATCGGGGTGGGGGTACAGACATTCAGAGCACACACACTCACACACACACACACGCAGACAGACACATAATATTTCCCCTTGTGTTGATCTCATAAGTCTACTTTCATTTTTTGCAAAAGTCGAAACTAGGCTGAAAATCGCCCCATTAATATGTCAAGTAAGGTTTGAGTGAAATGTAACATACATTTCATTATCATACCTTAACTAGATTCTGAGGAAAAGGAACATGAATTAGACACATTTAACATTGGTAAGATACCCCTTAAAATCCTTCAGTATGCCTTCCTTCGGAGGGGAAGTAAAGCCGGCGGGCCCATGTCCCATGTCTGAGATTTATGGCATGTAAAAATATCCTACCGCTAATTGGTAACGTGTAGCCAAATTTGTAAGTTATATTTCGTTGAAAGGCTCTATCAAGTTCCATCGTTTGCCTCTAGGTGTCAGTGGCATCTGGTAGCCAAAGTGGGAACTACTTGAAATTGAACGGTACTTGTATCTCACCCCATCGGGGCCCGCTTAGAAGCAGCTACAAACTCTGGCAAGCCGAACATGTCTTCGGACACTGTCGGCACTAAAAACCATACGATAAATTAATTAATATAATTTCCAAGAACTATGGAATCTAGTAAAAGTTTGTAATTCATATTCTGAACATCTTGTTTCTATTGTTCTTAGTCCTTCTAAACTGGGGATGTACTGGGAAGGAGAGCTATAATATGGAAGATCACGGAAAAGTATTTCAAATATGACCAAAGAGTGATTCGAAATCACTTGTCTCTGGAATCTAGGTAACTTAGCAACCGCTCCTTGTCTGTGCTTCAAGGCCAGTATATTTGCATTGCTGTGCACGTTATGCACTATCATGCACTAACTAATTATTGCTAACAGTAAGCATAGAGACATTTATTTCTTGTTTTAGCTGATGATGACCTGATGGCCTTCTACTTCCTCCCGCTCGCCAGTATAAAAAGCGTGATCTCCTCAGTACTCCATTCCAGTAGAGCGTCTCACACCAACATGAGTGAAAGTTCAATCTTGAGACTTCCACTCACTGTTTTCTTGGTGGCAGTTTGTGGGTTTATCTTTAAATTTTGGTGGTCCCGACGGCGACTCCGTCAACTGGCAAGTCAGATACCAGGTCCCTCCACAATTCCTATACTCGGTAATTTCCACATGCTTATTTCCACAAGGCCGGATAGACCATTCGAAGGGCTTCGTGAACTGTATGATGAATATGAAGGTAAGATATTTCGATTCTGGTTAGGACCATTTCTTTACGTTTGCGTCGCAAGTGCTGAAGATGTGGAAACATTGTGTGTGAAGGAACGGCTGCTAAACAGGGACATATTACTAATGGGATTAATGAAGAAGTATACGGGAAATGGATTACTAACCAGTAGGGAAGAAATATGGAGGAAACATCGCAAAATCATAGCTCCTACATTTGGAGCTAAGGTGATTGGTACGTACTTTGAGGTCTTCAATGAGCAGATAAATATATTGCTCAAGAATCTAGCCAAGGTTGCTAATGGGGAGGCATTTGATGTGCATCATCTATTAGGGTTGGCCACACTGGATATGATTTGTGAAAGTACTATGGGGATCGACTTGAAGTCACAGATGGGGGAAAATGCTGCTCTATCTGATTATATATTGAGCATGATGACCATTAGTTATCAAAGACTTATAAAACCTTGGTTGAATATAGACCCGCTTTTCCATCTGACTGCCATGGGTCGAGAAGACAAACAGTTAAAGACAGTACTCAACGACACCACTGATACGGTGATTCGTAATTCACTAAAAGAATTCTATGAAGAGAAGACATCAGAGAATATCTATGGTGAAGTGGAGGAGGAGAAAAGGAAGATAAAAAAGAAGACATTTTTGGATAAGATCATTAGTTCTTCTGAGAGTGAAGGAGCTCTTCTGTCCAACAAACAGCTGAGGGATGAAGTGATTACTACGATATTGGCGGGGTTGGAAACTACTGCCACCACCATAGCCTTCACCCTCATGATGCTAGGATACCACCCCCAGGTGCAAGAGGATGTACTGCAAGAGCTGAAGGAGGTCTTCGCTGACGACTGGGAGCGACCAGTCACCCCGGAGGATGTTAAACAGCTCCAGTGCCTGGACCGGGTCATCAAAGTGAGTACAGTAACATGTAACGTCATATACAGAACCACTATTGTTGTACTTACTCTTTATTAGCATGGTTGTTATTATCAGACCGCGGTAGTTAAGGAGGCTAACGCACAGTGTAAGATCATAGGGCCAAGCTCTCTCCAGACCAGTGGCGTAATTACGGGAGCTGAACAGGGGGATCATTCCCCCTGAAGCCAAACAATAATAGTACATTATGCAATGAGCCTATAATGGCAATAATTTAGACACGAGTATGTTTATAAAACGAGCGAAGTGAGTATTATAATTTCCCTATGAGTGTCTTAATTACCATCATAAGCGAGTTTCATACGACTGTTTATGTTCGACGATAATTATAACTTTATTTTATTTTATTTTATGTTCGAACAGAAATATTCATAAATGTCTAACGCGATTCAGTCACTCGAATTTTGTGATCGGAGTGCAAGCGCTGGGTTTGCTATCTGTGCTTTACAAGTTCCCTGACCCAAGCTCTGTCTGCTTGGCAATGTCATATGTATACAGCCTGTCAATTTGCACCAACATTCACTCAAACAGTCACCAAAGTCGTTTGAAAGCAATGCCCTGTGTAGAAATTGGCGTTGGGGATATTAAGGTACAGTGCTATTTCTTGTCTCTTATTCGCCAGTTGATTATGCGAACATATGGGACGGTGCATTTTCCTTGTCGGTAATTTATATAGAAGGACTAAAAGAAGTACCCGCTCTTCGAACGGTCTTCGGTATTAATAACCAGACGTTATCATTTGAGCTACGGTTGCAATGGTTAAGGGCTTGTCATTCCTTCATAAGTTTATCAGAACGAAGTTAGTGTTCTGCTTATATCGTAGACACTGTTAATTTAAGGGCCGTATAATGTGGTTTCCGGAGACCCTTTATAGAATTTCTGGTTTTGTGTCACACATTGAGAAGCGCAACATATGCTTTGGTTGTCCTTCTAGGATAATTTTTATGTTTTGCCTATTTTAGCATGTATTTGGAAAGTTGTTCGTTATACCCACCCTTACGAGAAGTACGTTGAAAAGTTTTCTAAATGATTGGTGTATTGACTCATGGTTACAATACCTAATTTTACGATGCTCCAAGCACCCGAACATGAATTATAGGCGTACATAAACATAAAGATATATCAACCACACAGTATCAAACAAAATAATATTTACGATAAACCCTTTTGTCGACAAAAATATGATTAGTTAAATTGTGTTCTTCAACTAAATTCACCTAACGTGTACTTCCTGACGTGAAAATAATATTGAAAAACTCGTAGACGAAACGTAATATATGTCAAATTAAAACTGACCCTCACCGTTGAGGAAAGTCCCCATCCCCAGGAAGACCCCTTTAAAAAATTATAAAGACTTGTGATGCATGATAATTCGGGATTTTTAGCCTCCGATGGCCCCAATTCCCAAAAGCTGCAAAAAAAAAACACTATTCCAATCCAGGATTTTTGAAAATAATGTTGCTGTTTGGAGATACAATAGACCTTCTGTACAACATATCGCATATCGCACGTGTAAGTCACGTGTAAAAATTCTAGGGTACCCCTTGCTCCCTTTAATCGCATTGTTGAATTTTACAGTCTATGTTTGATTCGACGATAACCTTGTAGCCATTTGCTAACTTTCACAGAAATTTAATACATTGAGTGGCATTGCTTCTTACAGAAATAGATGGAAAGTTGGATGTCATCTCTTGTGATAGTCTACTGTTGTCATGGTTACCGGCTTGCATTACTTCATTAGTTTCTTCTTGTTCTTCTTCTTCTTTCGGATGGGCCAGCTTAGGACCACGACGTTCAACTTTTCTGCTTGGCGAGGGACTTGATGTTTGCCCAATATTCGCGCATTTTCTGGCTATGTTTCTCCTTCCTATCTTTTGTCCAGATGATGCCGGTTTTCTTACAGGGTGGTCTGTCCTGAAAACTCTTCTATTAAGTATCTTTCTGAGATGTGATCTGTTTCTAATATCACTTTTCATTATCTTCAGTTCTTGGATATCCTTGTTAATTACTGTAAGCGACGGTGTCACGCTCTTTCTCTTCCCCCAGTAGTTGAGAAGCCGGTTGGTTAGTCTTGTTGGGTTCATCCATGAGACAATCCATAGAAAGCCAGACGTCTCTTCCTGGCCACATCTGTGATTTTCTCAGTATATCTACATAGCTCCAGATTTGGTCTTCTTCTGTACTCGTCAGCTATTTATTAGTTTATAAAATAAGAGAGTGCCATATCCCCTCCAGGGACGTAGGCGACCTGAATAAGAGCCCTTGACTAAGTTAAGGGATCACTAACCAGGCATACCGAGCCAGAGTTAGCGTGTGGTGGGGTGACCAGTTCCTTTCCACTCTTCCTCCTACCATAGCATCCGGCAGGTTCCCATTTTGCATCTCGAGGCTGGGAGACCCCGTACGAGACCATACCAAGACTTTTAAATTCTTGGCAGAGACGGGGATCGATCCCGGTACCTCGGGGGTGACAGCCAACAATGCTAGCCACCGCGCCACGAGGTAGTCTTTATTAGTTTATTAAATTAAAATAATTTTCTGGGAATATCTCAGAAACGTGGTTTTAGAGCCTTTAAACGTAGTAGCATCCGAGCCACTGAGGGGTTGAAAATGAGTTTTTCTCGTCCTTGTACATCATAATATAATAATAATCATAATAATAATTTAATAATATAGAGATAGGGGTATAATAGACCTTTAGTACCACACCCGTCCGTGTAAATCACGTGAAAGAAATTCAAGAGTACCCCTTGACTCCCTTAAGCGCATTATATACGTATTGATGAATTTTACAGCTTAAGTTGGTTCCGTGATAACCTTAAGGCCGTTTGCGAACGTTCACAGTAATGCAATAAATGGAATGGCATTGCGTCTTACAGAAATAGATGGACTTCTGAGATTGTGTTGCTATGGTAACCGGCTTGCATCCCTTCAATAGCTAATTAAATGAAATTAGATTTTTGGGTATATCTCAAAAACTGTCGGTTTTAGGACCTTAAAATGTGGTTTTCTGGGCCCGTAGGGCTCCCGACTTTTGTTTCTCACATTGAGACGCTGAAAATGAGCTTTGTCTGGTTTATCTACGCCCATTTCAACATGCATTTTAAGGGGGTAGGCCCTCTATCATGATAGGTATGGAGAAAAGTTACGTCAATGATTACTTTCGTGCCTCTGATGGACTTCTGTACCAAATTTTACGTTGATCCACTCAGCCGTTCTCAAGTGATGCGCGTGCAAAGTTGTACACAGACAGACAGGCAGACGGACAGACAGACAGACAGACAGACAGACAGACAAAAATTTTGTTTGTGCACGCAACCGTCATAAACCAGTCTGAAACGCGTTAATAACTCAAACTTCCGTGGAAATTTGGAAAAAACAGACAAACTTTCATTTATATATATAGATATAGCCTAGAGATGCTGTGGTGCAATCTCCTGGGCGTAGATTCATAAATTTCTTGCATATGTCATAGTATTTTCTAGTTACCGTAAATGTTCGTGCTGATTTTGTCTTTGTGTTTGGGATTTTAACTGCAATGGTCGATCCGATATCCAATTTGAACTTTCAAATCATGTAATTCATGTCTGAAATGTTGGATTTTGAGCGCATGTGCGAGGCTATCCTTACATTATTGGTCAATGAATGAGCTCGGAGTCGTTGGAGAACCTGTTTCATAATGAAAAATAGTACTATTATGAGCCTCATTATGATACAGTTTTCTGACATATAATATTCACATTTCAACATCGTCGAACATTTAAAAAAATTAAATTTGTTTTTAATAAAACTAATCTTCTGTCTGATGACGAATGATTGAATTGTGTAAGTTTATAATTTGTAATTTTAAAACATTTGTTTTCACTCTCTATTTTTTTTTCTTTTTTAAATCGAGTTTACCCTCCAGGTTGGTGTTTCCCACAGACTCAGTGAGGGAACTCACCATTACCGCCTCTACGGGCAGTGTCCTAGAGCTGGCCGGAGTGGATACAACTAAGGAGGTGTGATCAGCACCTCACCCTGGCGGCCTCACCTGCAAAGCGAACAGGGGCCTTATGAGGGATTGGAAGGGAGGGGAAGATTGGGAGGAATAGTCAAGGAAGAGGGACGGAGGCGGCCGTGGCCTTACAGTAGGTATTATCCCTGAATTTGCCCGAAGACGAAGTGGGAAACCACGGAAAACCACTTCGAGGAAGGCTGAGGTGGGAATCAAACCCCCTCTACTCATTTGGGCCACCCGAGGCAATCCAGTCCTCATACCACTTTTCAAATTTCGTGGCAGAGCCGGGAATCGAACCCAGGACCTCCGGGGCGGCAGCTAACCATGCTGACCGCTACGCTATGGAGGCGACTTTCCCTCTCTTAATACTGTGCCCAATCGGTCACGGCAGACTGGCATCGAACTCAGGTCTTATCAGAGAACACCAGGCACATGATTCTAACTAGAATCGAACCATTGATCTCTGAGGGGGAACAGTTATAGGGAACCCGAAGAGCAATGCGTTAAATAATGACATATAATAATATAGCATGAGTTCACGGCCAGATTGTGAATATCATAGCAGTTTAAGGTGAAGAATTGTAAGCAAATGCAAACAAATATACGTTTTCGAAGCATACAAGAACGAAAGCAGGCCAGTTTGACATTTTACTAATTGCACCCGGAGAGTGGGAGGAGATACAAGGCGCCGAGGGAACTTCTTTCGTCTGGACCGAGGAGACAGCTCAAAATTAATGACTCGGGTATTCACCGCTTGATAACGAGGGAAGCTGTAGTGGGGATGATTGCCCACGGAAATTAATTGATTACAGCCAAGTGGAGCATTGAAATGGAGTGAAATGTACACCCAGGTGAATATATTCTGGGAGAGATAATTTAGGAGGGGTCTTACGCCTAAATTAAAGCCTATATCTCTAAATGAGCGTGTTAACACCGAGCCTACGCTCGAGAGGAGTGATTTGGTGACCAGCCAGAGGGGAATCACCATGGTGGCGTCATGACGCGATGGAATAAGGCAATTAATTGTAATTAATTGGCCGAAGCGATCGCGTGCACGCGAACGTTTATGAAACCTCCACGCCTAAATAAACAAGGTGTATATGTCACTTCGGCAGAAAATGTATTATTTCAAGGAAGGAGTCGCACCCGTATGTCCTGTGGACTAGTTTTTACGAGAAACCTTTAAAAGGGAGAGCAGTGCAGACCAAGCCAGTTGTCTTCAGTCTTTTCTCCAGCTTTTCTCCAGTCTACACGTAACCAATACGCTGCCAGAAAGCGCGCGAAATGTTACAGTATCAACGCTCAACAGTTGAAGAACAATAGAAGCACATCATACAGCTTCATAAGTATAATCATGAAGTGCGTCAGAGTTAATCTAACACAGATATTTATCCATTATCTGACGCAAATATGAATTCGCTACAGTGAAAGAGTAATTTATAATATTGTCATTTAGACTTTCACGGCCCGTGTTATTATTCATAATGTTGAATTTTGGGCTTATGCCGTGTTTTATTATATTGCAATTCGACGCGTTTCGAAAGAAACCATGTCTTTCATCGTCAGGAATAATCTGGAATACGACAATGTTGCTAAGAGAAAGCAACGAAGAACATATAGAAGGTGCCCAAAGATGGACGCCATTATAGCCCCATGTTTTCAACCGCGACACCGGCTACAATCTCAGTGAATCCTGGCTACCTATTATAAGAACCCTGAGAAAGTAATTCACTGCTGCTTTCCGTTGTCCCTAACATGGGGCTATAATGGCGTCCATCTTTGGGCACCTTCTATATGTTCTTCGTTGCTTTCTCTTAGCAACATTGTCGTATTCCAGATTATTCCTGACGATGAAAGACATGGTTTCTTTCGAAACGCGTCGAATTGCAATATAATAAAACACGGCATAAGCCCAAAATTCAACATTATGAATAGTAATTTATAATGTTTTTGGACATTACATATACCAGGAGTTATTGTCAGAGTTGTATATGGCATTATCATCAGGATCACTACAATTATGGGGGCCTGGGAGGCATCGCCAATAAATCTTGACAGTGAACTGAACGGTATTGAAGGTGACGAGGATCGAACGCCCGTAAACGCAGTTAGACTTTCACGGAGACCAGCGGTTGGCGTAAAAGCATCGCATCTCTGAGGTCAGGCGTTAGGAGGAGTCCAATTAAGGATCAACCTGTGAAATAGTGAAAAAGTGTACATAAATGTTGTTATAGTGATTTAAAAAGTGTTTATGTGTATTGTGATTAATATGTATTGTGTAAAAGTGAGAGAAACCACTGATACGAATATGATTATCATGTGGGAAATATGTGAAATCAAGTGCCGTGTGAGATATCATGATGGCTTAAATCAAGCGTCATGGTAGGCCCGGAGCTGGGATGCTGGTATCATCCAGCGAAAATGAAAAAGTGAGTACCAATTTACAATGTTATTCTAACTAAATAGTTCACCATACAACGATGCATCACTTTGAGACTAAGATGTAACAGTCACTTATTGAACGAGTTTTCACCACTCGTCTTGAATAGAATATGGCTTGGAAGGTGATTTGTTTAGGGCCATTCAGGCCGAAAATAGTGATGAATGCAACGGTAACGTTAAATGATAAATAATAATAATAATAATCTGGGGTCGGCAACAGTAAAGTAATAGGCATTTTGGCCTAAATAACGTTCAAAGTGTGTCATGTCTAATATAAAGATACTGTATTTTGGTAAACAGTAAGAAAGTAACGTGAAATATAGCGAGATACGAGAGTTTTTCAGTGTCAATGAAGTGTTGAATGAATATTTGATATGATCAATTCTTAGGATTGTATCTGAGAACCATTAAAGTAATGTAAGCCAGTAAATTTATACTTGTTTTTAGGAGCTATTTAAAGTTTTGGCTTAAGTGTAATTGCAGAGAGAACGCGGGTGCCTTAATAATTGAGTCATCTATGAGAAGTATTGTTTGAGCCGCATATAGCGTGCAGAAGTAACGTAGAATCCAGTGATTTACGTAATGAAATTGCGGGGACCAAACTAGTATAGCTTGCACGTTAGGTGAAAAGTTGGCTAATCTACGAGTTAGTATCGCCGTTGTGCATAATTTTATTATTCGCAGCGAATTGGACAGAGCCTGTCTGTATCCATCGCTTGCAAGAATAATTGCCACGAGGGATGTCCGTCGAGACTCCGTGAGCACATGTATAAAATGATCTGCCCTGAGAGGAGATCCAATTTCGTCGTTTAGGAAACGCAGATTTCCTTATTATGTTATTATTGAGAGAGCTGCTGGTGAGAATATTGTATTCTCATTATGATGCGCGTCCAAAGCCACTAGTATTCACCATAGAACGGCAAGGCTATTACAGAATCCATCCCCAGCCATGAATGTTAATAGGAGCCGAGTTGAGCCCAATACACTATAAATATAGGTGTTAAATAATTAGAATGACTCAATTACTTGAGAACAACACTTAGCGTAACTCTATTGTATTGCAATTGTAAACAAAGTTGACCTTGCTAGCAGATGAGAGGGAGTGGGAGTAGCCCACTGAGACGAGCGGCCATCTTGCGCGGCCAGCTGGAACTAATTTTATTGCCTGCTAGGGGAAGGGAAGGTCAGTCGACCAGTCCTTCTAAATTAGAGTCATAGTGGGACACTGAAGAATCTCGATATTTCGATATGTAATTAAGATATGATTGTTATGATGATGCCAATTGAATTAAATGATGTGTTTCAACACACATACATTGTCGGATCAATGAAATCGGATAATATTTGGCCCAGTTATTCTCTGAGGAGGAACACTGAACCAAATCAATTGTTAGGCATCTTTTTAGAATGCATTTTTGCCAGTTCACGCTAATTTATGCAGACGGGTATGTGATTTCTAAGAACATGACACGTTTGTAACGATAATAATTTCGACCAGACCCAGAAAAATCGTTGTATGGTGAAACTATAAACATTTCTATCCATGTCTATTTTGGAAGGGAAACGTACCACTCTTTAAGCGTTTCATATTGATGGAAAAGAAGGAAGATGATTCACACGACACAACAATATTTGTTAATTAAGGCATAAAATAATGAATTTATGTTAATCAAAGTAAATGCCGTAAGAAACGGAGTAATGTTTTATTATTACAGTATTAATGTCATTTAGATGTGATATGTGACTTTTGTGTTGTGATACTCCAGTTATGTAAAATTGTGTCACATAAAGAACACTATGGAGACTCGTAGAAGTCTGAAAGTATCAATGATAGGATGCTAGAAATAGATTTGAGTGCAGTGTAGCACTAATTAAGAAGAGACTCACAAAATAACCCTCATTTTAACTGTGGGAATTAAATGTAAAATTATCCTTTGTTTGTATTTGTTGTATAGCCATGATTTTATACCAGTAAATGTTTTATTTTAGGAATATGTTGTTTATTTCATGTAGAGTAGTTACCTGGTAGACTCAAATCCTGAGCATGTGGTCGTATGGTGGGCAGGAACGTACCATACCTCGAAAGACCGTGAGTTAGCTGGGATACGAACACATGTTCCACATGATGACAATTGGGTACAATACGTAGGCTATGGAATGAACCAGTTAGCCAGAGGATTGGCAGTGAGATCGGTGTGGCACTAGACTATCTTTCCTCATACCGGGGGAGTTAGCCGTGGTCGTTACGGCATGACTGCTGGCTGTCGCTCATATCCGAGAGGTGAGGAGGTACGAATCCCCCCGCCGGCAACCTTGAAGATGGTGTTCTGTGGTTTCCCATCTTCCTTCCAGGCAAATGCCAGGGTTGGTCCCTAACTATAGGCCAGAGCCGCTACCTTCCAACTCCTTGTCCTTACATTCAAACTTTCCTCCCCAGACAACACTCCACACGCGACGGTACGTGTAGCTCACCCATTTTGTGTCCGCCTCGAAACAGCTACAAAACTGGCGAGCCGAACATGTCCTCGGACACTCCCGGCACTAAAAGCCATACCCTAAAATAAATATTTCCTCATCCCTTTCCAAAAATACACCACTTGATAGTAGTTGCCATTCTGTTAATATCCGAGTGTAAGCACCATTTTTGAAAGGGAAAACTATTGTGTTAGTTGTATTGCAGTTTTATTAAATTTAGTTGGGAACTGTAATTTTTTAACGTCAGGGAATAGAAAGAGTCAGATGATTTCACGAAGAAAACTGTTCTTAAGAATTCAACATCAAAAACATTGTTAATTCTCAAGCGTTTGCACATCGATAAGTGCAAATACAACGAACAAAACAGTTATGAAATCAAACACGAAAAAAATATAACTTACTGTATATAGTGCGTTCCCCATACTCTAGGCCCACACTGTCACAGGATCGGGTGTGTCCTCACGCCAGCTCCGGTACGAGACTGATAGCTGAAGGCGATCAGGTAAATGGGGAGAAAGTCATAGACATGCCCAAGGAAACACACCCCCAATAAACGCAAAGCTAAGAAATAATAAGTCCAGGTTTATGTAAAAACACGTTAACAATTTATTATAAAAAATGGACAAACCCCTATCCTACTCCAAAGGGTTGAAAAACTCGGCTAGTCCGCTAATCTAATAAGCAATTTTAAAAATGACATGATCCTTATCTACAATAAATTAAGCCCTTTGGATGTCCTTTGTACAGAAGAAATCCGTGAAAACAAAACTAGGAGTGTGACACGTAAATAATACCCTAAGCAAATACAAAAACCAAGTTACGAATATTAATAGTGACAAACGATGAATTTACTGCAACGCAAGACATTTAATTTGTTCACAAGTTTAGGATAATTTACATTTACAGCACCAATAAGTATAACTGTTGTTATGGTGGTGTCACCCCCAACATTTAAATTTAAAACAATTTGTTTATCTAGTCCTGACTTAATGAAAATATCGGATGCTAACCATCCGTTACCAAAACAAATCTATAACAAACCAGCATTAAAAAATTAAATCCACACATGTGGAACAGGGTTAAATAAATGAAACACTCTTAAAACTACAAGTACAAATTTTCTAACTACCCTGCCTACGCTGATCGCCTGATGGTCATCTACAGGGTCTTTCATTTAAAGTAAGAACGCCAAGCGGCGGGTTTGTTATCCGCTAGTGTGGTGGCCTTGACCGAGCTTGTGGCGAGCCGTGGCCCCCTGCTCTAAGCGTGTGTACAATCCACTATGAAATATTACCTTATAAACGTTGCTGGAAGTGTCGTCCTTCCTGGGTTATACAGGCATTGTATCTGGTAACCACATTTTGGCTGGCGCGAGTGAGTCATGCCACTGTATTTTTTCAGATTTTTTATTTTGTGTTTTTTATTGAGCACTGAACCAGTAGTGTCAAAGTTATTTACAATTACATGAATCTGTGCTAGTGAAGGTGGCACTTCATCAGGAAATTGTTGAACAAATGCATCACATACCCGCCGAGCCGAATCGTAATTAAAATAAATTTTACATACAAAAATACGATGTTGCAATGATAACTGTCTCAACATGTTAGCAGCTGTGGTTCAGACTGGCGACTGACAACACCTGCACGCTTATTGCAAGGTCAAGTTTGTACTATGCGCGCGCTTTCAATACTACAGCAGGGGGCCGTGGCGCGTCACAAGGTCGGCCAAGCCGGCTTCAGCAGCCAATGACAAAACCGCCGCTCGCCGTTCTTACTTTATATGAAAGACCCTGTATGTGCATGTAAACTAAGGCAAAGCGTGGTTAAGACCACGACCTTTGTTACATACAGGCTGGATGTCCACTTCTTACTGGGGATACGTGGCATCAGCAAACTTCGAAGTCCTAACGTGTCAGCTCGTCCTAAACCTGATTATAAAATTAAATAAAGTCAACATCAGCTGCCCCCGAATTGTCGGTCATAACATCAATTCAAGTTCAAATTTAGATTATTCCATCTTTTATTTAGAAGTTCAGTTTAGTCGAATTATTTTTGCGATTTATTTTCAGTTTAATTGAGTATCATTCCTATCATACCAGTTTATATCCCTAATGACCATTTACGACACTTGGGATGACAGCAAAAAGCACTGTCATTGGTGTCGACCTCATAGAAAAATAACTATCACCCTTAAAAGTCGGGCAACACAGTAACACTCGCTATTAATGAGCGGAAATCTGCAGCGCAGAGCTTGCACACCTTCGGCCAATGAGTCAAAAGGCGAAAAGCATTGCCGGCAAAACGTAGAAAAATATGGGTGATAACATCCATCCCATAATTACAAATGTCTGTTATAGACAGAATAATAACATCCTTGCTAAATGTATACATTTTCTGGTCAGGTCTTAAAATACATTTAAAAAAATTACGAGCCTTACAGTAGTCACATATGATGTGTAACATCTGACATAGAAGAAACCTCACGTGAAATTGTTGATACACCGGTATTTTATAGTATTATTGGCACAAATATTATTCTATTGTAAAAGGGAGAGTTTTACAGATATTGCAGTTTATAATACGGAACTCATTTTATTAGATGATTTGTAGCTTCCACCAGCACTAGCCTAAATAAAGAATACGATATGGATCAACTACATAAATAGACGCGACACCGCTCATAACCTTAAATTCCTTATAAACAGGTCCTCTTGATTCACAGACCTGCATGTATTTTCATATGGATTCTGTTAAAATGAATCATATTGATATGATGAATATCGTTTAAAATGATAATCTGGTAGCAAAAATATCTACCGCGCCCAGAATTCGAACCCGAGATCTCTAGATTCACAGTCATACGCAATAACCCCACGGCTATTTCGACTACGAAAATGCTGTGCACAAGATGGCGACTTATTTCCACGTTCCAATAATACTGCATTACGGAATTAAGTTTCATTTATATTTTGCTTGTTTCGATAATGTTCCTGAGTGACATTAAGTTTAAAATGCCTTATGCCAATGCAATGCCAACTACTTACAATGTTTGATATTAAGGCTTTTTTTTTTTTTTTTTTTTAGTCGTTTACCCTCCAGGTTGGTGGAACCCACGGACTCAGCGAGGGAACTCACCACTACCGCCTCTACGGGCAGTGTCCTAAAGCTGGGAACATCGAATCAGAAGGGATACAACTGGTGAGGTGGGATTGGCATCTCGCCCAGGCGGCCTCACCTGCAAAGCGAACAGGGGCCTCATGAGGGAAGGTAAGGGAAGGATGGATAGACAAGGAAGAGGGAAGGAGGCGGCCGTGGCCTTGAAGAAGGTACCATCCCGGCATTTGCCCGAAGACGAAGTGGGAAACCCACGGAAAACCACTTCGAGGATGGCTGTGGGGGAATCGAACCCCCTCTACTCATTTGGGCCACCCGAGGCTGAGTAGACCCCGTTACAGTCCTCGTACCACTTTTCAAATTTCGTGGCCGAGCCGAGAATCGAACCCAGGACCTCCGGGACGGCAGCTAACCATGCTGACCGCTACGCTACGGAGGCGACATTAAGGCATTTTACCATTTAAATACTGATACAAAGACTTCGAACATGTACCATGTCACTTGACACCAGAGTTCGCATGAGAGTTTTCCGTTCAGTATGTCATATACATTCCACAAGGCCGAGAGTGCGTCATGGTATCAATTTTCGACACCGCGCGCTGATTGTTTCTCTTACCAGTGCCAGCTGGATCGATCGATCGAGTTGGCAGTGCGTCTTATACTTCCGTTCGATTCACCACGGCCAGCTAGGGCACACTTCCATTCGATCGATCGAGCGGGCAGTGCATACTTCCGTTGTCCACCACTGCCAGCTAGTACACTTCCGTTTGATCGATCGAGCGGGCAGTGCATACTTCCGTTTGATCCACCACTGCCAGCTGGATCGTTCCGATCCACTTCCGTCCCCAATTTTCAAAATCACTCCCACAAAACTATCCAGCAACCGAGCGGAAAGATGTTACACATCAAAAGTGGGTATACTTGTATAACTGCTATATGATACTCAAAATGTATATTATCACATGTCTACCACTCTTAAATAACTGAGTGTAGTCTAAATGTTGACGGGAATACGTCAATAATTCATTAAATCATACATGGTAATGAGCTCTGTGCTCAATTCACAACCGAATTAACACGGGCAGCGAATGTAAAGTTATGTTAAATTAAGTCTGTCGCTGCCTCACGATATTGCGTAGCCTCCCCAAGGACAAACATCTGACATGCGCATTGATACGAGTAAGCGCGTCTGTCAGATCACAGGGGTAGCCTGCCCAAGCAATGTTACACTCTTAGAAAAGCCTTAAATTTAGCCAATAATTGAGCTGAGCAAATAAAGTCCTGCATGCTGGCTCAATTCCTATGTACACTGATATTGCAGTCTTATTCATGTAGTTCACAAGTTTTCACGGACAATAATATGCATTATTTGTCACCACCAAAGAGTATTACCACGAAGTGATTCCACTCCATTGCAAAGAGCTTGGCGCTCGACTTGGCTCCATTCCCAACTGTTTTCATTAACGAAACACTTGTGTTCGGACACTATCGTCCCCTATCACAGCATATTCTTATAATAATAATGAACTGAACATACATGTCACTCGGCAAATAGAGTGAGTAGTGACAACAGTTTAAACACACTGGAACTGTTAAAAATGATACTTTGTGACCTAATTACTGATATGATAATCTTTTCAGGTTATTCCATTACTCGGAATGTATACTTTTAGTTGCGTCAGAGCTGAACTAACTAAACGTTGGTCTACATAAATGAACGGCGTACATCCTCACTTCTGTCTAAATGATACTTGTAGTGTCCCAATATAAATCATAGTGTATTCAAAATTATACTGCTTCTCTGCAGGTAAATAAATGTACGAATAAAATGTAGTAAATTAATTGGTGGTGTGATTACTTATACAGGTGCCGTCTTGGGTATCTCCCAAGTATTACTTGAAATTAAGCGACTTCCCATAGCCACTAGACCTTTGACCTTGCGTTGTATCAAAGCTGGAAACATTGTAATAACTATAACCCTACCTAAGCTGGTTTGTTCAGTGCGGTCTTAATTCTAATCAACAATAACCTTCACCCATTACATTTGCTGGAATTGGTTTTTAACTTACATACTGGTCATGCTTGACTCATCTTCGCCGTTGAGCTTTCTGGCCATAAGAATATAGGCCTAAGCTCGATTCTGGGCGTTGTACCAGGTCATCGCATACTCTCCCATTTCATGTGGACTAACGGCGGCTTACTCCCCCTCCATGGTAAGGTTTTATCTCCTCATGCCCATCGTATAAGCCCAGGTGGGCAGTTCCAACTGGTAGTTCGCTTTCATTGTAAAGATAAGTGAAGTTTCACTGCTTTTAGGTATAGGGTCAACATTGCTTCTACGTACTGAGTATCACACTGAAGTTACACTCGGTAAACATTAACAAAACGGCCATGCATCCACCATTTCCTGTCCAACACGAGGATCGTGTCCTTTTCCAGACTTTATCACTTAAGCAAAATTTACCGCTCACAATTCCCTTCGATTCACAGTTTATTTTATGTTACAGTTAAGCATAACTACCTTTCCGTAGGCGCTGATTTATAATTCATAATCCGATAATGGTTTCCTCAGACCACTCGTCATGAGGTCTACTTTAACTCGACAACTTTCGCCATACGTATAAATACAGTTCCATACGATAAAGCCAGGGCCTGTCGCCGGATATCTCACTGTTTAAAAGTTTACTGGACTCCAATTTTGCACGAAAGTTAATGCGTTTACCCGCAGAGCAAAAACGACTCCATCTTCTCGGAAGTTCAACACGAGAATCCTCTTCTCATTCGGCGATCTGTGACAGCCTAGATGCCGGAAGTACTACCCTAGTCGTCAGCGCTTGAAGTCCTTACTTCGCATCTCTGCGATGTAAATGATCCCAATATTTCAGCAATTATATTTCGGTCTTCAGAGCAAATAGTAAGTTCCTGTTAAAGATGTAGAAATTCAAAAGTATTATTATGTGCCATTAAAATGCAAGTCACAGTTACCACCAAAGTCATATTAGGTGAGTGCATGGAGTTTGACCTCTGGATGGTTCCTTCGGCATATGTAAATTCGGCATCCAAATATCGGAGAACTTGAATTATCGCCTGACATGACGTTTACGGGTCCAATAGATAGGTTGTGAAACTATCCTCCTTAGTTACACCACTGCTCCAGACTGTCTAGTTTTATTAATTTAATTCTGACCTGAGGGCTAGAACGATGTACACTTAGCCTCGTGAGGCAAAAGTGAGAAAAAAATGGGTTCGATACCCACCTTAGCCATCCAGGAATTGGTTTTCCGTAATTTTCCTCTTCTACTGCACGCAAATTCTGGGATGGTTCCTAACTCAAGGCCATGTTTCGCACCTTAAAAACAACATTCCTCACCATCACCGCCATAATCCCTATATATATTTTAAAAAAAGTTTGTCTGTTTCTTCTGAATTTCCACGGAAATTTGCGTTATTTGCGCGTTTCAGGCTGTTTTATGACTTATGCGCGCAAAAATAAATTTTTTGTCTGCCTGTCTGTTCGTTTGTCTGTGGACAAATTTGTGTCCTTATTACTCGAATGGCTGTGTGGATCAACGTAAAATTTGATACAGATATCCATCAGAGACACGACACCTATCATTGGTGAAACTCTTCTCCGTACCTCTCATACAAGGGGGAAAAGGAAAATAGGAAGGAAGCTTTTAGTTTTACGTGACCTTTAATCATGCGACCATGAGCCAAGGGACCTCCTTTTACGTGGAATCCGAACCACAGGACATGGCATTTCACTTCGAAAATCACACATGCATTGACCGGGAATCAAACCCGGTCCACCTTGGTGAGAGGCCAACAGCTTGACCGCTGCGCCACCACGCCTCCTTTCATAAAATTGGGCCTACCCCCTTAAAATACATGCTGAAATAGGCGTAGAAGGACGAGACAAAGTTTATTTTCAGCCCCTCAATGTGAGAAACAAAACTCGGGGGCCCTTAAGGGTCCCCAAAAATCACATTTGAAGGCCCTAAAACCAACAGTTTTGAGATATTCTCAGAAAACTAATTTCATGTAATAAATTAATGAAAGAACTCCGTCATTGCCGGTTGCAAGCCCGGGGCCTCATCTTGCAAGTGATTAGGAAGGAGGAGCAGGAGGAGTATCAACTTCGTAAAAAAAACAGGACCCATCTGGCTCCGGATGATAGCTCCCTGTTATAGGGCCCCTACCTAGGGTTACTAGGCGAAATTGGTCAACGGTCTCAACGACGGAAGAGGGAGCAATGTGTTACCCAACGGCAGAGAGGGCGGAAGAACCTAGTGGAGTAAACCACGAAAAATAATAATTTCGGACTAACAATCCGATCTTACCTCAGAAGTTAATTCCTTCCTCACAACCCACAACTTCATTCGCAGTATGGAAATGCCGCTGAAATAAAGCACTACCCCAGGTGGCAGCTCGGATGAGAAATCCACCATTGCGCAAAGCAATGCATCGTGACCTAGGGTTCTGGGGAGTCCCAACATCTGCAAGAAAGACGAGTCGGAGCGTCATGAAACACATTCCTAACTCAAATTCAAGAAGAATTATTTCATCGGAACAATAAATGTCAAGTCACTCAACCGGAAAGCAAAAAGAACTAGAAAAGCATATGGACAAAAACCAAACCAGATCCTAGCTGTACAAGAGACCAGATTCCTGGACGAAAACATCATGGACACCAACCACTACAGAATATTCAAGGGAAAGCCGGCCATTAGAACAGCAACCAACATGCCTCTGCTAGGAACCTGCTTCTATGTAAACAAGAAGGTAGCAAACAGTGTTATTGACTTCACGTCAAAATCTCAAAGATTGTCTCTACTAACTCTTAAATGCAAGAATAAGAGGTAGACACTCATCAACGGCCATGCCCCGATCAATGAAGACAACAAGAAGAACCCACAGAAAGTGGATGACTTCTGGGATCTTCTAGAAACTGACATCATCCGGATATCCAACAGCAACATAAAATTCTACCAGGGGACTTCAACCCGCAGATTGGGAACGAAAAGAAGTAAAGAGATATTGTTGGAAAATATACAGGACATAGGAGGACAAAAAGAAATGGTGAACGGCTCATTGGACTCTGCAAAGCGTTTCAGTTGAAACTAATGTCAACACACTTCAAGAAACTCCCAAGAAAAAAAAAACCATGGGTATCTCCTAATGCTGAACTAGGCGAATTCCAACTGGCAATATCAATATCAATATCAAGGAAAAATGTAAGAGAAGTGATGAATGTCAAAGTGATTAGAAATGGTGAATTTGATTCGGATCACTATCTCTCCAAAGTCAAGATCCGTTTCCCCCCATTAGGCCAAAAGGGAGATCCACCTAAAATGATTAAGATATAATACGAACCAAATGAACATCACTCAAGACAATATTGAAAACTTCAAGGATGAAATCCGTACTAGCAGAAAGAGGAACTGGCAGGAGATGTGCACAGAAATCAATGCCACTGCATTGAAATCACTCGGACAGGCTAAAATAAAACGAGAACTATGCTGGAATGAAGAGTGCGAAGAAGCTCTCAGGGAGAGATCTGAGAAATGGAGAAAATGGAAATCCTCCAAGAGAATGGAACACATGAAACAATTCAGACAACAGAGGAAAGAAACATCTAGAACATTCCCAATGACTAAACGATCGTTTGAAAAGGCTCAACTCGAAAACCTGCAGAGTGACTTCGTTAAGAACAAGTCCAGAGATTTCTATCAGACTTTCAAAAGCAAACTCAAAGGATACCAAACTCCTAGTTTGAGCTTCAGAAATGAAAAGGGTACAATTGGACTCAATAGCCAAGGAAACTGCGAAATATTGGCTAGATACTTCCACAATCTCCTGAACTGTCTTTACCCAATTTCGAAACTAGAATTTCCTGACATACCAGAGAACCCAGAAGGTGACGAAGTGCCAACAAAGGAAGAAATCAAAGCAGCACTCAGGAACCTAAAAAACAACAAAGCAAGTGGAGAAGATTCGATAACGGCAGAAATGTTGAAATGGGCAGAACCAGAAATCTTAGATGATCTTCACCATATCATCAGTGAAATTTGGGAGAAGGAGAAAATACCTGAAGAGTGGAAAACAGCACTCATGCATCCGCTACATAAGAAAGGGGACAAACAGGACGTCAACAGCTATAAGGGTGTGTCTCTTCTACCGATCGCCGATAAGATCCATTCAAAATTGCATCTGAAGAGAATAGAGACGACTTTAGATGAACAACTGGGGGAATACCAAGCAGGGTTTAGGAAAGGCCGCTCCTGTATTGAACAGATATTCAACCTGAGGTCAATACTCCGCCACAGAATGCTGAGTAGTAAGAAAATTGTGGTATCGTTTATAGACTTCAAGAAAGCCTTCGATTCGGTGGACAGAGAAACCTTGCTTAAGATCATAAAAGAATTTGGAGTCAAAACAAAACTGGCAAACATAATCAAAGAGGCCCTAACACATAGAACTTCCAGGGTAAAATTCTTGGGGCATTTGTCACAACCGTTTGAAATCAAGACAGGCGTGAGACAAGGTGATACTATCACCACTCCTATTCAACTGTGTCTTAGAAAAGATTGTGAGAATTTGGAACTCTGAACTTGAACGCCAAAAGATAACTCCGATCTGCCAAGGAAGAAAACCAGGAGGGATTAAAATCAACTGCCTAGTTTTGCTGATGACTTTCTGTCTGAAAGTCCAGAGGTCGCAACCATTCAAATTAAGCTTCTGGAAAGAATTGCTATCCAAACAGGACTGAGGATCTAAACAGAGAAGGCCAAATTCATGATGAACTCCAAAGATGGACCACAATTTCAGGAAACAGAGATAGGGCGAATCAAAAGGGTCAAAAAGTTCAAGTACCTTGGTGAGACCATACAAGTGAATGGACTAGAGAAAGATGCAATAGAAGATCGGATCTCAAAAATGGAGAGAGCATATAGCTTGACAAAAAAACATGTACAATAAAAAGTGCCTATCCTGGAATGCCAAAATAAAACACTACAACACCGTGGTGAAGACAGAATGTCTCTATGCCAGTGAATGTCTGTCTATGAACTACAAGCTGGATAAACTAGAGGTCTCGGAAATAAGAATCCTCAGAAAAATTATGGGTGCTGTTCAAACCGAAAGTGGATGAAAACTTCGAAGTAATGAAGAAGTTTACCAGAAAGTAGAAAGAATCTCTGAGACAATGAAGAAGAACAGGTTGAAGTTCCTCGGACATCTATACAGAATGGTCCAATATAGACTCACCAAATGGATACTAGATTGCTTCTGGAGAAAGAGGACCACAACAGCATGGATTAAGGGAACAAAGACAGATATGGAAAGTTTGAACATCTCTGAAGACCAACTGTTACACAGAAATAGATTTAGGAACATACTGAGTAATTTGGAAGGGATTCAAGCCGCAAAAAGACCTAAGAAGACCGGAAGAGCCTGGACGGACGATCAACGTAAACAGGCCAGCGAACGCATGAAGGAGTATTGGGTGCAGTGAAAACTTCCCACCAAGAAAAAGAAATGAAGTTGTAGCGTGATCCTAAGTGGTCAATTCGCGTGTAAATAATAATAATAATAATAATAATAATAATAATAATAATAATAATAATAATAATAATAAAATCTCTGATGTAATGAGGAAAAGGAGGATTGCATTTTATGGCCACTTGCTTAGAATGAAACCCACACGATTGACGAACCGGATCTTTAACTATTTTAAAAATAAGAAGACCAAGCCAGCCTGGTTCGAAGAGGTGGAAAGTGACCTGCAAGAGATGGAAATTACCTGTGGGGATATTCATGAACGCAATTCCCTCAGGAAGAAACTACACGACCACCAGGGTTTTCAGGAAAAACCGAAGTTGAAGACGTGAAAGATGTGGACGGAAGAAAGAAAAGAGCAACACCGGCAACGTATGAAAGAACACTGGGCAAAGATCAAAGCCCAGAGAAGCCAGTTGAAATAACGTGTTCCTTAGTTGGCCGATACGATTAAAGAAGAATGAAAGAATGCAAGCCGGTAATCATGGCAACAGAATCTCAGAGGTCTATCTACTTCTATAAGAAGCAATGCAATTCCATTTATTACATTATTGTGAAGTTTGCAAACGGCTATTAGGTTATCATGGAATCAAATTAAGCTGTGAAATTCATCACTACGTATAATGCGCCTAAGTGGGTTAAGGGGTACCGGTAACCTAGAAGTTGTACACCTGATTTTCACGTGTGGGTGTGGTACGGAAGGTCAATTGTATTCCTATCCCTATATTGTGGCGTAGTCGGTAGCATGCTGAACTACTGTGCCCTAGATAGCGGGTTCAAACCCGGCCGAAGTCGCCGGATTTTTTAAGAGCGTTAAAATCCTTCAGTATGCCTTCCTTCGGAGGGGAAGTAAAGCCGGCGGTCCCATGTCATAGATTTATGGCATGTAAAAGATCCTTTCACAGACTAAACTTGTGTAAAGCAAAATTTGTTAGGTTAGATTTCGTCAGAACGCTCTATCAAAGTTCCAACGTTCACCACTAGGTATCATTGATATCTGGTGGCGAAAGTTGGAACTACTTGAAATTGAACGGAACTGGTAGCTCACCCTTTAGGGTGTCCGCTGGAAGCAGCTACAGACTCAAACGAGCCGAACATGTCCTCGGACACTCCCGGCACTAAAAGCCATACGATATATATATATATATATTGTGCCCATTCAGCATGAAATATGCAAATCACAGTATGCCAGCAATGCTCAAATCGGGATTATCGGGGTTATGGTATGTTCTCCCACTCTGTGACCTACACATTTTGGATTAAATAGAGGATACACTTCCAAAATAATAAACAAAATCAACTCCTACTATAAAACATTTAATTACTCAAATATATGGCGCTACAAGAAATTAAACAAATAAATTACTAACCCATAATTCATACTTGTTCAGAGTGAACAAGGAATACATGATAAAACAAAGATTAAATCATAATAAATGGTTTCTCATAAACCAACAAACTTATATTTCTTTTCTCTTCCATATAGTGTCCTTTTAAAATTCCATAAAATCAAGAGCTCCAAATGGCTCGATACTTTTTAATACACTGTGTTACTCTTTTACACACATCACTTCCTATTATATGAGTATCTTATAATCAAAACAATATATAATTCATATCCAAGTACTGTTAATCATTTACTTAAATTTTTGGGCTTTCACAATGTTCTTCGGTTACCACCTCTCTCTCAAGTCAACAATTCACTACAATGATCGGGAAACACTTGCGTACTCCCGAGTTATAGAAGACTATTTGAACAAGTCAAATATTAAGATCACTCCCGGAATCTAATTGTCTTCCCTCAACTCGTGAATCACTACATCATAATTATAACATTACATTAGGGATTTATTATTATCTGTCTTAAAAGACCATTATCTCATAAGAAAGCAACGATCTGAACTTGCAAGCGGTACTCTTCATCTACAAGAACCTCGGTTCGAAACCCGAGTCGTTAAACAAACTCTTAACACTCTGGTGTACTATAACTTCAAAACAGACGGCTCCCAGACCTACCGCACTTCCGTTAATGGTAGGTCTGGCCTTGGCCACTTAGCGTGATTTATTGTCCGGGAGCAGGCCTTTTATGGTCAGACTCGCAAGAGGCGAGCTACCCTCCGCTTTCATACAGCTTTTTCTTAAATGCAGTTCTTTGAACAAACAAGGCTTCATTCTACTTATTTTAACAACATATTTAGGTTCACTAGACCCATTCTTTTTACCTTGGCATTTATTAATTATGAAGTGTCCTCATTGGTGGGTAAGAATAATTCAATACAACAACAAATATTTAGGGGCTTCACATAAACGAATCTGGGTTCGATTCTTTCAAATGCCTCGGGAACCATATCCCATACTGGAGGACTTATACATTAGCGACTTATAGTAGGCCTTTGCCTTACACCCGCGCTCATAATACAATTATTTCGCACCCTTTTATAATACAACACACACAACGGCCTCGTGATCACATCACTATTTAGAGGACTTACTTTAGCTCAATTACCACGACCAACTGCCCCTCATAATTAAATTTACCAAGTATATTTAGGTTCAACGCATTCCTAGCGTGACAAATTTACTTCAATGCGTTACATTACGCTTATCTTTTATTGCCAAATTGCCTTCAAAGAACTGATAAATTCAAAAATACACATTTGATCTACACCTCAATTTTATATTAATCCTCTCCCGTAACAATAATCGCTTTACCTTAAGAACATGTGTTCACAACATGTATTTATTCTTTTAAAGGAGCTCAAAAGCTACTACTTTCATATAATTCACCATAATCTTCATTTATATAATTGTTATTATTATTATTACGCTTGCTTTCATATATTTAAATCATTTATCAATCACACTGATATCTTATTTCATACATTTCCCCCATGGGATTTATTCATTTCACAGAATTATTTTATACTTTCTCTATTTTATCGTTCTGATCGCGCTATTATACTTTTATTTGTTATTCAAAAACATCCCTATTTTTTCATTCTCAGGTGGATTGCACGCAAATATTCCCCAACACATAACATAATGAAATAGTTACTCACATGATATAACGGTCCCCGACCGAATTCTCCAGCGATGTTTCATTTTCGCCCACTTACGGTAATTAAGCCATCTTCATTAATACCATTTCACACAATGACATTTCTTGATACACATACACATAATTTACCTTAAACACTGGTAACATTTTGAATACAATCTTGTATTCTTTTATAATACACAAATAAATTCACTGAAAATTATTACACTAAAACAGATTTTTCTATATTTACATTACACTGCTTTTAATCACTGAGGCTTTGATTTTTGCCTTACACACGTGATTTCTTTCTTCCCCGTTTCCAAGGGTGAAACTCTTAGACGTCGGTTCCCTATCTGGCAAGAAGATGAAAGTCTCGATCACGCTACCCCTCCCTGGAACGGTAATTCTTCAAATCCAGTTTCCTGACTATCGGCTTTTATTTTTATTAGCTCGAAATCGTTTCTTTCTAGACACTATTTAGTTTGTCTAGCGAAAGTCTGTCTTGTTTACGGCCTCTCAAATACTCTATCGGTGACCTATGATTCTCTAGCATCTAATGATCTTCCTTCAATTCGTAACTTAGTGCTTTTTACTATTCGTTTGTCTTCTTTAGACCACGTCTTGGATTAAATTGTCATTTCGTATGATTCTGCTCTCTAGTTCCTATCTTCTCAGAATACTAGGCGGCACTTATTTCGTTCGACCCTGATCGGGTTCCTTAACTTTGATAGAAATGTTTGTTTCACTATCGTTGGTACTTCAAAATATTACGATACTTTCTGTCGTTTAACTGAATTGTTATTTGAAGACCTATCGCCTGTTCTTTAAGTTCGCAGCCTAACTTTGACTGTAATACGGAACTTTCACTATAAAGACTGACGCTTGCTGAACTAAATCCTGTACTAGGATTTTCCTAAGCCTTCACACGGCGATACTATGATGATACTTCTCAAACTATAATGCAGCACCTCCCCACGAGGTCTGCTGTAAAATGCCTATACGATGTGATGTAGCGTCCCGCGCCCTGGACGGACTAAAACTGCATTTGCGAAACAGCACCGTGCCCTCAGGCACCTAGGGTATACTGAATGCCTCTCCTGGCTCTGCCAGGGTTTTTATACAAATCGGCGACAAAAAATAAAATCCACCTCTTTTTCATTACTAACTTTTGAAGCAATAGTCGCACACTTTTGAAAATTATATCTCTGGAAAGCTCGTTTTCTAAACGTAAACTGACTTCTTTGCACATAAAAATCGATCGTACAATTCCGAGATATTAAATAAAATTTGGTCTTCAGATACGTGGTAGTTACAGTTGATTTTTAATCCCTACCTCCTCGGGTCTCGGGGAACTTTTAATTACGTAATGCCGCGTTTGCACTTCTTTCTTGGGCAATTATTATAACATCTTTCTCCATACAAAAATCTCTATTCCGAAATGATTCACAATGATGTATTTCTTTTGTTAATTATATGCTCGCAAGTGGCTTAAATCTAATTATTCTTATTCTTGCACAACTGCGAGGATGCCATTTTACTGCTGCGTAAGCTCAATTTCCGAAACCTTCTCTCACTCACTCACGTGGAAAGTTTTGATCGTTCTATTAATATTCGTGACCGGCTCCTTATCGGTGCGTCATGCATGATATCATTTCCTGGCCACCTGGACTCTTATTCTTACACAACATTATACCCGTCCTCTTGCATAAAATCTTCAAAAGTTCCACTGAAGACTGTATTTTTCCTCCTTTCTTTTACCAATAGAACATGGATTCGGCCCCTTGAACCAATGGTACACGGGTTCATCTCTCCCCAAATTAGATATAGAGATTTTCGAAATTTTGAGGAAATTTATTTAAACATTTTCATAAAAAAAAAAAAATATGTCAGTGTCGAAGCCATCATAACATTTCTCAGTACATTCTGATCTTTCTTTCCAAGCCCTTTCTCTCTCTAGCTTGTCTTGGGTCTCAAAAAGTTCCCATTCATTCCTTCCCCTTAAGCGGACATCCACACTTAAGACTGTAAATTACTCGTCTCGTTAGGGTGTTTCTGAGTCTCCTCTAGTCTGGCGTACGCTCCAAACTTGGGTCAGACAGTTCTTTTTTAGCCTACTTTCGATTTTTGCAAAAAATGAAAGTAGACTTATGAGATCACTACAGGGCGAAAAAAAGTGTGTCTGTCTGTGTGTGTGTATGTGTGTGTGTGAGTCTGTGTGTGTGTGTGTACTCTGAATGTCTGTCCCCACCTATCAATTCGAACACGGTGAGCGCAAATTGAACAAAATTTGGTACAAAGGTAGCACTAGCAAAGGACACCTCAGTGTCATGTTTTATATCGCCGCCATCTTGACGGAAACGTAATGGCGGCCACACAAATGTTCAAAGCTTAAATCAAATTACGACTAACCTAATCATCCGATCTCTACCAAATTTTTCAACAACATACCTTTATGGGGGCAGCATTCTTTGACAAAACTAATAGGTCATCAGCCTAATAATTTGCGGATGGCGGCCATCTTTGTGTGAAAATCGATTGCCCCTATTAATTCGAACACGGTGAAACCGAATGGAACGAAATTTGGTACAGAGGTAGTACTAGCAAAGGGCACCCCAGTGTCATGTTTTATATCGCCGCCATCTTGACGGAAACGTAATGGCGGCCACACAAATGTTCAAAGCTTAAATCAAATTACGACTAACCTAATTAACCGATCTCTACCTAATTTTGCAACAACATACCTTTGTGGAGGGAGCATCCTTTGACAAATCTAATAGGTCATTAGCCTAATAGTTTGTGGATGGCGGCCATCTTTGTGTCAAAATCGATTACCCCTATTAATTCGAACACGGTGAAACCGAATGGAATGAAATTTGACACAGAGGTAGCACTAGCAAAGGGCACCCCAGTGTCATGTTTCGTATCGCCGCCATCTTGACGGAAACGTAATGGCGGCCACCCAAATTTTCAAAGCTTAAATCAAATTACGACTAACCTAATCATCCGATCTCTACCAAATTTTTCAACAACATACCTTTATGGAGGAAGCATCCTTTGACAAATCTAATAGGTCATTAGCCTAATAGTTTGCGTATGGTGGCCATCTTTGTGTCAAAATCGATTACCCCTATTAATTCGAACACGGTGAAACCGAATGGAATGAAATTTGGTACAGAGGTAGAACTAGCAAAGTGCACCTCAGTGTCATGTTTTATATCGCCGCCATCTTGACGGAAACGTAATGGCGGCCACACAAATATTCAAAGCTTAAATCAAATTACGATTAACCTAATCATCCGATCTCTACCAAATTTTGCATCAACTTACCATTATGGAGGGAGCATCCTTTGACCAAACTAATAGGTCATTAGCCTAATATTTTGCGGATGGCGGCCATCTTTGTGTGAAAATCGATTCCCCCTATCAATTCGAACACGGTGAAACCGAATGGATCGAAATTTGGTGCAGAGGTAGCACTAGAAAAGACCACTTCAGTGTCATGTTTTATATCACCGCCATCTTGACGGAAACGTATTCGCGGCCACCCAAATGTTAAAGGCTAAAATGTAATTACGACCAACCAAATAATCTAGTCTCTACCAAATTTTGCAACAACAAATATTTATGTAGGAAGCATATTCTGACCAAACTGCTACATCATCAGCCCAATAGTTTGCAGATGGTGGCCAAGTATGTGTGCAAATCGATTCCCCCTATCAATTCAAACACGGTGAAACCGAATTGAACGAAATTTGGTACAGAGGTAGGACTAGCAAAAGGCACCTCAGTGTCATGTTTTATATCGCCGCCATCTTGACGGCTACGGAATGACGGCCACCCAAATGTTAAAAGCTTAAATCAAATTTCGACCATCCTAATAATTTAATCTCTACCGGATTTTGCAACAACATGCCTTTTTGTGGAAAGCATCTTATGACTGACTACAAGGTCATCAGCCCAATTGTTTGCAAATAGCGGCCATGTATGTTTGCAAATCCATTCCCCAGATTAATTCAAACACGGTGAAACCGAATTGAATGAATTTATTTACAGAGGTAGCACTAGCAAAGGGCACCTCATATTCACGTTTAATATCCCTATAGCACGTTGTATTTCAACAAGCTACTACAACCAATATTCAATTATACTCCTTGAAAAGGGCAAAGAGTTATAACAATACCCATGCATTTAGGAGAAAGTAGGCTATATGTTCTTTACTGAACATCTTGTTTTCTCTTACTTCTTGTCTCATAGGACTGGCATTCTGCCAGCCTGTCTTTCTTCCTTCTCCGGTTAACCATCGTCAACCTATTGATATTTTTTTAAGATTTCACGGGTGCATATAGCCATAACCAGTTACCTTTTCCTTTATTTCAGTTTTCTGGACTTAAAGTCTACAGAATTTCATTTGTCCTTAAGAGCACGGTCTGTCCTTACTCGTCTCTTCTTGGTTTTCTTCCATTTCCCTCATCTCATCTCAAGATGGCATTTTCAAGAAAAATTCTTTTTTTTCTTATTCTGTAACGGGTGCATATTGGCTTAACCCGTTATCTATTTTAGAGTAACCTTTTTCCTTCATCTCGCATCGAGATGGCATTTTCCACGAAACTTTCTTTTTCCTACTCTTCCAATTCCATAGTTCCTTAAGATTTTCTATTTTTCTTTTCTTTCTACTATTCGCTTTCTTTTTACGAATTTTCCAACTGTAAAAAGCTTGTGCGTCTTCTTTCTCCAGGGTCATGTGCATTATTTCTCCTCCTCTCCTAAATTCAATAGGGTATCTATTCTCTTGTAAACCTGCTACAATTTGCGGTTGTCTTCCTCTTTCCTCATTTCTTTCAACGACCTCTCCTCTCTTTTCTTCATTAACTCCCATAGTCTCATCTTTTCCTTGGAGGTTTTCTTGACTCTCATTGGGATCTATTTTCATTTCTCTTTTCTTTCGTTGACATTCCTGATATTTTATCATTAACTCAAGGATCTGTGCTTTCAGTTTTTGTTCTTCTAATTCTATCTTATCTTTCTTATCCTCATGGATTTCTTCTGGGTTTCCCTTTTCTATTTCTATGAAATCTTGAACCTCTACTTCTTTCCTTGCCTCGACGATACTTTCTATTATAGTTTCATTTGATTTCTCCATTTCTCCAGGAATTATTATTTCCGTCTCCCCAACTTTCACTTCTTTTGTTATCCCTTGTTCTGGGTTTTTCTCTTGCTCTTCAAGCTCAAATTTTCCAGAAAAATGATCTTCTTTCATTTGCAGCTCGTTTTTAGCCTACTTTCGATTTTTGCAAAAAATGAAAGTAGACTTATGAGATCACTACAGGGCGAAAAAAGTGTGTCTGTGTGTGTGTATGTGTGTGAGTCTGTGTGTGTGTGTGTACTCTGAATGTCTGTCCCCCCTATCAATTCGAACACGGTGAAACCGAATTGAACGAAATTTGGTACAGAGGTAGAACAAGCAAAGGGCACCTCAGTGTCATGTTTTATATCGCCGCCATCTTTACTAAAACTGAATGGCGGCCACTCAAACGTTCAAATCGTAAAATCAAATAACGACTAACCAAATCATCCGATCTCTACCAAATTTGGTAACAACATACCTTCGTATAGGATGTGTCTTGTGACCAATCTACAAGGTCGTCCGCCATACCATTTCAGGATGGCGGCCGTGCGAATTATGCAAACTTTATAATCCATATCATGGGACCCACCAGTTCCGATTATCGAGCCGAGAATCGTTTTAACTGTTCTAAAGGAAGAGGCACGTTCGAAATTAAAAGTTTATTTTGTAATACTATAGTGCAGACGTGATTTTAAAAAGCTGAGCCGATTCAGTAATAAGACAATATGGCAGCGGATATCTTGTGCCTGACTTATATTTCACTAATTTGAGTATTGCATGCAATATAGCGTACTGATACAAAATAAATAAACTTTGTATGAAATGCTTTATTTATAAATAATATACTCCAGTGATGAAATCGTTTAGTATAAATCATTATTTTTTAGTAAGTTCTATGTAAGTCATTTTATATAGAACGATATTCGTTGACACAATTAGCTCAGTGGTAGAGCGTTAGCCTATCGCTCAAATGCCTATGGTTCAAACCCGATCAGAGCTAGGTTTATTGCTTGAAATGTCATATGTTTATTGTTTTGTAATGACTCAGACGTTTTAAAATTAAGCGTTATATTGTGCATATTATGGTGTAAAATATATATTTAATTAAAACATAATTCGCCAGCAGATTTACTCGAGACATCTAGCTGGCAAAAAGGTAACTGCACTCCGACCTACTTATTAACTTCCAGATTTTATTGAAAAGTTTCTTCTTCTGGCCGCTAGAATGCACTCGCTCTGTTAGGATTATATTGTTCGATATTTCACCAATAGATGTCACGACTAGTCTACGTGGGGCTCCATTGATTACTATACCATTGGCATTCTATGCGCATCGAATTTGAGGAATGACAAGATTTATTTATTTATTCGTATCAGAAGCAATACATCATGTAAAATTAGCATAGATAACTTTTTTTTAAATAAAAAACACACTACAGGTACTTTCAAAATAACAATTAAATTACATCGCACCAAAATTAGGCAAGATCTCGTCCATTTGGTGTGGCCTGAACTACATCCTGCATAGTGCAAATGAGAGGGCAGGAGTTGCAATGGAGAAGGTTTACCATGGTTTGTTCTTCTCCGCAGGCGCAAAAGGTTGACTCATCGGAAAGGCCCCACTTCTTCATATTGGTCTTAGATCGACCGACCCCAGACCGCAGCCTGTTCAGACTCTTCCATGTAGGCCACGACTCTTCATAACCGGCAGGAAGAGTTTCAGATGGAACCATCCATCCGTTGAGATTATGGTTTCTGGATCTCCAGGAAGTTAGCCTTGATGATTGAGGTGAATCCGACAGGCACTCAGTAGAGTGTAAGAAACTTCGCCTAGATTTCAATCGTTGTTGAGCAGGTTGATAATTATGTAGAGGATGTGTCTGGGAAACTTCTACTTTAAATTTTTCATGTTTGGCAGCTACTTCACGTCTAATATCTGGGGGAGCAATGCCAGCCAAGCAATATAACTTGTCACAAGGTGTAGATCATAGGCAACCAGTTATAAGCCGACAAGTTTCATTTAAAGCAATATCTACCTGTTTGGCATGACATGATCTATACCAAACAGGGCATGCATATTCTGCTGCAGAGTAGCTCAGTGCTAAAGCAGTAGTTCTCATTGTTTGAGCTTGCATTCCCCAGTTGGTACCACATAACTTGCGAAGAATGGAATTTCGCGTAGATACTTTGAGCTTCGTGTTAACACAATGTTGTTCATACGTGAGTGCACGATCCAGAGTTACCCCTAGATATTTAGGTGTAGAGCAATGATCCAAAAGAGCACCCTCCCAGAAAATCTTCAGTTTTCTTCTTGCCTGCATATTCTTTAAGTGAAAAGCGCAAACTTGCGTCTTTGAGGTGTTAGGCTTTAGAAGGTTTTCTCTGTAGAATGGACTCAGTTCATCTAAGGCTGCCATTAATCTCCGTTCAACACTCTCAAACTGATCACCCTGGCTGAGAATAGCTCGATCATCTGCATAGATGAAGCTTTTAGTTCCTTCTGGCAAGGGTTGATCATTCGTGTAAATATTAAATAATATTGGAGACAAAACACTACCTTGAGGTAGGCCATTCCGGAGATTCTTCCAACGACTATGTCGCCCTTGGAAATCTACAAAGAATCTTCGATTTTCAAGAAGACATCGAAGAAATTCAGTCAGCTTGTTGTCCTTGGTCATCTTATGAAATTTACTCAACAGAATTTGGTAATGACAAGATGATACTACGATACATTTTTACTTTTTATTTTAAAGGGTTTGTAACAGCCTATTTTGCGTTACTTGAAAATGTTATTTGAAGTAAAGAACAAAACGATTTCACATAGTAACTGAATTCAAGCCGTTGGTGTTAGTTCAGGTTATTAATTACTACTTTTATTTCAGGCAAATAGCAATCGAAAATATCCACATAGTTTGTATACACACGTCTCTGTAGGGTCATGGAAAGATTTGTTAATTCAATTAGGGTTGTGAAAGCCATGCACAACCAGACGTGTAAAGAGACATGCCTCAACTCAAAGTTGGATGTTGCCCACGGCAGGTCGTATATGTAATAATAATAATAATAATAATAATAATAATAATAATCATCATCATCATCATTTATTGCATGTGACAGGCCATTAAGACCCATAGCAGAAAAACAAGGGTATACAATTCTTGATTACAATATAAATAGCAAGCATAACATAATATAGGCTATAACATTGTACTTCATAACAGGAAGAATGATTTCAGCTTCTCAAATAATGGTGGCATATATTAGACCAACGATTTCTATCCCTGGCATCTTCCATACTTGCATCTGGATCTACCTGGTTCAGTGCCAACATAACTCGATCTTTCCATCTCGTTCTTGGTCGACCTCTTGGACGTTTTCCCGTTGGCTGAAAATTGAACACACGGTTTGGGAGAGTACCTTCTGCTCTGATAATGTGTCCTAACCATTGTAATCGTCAATAATAATAATAATAATAATAATAATAATAATAATAATGTTATTGGTTTTACATCCCTTTTAACTACTGCTGCTTTTAGAGACACCAGGGTGCCGGAATTTTGGCCCGAAGGGAATCTTTAACGTGCCAGTAAATGTACTGACACGGCTCCCTCGCATTTGTGCACCCTCAAATGCCAGCTGACTGCGCCAGGATACGAACCTGCAACCTAGGGCCCAGCAAGTGAGAACGTTGCCGCTGAGCCACGCAGCCAGTCCGGTCGATTATGTCTCCAGATCCATAACATTCTTGATATACTTCTTATCTTTCTTTCTTCAATGATAATAGCAGTTTTTATCTAGGTTGTGGCGTTTGGTAGAGGTAAATCGTTTCTAAGGTCTTCAACAAAGAATAGTTCTATTATACTCTTTGATAATAACAACGAGTTATAACTATACTCATACATTTAGGAGAAAGTAGGCTATATGTTCTTTACTGAACATCTTGTTATTTCGGCTGTCGTCCTGACCTGGAATTCTCATTTCCACTTGAGTGTCCATTGTTTTCTCTAGAGGGATCTCATTGCTTTTCTCAGTTTCCACTGGAGTCATCCCGATGTCTACTTCTTGTTCTTCTTATTTTCTAATATCAGTTTCGGGCTCTTGCATCATGACTTCTTGTTCTTCTACAATTACTGTTTTATTTTCGGCTTGGACAACTTCTTCTTTTGATTCAAGGTCCAGCGCAATTATATATTCATCATATATCTTCTGGGCGGCCTCTTATATTTCTTTGTATTCCGGAATTTTAACTTTCCTCACTTCAGCTAACTCCTGAATAGTTATTATCCCTCGTTCCTTATACATGCTCACTAGGAAGCTATCCATCTTATTTCTTTCCTTGTTTATATAATTCATCTGTTCCTGAATGTCTTTCCTCCTGTCGTACTCTTTGTAATCGATATTACTCTGAATACGCCTCCAGTTCGTCCATATTTCCCATGCTTGATTCATTTTTTCCTCTATTTCATCCATGAAGCTTCTTATCTGTTCCCACGGAGCTAATTCTATTTTCCCTTCTTCAACCATGCGTTTCACAAATTTTATTTTAATTTCTCTTAATGACTCTTTAACCTTAGGGATTTCTTTGTACAATTCCACTAATTCCTGTTTGGGTATCTCATAGTTATTTTTACCTGCCCTCTTACGAAGTTCGAATATCTTTTCAATTTCCTCGCAAATACTTTATCTTTGTTCCTTACTTTCCTCTTCCTTCTTTGAATCAGTACATCTCAAATCCCAAAGTTCATTCCTCTTTTCGTATTTCATCAATTATATCCAAGAATATTTCTATTTCTTTCCAGGTCGCCATTTCTACCTTTTCCTGATCGTGAACGTAAAGACTATCCATCTTTTCCCCTTCATTTTTCGAGCCTACTTGAACCTACCTTGATACACGAGACTTTGAATCATCTTTATCATTATTATTATCTATACTCGATACGCATTCCCTTGGAACCAGTTCACATATTTCTTTTTTCTATTTGGAGGTCTGAAGGCTCAATTTTTACCCTGTTGTCTACAGACATGTTACCTTCTCTTTGTGTAACTAGGCCTCCAGATTCACGCATGCTTTCTAAAGAAATCTTTACATTTTCTTTAATTGGGTACACTTTACCATTTATAGATTCCAATCTATTTTTACTTTCTACTTCTACAACTTCCAATAACCTCTGCCTTTCTTCACTCAATGACATCTTATAGAATACAGTGGGCTATCATGCCACATCGCCGGTTCATGCATGAGAGATGGTACTCCGAACCATTGTGTCCCAATTTCCAAAATTTACCTCGGTACGGGTGTTTACTAAAACGTACCCTTTTGATATACTCATTCAATGTCAAAACCTTTATGGAAGTGCTTTCAAAATTCCAAAATTTCAAAAAACCCCTTTTTTTTCAAAAATTGAAAATTTTGATTTTTCATGAAAAACTCGGGTTTTACCCAGGAAAACTCATCCCTACGTACTGGGCGCCATGATTTAAGTGTTGCTATTAGGGTGTATGATATAATCATACAAGCCCCACGTTGGAAATTAAACAAATAAATTACTGACCCATAATTCATACTTGTTCAGAGTGAACAAGGAATACATGATAAAACAAAGATTAAATCATAATAAATGGTTTCTCATAAACCAACAAACTTATATTTCTTTTCACTTCCATATAGTGTCCTTTTAACATTCCATAAAATCAAGAGCTCCAAATGGCTCGATACTTTTTAATACACTGTGTTATTCTTTTACACACATCACTTCCTATTATATGAGTATCTTATAATCAAAACAATATATAATTCTTATCAAAGTACTGTTACTCATTTACTTAAATTTTTGGGCTTTCACAATGTTCTTCGGTTACCACCTCTCTCTCAAGTCAACAATTCACTACAATGATCGGGAAACACTTGCGTACTCCCGAGTTATAGAAGACTACTTGAACAAGTCAAATATTAAGATCACTCCCGGAATCTAATTGTCTTCCCTCAACTCGTGAATCACTACATCATAATTATAACATTACATTAGGGATTTATTATTATCTGTCTTAAAAGACCATTATCTCATAAGAAAGCAACGATCTGAACTTGCAAGCGGTACTCTTCATCTACAAGAACCTCGGTTCGAAGCCCGGGTCGTTAAACAAACTCTTAACACTCTGGTGTACTATAACTTCAAAACAGACGGCTCCCAGACCTACCGCACTTCCGTTAATGGTAGGTCTGGCCTTGGCCACTTAGCGTGATTTATTGTCCGGGAGCAGGCCTTTTATGGTCAGACTCGCAAGAGGCGAGCTACCCTCCGCTTTCATACAGCTTTTTCTTAAATGCAGTTCTTTGAACAAACAAGGCTTCATTCTACTTATTTTAACAACATATTTAGGTTCACTAGACCCATTCTTTTTACCTTGGCATTTATTAATTATGAAGTGTCCTCATTGGTGGGTAAGAATAATTCAATACAACAACAAATATTTAGGGGCTTCACATAAACGAATCTGGGTTCGATTCTTTCAAATGCCTCGGGAACCATATCCCTTACTGGAGGACTTATACATTAGCGACTTATAGCAGGCCTTTGCCTTACACCCGCGCTCATAATACAATTATTTCGCACCCTTTTATAATACAACACACACAACGGCCTCGTGATCACATCACTATTTAGAGGACTTACTATAGCTCAATTACCACGACCAACTGCCCCTCATAATTAAATTTACCAAGTATATTTAGGTTCAACGCATTCCTAGCGTGACAAATTTACTTCAATGCGTTACATTACGCTTATCTTTTATTGCCAAATTGCCTTCAAAGAACTGATAAATTCAAAAATACACATTTGATCTACATCTCAATTTTATATTAATCCTCTCCCGTAACAATAATCGCTTTACCTTAAGAACATGTGTTCACAACATGTATTTATTCTTTTAAAGGAGCTCAAAAGCTACTACTTTCATATAATTCATCATAATCTTCATTTATATACTTGTTATTATTATTATTATTATTATTATTATTATTATTATTACGCTTGCTTTCATATATTTAAATCATTTATCAATCACACTGATATCTTATTTCATATATTTCCCCCATGGGATTTATTCATTTCACAGAATTATTTTATACTTTCTCTATTTTATCGTTCAGATCGCGTTCAGATGGTGGCGTTTGGTGGCAAAAGTAGGAACTATTTGAAAAATTCAATGTCTGCAGTCCTTAGTTGAATTTTAAAAAATCCTCTGGGCACGCCGGAAGGCAGAGGTAGATTTCACCGGGCAAACTAGGGGATAGGCGAAAATAGGCAGAATATGCAAGTTTTCGTAGAAGGAACAGGACTCATTTATTGCGAGAAAGTATTTTACAATTGGAGCTTTATCTTAGTTTTTCGTCTTTTTATGGATATTTTTAACATTTTATTGTCTTATGGCGACGGTAACCTTCTCGTCATTTGGGGTCCATTTTCATACTTGTGGTCACACTGCCCTTATGCAAGATTTCGACACTAATGCGTAACTATCTAACGGTCTGTTACTTCTTCACGCAAAATTTATCTCCCGCAGAGATGTTGGTTCCTCAGTTTAGGGGCTGCGACAACGCGGTCATGATGCACTGTGTACTTTGGGTGTGTGTAGAATCTGTCTGATAAACGGTGTTAATTGTGATGGCTGTATTCGTCTGTAATTCTGGTAAGAACTACGGACGGTGAATTTCAAGTAGTAGTTCCTAATTTTGCTACCAAATACTACCGTCAACAACACCCTACTGTGAACTTGGCTACTAGATGCCACCGCAAACAGCAACTTGCAACGAACGTTGGAACTTCCCCTCCGAAGGAAAGCATACTGAAGGATGTTTAGCCCTCTTCGAAAATCCGACGACTTCGGCCGGCTTTGAACCCGCGACCTTGGGCATAGAAGTTCAGAATGCTACCAGTTACGTCACCGAAGCCGCTTCCCACAGAGTCAGATGGAAAACTGAATGAGATCTCGTGCAATGGCATTGTCATGGCAACCTCTGATGGCTCACCCCTCATCAATTTAGTAGCGTTGTCATGGTAACCTCTGATGGCCTTTTTATTCTAATTCCCAAATCATTATACTCATCCCTTGGCGTAATGGTGGCTCATATCAAAAATTATTTCAGAGAAAAGTTTTAGGTAATTAGTAGGGGAATATTGTCCATTTTGATATTGTGCCTATTAAGAGAGATATGATTAATGTTTCCCAAAAAAACCACTTTTTCCCACTCCTTTGGTCAATGGTTGGTGCTATCAAAAAACCTTTCAAACATAAATTTCTGGCCCTTATTCGACAAATAGTATGAACTTGGAACGTATTCGATATATCATATATTAAGAGAGTTATAGCAATATTTCACTTTTTCGAAAAAAAAGAACCTTCGACCCATTTTGCCCATTAACGAACTCGGCCGAGATTTTATAGGTATACTATACATATTAAGTACAAAAATCAATGTGATTGGTGCAAAATTACAGCAGTTATCCTGTAGACAAGAAACTGATATCTCTCTATATATAAAAATGAAAGTTTGTCTGTTTTTTCTGAATTTCCACGGAAATTCGCGATATTTGCGCGTTTCAGACTGTTTTATGATGGATGCGCGCAAAAATAATATTTTTGTCTTTCTGTCTGTCTGTCTGTTTGTTTGTTTGTTTGTTTGTTTGTCTGTGGACAATTTTTTGTATCCTTATAACTCGAGAACGTCTGAGTGGATGAACGTAAAATTTGATACAGATATCCTTCCGAGGCACGACACTAATCATTGATGTAACTCTTCTCCGTACCTCTCATGAAAGGGGCCCTACCCGCTTAAAATACATGCTGAAATAGGCGTAGAAGAGTGAATCAAAGCTCATTTTCAGCCCCTCAATGTGAGAAACGAAACTCGGGGGCCCCAGAGGGACCCCGAAAACCTCATTTTAAGGCCCTAAAACCAACAGTTTTTGAGATATTCCCAGAAAACTAATTTCACTTAATAAATTAACGAATGAATGCATGCCAGTAACCATGGCAACTGAATCTCAGAGGTTCATCTATTTCTGTATTACGCAATGCAATTCCATTTATTACATTACTGTGAAGGTTTGCAAACGGCAATAAGGTTATAACGGGTCCAAATTAAGCTGAAATATTCATCAATACATACAATGCGCTTAAGGGGTCAAGGGGTAGTCTAGATTTTTTTTCACGCGATATACACGTGCGGGTGTGGTACGGAAGGTCTATTATATCCCTTCTCGATTATATAAAAATCAATGTCTGTTTTTTCTGCATTTCCACGGAAAATTGACATATTTGCGCGTTTCAGACTGTTTTGTGACGGATGCACGCAAAAATATTTTTATCGTCTGTCTGTCTGTCTGTGGACAATTATTTATGTCCTTATAACTCGAGAGCGGCTGGGTGGATGAACGTAAAATTTGATACAGATATCCATCAGAGGCACGACACTAATCATTGATGTAACTCTTCTCCTTACCTCTCATAACAGGGGGCCTACCCCCTTAAAATACATGCTGAAATAAGCGTAGAAGGGTGAGACAAACTTCATTTTCAGCCCCTGCATGTGAGAAACGAAACTCGGGGGCCCTAAAAGCACCCCGAAAACCACATTTTAAGGCCCTAAAACCAACAGTTTTTGAGATCTTCCCAAAAAACTTATTTCACTTAATAAATTAATGAAAGAATGAATGCCGGTATCAATGGCAACAGAATCTCAGAGGTCCATCTATTTCTGTAAGACGCAATGCAATTCCAATTATTACATTACTGTGAAGGTTTGCAAACGGCAATAAGGTTAAAACGGATCCAAATTAAGCTGAAATATTCATCAATACATATAATGCGCTTAAGGGGTCAAGGGGTACTCGAATATTTTTAACGCGATTTTCACGTGCGGGTATGGTACGGAAGGTCTATTATATCCCTATGCCTATATTGTTATGCTTGCCACGGTGGATGAGTGGTTATAGTGTCGGATTACGAACCCCAAGATTGCAGGTTCGCTCCTGGCCATGGTAAGTGATTTTTGAAAGGCGACAAAAACCACGACATTCATGTCATACGTTGTTGGCAAGTTAATGAACCCAATTGAATTCAGTAGGCCGAGTTCAATGGCAAAATTAATCTCGGGATTTTTCGCCAACACAAAGTTCCTCCATTCTCTACTTGAAAGCGCTGTAGTGTCAAGGAGTTTAGATATCTAACCTCCTTGACTTTTGGGTAGATTATTAGCTTGGGAATAACCTAACCCCCAAGGGAAGATGATGAAGAAAAAGAAGTGGGTTTCGGACTGGAAAAATGGATGGAGAAATAGGACGACAGTCCAACAGAAGTTATAATTTTAACTTTAAGTATACTCAAAGGCAGCTGCCACTGCAAATCTGCTTTCCGATACCTAAAGTGGGTCGGAACCTGGGCGAAGCTAACGGGAAACGCAGCTGGAACTTGGGCTGTTCGCAAGAAAGCTGCTGTAGTGTATTCCCTCTCAAGCATGCATATACCTACTATGGGGAAGGGTGGTGGTCTGGCAAGACAAAGAGTAACAGATTTATTGTGTATCTGTTCAAAGGAGTTTGTTTCTAAACAAGTAATTTGAAGAGTGCAAATAATTTGAATCAGCTTTGATATTTTAGATTTTGAAATTGTAGAATTTCTAAAGAGTGGCTGAATGCTTCCAAGAAGGATAGGGATAAAGAAATTATACCATTGGGAATAATTTTGGTGAGTGTACCAATAGTTGCATTTAGAAATGACTAAGCTTTTACCCAGCGAGGCGCCGACTAAAAGTTTAGACAATGAGAAACACTTATATTTTGAAAAACCAACCATAAGTGTTAGAGAGAATCTCCACAAGCAGGAAGCTGGCGTAGCGAGCTATGCTTGCCTTACTGGCCAGTTAGAATTAGCTATTAAAGCTAAGAGAGACTTTACTAAGTTAATAACTAAGAGTTCTTGCTCAAATGCAACAAGTGGTGAAAACCCTAACAATAGATTTATTTTTATTAAACAGGAAGAGTCAAGGAAATGTTAGAGAAATGATAAAGCAAAGAACAAATCCTTAATTTATTTAACAATGTAAAAGGAAGTAGTTTTTGTAACAAATATATAATTTTGATTTTTATAAACAATTGGGGTCGCAGACCTCCGAAAACATCTAAAGCTTTCGCCAGGCAATTGATAATTCTTTTGGTTTTAAACCTTTCATATGCTTTAAAATCTTCGTAAGATTTTGAAATGGCTAAGATGAATAAATGAAAAATTAAAAGATAACTGACGTAATTAAAGTTAAACAATAAATCAAGTACAAGGTGTGTACTTTAAGGATTTCTAGATAAGTATCTTAGAAATAATAACAACTTCGAAAGTAACAACAACAAAAACAGGAAGAAATGAAATGGAAGTTTCTATAATTTCTTGTATTAATACTGAACTACCTGGTTAGATTATACAAATAGGGCAGGTCACTTATTGTGAAACCTGAAGAGAAGAATTGAAAGGAAGTTTCTAGAACTCCTATGTTTAAGTAGGGATCACGAGAAAAATGGGGCAAATTTCCCTTTCGTGAAACCTAGAGATAACTCACTTATGAGTTGAAAGAATTGGATTCCCTCATTAGAAGGGAAAAACAATATCATTTAAGGCTTGTACTAGATACGAAGTTTTACAGACATTAATTCGTTATACATGGAGCAAATAAGGGAGGGCACTTATGTAGTGTGACACCTCATTGAAAAAAGACCTAAAATAACAATTTTATCATTCTAGTTTGTTAGTAAAGGGTTTGGGAAAGATCAAATGGGATTGTGGAAAAGTGTTCATGGCCGTATTTCTTGTACTCAAACGAGCGCGACGCGGATGAAAAGTTGAACAGGCACTGTTTTCACTATAGTCTGTTGATATAGTTGAAGAGTTCACTGTAGTAGCACAAAAAGTTGATGGCAAAGAAAGTTATTGAAATGGTGGAAAATAACTAGTTACACTAGATTTATGAGAGTCTATTGCTTGAAAAACTTGTAGGTTATAGTTGAATGCACCAGAAAAATCCCAACGGAGGAAGAAAAATTAGATATTGATTAGCAGTTCATAAGGAAGATTCCTTAGTTTGAAAAAGTATTCCCATATGTGAGTGGAAAATACATGACAGTATAACTGGTAGATAGAGTGGAGTTTCTGGAAGGTTCCAGAGCAATGATGACTTGTTTAAATTGGGTAGAGAATCCCTCGGCGGAAAACTAGATTATATAGACAGTGGGTATTTTGGAAATATCCCTCGATGTGAGATAGCATCTCAGAAAATCTTTCATTTTGAAAGTTAGACTTGATAGTTTAAGTTTGATCAAGAATATCTCTTGAAAGCAGTTATTATACATAGCAAATTTCACTGTTTATAAAATCCAAATAAAAGCATTGAGCCTTTTAAAAGCGATGAAAATGTGGTTAAAACATGAAGTCAGTACTTATCTTTGCTTCATGAAGAAGGCGATGTTGCTGTTGACGGTTGATTCTAAAACTCGAACATGGCGTCGAATTTAAAAGTTTGCCTCTAGAGCAGAGGAGGCGAGCTTTAGTTAAGCTCCAACGGACTGGTTTGACTTCTGACGTACAAGTGAGGGCTGCTAGACGCAGCGAAAGTACACTAGCCTAGACGGCATGTCCAACAAGAAGTTGAGTGCACTTGAGAGGGTGAGTGGTTGCTCACGGCACGGAGACAAGTCGAGAAGAAGTGAACGAGCGAGCGAGCAGCGCGCACCGCTGAAGGAGGGCGACAACGCACACGTCAGCAGTAGGCGGGCGAGGAGAGGGGGAAGCGGGCGAGTAAGGGGAGGAAACAAAGAGGTTATACATAAACATGAAAAAACTTTACAAAAACAAAACTCTTCTTGGAGCGGTGTCTTCACGGAGTAGTTGGTTGGAGAAGAACACGACGCCCTGCGGATTAATGTAGAAGTCTTCATGGCTTGAAGCAATGGAAGTTCGGAAGGCAGCGATGGGAGGCTGTCAGGCTGGTTCAACGGAATATGCGTTTCTGTAAAAAATGACAGAAAAAATGAACAAATGCGTGGGGCAAACAGGAGGTAACAGTTCGATGTTGGTGTGTGCGGGAAAGAAATGTAAATAAATGGACTGATATAAAGTAATGAAGAACAGCAAAAGCTAATTCTTTTTTCCGTGTATTTCCAAAAATACACCAACTTTCATAGCGTTCAAAGGAACGACGAAATTCGACATGCAAGCTACCCTCTGGGTGTCAATTAACAAAGCTTGCACCAGGCACCCGAGGCCATACGATATTATTATTATTATTATTGTTATATTATTATTATTTCTATTCTTTTAATTATTATCATTATTATGGCGTACAACGACGAGACAAAGCTCATCTTCAAACACTTGGTCAGTACATTTACTGGCACGTTAAAGATCCCCTTCGGGGCAAAATTCCGGCATCCCGGCGTCTCTAAAAGCCAGGGTAGTTAAAAGGGACGTAAAACCAATAACATTATTATTATTCAAACCCTTGGTGTCAGAAACAAAACTCGGTGCCCCTCAAGAGCCGTAAAGTGTCCCCGAATACTATATTTTAAGGCTCTAAACCCAACAGTTTCTTAGATATTCCCATAAAACTAATTTCATTTAATAAACTAAAGAAGGAATGCAAGCCACTAACCATGACAACAGTATCTCAAGAGGTGGCATCCAACTTTCCATCTATTTCTGGAATAAGTAATGCCACTCCATTTATTACATTTCAGTGAAAGGTTGCAAATGGCTATAAGGTTATCACGGAACCAACTAAAACTGTAAAATGCATCAATGCGCTTAAGGGGTTCAAGGAGTACCCTAGATTTTTTCACATGACTTACACGTGCGAAGGTCTATTATATCTCCAAACAGCAACATTATTTTCAAAAATTACTGATTTGAAATAGTAGACAGGTTTTTTTTTGCTGATTTTAGGAATTTGGGCCATTGGAGGCTGAAAAAACTGAATTTGCATGCACCACAAGCCTTTATATAAAAAGGGTCTTCCTGTAGTTGGGCACTTGACACAACGGTTAGGGTCAGTTCATATATGACGTGTATTGCGATTCGTCTACGAGGTTTTCAATTTTATTTTCACGCCAGGAAGAACACGTTAGGTGAATTTAGTTTGAGAACACATTTTAACTAATAATTTTTCTTTGCCAAAAAACAGGTTTCAAGCCCCTAAACATTGCAGCAGTAGCTCAATTGATAACATCTGGTTATTAATACCGAAGACCGTTCGAAGAATGGGTACTTCTGCTAGTATATACATATACTAGCAGAGGAACCCGCTCTTCGAACGGTCTTCGGTATTAATAACCAGACGTTATCAATTGAGCTACTGTAGCAATGGTTAGGGCTTGTCATTCCTTCACATGTTTATCAGAACGAAGTTAGTTTTCTTGGTATATCACAGACACTGTCAATTTAAGGCCCTAAAAATGCAGTTTTCGGAAACCCTTTATAGACTCCCTAGTTTTGTATCACACATTAGAAGCGCAACATATGCTTTGGTCGTCTTTCTAGGATAATTTTTATTTTTCGCCTATTATAGCATGTATTTTGATTTTGTTTTCTCTATACCCACCCTTCTATGACAAGTCCGGTGAAGAGTTTTATAATTGATTGGTGAATTGACTCATGGTTACAATACCTACTTTTACGATGCTCCAAACACCCGAACACGAGTTATCATGATCACCATCATCATCATTGGTTTGCAGTCCTAAGACTGGTTAGTTGCCATAAAAACATGTCCAGATCGTCCTGTCATTTGCCGCTTCCTTCATTGAATTATAATTCTGTGCTTGGGTGTCGTTTAGCATTTGTTTAAGGAAGGTATTTCTAGGTCTTCCTCGTGGATTTTTTTCCTCAATGAACCCTTCTGCCACAGTTCTCATTAAATTGGAGTGGCGCATTGTGTGACCCCACCATGCTAGACGACGTTTAAGGATTGTGCGTAGGATTGATCTCCGTTGGTTCACGGTGTCGAGAACCCTTGTGTTCGATATCCTGTCTCTCCACGTCACATTTATCATCTTACGAGAGCACCACATCTCAAAGGCTTCAAGGCGGTTCTTTTCATTTTTATTTAGTGTCCACGCTTCACAGGCATACAACGCAACTGTCCATACAAAAGCATGTAGCATTCTCATTCGGAGGAAAAGCTTAAGCCGACTGGTACACAGTAATCTCCTCATTTGCATAAAAGGTAGTTTTGCCTGAGCAATGCGGCATTTAACTTCAGTGGTGCACCTTCCGTCCTCTGTAATCTTTTGACCTAGGTAAGTGTAGGATATGACTTGTTGTATGTCCGAGTTATTAATCTTTAATCGAAGAGGTTTTGGGAGTTTTGAGACTGTCATGCATTTTGTCTTTGATGTGTTTATTTTCATGCCGTATTTCTGCACCGTTGATGCAACTCTTGACAACATTGCCTGCAAAGTAGATGGGCTACCAGCTGATCATCTGCGAACTTAATTACATTTATGGGAATTCCATTGATCTTCACACCTAAACCTGTGTCTCCTAAAGCTTCTGCCATCATCAACTCACCAAAAGCATTAAACAAAATTGGGGAGAGAGGACATCCTTGTCTTACTCCTTTTCTGATAGGAAATGGATTTGTAAGACCTTCTCTTAAACGTACAATTGCATGTTGACCATTGTAGAGGTCCCATATGAGTGTAATGAGTTGCTCCTCGACTCCTATATTCCTTAATAATGGAAATAGTTTATGCCAGGAAACTATCAAATGCCTTTTCATAGTCAATGAAGCATATATACAGATTTCGGCTCCTGCTCATCATACGTTCTCCGAGGACTCTAAGAATGCCAATGGCATCTCGGGTACCAACTCATCGACGGAAACCAAACTGTGTTTCTTGGATGTAGCCATAGACTGCCCCTTCTACTCATTTCTTTATGATTTGGATCATAATTTTGGATGCATGAGAAACCAAACTAATTGCTCTGTTCATACTGCAGTTGTTCGCATTTGCTTTCTTTGGTAAAGGGAACATGATGGAGTTTCGAAATTCAGATGGCCAAATACCCTTTTCGTAAATTGTTTGCGTTAAGTCAGAGAGTTTTTCATTAATTATATCACCAGCAGACTTGATTAGTTCACTAGGGATGTTATCGATGCCTGGAGCTTTCTCATTTGGTAATGACCTCATTGCCTACTCAAATTCACTTTTAGTCACAGATAAAGGTGCAACTAAACTTGTATGTGACTCCTTTGTAAGTACGTACTCAAATTCTTCATTGTACAGAGTCATAATGTACATTTCCCAGTGGTTCCTTATTTGTGTTTCATCAGTGATAATTGAAACTTGGTTGTCACGCAATGCTGAGTTTAGAGTTCTTTTTGGTAAGTGGCATATTTTCCTTGCTGTTTTTAGTACCAAGCTGCCCTTTCCATGTTTTTCCAGTTCTTCGATTTCTTCGCATTTTTGATGCAGCCATTTTTCTTTGGCATTTCTACATGCTCGATCTATTTCATTTTGAAATCTTCTGTATGCTATTCTCCCTTCATTTGTATTGACCTGTTTCAGTCTCCTGCTTTCTTGGATCTTCAAAAGAATATCCTGTGTTATCCACGGTTGTCTGGGAGTGACTGATGGATTTCCCAGTACTTGTTATGAGAGTACATAAACATAAAGATATATCAACCACACAGTGTGAAACAAAATCATCTTTACGATGAGCCCGTTTGTCGACAAAAATATGATTAGTTGAAATGTGCTCTCAAACTAAATTCGCCTAACGTTTACTTCCCGACGTGAAAATATTATTGAAAACCTTATTGACGAAACGCAATATATGTCAAATAAAAACGGACCCTCACCATTGTGGAAAGTCCCCATCCCCAGGAAGACCCCTATAATAAATTATAAAGGTTTGTGGTGTATGAAAATTCATGAATTGTAGCCTCCAATGGCCCAAATTCCCAAAAGCCGCAAAAACACTATTCAACTCAGAAATTTTTGATAATAATGTTGCTGTTTGGAGATATAATATACCTTCTGTACAACATATCGCACGTGTAAGTCGCGTTTAAACATTATAGGGTACCCATTGACCCCCTTAAGCGCATTGATGAATTGTACAGTCTATGTTTGTTTGTTTCCATGATAACCTTATAGCCATTTGCAAACTTTCACAGGAATTTAATAAATTGAGTGGCATTGCTTCTTACAGAAATAGATGGAAAGTTGGATGTCACCTTTTGAGATACTATTGTCATGATTACCGGCTTGCATTACTTCATTTGTTTCTTCTTGTTCTTCTCCTTTCAGCTAAGGAACACGACGTTGAAGCTTTCAACTTGGCGAGGGACTTGATGTTTGCCCAATATTCTCTGGCTTTGTTTCTCCTTTCTCTCTTTTGTCCAGATGATGCCGGTTTTCTTAAAGGGTGGTCTGTCCTAAAAACTCTTCTGTTTAAGTATCTTTCTGAGATGTGATCGGCTTCTAATATCACTTTCCATTATCTTCAGATCTTGGATGCCCTTGTTAAATTCTGTTAGCCATGTATGTATGTATGTATGTATGTATGTATTCTTTATTGTCAGACTGATAGACTCCACTAGTGACAATATAATAATTAACAATAAAATTTACAATTATAAACGAAACAAAAACAGCAAACACGTACAAAAATAGAAATACACTAATCTAAAATAAATCAGCAACCACAACCATACAGACACGCACTCAAACATCCAATCTCAAGCATTCATTCATGCAATCCCTTTGTACAAGAAGCATTACAATAATTATTACAGAAAAAAACTATCAACAGTAAACAGAGACAGGCAAACACGCTCTTTCTATTCGCCCAGTAGTTGAGAAGCCGGTTGGTTAGTCTCGTTGGGTTCATCCATGAGACATGTCCGTAAAAAGCCAGACGTCTCTTCCTGGCCACATCTGTGATTTTCTCAGTATATCTATATAGCTCCTGATTTGGTGTTCTTCTGTACTCGTCACCTATTTATTAGTTTATTAAATGAAATAAGTTTTCTGGGAATATCTCAGAAACGTGGTTTAGAGCTTTAAAACGTAGTAGCTTCCGAGCCACCGATGTGCTGGAAATGAGTTTTGTCTCGTCCTTGTACGCCATAATATAATAATATTATTAATAATAATAATAATAATAATTTAATAATATAGGGATAGGGATATACAGTAATAGACCTTCAGTACCACAACCGCACGACTAAATAGCGTGAAAAAATTCAAGAGTATCCCTTGACCCCCTTAAGCGCACTATATACGTATTGATGAATCTTACAGCTTAAGTTAGTTCCGTGATAAACTTATAGCCGTTTGCGAACGTTCACAGTAATGTAATAAATGGAATGGCATTGCGTCTTTCAGAAATAGATGCACTCGTGAAATTGTGTTGTCATGGTTACCGGCTTGCATTCTTTCATTAGTGTTTATTAAATGAAATTAGTTTTCTGGGAATATCTCAAAAACTGTTGGTTTTAGGACCTTAAAATTTCGTTTTCGGAGCCCGTAGGGCTCCCGAGTTTTGTTTCTCACATTGAGACGCTGAAAATGAACTTTGTCTCGTCTTTCTACGCCCATTGCAGCATGCATTTTAAGAGGGCCGGCCCTCTTTTATGAGGGGCGTGGTGGCGCAGCGGTCAAGCTGTATGCCTCTCACCAAGGCGGACCGGGTTCGTTTCCCGGTCAATGCATGTGAGATTTTCGATGTGAAATGCAATGTCCTGTGGTTTGGATTCCACGTAAAACGGAGGTCCCGTGGCTTATGATCGCGAGATTAACGGTCACGTTAAACTAAAAGCTTCCTTCCATCCTTCCTCTTTTATGAGAGGTATGGAGAAGAGTTACATCAATGATTAGTGTCGTGCCTCTGAAGGATATCTGTACCTAATTTTACGTTGATCCACCCAGCCGCTCTCGAGTTATAAGGTAACAACTTTGTCCAAAGACATAAAAACAAACAGACAGATAGACAGGCTGACAGAAGGACAGGCAGACAGACAGACAGACAGAAGGACAGACAGACAGACACACATTAGTCCGATCTCATAAGTCTACTTTTTCCTCATTTTTGCTAAATGTGAAAAGCAGGCTAATAAACAGACACGTGTCTAAGGGATTATCGATGAGGTCTATATTATGAGGTGAAAGGGGGGAAATGTGGACGTGGAGGTTTTTTACTTGTGTAATTTTTAGCCTACTTTTCACATTTTGCAAAAATGAGGAAAAAGTAGACTTGTGAGATCGATCCGGGAAAATGTGTGTCTGTCTGTCTGGCTGCGTGTGTCCCCCCCCTATCAACTCCTAACCGGCTGCAGCAATCGAAACCATATTTGGCATGAGTAAAGATCTATACAGGGACAGCTCAATGTCATACTTGAAAATGATGTCAGTGCTACCAACTGCTGAAAAATCGCAATTGAAATTTCAGCTCCATGTTGGATATCTTGGAATAAATACATGGGAACTATTCCAAAATTGGCACACATATAGATAATAATACTTCAGTTTCATTTTCAGGAGGCCATACATGACAGTGTTGCCAAAATTATTCTAAGCCTACTGATAGGTCCAATTTTTAAATGCATATAACTCCTACACTATTAATTGGGTATCAACCAAATTTCGTATGTACTATGTGTACGTAAACTGATATGACTGAGCGTATTCTTAAGAGCCACCAGGGCTGCTAACTGTCAATAAATGCTCTCTCTATTTTTTTTATCCAAATACCAATATATCAGAAAGTATGCGAGCCAACAGCCTTAACCTTTGCAAACGTATAGTGCCTGACTACCGATTAGTTACACATTTACTAGAAATAAAATATCCTTAACATAATGGTAGGACGAGAATCTCGGATCTCGAGCGTGAACGGTGAAAGTTGAGACTACGTGAATTCTAGTAACTAATTCGCAGTATTATCGCATGTCGATTGCAAAAATGAAAAGGTGATCAGATTTATAAAAAAGAACAGGCAAACAAAAATAGTGCCTGGGATTTATTACCAAAAGAATCACAAACAATAAAATATTCCCTATCACCAATAATAATATATATGCAAATTAAAATTAAATATCTCACACGTCAGATAGTCCTACTATCTGTAGAATAAATGTTCATAAACATTATCATTACAACAACGTAATTATATTAGAAATTATTAAAATGTTTACGCGATTAATAGTCACCCTGTGGCTCTGTCACTGAAGCAGTCTGATCTACATCAGCTGTTCAATCATAAAAATTATGTTAACACTGCAAAAACCCTACATTATACACTTGCGTATGTAAAACGTGAATATCTATGCTAATAATGATAAGATAAATTAAATAAGGTTGAAATATATACATTATATACAAATTTTCCATGTTTAACACGGTATTAAAAATATACTATTTGCACTATCAGTCGCGATCTGACAGTCTTATAGTGTCTCTGTTAAATAACAGTTCCCTGAACAATGTTTCACACAACAATAAATTCGCAGGTATTTCTGGTAATAAGTCAAAGTAAATAAAGCTTGTAGATCAAACACTGAAGTTAAATATAGCTTAGAATATGTCGTGTCAATGAATAAAAACAATATAATAAAGAGCGATGCGAAACTACTTAAAAATCTTTACACACTTCGTGGATCATATACTGTTACTCTCTGACGTAATCAATACAAACATTAACCTTTACGTTAGCGCTTTTTACACATCATGTAACAATTCGTTGCTCCACATGGCATACATTTCTTTCTCTCGCAATACAGTGAAGAATACTCATAAAAGGCGTTTGCTACGCTCCAAACATAACATACTTCCAACTTTTCCTTACTATCAACAATCTTCAATACTCCGCACGGCATTACTTCAATAAAAAAAACATCTTGCTACAGACTTGTAGAAGATTTAGTGATTTTACTATGTAAATGCGCAATTGTATACTACCGTTCAGAATGCACTCCTAACTCCAACTCTCCTCTAAATTATTAAACCTCGTGCATCAAAACAACAATTTTTTGTTCGTTCACAACAATTCACCTAACACAGTGTTTCTTATTTCTTTGGTTGGTTGGTTGGTTCTTAAGGTTAGGGGCTGCGAAAACGCGGTCATGTAGCCCCGTGTACTTTGGGTGTGTGTAGAATCTGTCTGATAACCGGTGTTAATTGTGATGACTGTATTAGTGTGTGTTATCTGTTTTTTTTAATTTAAGTACTGCAACTTAGAATTTTTCAAATAGTTCCTACTTTTGCCGCCAAGCGCCATCGTCAACGACTAATAGGCTAAGTTCACAACTTAGCTGCTAGACGCCACAGCAGTCGGCTATTGGCAACGAACGTAGAAACCTACGAGCGTTTTTTACAATAACCTATCCAATTTAGCATCACACAGGTGCAATTAGTGGAAGGTTCTTTAAGATGCCATAAATCTATGACATGGGACCGCCGGCTTTACTTCCCCTCCGAAGGAAGGCATACTGAGGGATTTTTAACGCTCTTAAAAAATCCGACGGCTTCGGCCGGGTTTGAGGACACCATGTAGAGTTTGCCTTGAAACTGACCACACTATTTCAATAAATTTTGAGGCTATCTTACTACTATACCATTAACTTCAAAGCATTGAAACTTTGCACATGCAGTTAGTGATATCTCCTCAACACAGGGAAAGAATTATGGAAAGATCCAAATGCCCAGTTTATGTAAAATACATTTTAAATTTTACCTGAAAAATAATTTTTGAGAATGTTGTAATCTCTTTAGGTACACTTTTCTCAGAAAGTAGCAGACAGAGAGCAACTAAACTGCCCATATATGTCGTATAGGCTTTGATTTACACAGTAGGTGAAAGATTTTATTCATTAGAATATTATTTGGCCAATTAAAAATATTATATTTGATGTACCAAATTTTGGTAAATGTTTTGTAATATTAAATTTTTTATAGGGCTTGATATCTGTTAATATCCAGTTATATTTCACCTAGTGTGTTTATAATGACCCCCTGCATACCCATAAAAAATTTCATGACAATAAGTTCAGTAGTTTCAGAGAAAAGTGTACCTGAATATCAAAAAATATAAGTTACGGTAAATGACAAAAAAACAAAGACATGCGTTTTTGACACATATCAGCCTTTTAGAATTGTCCAGCTCCATACTCCTCTTCATTCTTGGTTTTCTCATCTTCTTTCTTCTTCTTTTCAGCTCTCTTCTTTATTCTGGCTTCTTTCGTCATCTCTTGGCCACTCTTTTCAGCTTCCTTCAGTCGCAGCATATCACTCGGGCGAAGCGCACATGCCATGTCATTGCCTGGTACAATGCCAAGTTTTTCATGCCATAAACAAACCTCAAATTAACCTCATATTTCTTCTCAACTAATTTTGATGTCATAGTTGATTTATTGCTGCCACATGAATTGCATTGTATTTCCAATCAAGTGGCTAAGCCCCTTCTACTTTTTTCATCTTCCTTTAGTTCAAAACAGTCTACACCATCACAGTGTTTACATTTAGCAAATGAGTGTAGCAATGCAGAAAGTACACCTATATCTAGAATTGCATAACTATCACAACTACTTGCATTACTGACAGTAGAACGGGCATTACTCTCGGCTTCCAAATAATAGTTTCCTTTTTGAGGCACTGCTTGCTCTTCCAATGTCATGTTTTGAGTCGGTTGAAGGCAATCCAAAATCGCCCTTCACACCTTTGGCAACACGGCGATAATGTTTACATTTACCAAACTTCTTAATTCGACCCATAATAACACACGGGAACACAAAACTGTAAATAAATATTATAAAACCAACGACGACTGATCTACACGAGGTTACCACTGAAAATTCAAAACATCAACAAGTTTCCGCGGAAACCGATGCTTAGATGTTTCCATGGAGATTATATAAACAAGGCAGCTACCAGAACTACTCAGATGTTTCCATGGAGATTATATAAGCTACCAGAACTACCAACCGACAAAACAAGACTTCCTATTAGCATGCCGAAAAACAACTTTTGGTGACAGTCCACGCCAGGTGGGCGTGGTCAGCTGAGCACCATAATTTAATGCCCCGAAAAAGGCATTTAGAGAACCGGAAGGTGCAAAAATCATATGCCAGCTTATAGAATAGACCTTCCCTCACACATTTATCAAAGAAAAAAAAAATCCGATTTTTTCATCACTCAACTCTACAAGGTGTCCTTAATTCCATAATAAATTGTTTTTCCACGTTACCAAATGTTAACAATACTAACTCGTAGTTCGCTCATCTTAAGTAGTTAATAAAAATAAATACATATCCTCACGCTTCTGGTGTACATTTAAATATATGAATTATTCATATAAATGCTGATTTTAGAACATACAAGAATTCAGGTAGACTAACAAATCTCCTGGTCTATTTATTTCAGTTAAGCAATGCTTCCAATTTAATTGTTAATAAATATAGGCATCATTTGACCTCAATTGTTACTACCATGATCCTATTTTTAGCCCACTTTCGATTTTTGCAAAAAATGAAAGTAGACTTATGAGATCACTACGGGGCGAAAAAAAGTGTGTCTGTGTGTGTGTATGTGTGAGTCTGTGTGTGTGTGTGTGTGTGAGTGTGTGTACTCTGAATGTCTGTCCCCCCCTATCAATTCGAACACGGTGAGCGCAAATTGAACGAAATTTGGTACAAAGGTAGCACTAGCAAAGGACACCTCAGTGTCATGTTTTATGTCGCCGCCATCTTGACGGAAACGTAATGGCGGCCACACAAATGTTCAAAGCTTAAATCAAATTACGACTAACCTAATCATCCGATCTCTACCAAATTTTGCAACAACATACCTTTATGGGGAGAGCATCGTTTGACCAAACTAATAGGTCATCAGCCTAATAGTTTGTGGATGGCGGCCATCTTTGTGTGAAAATCGATTGCCCCTATTAATTCGAACACGATGAAACCGAATGGAACGAAATTTGGTACAGAGGTAGCACTAGCAAAGGGCACCTCAGTGTCATGTTTTATATCACCGCCATCTTGAGGGAAACGTAATGGCGGCCACACAAATGTTCAAAGCTTAAATCAAATTACGACTAACCTAATCATCCGATCTCTACCAAATTTTGCAACAACATACCTTTATGGAGGAAGCATCCTTTGACAAATCTAATAGGTCATTAGTCTAATAGTTTGCGGATGGCGGCCATCTTTGTGTCAAAATAGATTACCCCTATTAATTCGAACACGGTGAAACCGAATGGAATGAAATTTGGTACAGAGGTAGCACTAGCAAAGGGCACCTCAGTGTCATGTTTTATATCGCCGCCATGTTGACGGAAACGTAATGGCGGCCACACAAATATTCAAAGCTTAAATCAAATTACGATTAACCTAATCATCCGATCTCTACCAAATTTTGCATCAACTTACCATTATGGAGGGAGCATACTTTGACCAAACTAATTGGTCATTAGCCTAATATTTTGCGGATGGCGGCCATCTTTGTGTCAAAATAGATTACCCCTATTAATTCGAACACGGTGAAACCGAATGGAATGAAATTTGGTACAGAGGTAGCACTAGCAAAGGGCACCTCAGTGTCATGTTTTATATCGCCGCCATCTTGACGGAAACGTAATGGCGGCCACACAAATATTCAAAGCTTAAATCAAATTACGATTAACCTAATCATCCGATCTCTACCAAATTTTGCATCAACTTACCATTATGGAGGGAGCATCCTTTGACCAAACTAATAGGTCATTAGCCTAATATTTTGCGGATGGCGGCCATCTTTGTGTGAAAATCTATTCCCCCTGTTAATTCGAACACGGTGAAACCGAATTGAACGAAATTTGGTACAGAGGTAGCACTAGCAAAATGAACCTCAGTGTCATGTTTTATATCGCCGACTTCTTGACAGAAACGGAATGAAGGCCACCCAAATGTTAAAAGCTTAAATCAAATTTCGACCATCCTAATAATTTGATCTCTACCGGATTTCGCAACAACATGCCTTTTTGTGGAAAGCATCTTATGACTGACTACAAGGTGATCAGCCCAATAGTTTGCAAATAGCGGCCATGTATGTGTGCAAATCCATTCCCCAGATCAAATCAAACACGGTGAAACCGAATTGAATGATTTTTTTTACAGAGGTAGCACTAGCAAAGGGCACCTCATATTCATGTTTAATATACCTATAGCACGTTGTGTTTCAACAAACTACTACAACCAACATTCAATTATACTCCTTGAAAAGGACAAAGAGTTATAACAATACCCATGCATTTAGGAGAAAGTAGGCTATATGTTCTTTACTGAACATCTTGTTTAGTGTACTTTCGTAATAACCATAGTCCAAGACTATATAGTTGTGAAATAAATTGTATTCCGCTATTGGAATTTTATAACATCCATATTGTTATAAATAAATGTTTCAGTTGTATTCTGACATAATAATGTCTGTTAAACAATGTTACGGCATTTTACAATAATGCTCTCATTTATGAAAATGTAATATAAATATACAAATGTATTCTGTCGCTGTTACGCATTTGTAACTGTTAATAACAATCTTAATATTCAAATGTTTTTACAATTTGGAAGTATTTTCAATGAAATATGTCATTATCGAAGCATTCTCTTCGAAATACGATACTATCGAACCATTCCCTTTATAAAACGATTTTCTTTCGAAAGTGAGTATGTTAAAACGATTCCTTCAAAAATGAATATATGAAACGAATTATCTAAGTCAAAAATGCATGAAATAACGTCTTAAGCGACACACGAAGACGTATTAAAGAAATACAATGAATCTCAAAATTTTAGCTATTATAAACATAGAATAAAGGTAAGAATATCTACAATGAAGTTGGTCACTCCCAAATGGATTTCTAATACTACTGCAAAACTACAGATTTTAGAGCATTCATTTTTTCTACCTTTGAGATGGCTTCTGCTGTCGAGAATACCTCTATCAGATGTATTCGATGTTCCGCTGAGACTGCGAGCGCTCGTCTTCCCTGGAAACCAGTTCCTGCCAGGCGCGTGCGAAACAGCTGCGTGCGACCCCGCCTAGGTCGTGTTGCGTTCACCTGCACTCCACCTTGACTGTGGCTGCTAACGGCAAATCTTCCATCATCACGGTCAGCGACCTGGGAACTGCGTCTCTTGGTCCAATTGGCTACAAGCGGCCGTATTCTTCTTGTCTCCGTATAAGAGAGTGGCATCATCAATGTAGATCTGAATGTCCTGGGTTGACATCTCCTCCTGATGGTAATGGACATCTCGCTTGTCGTATAGAAAGTCATTTTGGAATACTGCAAATTGTTGAGCAGTTGTAGGTGTATCGATCCTTAATCTTCTAAGTCACTCTGATTTTCCAATCCATGGTATAGACTAACCTCCTTCCATTGATTTAGTTACCCATAATAATCTTCTCAGTATTCGTAGAAAAAGTTTGTCCTCCCCAACTCAGGATGGTTGCGTTCATGTTGACTATATTGTTGAGCCGTAGAATAAATATTGTAGCAATACTGTAGCTGTAGTAAATAGTTATTGCTTTGCTGTAGACTAACGGTGTATTAGTGAAGACTTCTTCTTATAATCTTGTTGAAAAATAAAATGCTGTTCTCTTGAATATCTAGTGCAATTGCCCCTCACCGGCTCCTCTAATATCTTCCTCGGCGATTGGTCGATCTCCTGGTGGTACTTCCTCGCCTGTGCTCCGTAGTTATTTTTCGTATACAAGTGCTGCTCTGCCGTGGTCGCTGGTCACGCGCCTCACGTTCGTCCGGTTTAAGTAGCTGGATAAGAGTCCTGGCTCGCTTCTCCGCGTTAGCGCGCGTGCCAAAGCTAGCCTTCTCTCCTAGCCTCGCACAGTTGCATTTTAATAGAAACAAGATGTTCAGTAAAGAACATATAGCCTACTTTCTCCTAAATGCATGGGTATTGTTATAACTCTTTGTCCTTTTCAAGGAGTATAATTGAATGTTTGTTGTAGTAGATTGTTGAAATACAACGTGCTATAGGGATATTAAACATGAATATGAGGTGCCCTTTGCTAGTGCTACCTCTGTAAAAAAATTCATTCAATTCGGTTTCACCGTGTTTGAATTGATCTGGGGAATGGATTTGCACACATACATGGCCGCTATTTGCAAACTGTTGGGCTGATGACCTTGTAGTCAGTCATAAGATGCTTTCTACGAAAAGGCATGTTGTTGCAAAATCCGGTAGAGATCAAATTATTAGGATGGTCGAAATTTGACTTTAGCTTTTAACATTTGGGTGGCCGTCATTCCGTTTCCGTCAAGATGGCGGCGATATAAAACATGACACTGAGGTGCCTTTTGCTAGTGCTACCTCTGTGCCACATTTCGTTCAATTCGGTTTCACCGTGTTTGAATTGATAGGGGGAATCGATTTGCACACATACTTGGCCACCATCTGCAAACTATTGGGCTGAAGATGTAGCAGTTTGGTCAGAATATGCTTCCCACATAAAGATTTGTTGTTGCAAAATTTGGTAGAGAGAAGATTATTAGGTTGGTCGTAATTACATTTTAGCCTTTAACTTTTGGGTGGCCGCGATTACGTTTCCGTCAAGATGGCGGTGATATAAAACATGACACTGTGGTGGCCTTTTCTAGTGCTACCTCTGTACCAAATTTCGTTCCATTCGGTTTCACCGTGTTCGAATTAAAAGGGGGAATCGATTTTCACACAAAGATGGCCGCCATCCGCAAAATATTAGGCTAATGACCTATTAGTTTGGTCAAAGGATGCTCCCTCCATAATGGTATGTTGATGCAAAATTTGGTAGAGATCGGATGATTAGGTTAATCGTAACTTGATTTAAGCTTTGAATATTTGTGTGGCCGCCATTACGTTTCCGTCAAGATGGCGGCGATATAAAACATGACACTGAGGTGCCCTTTGCTAGTGCTACCTCTGTACCAAATTTCATTCCATTCGGTTTCACCGTGTTCGAATTAATAGGGGTAATCGATTTTGACACAAAGATGACCGCCATCCGCAAACTATTAGGCTAATGACCTATTAGATTTGTCAAAACATGCTCCCTCCGTAAGGGTATGTTGTTGCAAAATTTGGTAGAGATCGGATGATTAGGTTAGTCGTAATTTGATTTAAGCTTTGAACATTTGGGTGGCCGCCATTACGTTTCCGTCAAGATGGCGGCGATATAAAACATGACACTGGGGTGCCCTTTGCTAGTACTACCTCTGTACCAAATTTCGTTCCATTCGGTTTCACCGTGTTCGAATTAATAGGGGCAATCGATTTTCACACAAAGATGGCCGCCATCCGCAAACTATTAGGCTGATGACCTATTAGTTTAGTCAAAGGATGCTGCCCCCATAAAGGTATGTTGTTGCAAAATTTGGTGGAGATCGGATGATTAGGTTAGTCGTAATTTGATTTAAGCTTTGAACATTTGTGTGGCCGCCATTACGTTTCCGTCAAGATGGCGGCGATATAAAACATGACACTGAGGTGTCCTTTGCTAGTGCTACCTTCGTACCAAATTTCGTTCAATTTGCGCTCACCGTGTTCGAATTGATAGGGGGGGGACAGACATTCAGAGTACACACACTCACACACACACACACACACACAGACTCACACACACACATACACACACACAGACAGACACCCTTTTTTTTCGCCCTGTAGTGATCTCATAAGTCTACTTTCATTTTTTGCAAAAATTGAAAGTAGGCTAATATACTCATAATTTCTCTACTAGCCAATAATTTATATTTCTATTTAACCAAATAAATTCCATAATGCATTCTACACTAGCAGATGTGCTCAGTTCGCTTTATATATGCCAAATTTATATAAAAGCGATTCCCACAAAATTTGTGTGCTTTAATCTGATTGGCTGCTGAAATATCGTGATAGAAACTCCTGGAACTAGCCTCTTATCAACGGGTCGTGTGCATAATTTTGTTATTGTCGCCTAGCTAACCAAAACTGGTTTTCTGCTGCCTGACATGAAGCCTTGTACAATTTCCAGCCTCAAGTGATTCAACACTTCCTTAGTTAAAATCTCATTCACCGGAATATTTACAAATAATAATTCCTTTAAATGCTCCAAAATTTTCAAAAATACTGTAATTGCGCATCATTCACTTCCCAAAACGCATATATAAATATTAAATTATTTTAATTCCATATTTCCAATTTTTCACTCCAATGGTTCCCAAGTCGGTTCGAACCTCGGCTCAGTCAAAGTCCTAAGCTGGGCTGAATTCGAGTTCAGATCCTCACCTGACTCATAAATAAAGTATAATACAGACTTTATTTAACACTCGACTTGTTAAATACTGGAACCCAATTCATCCCTAATGAATCCTGGGATAAAATCTCTTCAATTTTGAATGGTTGTATTTTCCAATGAGTCGATCATCTTCAATCCTGACAATCTCGAAACAATTATTATTGAAAACTCTTCCAACCTTGAAAGTTCCTTCCTCTGCCTCTCTCTTCCATCACTCTTCTCTAACGTCTTCAAAGACCCTTTCTCCGTCTCTCTGCATCTTTCCCTCGATGTTCGTCATCTATACCTGATAAAATTCTGGCGAACTCATGCCTGTTGTTGGTGAACACTGTTCCTCCTTCTACTTCCGTTTTCCATACGTCTTCTTTTGTTGTGCCCCGCTCAGGTTCTGTTCCTGTGTTCCTGAGTTAGAGGATTGAGGTTGTACCTCTTCACTCCCTTAACTATTTCTTGCCTCATTTTCTCTGTGGCTATTTCGATAGTCCTGAATTTCCCTATCTCTGTCGTGGTAATATTGCCTACCATTATCATTGTTACGCCAACCTCTCTGTTGTTGTTGTTGTTGTTGTTGTTGCGTTGGTTGTTGTTGTTGTTGTTGTTGTTGCTGCTGCTGTTGTTGTTGTTGACCGGCATAATTATCGTCGTTCCAGTTCTTGTATCGGCGATAACCCCCTCCTGTGCCTCTATTATTTCTGTCATAATAGTCATACTTTCGCGCATCGTTATTTCTGTGGTTACCTATTCTTCGTTGACCATTATTCCATACTCTTGCTTGGTATGGCCTTCCATCCCTGAATCGGCGATATGGTGGTTCGTAACGGTTCCTCCTATATGCATTATTTCGACTTGGACCTGGCCTAGTGCGGTTCTCCTCCGTTTGGTGCGTTTGATCCACCAGCACAGTGTGGACTTCCCTATGCTCTGGTCTACCTCTTGTGTTGTTACTAGGCGTAGCATTCGGCGTTGAACTAGCATGGTCTAGTTTTCTTAAGATCTCTGCCATGCCTTCCAAAGATTTTACATCTGCCGCGATTAGGTGTCTTCTGACATCATTTGGCATCTGACTCGATTTAGCATGATTTATTTAGGTCTCTGCCAATGGCGGATCCAGATATTGAAGCCTGGCGAGTTGTGACGTAAAGAACGTTGCACAACGCGTAGGAGTAGAGTGAGCATACTTCTTCCAGTATATCTCAGCCCTAATGTCCTGTTGCATTTCTAAGCTCCAAAATCTACGTTGTAAGGCGTCAGCAAACTCCTCGAAATTGGTATAGGTATACTTAAAAGCTCTGTGCCAATTTAGGGCTTCGGATTCCAGATACTTCTCGACTACACGCATTTCTCGATCCCTCGGTATGCGATTATCATCGAGATAATGTCTCATCTCTCTAAGAAATTCGACTGCGGTGATGTTTCCTACTCCACTGAAACGAGCTGGCTTTTCGTCAATATTTCTTATTACTATTACCTTCTGGTTACTTCTATAGCCTCCTTGATCATAGAATCCTCCCAGTCCTGCATATTCCCTCTGAATACGCTCCGGATCTTGCATTACATGTGGACGCTCCTGTCTCCGACTAAAAATGCTTTCCCTGTCTTCTTCGACTCTTTCTTCAGGTTTACTGAACTTTATTAGTTCATCTTTATAACTTTCTTCTCTACTTAGGAAAAATTGTATAATATCCCGCTGCATTCCTAACCGTATTTCTTCCTTCAAACCTTCATGGTCGCGTGGTTCTGCCAAAGAAAGTGCGTTAACTTTGCTACTAAGATCTCGTAGTTCGCTTTCCTGACTAAATTTTACTTTCGCAAGATCAATATTAATTTCATTAACTGTCGCACGGATAACGTTAACTCCTCACTTTTTCCTGAATCCGTTATATTTACAATACCTATCATTTCGGTAATGCTCGATTTTCTACTTTCCTCTATATGCCTATACAGTTCTAATTTCAAATTATCCCTATGAGTTTTAGCATTCTTTTCTATTTGAGTAACATCTTTCAATATTTTACCATGTAGTTCCTGCATGTAATCCTTATTGGATTTTATAACCTCATATTTTTATTCGCTTACAGGTTTAGATATACATGAAGCAATTTAAACATTTATACCCTCTGTTATCAGCTTTTGTTGGTCTTCCAACTTACCTTTCAAGTTACCAACAGTGATGTTCAGGTCACTGAGCTGATCAGTGAGTTTCTTCTGGGAACCTAACATAGAGTCATTGTATTTAATCTGTTCTATGGTGGCTTTACCTATGCTTTCCTGTATCTTTCCTTCTAATTTAATGATGTTATCATTACACTGAACTCTAGCTTCCACTACTTTCTGGCTAACTTCCTCTCTAAGTGAGCTCATTTCAATTTTGGTAGAGGCCACATCCTCTTTCACCAGATTGAAAGCTGATTTGGTCTCTTCCAAAGCTCTCCTACTTTCTTCTACAGAAAACCTACTCTCGGCCTGAGCTAGTTTGCTTTGCTCCTGAGCTAATCTTCCTTCCTCCTCAGCTTTTTCAAGAGCTTTCTCAATGTCTTCCTGCGTTTGTTTTGCCTCCCCTTGTATCTGTTTTACCTCTTCTCGTGCTATCCTTGCCTCCTCTTGGGCCTTCTCTTGTGCTATCCTGGCCTCTTCTTGGGCTTTTCTTATAGCTTCTTGCATCCTTCTCGCTTCCTCTCGGACTGCTCTGTCTTCTTCTCTGGCCTTCCTTTCCTCTTCTCGTGCCTTTCTATTTTCTTCTTGAATTTTCTCTTGTGCCTTCCTTATGTCTTCCTGTACTTACGCTTGCTTCTTCCTACACTCCTCCTGAACTAAAGTTATACTAGCTTTAGTAGCTGACTGTGCTAACGCTAACTCTCCCTTCATCTCAGACTTAACTGTAGCTGCTGATTGCTTAATCTCTCTATCTAATTTCTTAGTACTATCGTGTGGATTTGTGGAGGGCATCTACATCTCCTGTTAACTGGTTCTGGCTTTCCTGGATCTTTTCCAGGATGGCCCTGATATGGCTCATATATCCCGACGACATAATGTTATTACACTTAAGAAATGAGGAGGTATCATCTATACTACATCATGGAAATATCAGAGAGACCAACTCATTTAGATTCTACAAAGGAATACTCCGATATACGAAATTAAACTTAATAAATTAACGTCTACAATCTCACCTAACCTTAATCTAATAAACTAATCCTCTCTCACTTCGCAATCCCTAACTAATATTAAGTTTCGACAACAAGAATTTAACTAATATTAACTCTAATATGACCAAAATGTCATTAGCTGGTTTAATAAACATGCCTCTAACATCCCGTACTCCTCAAATTTGGCAGTGTTTATACACTTAAACAACTTTCCAAAAATTTGGGATCGGCATTTCTAAACAAATACAAAATCTAACAAATATCTTGTACGGTTGTCGTTGCAGGCTACACTGTCTCAACACAATTGATGACAAAACACGTTTGGGCGCCAAGAAAAATACTACCTATATGCACCCGAATTCCGCATAGTCATAGCCTATATCCGCTGAGATGGAAAAGGTTTGAAGGGAGGTCGATACCCAGCCAGATAAACCAACACTACCCTACTAGGATAATGACTAGGAAACTCTCGATACATAACGGCCATGCAACAACACTGACGATTAGTTAAACATTTACTAGAAATAAAATATCCTTAACATAACGGTAGGACGAGAATATCGGATCTCGAGCATGAATGGTGAAAGTTGAGGCTACGTGAATTCTAGTAATTAATTCGCAGTATTATCGCATTTCGATTGCAGAAATGAAAAGGTGATCAGATTTATAAAATCGAACAGGCAAAAAAAATAGTGCCTGGGATTTATAATCAAAAAAATCACAAACAATAAAATATTCCCTATCACCAATAAAAATATATATGCAAATTAAAATTAAATATCTCACACGTCAGATAGTCCTACTATCTGTAGAATAAATGTTCATAAACATTAGCATTACAACAATGTAATTATATTAGAAATTATTAAAACGTTTACGCAATTAATAGTCACCCTGTGACTCTGTCACTGAAGCAGTCTGATCTACATCAGCTGTTCAATCATAAAAAATGAAGTTAACCTAGCAAAAACCCTACATTATACAATTGCGTGTGTAAAACGTGAATATCTATGCTAATAATGATAAGATAAATTAAATAAGCTTTAAAAATATATATTATATACAAATTTTCCATGTTTAACACGGTATTAAAAATATATTATTCGCACTATCAGTCGCGATCTGACAGTCTTATAGTGTCTCTGTTAAATAACAGTTCCCTGAACAATGTTTCACACAACAATAAATTCGCAGGTATTTCTGGTAATAAGTCAAAGTAAATAAAGCTTGTAGATCAAACACTGAAGTTAAATATAGCTTAGAATATGTCGTGTAAATGAATAAAATAATATAATAAAGAGCGATGCGAAACTACTTAAAAATCTTTACACACATCGTGGAGCATATACTGATACTCTCTGACATAAACAATACAAATATTAACCTTTACTTTAGCGCTTTTTACACATCCTGTAACAATTCGTTGCTCTACATGGCAATACATTTCTTTCTCTCGCAATACAGTGAAGAATACTCATAAATGGCGTTTGCTACGCTCCAAACATAACATACTTCCAACTTTTCCTTACTATCAACAATCTTCAATACTCCGCACGGCATTACTTCAATAAAAAAAACATCTTGCTACAGACTTGTAGAAGATTTAGTGATTTTACTATGTAAATACGCAATTGTATACTACCGTTCAGAATGCATTCCTAATTCCAACTCTCCTCTAAATTATTAAACCTCGTGCATCAATACAACAATTGCATGTTCGTTCACAACAATTCACCTCACACAGTGTTCCTTATTTATTTCATTAGCGTTTTTCGTTCACTTAATTCCATAATAAATTGTTTTTCCACGTTACCAAATGTTAACAATACTAACTCGTAGTTCGCTCGTCTTTTGTAGTTAATAAAAATAAATACATATCCTCACGCTTCTGGTGTACATTTAAATATATGAATTATTCATATAAAAGCTGATTTTAGAACATACTAGAATTCAGGTAGACTAACATATCTCCTGGTCTATTTATTTCAGTTTACCAATGCTTCTAATTTAATTGTTAATAAATATAGGCATCATTTGACCTCAATAGTCACTACCATGATCCTATTTTATAGTGTACTCTCGTAATAACCATAGTCCAAGACTATATAGTTGTCAAATAAATTGTATTCCGCTATTGGAATTTTATAACATCCATATTGTTATAAATAAATGTTTCAGTTGTATTCTGACATAATAATGTTCGTTAAACAATGTTACGGCATTTTACAATAATGCTCTCCTTTATAAAAATGTAATATAAATATACAAATGTATTCTGTCACTGTTACGCATTTGTAACTGATAATAACAATCTTAATATTCAATTGTTTTTAAAATTTGAAAGTATTTTCAATGAAATACGTCATTATCGAAGCATTCTCTTAGAAATACGATACTATCGAAGCATTCCCTTTATAAAACGAGTTTCGTTCGAAAGTGAGTATGTTAAAACGATTCCTTCAAAAATAAATATATGAAACAAAATATCTAATTCAAAAATGCATTAAATAACGTCTTAAAGTACACACGAAGACGTATTAAATAATTACAATGAATCTCAAAATTTTAGCTATTATAAACGTAGAATAAAGATAAGAATATCTACAATGAAGTTGGTCACTCCCAAATGGATTTCTTATACGACTGCAAAACTACAGATTTCAGAGCATTCATTTTTTCTACCTTTGAGATGGCTTCTGTTGTCGAGAATACCTCTATCAGATGTATTCGATGTTCCCCTGAGACTGCGAGCGCTCGTCTTCCCTGGAAACCAGTTCCTGCCAGGCGCGTGCGAAACAGCTGCGTGCGACCCCGCCTAGGTCGTGTTGCGTTCACCTGCACTCCACCTCGACTGTGGCTGCTAACGGCAAATCTTCCATCTTCACGGTCAGCGACCTGGGAACTGCGCCTCTTGGTCCAATTGGCTACAAGCGGCCGTCTTCTTCTTGTCTCCGTATAACAGAGTGGCATCATCAATGTAGATCTGAATGTCCTGGGTTGACATCTCCTCCTGATGGTAATGGACATCTCGCTTGTCGTATAGAAAGTCTTTTTGGAATACTGCAAGTTGTTGAGCAGTTGTAGGTGTATCGATCCTTGATCTTCTAAGTCACTCTGATTTTCCAATCCATGGTATAGACTAACCTCCTTCCATTGATTTAGTTACCCATAATAATCTTCTCAGTATTCGTAGAAAAAGTTTGACCTCCCCGACTCAGGATGGTTGCGTGCATGTTGACTATATTGTTGAACCGCAGAATAAATATTGTAGCAATACTGTAGCTGTAGTAAATAGTTATTGCTTTGCTGTAGCCTAACGCTGTATTAGTGAAGTCTTCTACTTATAATCTTGTTGCAAAATAAGATGCTGTTCTCTTGAATATCTAGTGCATTTGCACTTCACCGGCTCCTCTAATATCTACCTCAGCAATTAGTCGATCTCCTGGCGGTACTTCCTCGCCTGTGCTCCGTAGTTATTTTTCGTATACAAGTGCTGCTCTGCCGCTGTCGCTGGTCGCGTGCCTCACACGTCCGTCCGGTTTAAGTAGCTGGATAAGAGTCCTGGCTCGCTTCTCCGCGTTAGCGCGCGTGCCAAAGCTAGCCTTCCCTCCTAGCCTCACACAGTTCATTTTAATAGAAATATACTCATAGTTTCTCTACTAGCTAATAATTTATATTTCTATTTAACCAAATAAGTTCCATATTGCGTTCTACACCAGTAGATGTGCTCAGTTCGCTTTATAGATGCCAAATTTATATAAAAGCGATTCTCACAAAATGTTTGTGCTTTAATCATATTGGCTGCTTAAATATCGTGATAGAAGCTCCTGGAACTAGCCTCAACGGGTCGTGTGCATAATTTTGTTTTTGTCGCCTCGCTAACCAAAACTGGTTTTCTGCTTCCTAACATGAAGCCTTGTACAATTTCCAGCCTCGAATGATTCAACACTTACTTAGTTCAAATCTCATTCACCGTTTTATTTTTATTTTTAAATGTATTTTTTAGTCGTTTACCCTCCAGTTTGGTGGAACCCACGGACTCAGCGAGGGAACTCACCACTACCTTCTCTACGGGCAGTGTCCTTGAGCTGGGAACATCGAATCGGAAGGGATACAACTGGTGAGGTGGGATTGGCACATCGCCCAGGCGGCCTCACCTGCAAATCGAACAGGGGCATCATGAGGGAAGGTAAGGGATGGTTAGGATGGATAGACAAGGACGTGGGAAGGAGGCGGCCGTGGCCTTGTAGAAGGTACCAACCCGGCATTTGCCCGAAGACGAAGTGGGAAACCACGGAAAACCACTTCGAGGATGGCTGAGGGGAATCGAACACCCTCTACTCATTTGGGTCACCCGAGGCTGAGTAGACCCCGTTCCAGTCCTCGTACTGAACCCGATAACACGGTAAGAATCCTGTTGGAATATCCATTGCCCCCGCTGGATTGCCTATTTCTAACTGCACCGGCAAATACTACATTAGAAATCGCTTCCAACATGGTCTTTAGGGATTTACAGACAGCAGTTACCAGAATATGGTGGATCAACAACCAACAACACGGGGCACTCTCCATTACTTACCTCGGGGACTGGGACTTCAGCTTCGCCTACACTACATCCACAATACTCTGCTCCTTATATTTAAAATGAATCACACTCCAACAACAATGAAAAACAATTTGAACAAATTTATTAACAAAAAGGTAAACTAATCTACTATACACAAATAACAATAAACGAATTTAACAATAGATATTAAATTTAAAAAACACGCAATCATTCACACCTCCTTTCAATTCAACATCTTACTTCAATGCTGTATTAAAAATCATGAGTATAAATCTTGGCTTGTTTTAGGCCTACACAGCGTAGAAATAAAAACGTTTAATGAAGCCTCTCAATGGCATCCCTGACACATGGTTTCATTCACAAGACTGCGTTGAAGAAGGCACGTGCAGAAACATGGTTTCATCAATGAAATATCGGCACCACGCCGAACTCGAAACTGGTTTATACAATAAATACAAGGCTGTGAGTCTACACCTGTTATATTATGGCATCGCTCTCCAATGCTAACGGCGAATCATTCTCGCTAGTCCACAGAGAGACTGCTTGTGTGTGCGTTTATAAAACACGTAAAAATTAACATTAAGTTCTTACAAAAGTTCATATAACTACTTTGTTTCTTAAACAATCATTCTAAAAATTTTATACACTGTTTCATTCGCAATCCGTAATCGTTCTAGACCAATACGGTTCCACATCTTCTCTTAACAATGAATAAACATTCACACCAAAAACATCCGCTCATAACACACACACTGTTCCAAAACAATTGATTAATAAATCCTACTAAATTGTTTAACTAATTAAATCATTTCTACAAAAATTTATTACATGTAAAATGTTTATAATAATATCCATTATCTAGTGTTGCTAACGCGACACTTTCGAGATTCTAACTTCTCGGTTACAATATAATTCTTAACTAAATAAATACACTGGTTTTTCACAAAACCATCCTTCTCTAACGTTCTGTAGTTTTAAATATACTGCTTACACCTCGTCTTATATAGGTTTCATTCCATTATCGGTACAATACAGTCGACTAATTAAGGTAAACTGTACGTAATTACATAAATTCGGGTTTAATAAAATTTAATAATTGTATTATAGACGTGAGTAGACAATCTTTTCAAGTTGTATTTCCGCTGAAACCCTCCTGTTAACACAGCTAAATCGTTAATTCACAAGAACTGGACTACTTGTATACAACGGCTCTTATCATAATGCATGCCTTTTATGAAAGAACAACAATACTTTGACTTCCTTAAAATGCGGAATTCCCTCGCCTGAGCACTCCATAGCTCTACAAATCCTCATATAACATTAAATATGGCATAAACAATTATCATCTACTATGTTAAACAATAACCAAAAGGGATTAATTGTTATCAACATATCTTATGTAGGAACTTCTCTCAAATACTGGCATGATCCTTAGTATCATTGCACATGACTACTGGACTAAAATTATACATACGTAAGTTCTTCAAACGAAACTTCCAATTGTAATGAACGATATTAGACAGTCGTGATTAATCTCATAAAGTTTACTCCACACTAAGATAATTAACTGTTAACTCGTCTGTCGCAAATACATGTAATAAAAATAATACTCCTGTCTCATCTCACTTGTCAAGCTATAAATTGTTAATCGTTGTAATATCATGTCCACAAATGACGTGATGTTACACAAATTGGATAAAATAACACACATGTTATTTATAGTGTCAGATAGAATTCAATCTTGACCGGGATAAACTAGCTTTGAATTCCTAGCCAAAGATTTGAATAATCTTCTATCAAAAGGTATTTCCTCTAACATATTAAATGAACAAAGCTCTTAGCTTTACAGATAATAAGAAAGGTTTGTCAATGTCGTAATATTTTTCCACTCAACACAAAGAATGTCCATAGGGATAAAGTCTTCGGTCTTATCGAACGACTAGTATTTCTTAGATCGTCGATAGTTTATGTACAATAATGATATAACAATATCATTCGATGTTTCTTCTTTTCTTGAAGTTATATGTTGTTACATTAAAGTGCTCAAATTAAATTTAATAAGAATTTAATTTGAAACTATGACACAATGTCAGAAATTAAATTATTAAAATTCGAGAGTCGAAACGACTAGTCTCCAATAAGGCAATATGATTCCTCAAACAAAAATTTTAATGTCAGTTCCACAACTGATCCGTAGAATAAAATTGAAAAATAGATGAACTGCAATCATCTTCTAAATAATCTTGCAGCATAAAAATCTCAACACACATCTGAAGTGTAAAATACATAAAAGCACTGAAATACATGAAATGTGAAAATATAGAAAATATGGAATAAGATCGCTGAAAATATGGAATAAGATCGCTAGAAATATCGAATAAGATCGCTGGCTCAGAATGTTACTAATCAAGCTCTATATAACAATTGAGATACACTAATACCTTATTTAGAGGAAAACTTGAAGATCAATGTAAGTATTCCCACAATACTTTAGATGTTTCCTCAGTACAACACACTGATATGGATCTGCATTCGAACCTCAGAGATAAGAAACGTCTCTCTCTGGCATTCACCAACATTCGCCTGGGATCGAACGACATCTTTCTGGCAAATTCTTCTGTGTTGCTGGGCTACCTTTCCCTAGCATCCTGACAAATCCCTTCTATAAAGTCTCCATTCTCCGTCGTAAATATGTATCAACTTCATCATTGGAATATAATTATGGAAATATTCATATAAATAGTGAATGGAATGTTTCCATTGCTAATTGATGTTATATTAGTGTTCGTAGACTGACGAAAATGCACAAGATGGACCGTACACTAGGTCTGTATTCAAGAATACGAAGCTCCATCGTTGTATCTTAACTCCTGTTATCGAATATGTCTCTGGCGCATGACTGTTTAGTTCATCATATCAACAATATGAATTATGCTGAATGATAATGTTTGAAGAATAGTAATAGTCATTCTATTAATGTTTATGTGTTGCGCCAATATTAAAAGTTCTCCGCCACTGTTCACTTGAACTGCGTTCGTCAACTTCACGTTGCAATTTATAATGATATTCAGCTTTGTTTCCAACACATTTGGAAATCTAACTTGACAGGCTTATATTGTCGAACCGGTGAATATTAAAACGCTCAACTTTTCACAATATATAGTATGCGACGTGTTCTTTATATATATATATATACATATTTAACTTCAGATCTCAATTATATTAGAGATATAATCAATACAACGTTCCTCGCAACTTCAAGTAGAATGGAAGTGCGGTGATCTCTAACGCTCCACCTAGCTATCCTCGCGTCTCCACAAGTCGACAATCGCACTCGGACTAAGCCTTGGGATCTCCGTTAACCCAGTAAAAACACTTCCTCACTCTTCAAAGTCTGCTGGAACAAGAACCTCGATCCTTGAATCTCCCTCTCCAAGTCGAATTTTTTGGCGGCCATATCAATCTCCCACCATAATTTTAGCGCGTAGATTACTAATGCTTATTACTGCGTAGATTAACCGATCTGTGGTTTTTAAAGTATCAGACATAATTCCTCTTAATATTCTCTTCATTACCAAATAAGAAAATCTTCTTCTAAGGGCCCAAATGCATAATTTCATCACATTGTGTAATTAAAGTTGATCCCGTCTTCAATAAGATCTGTTCTCATTGGCTCTGGGTTGGGATCCAATAGCAAAATTTATAACAACTAGATGAAACCCGTCAAAACATGACGGACAATGGAAAACAAATTTACTGAAGAAGCTTCTTATAAAAGTTAAATTCTTTGTACGATTAGTTTTTAGCACTATTGCAACTTTAAGGGCGTCAAAAGATAGCACTCTCAGCATTGCAACATATTGCTGGTCATGACTGAAAACGTGATGAGGTCATCATCATCTTGCACAGTTTCCAGCCACTGGCCGGGTCTGTTTGGAACACAAGTCTCTCCAACGTCTTCTGTCTTCCCACCATCTCTCAGCCTCCACCCTTGTCCAGTCTTCTCCTCTCTTCTTCACGATTTCTTGTTCTGTCGTTCTCTCAATCTCGTGGTAACAAAAATCACCTTACTGTTTTAAATATATAGATGGGCAAAATATTGTAATATCTCATATGTAATATAAACTTTCCCTTCTGTCATAACTGTGTTGAGAAAAATATTTCTAGAAACTGTCCTTGAAGTTGCAACATACTGCTGGTCATGTCTGAAAACGTGATGAGGTCATCATCATCTTGCACAGTTTCCAGCCTCTGGCCGGGTCTGTTTGGAACACAAGTCTCTCCAACGTCTTCTGTCTTCCCACCATCTCTCAGCCTCCACCCTTGTCCAGTCTTCTCCTCTCTTCTTCACGATTTCTTCCTCCCCCTTCAGCCACCTGTCTCTCGGTCTCCCTCTTGGTCTCTTTCCTTCCCACTTCGTCTCGTGTATCCTCCTGGGTATCCTCTTCTCCTCCATTCGTTTTACATGTCCATACCATCTAAGTCTAGATTTCTCTATACCAGTCTGTAATGGTTCATCCTTCATTAATTCTCCGGTCCTCTCATTTCTTATTCTGTCCATCTTTGTAGCTCCAATACTGCTTCTCAAGAACCTCATCTCACTGGCCTGTATTTTGCTCTTCTCCCTTCCTTTCATAACCCAGGTCTCCGAGGCATACGTCAGGATAGGGACATAGTACGTCCGATATATGATCTTTTTGCTGTTCTGAGGGACATTATTGCTCCATAACATGCTTCTCACACTCCTCCGGAATACTTCTGCCTGTCTCCCCCGCTCATTTATTTCTCTATCGTTTCTTCCATTCTCTTGTATCAGGCTTCCCAGATACTTGAAACTCTCCACTTCCTTCAGCTGTTCCCCACCAATTGTTTTTCCTGTTGTGGTTCTTTCCTTCTTCCTTATTGTGATCACCATCTCACTCTTATTTATGCTAAATTTCATCCCATAACCTTGTATTATTCCTTCCCACACGTCCAACTGTTCCTGTACCTCCTCCTCCTTGTTTCCCCAAATCATCAAATCATCTGCAAGCACCATTGCTTTCATCTTTCCTTCCTCAATTACTTGTGCCACTCGGGTCATTATGTCATCCATCACCACAATGAAAAGTAACGGAGACAGTGCACTTCCTTGTTTCAGGCCGTTTCTCTGTTCCAACCAGTCCGATCTCTCTCCTCCCACTTTCACACAGCTCACGCTTCCCTTGTACATCTCCTTTATCTTCCTTATAGTCCATTTTTATATTCCTCTATCCTCCATGGTCTTCCATACTTTGTTTCTGCATACACTGTCATATGCTTTCTCAATGTCCAGGAAGGCCATCTGTAGATCTGTTCCATACTCATAGTGCTGTTCTTGTAACTGCCTTACAGCAAAAATCAAATCTACTGTGGACCTCCCTGATCTGAAGCCATGTTGTTCTTCCCTCATCCCTCCTTCTATCCTTGTCCTAATTCTCCTTTCCAAAACTTTCTCAAACAACTTTGCACAATGACTCATCAGTGTTATTCCCCGATAGTTTCTGCATTCTGTCCTACTACCTTTCTTGAAGATCGGGACAATTAATCCCTTTTTCCAGTCCTCTGGGGTCTTCCTTTCCTTCCATGCTGTCTTCATCACTCGGTACAACCATTGTATCCCCACCTCTCCTGCTGCTCTCACCATCTCCACACTCAACTCAGCCACACCCGTTGCCTTCCCTCCTTTCATCTTCCTCACTGCATCTTCCACTTCTTTCCATGTTAAGTCCTTTTCTGTTTGCAGTTCATCTACTGTACCTCTTCCCCGATTTCTTCCTCCTCGCCGTGGTTTCCATTTGGGTTCAGGAGTTCTTCAAAATATTCTTTCCACATTTTCTTCAGTTCTTCCCTATTTTCTATCTCTTGTCCCCTTTTGTTCACCATTCTAACATAATCCGTAGGATCCTTCCGCCTCTTATTCTTTACCATCCCAAACAGGACCTTTTTTGCACCTTCACTATCCTGCTGGTCATGACTGAAAACGTGATGAGGAAAATAGCCCAATACGTTCAAGAGTTTCTCCTTGAGCTTGATTGATTTTGATAAAGTAGGCCGAGCGAATAGGACATTGTTGCCTATTAAAAGAAAATGTACTGTACCTGTAAGTGTTTTATCGGAAGGTGTTAAATCAAGTCGTAGGATTTGAGCTCTCTGCCTAATATTACTGCACCTATTATATCCGAATCCAAGCGATTTCTTACAATTAATATATTACCATTTATGAGTCCTTGGGGAACGTTCAGATTTCTAAGAAGCATATCTACGGCTCAAACGTTCGAAGTATGTGGAGGCGAATCTCTTAATTCCAAGGAATTGAAAAATTCAATAATAGGGAAATTAAGTAGCTGGCTTTCATCTTCAGTATCCAATCTGTTAACGCTGATGTATGTGTTTGAACTACTGGATATAAGTTCAATGACATTTAAATTAATATCATTACATTGTTGCAGCTTGGCAAATATTTTATATTCCAGCAGATCAATTTTACCCTCACAACAGTAAAGACCAAAGTAACCACGCATAGATTTTACGCAAGAGAAATACAATGTAGAACAATGTTTACATTTGATCGTCAAGGACCTTACAGTACACTGTACTGCATAATATCTGGAATTGTTTCTGAAATGGCCTATTTATATTGGATTTTAAATGTGGCTTCGTATTATTCGATAACACTATAGTGTCCTGCAATAACGGAGCCGCTAAATATTAAATGGCAAATAATACTTCCATTACCGAAATCAACTCCGTAGTTAGACTCAGTACTCTAAACAAATAATCATTAAACAATATTGTCTTATACAATGAAGTTCAACATGACCGTCCAGAGACTTTCATACTCAAGTTGGTTGGTGAGTGTTCCTGCCAGCGAATTTTTTTGCAATAGCTTGAAAACGCAGCTCAGAATGACGTTCTTCATTTTGTTATAAACAGTACGAAACTGCTCTAAATAAGCAATTTCCATCACCTGTTGTAGGTTATGGCAGTAAATTTTGCAGGGGAACATAGAATCACTTCGCCAACTACTGGAATGACCATAGACCTATACTCAATACTCACTTCGACAGTCACCCTAATGGAGGCAGTTTTTGAATTCTATGTCCAGTGCATGTCAAAAATCGTATTAACACATGGAGGCCCACCTATTCTTGTCTATCGCCCCGGAGACCCGGGTTACATTTCCTGCTCTGCCAAGAAATTTAATTCTGGTCTCAGGGCAAAATCGGGGTACATTCAGTCTCTTGAGGTATAACTAAGAAGAGGAAGCTTTAATTCCCACCTCGACAATCTTGGATGTGGTTTTCCGTGGTTTCCCACTTCCACTTAAGGCAAATACCGGGATGGTTCCTAACTTAAGGCCTTGGCCGTCTCCTTGCCATTTACCACCTTAATTACAAATACACACAGTAATGCAGCCATCACAATAACACAGTTTATCAGAGAAAATTTCACACATACACACCCAAGTACACGGGGCTGAGTGACCAAGATGTCGGAGCCCTTCAAACGAATTATATTTGCCAAGTGTCTCTCATGGCGAAAGCAATTGTGGACACGCGCGAGTGCCTGGAAAACTACTTTTTTCTTTAATAATTTAAGAGTATATCGACGATGCATAATTATAACTTTTAGTCTAGGACGCTAATAACTTGACCACCGAAGCATTGGGAAGAAATTGCAATATTAAGGTACATAAACAACCTAGCCTACACATTCAACTGTCGGTTAATGTTCCTCAACATTTCCCTTCTTAAATATTCCCCTCCTTTATAATTTTCCATCACGTGAAAACATGCCATGTCTTGTGTTTTAAATATATCGATGCAATGGTGTTGCCATCTGCTGTCAGTTAATGGAACTATATGGGCGATGTACTGCCATCTGTTGTCAGTTATAGGAACTGATTGCAGATATTTAAACGGCGTACTGCGGACAACAGTTTGCTCTTTTGATCACATGCTGCAATGCAATGGTAAAACGAAAATAAAACGTATTTAGAGGGAATGTAGAAATAAGTATCTCTAACAGACATAAAACCTTACTAATACTCCTTGATTAAACAATATTTCAGTGGTAAAAATAAAATACTGGCGAGGGGTAGTATCGAACCGGCGCTTCTTGCAACCACAGTCGGTCGCCTTAACCACATGGCTACTATCGCACTTATGTTTAGCAGCAGACGCAGCCCTTCATTATTCAGAAGCCACTGTTTGATGGAAATAATCAATTTCATTATCCAAATAAATCAATGTTGCACATTCGTATACGTTCATACTGTTATTATATTTTATTGTCAGAACTTGGTTAATGTATGTTTTCAATTACATGGAAGCTTATTAAATAACTTACATTTTAATGGACTTCTCACCGCCATTTTGTCATGACCCTAGGCGGATTGTGCGCATGCGTGAGGGGGAGAATTCTGCTATTTTCTATATTAATTTAAAAATATACCGTAATATATTTGTTTATTTTAGAGACACTCTGCAAATCTAGAGGTCAAGAGCTTTCGTTAGAGTGCTCTACGAAGTAAATCGGTTCTGTCGTTTTCTCAATCTCGAAATAACAAAAATCACCTTACTGTTTTAAATATATAGATGGCAACAGAGAATTCGTTACTTTACGGGAATGATAAAAGTGAAATATGTCTCTACAATGTAATACCAATCGTAGGAAGGAAGAAAACAAAATAAACATATCCGAGGTGGGAATCGAACCCTCTCGACCATGCAAAGGATGGCAACAGAGAATTCGCTACTTGACGGGAATGATAAAAGTGAAATATGTTTCTACAATGCAATACCAATCGTAGGAAGGCAGAAAACGAAAATAAAAAACATATCCGAGGTGGGAAATGAACCCTCTCGATCATGCATATTACATATTTCTAGGCAGTAACCTTATCCCCTTGGCCATCCAGACAACTATGGGACACTTCAGTATTAAGCTATCTAACCAGTATACACACTCAATCTGCAGTTTAAATCCTTCAATTCGTGGTTTATTTAATATAATTCTAATTCAATGCATATTGTAAAAACATAATTAACATTATTGGAGAACCTTTTTAATTCTCATAAACAAAGATCTCAGTTAGACGCGACCGGAATCGCCATTTTCCTTGTTGAGAAAGGCCATTGTGCGCATGCGCGGGAGTGTCAAATATTACATACTAGCTGAAGTACCCGTGCTTCGCTACGCGTCATAAATAAATTAAAATGTGAAGGTGACAGTTAAAACAGGGGATAGGCGAGGTGCTGCGCAGAGGGACATTAGGGATGGAACATTTTGTCCAACTACACCGCTCGGCGTTGACCGTGTTTTATAGCACAAATTTAGGTTTTACTCGCTAACAGTTGCAGATACCTTTCGGATAGAAAATGTAATTTTAAACCTCGCATATGCCATCAAAAGTTTGCTATTTCTTAGCGTTCTCTTTTTATTTGAAATAGAAATATGAAATTTTGAAACCAAAGGGTGTAGTGACGTCACTAAAATGGTCGCCATTTTAAATAGTGCAAAGTATTGAAATCAAAAGTAACCTATATGTTAACCAGGTAAATCAGCTACTTCCATGTAAAATTCACGTAAATCGGACCAGTGGTACTTGCGAGATTGAGTAATACACAGACACACACCATCTCAATTTTAGCCTCGCATCGCTCGCGTCATAGTCGTATCATATTGTTTTTCAATGAAATGCAGGTTTAACCCCGTTAACACCCCTTTAGAACCTGAATACCCAAAAATCCCTCCTTAGTAGACGTTTTCGACACACAACAAACAAACATATCCCCAAAATATCATTCTTCTAACTTTAATAGTTTTGGTTGGTCGATGAGAGCAAACATCCAAAAATCCTTCCTTAGTGGACGTTTTTCTTCCAGAAGTTCACCCCTCCCATATGCCACTTAAATTGCATTTATGAAAACACGGTCGAACACCTATTTATTTTATTTATTTATTTATTCATTTGTTTATTTATTTTAAGCTGATAGATTTCCTCCGAGTTTCAGACTCCTCCCTATGTCGTTTAAGAGATACACGCTCAGTTAGGAATCTTTCAACCCCCACTTTTCATCCCTTTCACCTCATAATATACACTACATCGAAAAACCATTAGACATGTGTCAGCTTATTTTTATTAATGATTAGTATATGTGCCAAGTATCACATCCCCAAATGAAACCACTCGTGAGATATTGTTATTCAATGGAAAGCACGTTTACCCCCTTAACACCTCTTTAGAACCTGAATATCCAAAACTCTTTCCTTAGTGGACGTTTTCGACATACAACGAACATATACCCAAAATTTCATGTTTCTAACTTCAATAATTTTGGCTGGGCGATGATGAGTGAGTCAGTCAAGACATTTTCTTTCATTTATTTTTGATAATTTCACCCCTCCCCATGAACCCCTTAAATTGGATTTATGAAACAAACCGTCAAACACCTATTTACTTATTTAAAGCTGTTTCCCCCCTGAGTTTGATGAGTGAGTAAGTGAGTCAATCAGTTAGGACACTTTCTTTCCTGTTTTTTTCCCCCAGAATTTCACCCCTCTCCAAGGGCCCCTTAAATTGGATTTATGAAAAAACGTTCGAACACCTATTTACTTGTATTTTAAGCTGTTTTTTCCCACCGAATTTCAAACTTCACGCCTATGTCGTTTCAGAGATACATGCTCCGTCAAGAATCCCTCAAACCCCGATTTTCACCCCTTTCACCTCATAATATACACCACATCGATAAACCCTTAGACATATGTCTGATTATTTTTAATGATTAGTTTATATACCGAATATCACATCCCCAAACAAACAACTCATGAGATATCGTTATTCAATGAAATGCACGTTTACCCCCCTTGACACGTCTCTAAAACCCGAATAAACAAAAATCATTCCTTAGTTAACGTTTTCGACATACAGCGAACATTTTCCCAAAATTTCATGTTTCCAACTTTAATAGTTTTCGCTGGGCGTGATGAGTGAGTGAGTCAGACAGGACATTTTCTTTCATTTATTTTACCAGAATTTCACCCCTCCCCATGGGCCCCTTAAATTGGATTGATTAAAAAACGCTTGAACACCTATTAACTTATTTCTTAAGCTGTCTTTTTCCCCTGAGTCAGTCGGTTAGGACACTTTCTCTCCTTTTTTTCCCCAGAATTTCACCCCACCCCATTGGCCCCTTAAATTAATTTATGAAAAAACAGTCGAAAACCGATTTACTTACTTTTTAAGCTGATTTTTTTTCGCTGAGTTTCAAATTTCTCCCCTATGTCGTTTAAGAGATAGGCCTACACGCTCCATTAGGAATCCTTCAACCCCCACTTTTCAGCCCTTTCACCTCATAATAATACACCACATCGAAAAACGCTTAGACACATGTCTGCGTATTTTTAATGATTAGTTTATATGCCGAGTATCACATCCACAAATGAAACCACTCGTGAGATATTGATATTCAATGAAATGCAGGTTTAACCACCTTAAGACCCCTTTAGAACCCGAATATCCAAAAAACCTCCCTTAGTGTACGGTTTTGACATACAACGAACATATCCCCGAAATGTCATGTTTCCAACTTCAATATTTTTGGCTGGGCGATGATGAGTGAGTGAATGAGTCAGGACATTTCCTTTCAATTTTTTTTTCTTCAGAATTTCACCCCTCCCGATGAACCCCTTCAATTTGATTGAAAAACAAACTGTCGAAAAGCTATTTACTTACTTTAAAGCAGTTTTTTCCCGTGAGTTTGATGAGTGAGTCAGTCAGTCAATCAGTTAGGACACTTTCTTTCCTGTCCCTCCCCCCCGAATTTCACCCCTCCCACTGGGCCCCTTAAATTGGATTTATGGAAAAGCGGTCAAACACATATTTACTTATTTTTATGATGATTTTTTTTTCCGCTGAGTTTCAAACTCCTCGCCTATGTCGTTTAAGAGATACACGCTCCATTAGGAATCTTTCAATCCCCAATTTTCACCCCTTTAACCTCATAAACACATCGAAAAACCCTCAGACACGTGTCTTGTTACTTTTTAATGATAAGTTTATATGCCGTGTATCACATCCCCCAATGAAACCAATCGGGAGATATAGTTATTCAATGAAATGCAGATTTAACCCCCTTAAGACCCCTTTAGAACCTGAATATCCGAAAATCCTCCCTTAGTAGACGGTTTTGACCTACAATGAACATATCCCCAAACTGTCATGTTTCTAACTTCAATAATTTTGGCTAGGCGATGATGAGTGAGTGAGTGAGTAAGTGAGTGAGTCTGGACATTTTCTTTCAATTTTCTTTTTTCAGAATTTCACCCCTCCCCATGAACCCCTTAAATTTGATTTATGAAAAAAAAACTGTCGAAAAGCTATTTACTTACTTTAAAGCAGTTTTTCCCCCTGAGTTTGATGAGTGAGCCAGTCAGTCAATCAGTTAGGACACTTTCTTTCCTGTTCCCCCCCCCCCCCAGAATTTCATCTCTCCCCATGGGCCCCTTAAATTGGATTTATGAAAAAACTGTCAAACACATATTTACTTCTTTTTTATGTTGATTTTTTTTCGCTGTGTTTCAAATTCCTCGCCTATGTCGTTTAAGAGACACACGCTCCGTTAAGAATCTTTTAATCCCCACTTTTCACCCCTTTCACCTCATAATATACACCACATCGAAAAACCCTCAGACACATGTCTTCTTATTTTTAATGATGAGTTTATATGCCGAGTATCACATCCCCCCATGAAACCAATCGGGAGATATTGCTATTCAATTAAATGCAGGTCTACCCCCTTAACACCCCTTTAGAACCTGAATAGCCAAAATTTCTCTCTTAGTGGGCATTTGCGGCCCTTGAGGAAGCTGCATACCAGATTTCATTCCAATCCGTTCGGTGGTTGATGAATAAATGAATGAGTGAGTGAGTGAGTGGTATTTGAAAAATATATAGTAGAAAGAAGATAGTGTCAAGTCTTTGTTATGCTAAACTCGGTTGACAGTGCTGTGTGAGCAGTTGAGTAACTAACGGGATTTCAAGTAAAGATCCTCATTTTCTACACCGGTAGTGCTGAGCGCAATTGGCATCAAGTCGGCCGTGTCTCGACTTGAGCTATGTTGCCATGGAAACTATCTATCTTGCCATTCCTTCATGAGTATATTTTATGATTTAATTAGCCTGTTTTTGAGTGAAAAAGGGCCAAAATCAGAAGAATGAGAAAGACTATCGAAAATTCATGTAGCCAGCGGTTCCTTCTGGGTCCTAAACTATGTGTATGCAAAATATGGTTGAGATTGGTGGAACGGTGTAGATTTGTATACGGAACCAACATATATACATACATACATACATACATACATACATACAGACTTTCACTTTTATATATTAGATTTCTTTAATCATTTAAAAATATACCGTAACATATATTTTCCTTTTAAAGAAACTCTGCAAATCTGCATGCCAAGAGCTTTCGTTAGAATGTCTTACGAAGCCAATCGGTTAAGTCGTTTTCACAATCTCGTGTGTACAAAAAACAGCTTAGTGTTTTAAATATATAGATATTTATAATATTTACTCCAAACTCACTGTTGCTATGCTAAATATAGCCTTCTAGAAGCGTCCATTGTGCAGCATATCACGTGATCGGGCTCTCCCACAGTCTCGAGCTTGTAACACGACACTCTTGTGTCACACTTTCAGAAATTATATTTGCTAGTTAAATTTTATCATGGGGACGGAGAATACTCTCATTTTGCCCCTAAATAGTTCAATTTACGGGGGCATTCCTCCGTCATCTCAAGTTAAAAACAGTTGCAAATTGTTTTTAATCATACTAATTCAAGACTTTTGATATGTCACTTGAACTCGTATATTGAATTATTTTAGCCTATTTTCTTATGATACTTTTTAAATTTTTAGCGTTGAATTTTCCTAGAATAACGTTGTTTTCATCGACAAACAACTCATAGCAGTTATTCGCATAAGCATTAGTTATGCGGAACGCTCTTTCTTCTTGGTTTTATTGCAGTTATCTTCATCTGACCCGTTCCTCTTCTTCTATTCTTCTCTTCTTCAACGTCGTCTTCTTCTACTTCTTCTTCTTCTTCTAGGTTCTGTGTAGCAGTATATCCTCATCTCTCTTCTACTTCCTTTGGTCAACGTAAATGGTCCCTCCTTATCGTCTATGAGAACCATTTCCATTACCTTCGCCTTTCCTGGTGCCTGGTTTGGAATTGACACTCAAATCCTTTTTATCACCATTCCCATTTTACTTGTCTCTTAAATTTTTAAGATATTCTTGTCCTTCCTTATGACGTTCATCATACTTCTCCTTCGTCATAATTTCATCTTGGGAGTTTCTGTTACGATTATCGTTCTGGTTATTCCTATTATTATTCCTGTTATAACCATTATTATTTTATCGGTAGTTATTATTGATGTGATAATAACCACTTCTACGGTTGCCATTGCTATTATCGTTATTACGTCCTTGCTGTTGCTAATATGGACGGCCTCCACGGAATCTCCTGTATCTGGGTTCTGGTCTACGATCCCGGAAATAATTATTCCTTTCAGGACCAATATTTCCCTTTTCTGGTTCTTTCGGATTGTCTGTCTGTTGTGTTTGGTCAAGATATACTGTGTTAATGTCTTTGTACTCTTGCCTTTGATTCTTCGCAACAACGTTTGGCATAGGGCTCGTGTAATCGAGTTTTCTGAGCAATTCGTCCATACTTGCTAGATCGTTGATCCCTGACGAGATAATTAGACGTCTGACTTCAACAGGGAGCATCCTGGCTATCGCGTCTATCAACTGAGCTGTAGATAACGGGGGTTGAAGAAATCTGTGTGTGGCTAACTGACTCGTGAAGAAGTCTGCGTAGCGTGTAGGAAGAGTTCCTGAATATTTTCATGAGTATACTTCTGCGCGTAGGGAATTTTGTGCTTCAATAGACCAAAAACGCTTTATTAGTGCTTCTGCGAATTCATCGAAGTTCATGAAGGTATATCTGAAGATTCGAACCATTCAAGGGGCCCATCTGATAAAAAGCGTTCTACTTTCTTCCTTTCCCTCTCTCTTGGAATATGTGCTTCGATAAAGTAATCTTTGAGAGTTCTGATGTGCTCTATCGGTGTGAAACTATCTAAGTTGCTGAACTTGCGCGGTTTGTCTTCAAAGTCTTTTATGACCATCACGTTTCTCGGATATGAATCATGAAGGTTTTGTCGAAAATTACTATTGTAAATTTCGGCCTCTTTACTCCTCTCCTCTAAACCTTCCGTAAACCTGAATAATCTTTCTTCTGGCCTGATTTCCCTTTCATCCACATCTAGGCTATTTCTTCTAGTCTGATTCCTCGAATCTTCAAAATCTCTTTTCCCTTTCCTTTTCTTCTATCTCAGCGATAATCTTCTTCAGTTGTTGGCCTACTTCGGTCTTTAAATCTTCCTTATACGTCTCAAGCTTGGCAACATCTCCTAGATTAAGATTTTGTAATTTCTTGGATACGTATTCTTCTAGTTCATTAGTTTTCTCCTCATTCATGGCATTAACGTTAGTGACAATCTTGTTTAATCGTTCCTCTGTCGTTTTAGTTTTACTCTCTAACGATTCTTTCAAAGCTTGCACATCCTGACAAGATTGAGTTCTATCCTTTACTTGCTTTTCAGTGAGCGTATCAATCCTTTTACCTAGATCCGTTCTTACTTCAATAACCTTTCTGTTAATATCTACTTGGGTACTGGCTAATTTCTTTTCTATGTTATCTTGGGTTTGCTTAACATGTTCCCCACTAGATTTGTTCCACTCGTCTTTCCATACAACTACATTAGCTTTTAGCATTGCAGCTATGTCCTCCTCAATGTTGCCTTAAGAATTTTATTATGGTTAATAACCTGTGTTCGTAAAGTTTCTACGTTACCTTTTAATTCGACCAGAGAAGTTGTAGTTTTTATCGTATCGTTAACAGAACGTGTCGTTAAAGCAGTTATATTCTGTGTACACAATTCTTTAGACGCCTCTACCTCTTGTCTAATCTTATTAATGTCCACCTGGACTTTTGTTACATCTAAAAATACCGTATTAACTTCTGTCTGTATTTTTCCTATGTCAGACTGTACATCAGTGACATCTGACGGCATATTATTTAAGTCAACCTGAACATTAGTGACATCGGCTTGGACTGTATCTACTTTAGATTGGACATTGGATACCTCTAACGTCACATTACCAATATCGGACTGTACATAGGACACATCCGCTTGCACTAAATCTACCTTGGATTGGACTGTATCTACTTTGCTTTGAACATGGGATACATCTACTTGGACCGTATCGACTTTACTTTGAACAGTACCGACATCCGTTCGTACACCACTTACATCGTCCTGTATCTGCTTTGAGCTGGCCTGTAATCGCGTGACATTTGCAACCATTTTAGATGCACTAGTATGTAAACCCTCTAAAGAAGTCTGAACTTCCTGAATTTCAGTTTTGAAACTCTCTTTGACACTTTCTGCAACTTTATCTGTAAGAGAATCAACAACTTTAACAATCACTGTGTTAAGGTCCCCCTTTCGTTCCCGCTTCAGTTGTGAAGGTCCTGCTTCGCTTCCTGAAATTTACCTTCCATATCTACCATATTCGCAGATAAATTCTCCTTTATCTCACCTTTGACAACATTTAAACTGCTCTGCAGTTGCTCCTTCAAATTCTGCTGCAGCTTCATCTGCATCTCCTCCAACATCCTCTTCACATCCTCACTTGCCATTACAATAACCCTTTATATAATGCTGTAGAGACACAAACAATAACAGAGCAAAATAACAACATCTGAGCAACGTCCTATTCCATATATATTTTGAGCACCTTAATGTCTAAAAGTAACTTAAAATTACCTTAGCATTAATTTAAAGTACACCCTATGTTGAATAAACCTACTCAAAATGTTTGTTCTCCTGTGATTCACTTTAAATATACGACCACAAATAAAATTCTACCATTACAATCATCAAAACATGTTAGCTTTAGTTTTAACATGATCTTAGCAATCGTCATGTACCGGTAAAATAAAATAGATATTCAGATCATAGGTCGTTTTTCGAAACTGTCTACCTACTACACCTCTCTCAGGTTTCTAAGATCTGATCTTTATCTGAGTGTAACCTTCCTAATATTAATTTAAATTAAGCCTATATAATTACACTCACATCCATCCGAAATGGATAAGACATCCCACAAGTCTTGTAATTATTTCTTTCACTAGAAATGTTCAAACCAACTTCCTTTGGAGACACTACGAAGCTAATTTCGTAGCCCCAAAGTTCAAAGGGCGCCATTCCTACTGTACCCGATAATCCGGAAAGGATCCTGTTGGAATATCCATTGCCCCCGCTGGATTGCCTATTTCTAACTGCACCGGCAAATACTACATTAGAAATCGCTTCCAACATGGTATTTAGGGGTTTACAGACAGCAGTTACCAGAATATTGTGGATCAACAACCAACTACACGGGGCACTCACCTTTACTTACCTCGGGGACTGGGACTTCAGCTTCGCCTACACTACATCCACAATAATCTGCTCCTTATATTTAAAATGAATCACACTCCAACAACAATGGAAAACAATTTGAACAAATTTATTAACAAAAAGGTAAACTAATCTACTATAAACAAATAACAATAAACGAATTTAACAATAGACATTAAATTAAAAAACACACAATCATTCATACATCCTTTCAATTCCACATCTTACTACAATGCTTTATTAAAATTCATGAGTATAAATCTTGGCGTGTTTTAGGCCTACACAGCGTAGAAATAAAAACGTTTAATGAAGCCTCTCAATGGCATCCCAGACACAAAGGTTTCATTCACAAGCCTGCGTTGTAGAACGCACGTGCAGAAACTTGGTTTCATCAATGAAATATCGGCACCACGCCGAACTCGAAACTGGTTTATACAATAAATACAAGGCTGTGAGTCTACACCTGTTATATTATGGCATCGCTCTCCAATGCTAACGGTGAATCATTCTCGCTAGTCCACAGAGAGACTGCTTGTGTGTGCATTTATAAAACACGTAAAAATTAACATTAAGTTCTTACAAAAGTTCATAAAACTACATTGTTTCTTAAAGAATCATTCTAAAATTTTATACACTGTTTCATTCGCAATCCGTAATCGTTCTAGACCAATACGGTTCCACATCTTCTCTTAACAATGAATAAACATTCACACCAAAAACATCCGCTAATAAAACACACACTGTTCCAAAACAATTCATTAATAAATCCCACTAAATTGTTTAACTAATTAAATCATTTCCACAAAAATTTATTTCATGTAAAATGTTTATAATAATATCCATTATCTAGTGTTGCTAACGCGACACTTTCGAGATTCTAACTTCTCGGTTACGATATAATTCTTAACTAAATATATACACTGGTTTTTCACATAACTATCCTTCTCTATCGTTCTGTAGTTTTAAATATACTGCTTACACCTCGTCTTATATAGGTTTCATTCCATTATCGGTACAATACAGTCGACTAATTAAGGTAAACTGTACGTAATTACATAAATTCGGGTTTAATAACATTTAATAATTGTATTATAGACGTGAGTAGACAATCTTTTTCAAGTTGTATTTCCGCTGAAATCCTCCTGTTAACACAGCTAAATCGTTAATTCACAAGAACTGGACTACTTATATACAACGGTTCTTATCATAATGCATGCCTTTTATGAAAGAACGACAATACTTTGACTTCCTTAAAATGCGGAATTCCCTCGCCTGAGCACTCCATAGCTCTACAAATCCTCATATAAAATTAAATATGGCATAAACAATTATCATCTACTATGTTAAACAATAACCAAAAGGGATTAATTGTTATTAACATATCTTATGTAGGAACTTCTCTCAAATACTGGTATGACCCTCAGTATCATTGCACATGACTACTGGACTACAATTATACATACGTAAGTTCTTCACACGAAACTTCCAATTGTAATGAACGATATTAGACAGTCGTGATTAACCTCCTAAAGTTTACTCCACAACAAGATAATTAACTGTTAACTCGTCTGTCGCAAATACATGTAATAACAAGATGTTCAGTAAAGAACATATAGCCTACTTTCTCCTAAATGTATGAGTATAGTTATAACTCGTTGTTATTATCAAAGAGTATAATAGAACTATTCTTTGTTGAAGGCCATAGAAACGATTTTCCTCTACCAAACGCCACAATCTAGATAAAAACTGCCACCATCATTGAAGAAAGAAAGATAAGAAGTACCTCAAGAATGTTATGGATCTGGAGACATAATCGACCGGACTGGCTGCGTGGCTCGGCGGTAACGTTCTCGCTTGCTGGGCCCTAGGTTGCAGGTTCGTATCCTGGCGCAGTCAGCTGGCATTTGAGGGTGCACAAATGCGAGGGAGCCGTGTCAGTACATTTACTGGCACGTTAAAGATCCCCTTCGGGCCAAAATTCCGGCACCCCGGTGTCTCTAAAATCAGCAGTAGTTAAAAGGGATGTAAAACCAATAACATTATTATTATTATTATTATTACGACCTGCCGTGGGCAACATCCAACTTTAAGTTGAGGCATGTCTTTACACTTCTGGTTGTGCATGGCTTTCACAACCCTAATTGAATTAACAAATCTTTCCATGACCCTACAGAGACGTGAGTATACAAACTATGTGGATATTTTCGATAGTATAATCCTAACAGAGCGAGTGCATTCTAGCGGCCAGAAGAAGAAACTTTTCAATAAAATCTGGAAGTTACCTTTTTGGCAGCTAGATGTCTCGAGTAAATCTGCTGGCGAATTATGTTTTAATTAAATATATATTTTACACCATAATGTGCACAATATAACGCTTAATAACATTTTCAAGTAACGCAAAATAGGCTGTTACAAACCCTTTAAAATAAAAAGTTAAAATGTATCGTAGTATCATCTTGTCATTCTTCAAATTCGATGCGCATAGAATGATAATGGTATAGTAATCAATGGATCCCCACGTAGACTAGTCGTGACATCTATTGGTGAAATATCGAACAATATAATCCTAACAGAGCGAGTGCATTCTAGCGGCCAGAAAAAGAAACTTTTCAATAAAATCTGGAAGTTACCTTTTTGGCAGCTAGATGTCCCGAGTAAATCTGCTGGCGAATTATGTTTTAATTAAATATATATTTTACACCATAATGTGCACAATATAACGCTTAATTTTAAAACAACTGAGTCATTACAAAACAATAAACATATAACATTTCAAGCAAAAAACCTTGCTCTGATCGGGTTTGAACCATCGGCATTTGAGCGATAGTCTAACGCTCTACCACTGAGCTAATTGTGTCAACGAATATCGTTCTATTTAAAATGACTTACATAGAACTTGTTAGCAAATAATGATTTATACTAAACGATTTCATCACTGGAGTATATTATTTATATATAAAGCATTTCATACAAAGTTTATTTATTTTTTATCAGTACGCTATATTGCATGCGATACTCAAATTAGTGAAATATAAGTCCGGCACAAGATATCCGCTGCCATCTTGTCTTATTACTGAATCAGTTCAGCTTTTTAAAATCACGTCTGCACTATAGTATTACAAAATAAACTTTTAATTTCGAACGTGCCTCTTCCTTTAGAACAGTTAAAACGATTCTCGGCTCGATAATCGGAACTGGTGGGTCCCATGATATGGATTATAAAGTTTGCATAATTCGCACGGCCGCCATCCTGAAATGTTATGGTGGACGACCTTGTAATTTGGTCACAAGACGCATCCTATACGAAGGTATGTTGGTACCAAATTTGGTAGAGATCGGATGATTTGGTTAGTCGTTATTTGATTTTACGTTTTGAACGTTTGAGTGGCCGCCATTCAGTTTTAGTAAAGATGGCGGCGATATAAAACATGAAACTGAGGTGTCCTTTGCTAGTGCTACCTTTGTACCAAATTTCGTTCAATTTGCATTCACCGTGTTCGAATTGATAGGGGGGGACAGACATTCAGAGTACACACACTCACACACACACAGACACACACACACACACACAGACTCACACACACACATACACACACACACACACACAGACTCACACACACACATACACACACACAGACAGACACACTTTTTTCGCCCTGTGTTGATCTCATAAGTGTAATTTCATTTTTTGCAAAAATCGAAAGTAGGCTAAAAATAATACTCCTGTCTCATCTCACTTGTCAAGCTATAAATTGTTAATCGTTGTAATATCATGTCCACAAATGACGTGATGTTGCACAAATTGGATAAAATAACACACATGTTATTTATAGTGTCAGATAGAATTCAATCTTGACCGGGATAAACTAGCTTTGAATTCCTAGCCAAAGATTTGAATAATCTTCTATCAAAAGGTATTTCCTCTAACATATTAAATGAACAAAGCTCTTAGCTTTACAGATAATAAGAAAGGTTTGTCAATGTCGTAATGTTTTTCCACTCAACACAAAGAATGTCCATAGGGATAAAGTCTTCGGTCTTATCAAACGACTAGTATTTCTTAGATCGTCGATAGTTTATGTACAATAATGATATAACAATATCATTCGATGTTTCTTCTTTTCTTGAAGTTATATGTTGTTACATTTAAGTGCTAAAATTAAATTTAATAAGAATTTAATTTGAAGCTATGACACAATGCCAAAATACTTGGTTTAAATGAAATTATTAAAATTCGAGAGTCGAAACGACTAGTCTCCTATGAGGCAATATGATTCCTCAAACAAAATTTTTAATGTCAGTTCCACAACTGATCCGTAGAATAAAATTGAAAAATAGATAAACTGCAATCATCTTCTAAATAATCTTGCAGCATAAAAATCTCAACACACATCTGAAGTGTAAAATACATAAAAGCACTGAAATACATCAAATGTGAAAATATAGAAAATATGGAATAAGATCGCTGAAAATATGGAAAAAGATCGCTAGAAATATCGAATAAGATCGCGTAGATTAACCGATCTGTGGTTTTTAAAGTATCAGACATAATTTCTCTTAATATTCTCTTCATTACCAAATAAGAAAATCTTCTTCTAAGGGCCTAAATGCATAATTTCATCATATTGTGTAATTAAAGTTGATCCCGTCTTCAATAAGATCTATTCTCATTGGTTCTGGGCTGGGATCCAATAGCATAATTTATAACAATATTTATAATATTTATCTCCAAACTCACTGTTGCTATGCTAAATATAGCCTTCTAGAAGCGTCCATTGTGCAGCATATAACGTGATCAGGCTCTCCCACAGTCTCGAGCTTGTAACACGACACTCTTGCGTCACACTTTCAAAAATTATATTTGCTAGTGAAATTTTTTCATGGGGCGGAGAATACTCTCATTTTGTCCCTAAATAGTTCAATTTACGGGGGCATTCCTCCGTCATCTCAAGTTAAAAACAGTTGAAAATTGTTTTTAATCATACTAATTCAAGACTTTTGATATGTCACTTGAACTCGTATATTGAATTATTTTAGCCTATTTTCTTATGATACTTTTTAAATTTTTAGCGTTGAATTTTCCTAGAATAACGTTGTTTTCATCGTCAAACAACTCATAGCAGTTATTACCATAAGCATTAGTTATGCGGAACGCTCTTTCTTCTTGGTTTTATTGCAGTTATCTTCATCTGACCCGTTCCTCTTCTTTTATTCTTCTCTTCTTCAACGTCTTCTTCTTCTTCTTCTTCTTCTTGGTTCTGTGTAGCAGTATATCCTATTCTCTCTTTTACTTCTTATGGTCAACGAAAATGGTCCCTCCATATCGTCTATGAGAACCATTTCCATTACCTTCGCCTTTACTGGTGCCTGGTTTGGAATTGACACTCAAATCCTTTTTATCACCATTCCCATTTTACTTGTCTCTTAAATTTTTAAGATATTCTTGTCCTTCCTTATGACGTTCATCATACTTCTCCTTCGTCATAATTTCATCTTGGGAGTTTCTGTTACGATTATCGTTCTGGTTATTCCTATTATTATTTTCCTGTTATAACCATTATTATTGTATCTGTAGTTATTATTGTTGTGATAATAACCACTTCTACGGTTGCCATTGCTATTATCGTTATTACGTCCTTACTGTTGCTGATATGGACGGCCTCCACGGAATCTCCTGTATCTGGGTTCTGGTCTACGATCCCGGAAATAATTATTCCTTTCAGGACCAATATTTCCCTTTTCTGGTTCTTTCGGATTGTCTGTCTGTTGTGTTTGGTCAAGATATACTGTGTTAATGTCTTTGTACTCTTGCCTTTGATTCTTCGCAACAACGTTTGGCATAGGGCTCGTGTAATCGAGTTTTCTGAGCAATTCGTCCATACTTGCTAGATCGTTGATCCCTGACGAGATAATTAGACGTCTGACTTCAACAGGGAGCATCCTGGCTATCGCGTCTATCAACTGAGCTGTAGATAACGGGGGTTGAAGAAATCTGTGTGTGGCTAACTGACTCGTGAAGAAGTCTGCGTAGCGTGTAGGAAGAGTTCCTGAATATTTTCGTGAGTATACTTCTGCGAGTAGGGAATTTTGTGCTTCAATAGACCAAAAACGCTTTATTAGTGCTTCTGCGAATTCATCGAAGTTCATGAAGGTATATCTGAAGGTTCGAACCATTCAAGGGCCCCATCTGATAAAAAGCGTTCTACGATCTTCATTTCCCTCTCTCTTGGAATATGCGCTTCGATAAAGTAATCTTTGAGATTTCTGATGTATTCTATCGGTGTGAAACTATCTAAGTTGCTGAACTTGCGCGGTTTGTCTTCAAAGTTCCTTATGACCATCACGTTTCTCGGATATGAATCATGAAGGTTTTGTCGAAAATTACTATTTTAACTTTCGGGCTCTTTACTCCTCTCCTCTAAACCTTCCGTAAACCTGAATAATCTTTCTTTCGGCCTGATTTCCCTTTCTTCCACTTCTAGGCTATTTCTTCGAGTCTGATTCCTCGAATCTTCAAAATCTATCTTCTCCCTTTCCTTTTCTTCTATCTCAGCGATAATCTTCTTCAGCTGCTGGCCTACTTCGGTCTTTAAATCTTCCTTATACGACTCAAGCTTGGCAACATCTCCTAGATTAAGATTTTGTAATTTCTTGGATACGTATTTTTCTAGTTGATTAGTTTTCTCCTCATTCATGGCATTAACGTTAGTGACAATCTTGTTTAATCGTTCCTCTATCGTTTTAGTTTTACTCTCTAACGATTCTTTCAAAGCTTGCACATCCTGACTAGATTGAGCTCTATCCTCTACTTGCTTTTCAGTGAGCGTATCAATCCTTTTACCTAGATCCGTTCTTATTTCAATAACTTCTCTATTAATTTCTACTTGGGTACTGGCTAATTTCTTTTCTATTTTATCTTGGATTTGCTTAACATGTTCCCCACTAGATTTGTTCCACTCGTCTTTCCATACAACTACATTAGCTTTTAACATTGCAGCTATGTCCTCCTCAATGTTGCCTTAAGAATTTTATTATGGTTAATAACCTGTGTTCGTAAAGTTTCTACGTTACCTTTTAATTCGACCAGAGAAGTTGTAGTTTTTATCGCATCGTTAACAAAACGCGTCGTTAAAGCTGTTATATTCTGTGTACACAATTCTTTAGACGCCTCTACCTCTTGTCTAATCTTATTAATGTCCACCTGGACTTTTGTTACATCTACAAACACCGTATTAACTTCTGTCTGTATTTTTCCTATATCAGACTGTACATCAGTGACATCTGACTGCATATTATTTATGTCAACCTGAACATTAGTGACATCGGCTTGGACTGTATCTACTTTAGATTGGACATTGGATACCTCTAACCTCACATTACCAATATCGGACTCTACATTAGACACATCTGCTTGCACTAAGTCTACCTTGGATTGGACTGTATCTACTTTGCTTTGAACATGGGATACATCTACTTGGACTGTATCGACTTTACTTTGAACAGTACCGACCTCTGTTCGTACACCACTTACATCGTCCTGTATCTGCTTTGAGCTGGCCTGTAATCGCGTGACATTGGCAACCATTTTAGATGCACTAGTATGTAAACCCTCTAAAGAAGTCTGAACTTCCTGAATTTCAGTTTTGAAACTCTCTTTGACACTTTCTGCAACTTTATCTGTAAGAGAATCAACAACTTTAACAATCACTGTGTTAAGGTCTTCATTCGTTCCCGCTTCAGTTGTTCAAGGTTCTGCTTCGCTTCCTGACATTTACCTTCCATATCTACCATATTCGCAGATAAATTCTCCTTTATCTCACCTTTGACAACATTTAAACTGCTCTACAGTTTCTCCTTCAAATTCTGCTGCAGCTTCATCTGCATCTCCTCCAACATCGTCTTCACATCCTCACTTGCCATTACAATAACCCTTTATAATAATGCTGTAGAGACATAAACAATAACAGAGCAAAATAACAACATCTGAGCAACGTCCTATTCCATACATATTTTGAGCACCTTAATGTCTAAAAGTAACTTATAATTACCTTAGCATAAATTTAAAGTACACCCTATATTGAATAAACCTACTCAAAATGTTTGTTCTCCTGTGATTCACTTTAAATATACTACCACAAATAAAATTCTACCATTACAATCATCAAAACAAGTTAGCTTTAGTTTTAACATGACCTTAGCAATCGTCATGTACCAGTAAAATCTCCCGCCATAATTTTAGCGCGTAGATTACTAATGCTTATTACTGCGTAGATTAACCGATCTGTGGTTTTTAAAGTATCAGACATAATTTCTCTTAATATTCTCTTCATTACCAAATAAGAAAATCTTCTTCTAAGGGCCTAAATGCATAATTTCATCATATTCTGTAATTAAAGTTGATCCCGTCTTCAATAAGATCTGTTCTCATTGGCTCTGGGCTGGGATCCAATAGCATAATTCATAACAATATTTATAAAATTTATCTCCAACCTCAAACCTCCGTGGCTTAGGCGACAGCACGCCGGCCTCTCAACGCTGGGTCCGTGGTTCAAATCCCGGTCACTTCATGTGAGATCTGTGCTGGACAATACGGAGGCAGACAGGTTTTTCTCCGGGTACTCCGGTTTTCCCTGTCAAAATTTCACTCCAGCAACACTCTCCACTATCATTTCATTTCATCTGCCATTCATTCAATCATTGCCCCAGAGGAGTGCGTCAAGCCTCGGCAGCCGGCACAGTTCACATCCTTGCCGCTAGATAGGGGCTTCTTTCATTCCATTCCTGACTCGGTCGGGGACTGGAAGCAGGCTGTGGATTTTCATTCATCTCCAAACTCGCTGTTGCTATGGTAAATATAGCCTTCTAGAAGCGTCCATTGTGCAACATATCACGTGATCAGGCTCTCCCACAGTCTCGAGCTTGTAACACGACACTCTTGTGTCACACCTCCAGAAATTATATTTGCTAGACAAATTTTATCATGGGGACGGAAAATACTCTCATTTTGTCCCTAAATAATTCAATTTACGAGGGCAGTACCTCTTTTCAAATTTCGTGGCAGAGCCGAGATACGAACCCAGGACCTCCGGGGCGGCAGCTAACCATGCTGACCGCTACGCTACGGAGGCGACTATCGAAATATTTCCAAATAATAATTCCTTAAAATGCTCCAAAATTTTCCAAAATACTTTCATTACGCATCATTCTCTTCCCAAAATGCATATATAAATATTAAATTATTTTAATTCCATATTTCCAATTTTTCACTCCAATGGTTCACAAGTCGGTTCAAACCTCGGCTCAGTCAAAGTCCTAAGCTGGGCTGAATTCCAGTTCAGTACCGTAGGTGATCTGTCTACTGTAGTAGTAAGCCTTATACCAGGTGAGTCAGCCGCCCCTGATAAGATTGCTTTTATGCAGCCCAACTAACGTGTTATGTCATGAAGGTCGATATTTCTGTGCTTGCATCCCGTATTGCACTGTAAGTTGATCCCGCAAACGATACTGAACCCTATTATTCCCCCACCCGATATGACTACAGACCTTCGAATAATATGATGTACAGGTACCTGCAGTCAATTATTGCAGTGAATCATATCATCTGCGTTAAGATGTCGTGCCAAATGGCTGGGTATCGCAAATCATGAAATTAACGCTTAAAACTACGATATAGCAACGTGCAGAGCATTTGAAACAGCAAACTGGAGGAGTAACGTAGTATAAGGGGCTCTGAGGCGTAGCTCAAGTACACAATCGCTCAACTTGCAATTGTTGGACCGGGGTAGCGGAGGTTCGAAAACCCCATTGGAAAAATATTTTTGCAACGGTTTGCAACTTTATGACTCTTCAATGCTACAATCACATGACATTGTGTGCCGCAGACACGCTGTTTTATGTTCGTGCTGAGAACAATTGCTCTTCTGGTACGCACAGACAACAGATACAACGGATATCTTTGCATTCACGGCCTACACAATAACATCTCATTTGACCCGTAGCACACGACACTCTCTGGTAAAGAAGCTGCTGTGATGACTGGTGCAAAATCCTTTGTAATTCTGTTCATCCTCGTCAGTACACTGCTTTTATGACCGAAGTATATCACACTAGCGTAGCGGTCAGCATGGTTAGCTGCCGCCCCGGAGGTCCTGGGTTCGATTCCCGGCTCTGCCACGAAATTTGAAAAGTGGTATGAGGACTGGAACGGGGTCTACTCAGCCTCGGGTGGTCCAAATGAGTAGAGGTGGTTCGATTCCCACCTCAGCCATACTCGAAGTGGTTTTCCGTGGTTTCCCACTTCGTCTTCGGGCAAATGCCGGGATGGTACCTACTGTAAGGCTATGGCCGCCTCCTTCCCTCTTCCTCGCCTATCCATCCCAATCTTCCATCCCTTCCCATCCCTCATGAGGCCCCTGTTCGCTTTGCAGGTGAGGCCGCCTGGGCGAAGTGCTGATCACACCTCGCCAGTTGTATCCATCCCGACTAGATGTTCCAAGCTCCAGGACACTGCCCATAGAGGCGGTAGTGGTGAGTTCCCTCGCTGAGTCCGTGGGAACCACCAACCTAGAGGGTAAATTGATGAAATAAAAAAATAAAGTATATCACACACTAGCTTTTCGTGTGCCAAGTTGTATGAAATAAAACATGGAGGACGGTTGTCGTTTGGAGTTAATATTTACAGTTGATTCCCATTATTAACGCAAAGCGGTCGTGAAACTTGCTTTAAGTACATTTGAAAACATGTCAGGTACTGAATGAATGCATTCCAATCAATATCTAAGATCGAACTGTAATAATTGGATATTTATCCATAAGCGTCAATATGTAGCCCAACAAAGAGCTGTGTAGAATATTGTAGAAGTGTGCGAGTGGTATCGTGCTTATGTGTTGTTTTGAAGATTCCGGGTACAAGACTAACCAACGACGAACATTTTTACTTCTTTGTAATTATTTTATTTTATCCTCTCTACATCGTACGGCAGGATTCCAATTTAGTATTGTGTACATGGTCTACGAGGACGATACCGTAGTAAAGTTGTTTTCTCTCAATTACAATTCTATTTTCCCTAAATGCCGGTACTGTTCAAAACATCGGATACTATTCGTGATAACTATTAGAACTTTAATAGTTCAATATTTATCCCAGAATAATAATAATATGACACGTTCTGCATTTACTGGATTTCACACAGACGCCGTTTAAAGAAACATATTGTCATTCTGATGTATTTATTCGTGGGCCTACCCACATAACAAATCTATTTGTTTAAGTTGCCCCTAGAAAATCTACTGGAACGAGAAAAGCGATCCGATTGGTTGTTGTACTCAAACTTCCATGAAAACTGCCAGGAAAAATGGCACCTGTTCAATTTCGTTAGTTTTATGTAAGCGATTATGGAAGGCAGAACCTAGCATGGAAGGTACATATCACACGCGTTTATACCAGGGTGTATGCCCGTACTGGCAGAAACTTCCATGCAAATGAGTGTCGTGTGATACGGGCCCTTAAATGAAACCTCTGTAGAATATGGAATGACATTGCAACAATTTTGAAACTTTCACACGAGCTGTAATCTACAAGCAGCTTGTCGTGCTACAGTATAGCTCATGTGGTAAGCACGAGGCTAACATGGCGAAGAGCCAGTGAGAAGTGAGTAGTTAGGTAGTTTGCCATTGCTTTCCAGATTGCGTGGGAATGACCGCAATGATCTTGTGAAAGTACTCAAATATCTTCCTTGTGCTCAATCGCGTGTAGAATTTGTTTTATAACCTGTTCAGTTATGAGTGAGCTGTGTTACGAAGCGTTAAGATTCCGTAAAGGCGGAATAATGTGTTTCCTGTGTTGTGAAGCTGTTCTGTACGTGGTGGTCTTACTTCTGATCTTCGTAGGTTGGCACAATTGTTTTAAGTAGCGTTTATAAATTATGAGTGACGTTTCGTCTCGTCTGTGATATTGTTTACGTTAATTCCGATTCTTGTGTGATCTACAATGCTCATGTGTTCCTTCTGAATGTTTCTACTGTTTGGGAAAATTATATATGATGTTTGAAGCGTGTTATATACTGTACTTATTGGCAGGCGGCATAATAATAATAAAAATACAATAATAATACAAAAAGCAATTTAGATTGAAAATACTTGCAAAAAGCGGTTTAGGGTGAAAATACAAAATGCAATTGAAATTCAAAATACTCACAAAAGTCCCATCCCCTATATTGAAAGACTTACTAAAAGACATTTCAGATTGTGAATCCTTACAAAATGCAATTGGGGTTGAAAACACTCGCAAAATGCAATTTACTGTAGATCGAAAAGACTTACAAAATGCAACGTAGATTAAAAACACCTACAAAATGGTGTATAGATGCAAAAAATCGCTAAATGGAATTTAGATTCACGGGGAGCCAATTAATAAAAAAAAACATTGCGGGAATCTTAAAGAGAAAAGGAAATATAATGAAAACAAAACAAGAGGTCTGACCCCTCGAAGAAGGAGGGATCAGGAAAGATGAGACAAGGACCAATTAGGGCGGGAAAGTGCAAGACTCCCTAGACCTCGGATACCCTAATACCGTCGGGGTCGGAAAAGAATAAGGGAGGTCGATAGGAAAGAAGACGGAGAGGAGCCCGCCACAAGTAACTTAAGTGGAAGCAATGCTGGAATCAGCTGGGGTCCCGTGGGCGCCAACCCACGTCCCATTAGATGTGAGCCCCTGGGGGAGGAAACAAAAACAGTGATCCTCATATTGGATGTCGTAAGTATTAAGTACTGCTTTTTACTCGGACACTAATTAAAATATATAAACAACACACCACAAACAACACACAGTTTAGCAAAATGGTCGCCTGTGGTCGTCACTTCTACGACCCTACCGATTAGCTGATCACTTTGTCAGAGTCGCTGCATGATGGCCTGGACATTACGATGGCAGTGGTATGTGTGTATGTGTACGTACGTGTGTGTGTCCCCCCCCCCACTCATAAAGTCTAAACAGATGGATTCAATGAAACCCGGTAAGGACATAGTAACATTTTGTCCGACCACGACCGTGCCCTTTAAATTTTAATACGACTCACCAATCGAACATGGCGGCTGTGCGAAATATTTCACCAGTATTCTATATTACGAAACTACTACTGATATCACCCTGAAAGCTTGTACGATGATAAAGGGCATTACTCAAAGTTCACCTATGTGACACACAGAAACCTGTTATGTACAAGACGAACATGGCGGCCAAGCGACGTTGAAAGATTTAAATAGACGTTTCTCGCGATTTAATCAACCGAGCGCAGTGAAACTTGGTAGAGCAAATGTCTATACTCATTGTAATGCACTAAAATCTAATTTAGTTCAATTGTTTACATAAACTCAAAATGGCGGCTGTTCGAAATTTTCAAATTAAGTTTATATTTCCTGTGTCTAAATCATGCGATCGGAGCAACGCATAATAATCAACCAACGCGATAATCGTCATCTAATAGTACATTACCCTATGGCTTACATATAAAAATCCAACAAGGCGATCATCTGAAATATTTAGACGGTTCTCAATATCTACTAATCTATTGCAGCAATGAGACTGAACTTTTTTATGTTGATAAAGGCTATGAGCATACGTTCACTTATGAGACTTTCAATAACCTGGTGAGCACAAATACAACATGGCGGCGACGCAAAATATAAATATTTAAATGGAGGTTTCTCGCGATTTAACCATCCGAGCTCAGTGAAACTTGGCACGGTAAATGCTTATACAAATTTTAATCCACCGACATCTAATTTATTTCAGACGTTTTATAACCTCAAGATGGCAGCTGAGTGAAATTTTAAAATATCGCTTTAATTTCTTGTGACCTAATTATGCGATTGAAATTTGAATAAATAATCTACGCAATAATCTTCATTCTATTAGTATATAACTCTATGGCCTACATATGCATATATAAAAATCAACATTGCGACCATCCGACGGTTCTCAGTATCTACGAATCTATTACAGCAATCAAACGGATTATTTTTTACGTGGATACAGGCAATTAACATAAGTAGGATATATGAAAATAGGCTGTTTAGTTCTTCACGGAACTGCTTGTTTGTTCGGCATTCAACGCCCGGGTTATCGCTGCAGCAACGCCCTCAAACGGAAACATTTGATCGCGCCGTATACGTCCAAGGGTTGTCTCAGCCGACAAAGAGAATGAATAACTTGATTGTTAGCCTATTTTCAATTTTGAAAAAAAAAAAAAAAAGGCTTATGACATATCCTTTTGTCCGTGTGTCTGTCTGTGTGTGTGTGTGAGGTGTGTGTGTGTGTGTCCCCTAATAACCTCTAAACAGCTGGAGCGATTTCAATGAATCTAGGTAAGTTCATAGTACTATTCCGGACGACCCCGACCGTGCCCTTCAAATTTTGTTACGTCTCCACAATCTGGTTGTAATGAAATGCAGATTAAAGTTGAAGAAACTGAAGAAAAGTCAAAAGCCAAAAAGGTGGGCAATAGACAGACTGAAAGTAAAGGATGTAAACGAAAGATTCAAGAAGAGTATAAAGGAAGGACTAATCAAAACCCCTAAACAAACTTCAATTGCAGACGAATGGGCACTTTTGAAGAATGAAATAACAAAATCCGCAGAAGAAAACATTGGTAGGAAGGAAAGAATAGGTAGAAAACCGTGGATCACTCAGGATATACTAGAATTGATGGATGAAAGGCGGAAACACAAGAATCTAAGAGATGAAGAGGGGAAAGCAGAATACAGACGTCTGAGAAATGAGGTTAACAAGAAGTGCAAGGAAGCGAAAGAAGAATGGTTGAAAGAGAAATGTGCAGGTATAGAAAAGTGTCTGAAATTAGGAAAAGTAGACACAGCTTATCGAAGGATTAAGAATACTTTTGGGGAAAAGAAGACTAAGTGCTGTAATATTAGGGACACAAATGGAAAGCCTCTAACAGATAGGGAAGAAAAGCTTGAGAGATGGAAAGCTTACATAGAGTGCTTGTATAAGGGAAAGGAGATTGAGAATCATGTAATGGAAAGGGAGGAGGAAATTGATGAGGATGCTAAAGGAGATTTAATATTGAGATCAGAATTTGACAGAGCATTAGAGGACTTAGGCAGGAACAAAGCACCAGGCATAGATTATATACCGATTGAGTTGCTACGCTGCGTAGGAGATGAAGGTCTGATCAGGTTATTTCACTTGGTGTGTAGGATTTATGAGACAGGTGAGGTACCCCCTGATTTCAAGAAGAATGTTATCATCCCTATACCAAAGAAAGTGGGAGCTGACAGATGTGAAGATTACCGTACAATCAGCTTGATTACTCATGCTTCAAAGATCCTGTCTAGAATAATTTACAAGAGGATTGAAAGCCAGATCGAAACGGAGTTGGGTGAAGACCAGTTTGGTTTCAGGAGAAATGTAGGAACAAGGGAAGCTGTACTAAGTCTTAGGCTGATTTTGGAAGGTAGAATAAGGAAAGATAAGAGAACGTTCATGGCATTTGTAGACTTAGAAAAGGCTTTTGATAACGTTGATTGGACTAAATTGTTTGACATTTTGAAATCTATTGGAATAAAGTACAGGGATAGGAGGGTGATATACAATCTATACAGAAACCAGACAACAGTCATTCGAGCTGAAGGATATGAGAAAGAAGCTGGTATTCAGAAAGGTGTAAGGCAAGGCTGCAACTTATCACCCATACTTTTCAATCTTTACATTGAACAAGCAATGAAGGAAATTGGAGAAAAATTTAAAGTGGGAGTGAAGATTCAAGGAGAAATAATTTCAACTCTGAGATTTGCTGATGACATCGTCATCTTGGCCGACAAGCCTGAGGATTTGAATGAGTTTTTGAATGGTATGGATTCCGTCTTACGGAAGGACTTCATGATGAAAATTAATAAATGTAAAACAAAAATACTGGAATGCAGCCGAAATAAATCAGAAACCTCTATGGAGATCAAATTGGCAGGTGAAAAGCTGAAGGAAGTAGGAGACTTCTGTTACTTAGGAAGCAGAATAACCAATGATGGACGAAGCAAAGAGGATATAAAAAGTAGGTTGGCTCAGGCAAGGAAAGCCTTTCTACAAAAAAGGAATCTGTTGACATCGAATATAGATTTAGGTATTAGGAAGTCATTTTTGAAAGCCTTTGTCTGGAGCGTGACTATTGGTGCAGCAGAAAAGAGGAGAATTGAGGCATTTGAAATGTGGTGTTACAGGAGAATGATGAAGATCAGATGGGTAGATAGGGTTACAAACGAAGAGGTATTAAGGCGAGTGGGAGAGGAGAGATGTTTCTGGCGACTGCTAATGAAGATAAGAGATAGGTTGGTAGGACACATACTAAGACACCCAGGAATAGCAAGCTTAGTTATGGAAGGAAGGGTCGAGGACAAGAACTGTAGGGGTAGACCAAGGTTAGAATATGTTAAACAGATTGCCTCGGATGTAGGGTGTGGTAGCTATGTAGAGATGAAACGATTAGCTCAGGACAGGGACGCATGGAGAGCTGCATCAAACCAGTCAAAAGACTGAAGACTCAAACAACAACACCAATCCAACGTGGCGGCTGTGCGAAATATTTCACCAGCATTCAATATCTCCGAAACTATTCCCGATATCACCCTGGAATTTTTTACGGTGATAAAGGGATCTACTAGAAGTTTACCTATATGACTTTTGAAAAACTGGTAACTACAAAACCATCATGGGGGCCACGCGAATTTGCGACTTTTAAATAGACGTTGTTCGCGATTTAACCAACCAAACGCAATAAAACTTGGTACAGTATATGTTTATACACATTGTAATGCACCGACATCTAACTTCGTTCAATTGTTTACATAGCCATAAGATGGCGGATGTGCGAAATATTTCACCGGCATTCTATATCTCTGAAACTATTAGCGGTATCACCCTGAAATTTTGTAGGGAGATAAAGGGCACTACTGGGAGTTCATCTATAAGACTTTCAAAAACCGGTTAAGTACAAATTGAACATGGCGGCCAAGCGAATTTGAAAATTTTAATAGAACTTTCTCGCGATTTAATGTTCCAAACTCAATGAAATCTGGTACAGGAAATGTTTATACACATTGGAATGCACTGGTATCTAATTTAGTTCAATTGTTTACATAACCTCAAGATGGCGGCTGTGCGAATTTTAAAATTAAGATTTCATTTCTTGTGTCGTAATCATGCGATCAAAGTGAAAGTTTGAATAATGAACCTACGCAATAATTTTCCTTTAATGGTACATGACTCTTTGGCCTATACATTTAACAATCCAAAATGGCGACCATCCGAAATATTTAGACGGCTCTGAAAATCTACGAATCTATTATAGCAATCAAAACTGAATTTTTTTATGTTCATAGGGGCTATGAACATAAGGTCACCTATAGGGCTTTAAATAACCTGGTGATCACAAATCCAACATGGCGGCGACGCGAAGTATAAATATTCACATGGACGTTTCTCGCAATTTAACCATCCGAGTGCAGTGAAATTTGGTTCAGTAAATCCTTATACGAATGTTAATCCACTGGCATCTAATTTATTTCAATTGTTCCCATAACCACAAGATGGCAGCTGTGCGAAATTTTAAAATCTCCTTGTTACTTCTTTTGTCCTAATCATGCGATTGAAATTTGAATGCTACACATACACAATAATCTTCATGTAAGAGTACATAACTCTAGGACCTACATATATAAAATCCAACATGGCGACCATCCGAAATATTTAGTCGGTTCTCAATATCTACGAATCTATTACAGCAATCAAACTAAAATTTTGTATGTTGATAGTGGCAATTAACATAAGTAGGATATATGAAAATAGGCTGTATAGTTATTCACGGAACTACTTGTTAGACGTTAAGTTAATCAGATTCTTAGCCATGCTCGTTAAATCGTGCACCACGGCTGCCAGAGCAACTGCAGGTATTCCGGGATCGCAGGTTTGAATCCTGGCACTGACAGTGGCTATGCTGAGATTGGTTTCTCCCCGGGTTTTTCCACGCTCCCTCCAGGCAACGTCTGGATAGTACCTTACTCCTAGTCCCGGAGCAGCACCTGCCCATCCGTGTCGCAATAAAACTACACACAATACTACAGTCATCACAGCTTATCAGACAAGTTAAACACACACAACTAAACGGGGTTGATGACAAAGATGTCCCAAGTCCCTAAAATGAATTATTAACAAGAAGAAGATTTTGACTATAACGTCTCTTTTAACTGCTGTGGCTGAGATTTAGAGTCCAATTTTAACCATAAACTTTTATATTTTCCAGGAGACTCTGAGATTATTTCCCTCCGTCTTCTTTATGCTGCGCGAGATCCCCAAGGAGATACAGCTCAGCACGTGTACGCTTCCGGCCGGCTGTGTGGCGTGGATACCAATTTACTTCGTCCACCGTGACCCGCGCTTCTTCCCAGACCCCGAACGCTTCGACCCAGACCGCTTCCTGCCGGAGCGATCACAGGGTCGCCAGCCCTACAGTTACATCCCATTCGGCGCGGGACCTCGCATGTGTGTGGGATACAAGTACGCCGAGATGGAGATGGCTGTCACACTCGCCAGTATCCTTAGGAGATACAAGGTTCAACCTGCGGTCGCCTACGAATGTCTTCAGAAGCTGGAGATTACCCTCATTACCATACCAACATGTGGCTTCCAGGTGAAGATGTTGCCACGTTGATTAGTGCCCAGTGATACGACATAGTCTGTATGACAGCAATAGTGTAACCGGACTTGTATCAATCGCAAAAGATTATCAATTATGGCGAGCTTCAATACTTTGATAACAACTCCTCTACAACCTTCTTGGTCTAATCGATTCTTGGGTCAGGTGAAGCGAAATATAATTCAAGAAACTATTTGAATAAATAGTTCTATGTAGAGCTAAATATTCTAAAATCATATACAGGATGTAATTGATATAATGGAAGTCCATTACACCGATGTTCCTAGGTAAAAAAAAAAAAAATGTCACCTATCTTTAAATTGAAAATTAATCATTAAAAAGTCAATATTTTTAGGTTTTTCAGAAACTCTTCAAGCAGAAGGTGAGGCAGCAGTCGAGGGGAAACGAGGCGGAGCGAGGTGGAACGATGCGCGGAGGGGAAGTTGTTACGTAATCGGAGCAATGACCTTACCGGTTGAGGGGTGGTAGACTATCAGCTGTTATGAGGATATCGAGCGATACCCGTCTCGTAAGAAAATTTGTATTGCTGCTGTTGTTGTTGTTGTTGTTGAAATTGCACGCAATGTTTTGGGACGTTAGTACCGGTAGTATTGTGTAGCGTACTATGTAAGTGTAAGTATAACATAATTTTGATAATCAGCCCTGGTGTGTCAGGGCCGGCACGTTAATGAAATACAGTGTGATAAGATTCCGACATCCCGTATTCTGTTCAGAACTAGCATTTAAGACGGTAGGAAAATACTTGTTTTGTTTGAGAAACTTGGCTATTTTGGTCATTTAGCCCCATGTGGTTGGGTGTGGGTAGAATTTATCTGAAAACCTGTGTTTTAGTGGTTTCTTTAATAATGAGGGTATTTGTAATTCAGGTGAATATTGGGAAGAAGGCGGCCGTGGACTTAAGTTAGGAACCATTCCAGCATTAGCCTGGGGTAGAAGTGGGAAACCATTGAAAACTAATTCCAAGATTTAATACTAGTATGGTACCACATTAACATAATAATAATAATAATAATAACAATAAAGCAAATATAGCTAGTTGGTTGGCCCTATCAAAAGGCAATGGCATGTAGAACGGGTCAAGACCGTACCTATCATTGTCTCTAATACGGGCGTGATCCCAAGTACCTTGCTCCAAGACCTTAAAGAACTGGTTCTGGATACTCAAATGTACAAACTAATGCAGAAGGCAGTAGTTCTCTCAACAACCCGAATCGTCTGGAAGTTCATGGGTAGCGATTTCGACTTTCCAGCTTAGAAGTGGCTGTTTCAGTACAGTAACTATACTTTGGTTCCCTGCAGCCCGTATAGTTTAGTTGTGATGTACCGGCAATATGTTATATGTGCTGTATAAGACAATAATAATAATAATTAAATGATAGCGAGGCTGTATAGCTCAGGTAATAGAGTGCTATCCTTCTCGAGGGTTCGATCTAGGCTGTCATGTGATACATGAAGGTGAACAAATTAATACGACAGCATTATGACGATGGATGTAATGGCACGTACATGAAATTCCGTGAACACAACATTCCGGAATCTCGAAGTCCCCGCAAAAAAATAAAAATAGTGCGTCAAACAACATATTATTATTATTATTATTATTATTATTATTATTATTATTTTATTATTATTATTATTATTATTATTATTATTAAACACATTATACGAGATTATTATATTTAATGAACGTTATTTATTTTTAAGTAGGGTTCCTATTGTTTAGGACGTTCAGTAAATAAATATGTTTGGTAACAATGATGAGGGAAGAGACTTGCAAGCTTGTTGTGATGGTTGTTGTTAATTCATTTTAGGGGCTTGGGACATTTTTTATCAGCCGCGTGTAGTTGGGTGTGTGTTGGATTTGTTTGATAAACTGTGTTCCTGTGGTGACTGTAGTAGTATGTGTAGATGTAGTTATTAGGGTCGTGAATGAGTTTGGTGCCCCGGGACTCCAAGTACCATACTATCCCGGCATGTGTTTGGAAAGCGCGTGGAAGGATCCAGGGAAATCCAAAATCAGGATAGCCACTGTCGGTGCTGAGTTTGGACCTCCAATCACCGGACTTTCTGCGATCGTGGTGCATGATTAAATGCGCATGCCTACACCGCGGGGGTAGGAAAGAAAGCAGCCGTGTTCTTATGAAGGGACATCCCAACTTTGGCCTCGTGAGATGCCACATAAAATCATCTTGTGGCTGCCGATAGTGGGAATTAAGGAAGCTTGTGGTTTTACATGACCGTAAATTTCGTGATCATGAGCTACTGGACCTCCTTTTTATGTGGAATCCGAACCACAGGACATGGCATTTCACTTCGAAAATCTCACATGCATTGACGGGGAATCAAACCCGGTCCGCCGTGGTGAGAGGCCAACAGCTGCACCACTGCGCCATCACGCCCTGACTTGCATATCGGCCGGTGATGGTAAGCTGTCTCAATACTAACACCACATGTAGATAATGATGATGATGATAATGATAATAATAGTCTAATAATAATAATAATAATAATAATAAGAGTCAGCATGTGTAGCTCTGGTGGTAGAGTGCTAAACTTCGCGATGGTGCGATCTACGTTCAGGCATGTAGTGAATGAATGTGATCTAATACGATCTTGTCCATGGATTTCATGGTACATACAAGAAATTCTGCGTAAATAAAAGTCTGGCAACTCGACATACCAAAAAAAAAAAGTTAGGTTGGTTCATAGTTTAGGGGCTGCGACAACGTGGTCATGTAGCGCCGTATAAAAGAAGTTAGTGTGCCTAAAAGCCTATTATTACAATTATTAGTCCAGTATTTATTTATCGTATGGCATATACATGAGCTACAGATCTATATTTACACTATTTACATAGTTAATCGCTTGTGGCGTCCCCAGGAAAAATTCTCTTCTATCTTTGTCGAAACGGCTCAGTGGGCATTCTTGGGTGATGTGCTTCACAGTTTGCCTCTCAGCACCACAGTCGCAACATGATGATGACTTTTCCCTCCATTTGTATAGCAGATCTGCACACACGCCATGGTTAGTTCGGATCCGGTTTAGCTTGGACCATACTTTCCGAGGTTGTTCAAAGCCAGGTACATTCTATGTGATGCATGGCATTTCCAAAGACTCTGCTGGGGCGAATTGTCTCCATTCATTAGACCATTTCTCAGTCAGGTTGAAATTACCCATTGCCAGATTCTCCGCCGTGTAGATGGGTGGATATCTTGACTTCAGTCTATCTATATGTAGGTGGTGGATATCCTCATGAATGGGCAGTCTTTGATTAATCTGGATCTTCTTATATTCATTCATCAAAGCATTGCATCTGCGGAGGTGGGGTGGGGGAATATGGCTTAATACAGGCAGCCACTGAATAGGAGTTGATCTGATCGTGCCTGTGATCATTCCCATTGTGTCATTTAATTTAACATCTATTCTCTTCACATGAGGGCTGTTTATCCAGACAGGAGCACAATACTCTGCAGTAGAGTAAACCAGGCCAAGAGCTGAGCAACGTAAAGCAGTTGCACTTGCACCCCAAGTAGTACCACATAGTTTTCGAATGATGTTGTTGCGTGTCTGAATCTTGGCAGCGCTCTTTCTCAAGTGATCTTGGAACGACAGCGTTCTATCGAGTGTAACACCCAGATATTTGGGGTGTCTATTGTGGCGGAGAAGGGTGTTATCGAAGTATACCTTGAGATCCCTTGAAGCCATTCCGTTTTTCAGATGAAAACAAGAAACTTCTGTTTTACTCATGCTTGGTTGGAGTCTCCATTTTCGGAAGTAGTTTCCTAAAACAGCGAGATCTTTTGTCAGCGTTTCCTCTATCTCCTCGAAGCATAGGTCGTTAGTGGCAAGTGCCCAATCATCTGCATAACCAAATTTCCTGGATTTTGTGGGGGGAATATCTGAAATATATAAATTGAACAGAAGTGGGGCAAGCACTGATCCTTGTGGAAGTCCATTGTTTAGTTTGCTGGATCTGCTGATTTCACTTCCCATGACTACGCGAAATGTTCTGTCACTCAGCATGTTGTTTATAAGGTGAGCCAGACTCCTGCATGGAATCACTTTAAGGAGATTACTGATAACGCCTTCTCTCCATACTGTGTCGTAAGCTGCCTTTAGGTCTACAAATGCTACCGAAGTCTTTAGTCTTTGTTGGAATCCTGCTTCGATGAAGGTAGTTAATGACAGGGCTTGATCGGTACAACTTCTTTGTGGTCTGAATCCTGCTTGTTCAATAGGGATCGTTTCGAACACTTTTGTAGCAATTCTATTCAAGATTAGTCTTTCTAGTAGTTTATAGCATGTACTGAGCAATGCTATTGGTCTATAGCACTCTGGTGTTTCACTAGGCTTTCCTGGTTTTAGGATTGCAATGACTTTACTCATTGCTCACATCCGTAGGTCTTAACCTGAAATTACCCTACACGTGCTCCCTGGGTGGTGCTAAACGAGCAACAGTGATCAGGCTACCAGACTATCCTAGTGATCTCCTGGCTATTGTACATGAAAATGAAAATTAGTCCAGTAGTAGTAGCCTACTATAATAATATTATTATTAATATTTTTATTACAGTTGTTGCACTGTCTTCACACACAGATAGACCAACAGTTCCTTAAATTAATTTACCAAATTCTTAGGATTTCCATTTTCTATGCATAGGCCACGAGGCTGACAAAATCCTAACCAGATCCACCATCACTAGTTATGTAGCCACTCCCCATGAAGATGTTAATCAGCTGTTCATAGGCTTGGTTTGTGTATTTCAATTCCATTGGTAGACAAGACGAGAAGGTCACTCAACTTCAGACTCTTGTCAACATTCCTCAGTGTTGGAGGGGAGAGCGACGGGGAGAAGTCAGCTGTGTTACTGAGGGGGACGCAGTGTAAGCCCTTTTACAAGACATTGACCGGCGACTTTTGTGATTTAATTCCACCTATACTAATTAAAATACGACTAAAATTCATGAAGATATTTGCTTAGAATAGTCTCTTCTATCACCAGTGTAACGGACTTCCATTATATCAAATACACCCTGTGTATCCTACTGGTCTTTAATCTCCCACCTATTGAAAGTATTTTCCATGTGATGTACTAAATAGCTTCTGGTACGCGGCCTGTGTCACCATCAACACCATTTTACATTCGTAAATTGCGCGCTAGAATATACAGGGCGCCAGGGAATGTTCTCCGCAGCGCCTACTTACTGTTGTGAGAGGTAGCATCAGCAGTTTAGTTGGCAGCACGGTGTCCTGGACAGGGTAGCAGTACAGTGAAGGCCACACGTGTGGGCAGTGGGCTGTCGAAATCGTCAGTGTGTATTGCAGTAAACGAGCACTCTGATAGATTTTTGTAAGAGTGCAACAGCGTACAGGCGGTAATTTTTACTACTGAAGAGAGAGCTACTTCCGTGGGATACGTTCTTCACGAAGACGATCGGTTTACAGAAAATGTAAAACTTCAATTTCGGGATACCGAGATACCGTTCGGGATTTGATAAGTACATTTCGTGTGACCGCATGAGTTCACGACGTATCGAGAACATGCAGGCCTACGCTTTCAGCAGACGAAACACTTGATGAAATCTCCGATATAATGCTGCGTAGCCGAAGAAAATCAACACGCAAATTAGGTCAAGAAACAGGAATCTCTAAGTGGACAGTACATAAAGCTGTAAGAAACAAGCTTCAGTTGTTTCCTTATCAAGTTACCAGTTGATACAAGCGGCAGCCGTGCTGCCAACGTAACTGCTGGTGCTACCTCTCGCAGCAGCATGTAGGCGTTGCGAAGAACATTCCCTGGCACCCTGTATAACTTTCAGTATCGGTGATGAGACTCCTCCCGCTAGATGGCATCGTTCTGCATCGAGTCACAGGAGTTCATTTTAAGAAGAGTCAAATGCATGGCTTCTATGTTTTACGGAAAGTAAGCTACAAAATTAAGAGTCGTTAGATTATGATTATCTTTATATATATAATACGCTAAGGTGTATGTTTCACAAAACTCAAGCTCCTAAACCAGAGTGGGTTAGAAGTTGTAGTTTGTACCAAAATCTTCCAAATTCCCTCAATAGAAAAAGGAATATTCTCGCATTTCCTGAAAAGTCATCGGAAATATTTTATTTTTCAAGATTGAATATTTGCCTTGCGCTCATGAATCTGCGACTGTTGGCATTGAAACATGGCCGCAAGACCGAAACCACTACTCATTAAAATTTAATTTATTTAATAAACGTACGCGCCCATGCTTAAGGCTTCCGTGTATTTGAAGACGAACATTAACTAAGTCCTGACTATAGCATAAAGTATGTCCCGTCTGGCCTTGCTCGCTGATGTTGACGCAGTGGAAACGTGTGTTCTTATTAGTCTGGCGCTGGGCCCATGAAATCGGACTAAAGTAAAGAAGGTATCAGAGGCGATGGATTGAACGTACATCCACATCGTTGTGAATGCATGTTCTATTCGAATGCGCGAATCTTAAGAACCCTGGGCCTAGCTTAGCTTAGCCTAATTGCTTAAGAATTAAAGATCTTAACAAAGTAGTAAATAAGGTACACAAACGCCACTCTTAAATAGAGGAACGATAATGTATATATTCTCAAAGGAAAGGTCTTGAGAAATGACGAGGAAGCGTATACATGATAAGGTAAGGTAATATGATCGTCTAACATAAGACAAGAGGTAATCTAACCGAACGAGGAACCGTAACATTAAGGCTATGTGGGAATATGCGGTAAAGGTAAGGGAGGGAACGTAAATGGGGAAGATATACTCATAATGAGTAAAATTACATTGTGAAGGGAGACAGATTATAAGGGCTACACAAGAAGTCAGGAAACGTGAGTCTGTCGTCAAAGAGGGATCGGCAACTCTGATAGCCCAGGAGAAAGTAAGAGGTAAGGGATTATAAGAAAGGTCGGAGAAGAAATAAAAGTATGCGTAGACATGACGTGAACAAAACAAACATAAAAATGAGGCGCAAGAAACTGAAATGAAATATATAAAGAAAAGTTAACGTTACACATTACAAAGTTATCCATCAAGATAAGGTCCGTAAAAAGGTAAGTCAATCTCATGGACTTGCGTATGAAAACGCAATCCTAAGATAAGGTAGTCCGATAAAGAAGAAAGGTAAGGTGCTGGTCTTTCTGTGATATACGTACCATCCAGTAAACCGAACGAAAACCAACATAAAAGGAATGACGATAACGAGATAAAAGATAAAGGAACGATACAGACACACAATGGACATACTAGAAAAGGCTAAATGCCCTAGTATTCCATACACAACCCACATATCCACACTCACACACAAGGAATTTCATGTAAACAGTGTCACTCGTAGGGTTCCAAAGGGTAAGTATACAACTTTTGGTTCAGATTGGTGAAAGGGTGTAGATTTGTGCCAAAGGGCCTAAATGCAGGGAATGGACTGGTCTGTCATAAATTTCACGTAGACAGTGTTACCATCAGGGCTCCAAAGGGTAAGTATACAAATTTTGGTTCAGATACGTGAAACGGTGTAGATTTGTGTCAAAGGGCCTAAATGCAGGGAATGGAATGTTCTGTCGAAATTTCATGCAGACTCTGTTACTCGCATGGTTCCAAAGGGTAAGTATACAAATTTTGGTTCAGATCGGGGAAAAGGTGTAGATTTGAACCAAAGGGCCTAAATGCAGGGAATGGACTGGTCTGTCATAAATTTCACGTAGACAGTGTTACCATCAGGGTTCCAAAGGGTAAATATACAAATTTTGGTTCAGATAGGTGAAACGGTGTACGTATTACTAACCATAACGCCAGCGCATGCGGATAGAGCTGTTCGGGAGCACTTGTTCTACCGACTTACTGAACAAAAATCAATCTTGAAGGTCACCTGAGAGGTGTATCCTAATGCTACATAGCCTAAACTATTCCTCTTGAATCAGGCTATCATATAAAAAAGAATTTTTTGAATCGGACTGGTAGTTCCAGAGATTAGCGCATTTAAACACATAAACACACAAACACAACAACTCTTCAGCTTTATTATATTAATATAGATAATATAGATATAGATTAACACATTTGATCGTCATTTTATGACAGCAGTTTGACTAGATTACAGATGTTTTCAAAAGGAAATTACACGTGTAATATCTTATTGAGCTTGATATTTATAGTGGGATGATTTTTCACTGATGGATCATACGTTCTATTCACTTATGCCTTAGGCTGGCTCTGTGGCTCAACGGTAACGTTCTCGCCAGCATTGCCCAGGTTGCAGGACCAAATCCTGGCGCAGCCAGTTGGCATTCGATGGTGCGCGAATGGGAGGGAGCCGTGTCAGTAGATTTACTGGCAGGTAGAAGATCCCCTCCAGGGCAAAATTACGGTACTCCGGCGTCTCTAAAAGCCGCAGTAGTTAACCGGGACGTAAATCCAATTTTAAAAAAGATATGAGCCTTACAGTAGTCGCATATGATGTGTAACATCTGACATGTTATGCTACTATGAAACTGAGATGAAATGTATGTGAAGTCATCTGACATGTTATCCTACTCGTATACTACACAGCTTGGACATTCTTAAAATGTTAATTTACGCTCTGTTTTCATACTGGTACTATGATGAATGTATAGATTGAATTGGAGATATGCTACTGTCACACTTGTTTGAACAAAAATTACATATTATATTGTAAATTAAGAGGAGGAATGAAATCATAGTCTCTATCCTATCTATAGACTACTAGAAATAATGTTCTATACATTCAAATTTCCCAACACCTGCTTGGTGCAAACTATTGTAATTAAAATTAGATAAATCCTAATTGCATGTAGATTCTGTTAAAATGACGCATAATGTTATGATAGATATCGTTTAAATCGATAATCCGGTAGGAAAAATAATTTCCGGAACTGGGGTTCGAACCTGAGACCTCATGATTCGCAGACCAAGATGCTATCCATGCAGCCATTACAACCACAGAAATTTAGAGTACAAGACAGTTACTCATTTTCACGTGCCGGTAATAATATGGAAGTATTTTTTAAAGATCCATTAATATTTTGCTTTTTTGATAATGTTCCTGCGTGGAATTAGTTTTAAATTAGTTATGAATTCGCCTACTTGACAGTAAAGGGAATCCCTATAGTGGTCTATGAAAGGCTAGCTCAGTTCCCGTATAAAAAAGTCCTCTCGGCACGCCGGAAGACGAAGGTAGATTTCACCGGACAAACTTGGGGATAGGCGAAAATAGGCAGAATATGCAGGTTTTCGTAGAAGGATCAGACCTCATTTATTGCGTGAAAGTATTTTATAATTGGAGAGTAATTAACTTTGTTTTTCGTTTTTTTTTTTAGCGTATGGCTTTTAGTGCCGGGAGTGTCCGAGGACATGTTCAGCTCGCCAGGTTTGTAGCTGCTTCGAGACCGACACCCAATGGGTGAGCTACATGTACCGTTGGGGAGGAAAGTTGGAAGAGAAGGGCGAGGAGTTGGAAGGTAGCGGCTGTGGCCTATAGTTAGGGACCAACCCCGGCATTTGCCTGGTAGGAAGATGGGAAACCACAGAAGACCATCTTCAAGGTTGCCGGCAGGGGTATTCGAACCTCCTCGCCTCCCGGATGTGAGCGACTGCCATTAGTCATGCCATAACGACCACGGCTAACTAACATTTTATGCATATTTTAAACATTCTATTGTCTTATGATGACGGTAACCTTCTTGTCATTTGGAGTCCATTAGGTAGATTTCATTAGAAAGCTAACTATTGCAATGGGTCCCATATTCCGACTTCCGGAAAATTTCGACATATCTTCGCGTTTCACATCCCCCAGACCCCAAAACCACCGCCAGTTCAAAAGTTTATTCATAATTTATGTATGTATATATATATATATATACATAATATATACATATGTATATATATGTATATATATATGTATATCAGTTTCTTGTGGACACGATAACTGTCGTAATTTTGCACCAATCACTTTGAATTTTTTACATAATATGTATCCCCTTAAAATCTCGGTCGAGTTCGTTAATGGGCAAAATCGGTCAAAGGGGGTGAAAATGGGAGGCTTTTTTCGAAAACGTGAAATGTCGCTATAACTCTCTTAATATCTGAAGTATTGAATCCATTCAAAGTTCATACTATGTGTCGGACAAGGCCCTAAAATTTATGTTTGAAAAGTTTTTTAATAGCACCAACCATTGACCAAAGGGGTGGGAAAAAGTGGGTTTTTCTGGAAACATTAATCATATCTCTGTTAATAGGCACAATATCAAAACCGTACAAAATGGACAATATTCCTCCAATAATTACCTAAAACTTTTGTTTGAAAGAATTTTTGATATGACCCACCATTACGCCACGGGGTGAGCAAAATGATTTAAATTATAAGAAAATGCCAAGTGCCAAGAGAGGTTGCCATGACAACTTTACTTTTAATTGATAAGGGATGAGCCATCAGCAGTTGCTATGACAACGCCACTGCACGAGATAACATTCAGTTTTCCATCTGTCTGTGGGAAGCGACTTCGGTATCGGAACTGGTAGCATGCTGAACTTCTATGCCCAAGGTCGCGGGTTCAAACCCGGCTGAAGTCGTCGGATTTACTAAGAGCGCTAAAAAAAACTGAGTTTGCTTTCCTTCGGAGGAGAAGTCCCAACGTTCGTTGCGAGTTGATGGTTCCGGTGGCATCTAGTAGCCAAGTTCACAGATAGGTGTCGTTGATGGTAGTATTTTAGGTAGATTTCATTAGAAAGCTAACTATTGCAATGGGTATCATGTTTCGATTTCCGGAAAATTTCGACATATCTTCGCGTTTCACATCCCCCAGACCCCAAAACCACCGTCATTTCAAAAGTTTATATATAATTTATATATATATATGTATATCACTTTCTTGTGGACACGATAACTGCCGTAATTTTGCATCAATCACTTTGAATTTTTTACCAAATATGTATACCCATAAAATCTCGGTCGAGTTCGTTACTGGGCTAAATCGGTCGAAGGGGATGAAAATGGGGGACTTTTTTCGAAAAAATGAAATATTGCTATAACTCTCTTAATATGTGAAATATCGAATCCGTTCAAAGTTCATACTATGTGCCGAATAAAGCTCCAAAATTTATGTTTGAAGAGTTTCTTTTATAGCACCAACCATTGACCAAAGGGGTGGGAAAAAGTGGGTTTTTCGGGAAACATTAATCATATCTCTCTTAATAGGCACAATATCAAAACCGTACAAAATGGACAATATTCCCCTAATAATTACCTAAAACTTTTGTCTGAATGAATTTTTGATATGACCCACCATTACGCCAAGGGATGAGAAAAATGATTTCGGAATTATAAGAAAATGCCAAGAGCTATCAGTGGTTGCCATGGCAAAACTACTAAATTGATGAGGGATGAGCCATCAGGCGTTGCCATGACAACGCACTTGCGCGAGATCAGATTCAGATTCCCATCTGACTAAGTGTGAAGCGGCTTCGGTGACGTAACTGGTAGCATGCCCAAGGTCGCGGGTTCAAAGCCAGCCAAAGCCGTCGGATTTTCTAAGAGCGCTAAAAATCCCTCAGTATGCTTTCTTTTGGAGGGGAGGTTCCAACGTTCGTTGCGAGTTGCTGATTGCGGTGGCAGCTAGTAGCCAAGTTCACGGCTAGGTGTCGTTGACGGTAGTATCTGGTAGCAACATTAGGAACTACTGCTTAAAATTGAGCGTCTGCATTCATTACCTGAATTACAGACTAATACAGCCATCACAATTCACACCGTTTATCAGACAGTTTCTACACTCACCTAAAGTACACGGGGTTACATGACCGCGTTGTCGCAGCCCCTAAACTGAGGAACCAACCAACATCTCTGCGGGAGATATAATTTTGCATGAAGAAGTAACAGACCGTTACATAGTTACACATTAGTGTCGAAACCTTGCATAAGGACAGTGTGACCTCAAGTATAAAAATGGACTCCAAATGACAAGAAGGTTACCGTCATCATAAGACAATAAAATGTTTAAAATATGCATAAAATTACGAAAAACAAAGTTAATTAATCTCCAATTATAAAATACTTTCACGCAATAAATGAGGTCTGATCCTTCTACGAAAACCTGCATATTCTGCCTATTTTCGCCTATCCCGAAGTTTGTCCGGTGAAATCGACCTCCGCCTTCCGGCGTGCCGAGAGGACTTTTTTTTTATACTTGTGGTCACACTGTCCTTATGCAAGGTTTCGACACTGATGTGTAACTATGTAACGGTCTGTTACTTCTTCACGCAAAATTATATCTCCCGCAGAGATGTTGGTTGGTTCCTCATTTTAGGGGCTGCGACAACGCGGTCATGTAACCCCGTATACTTTGGGTGAGTGTAGAATCTGTCTGATAAACGGTGTGAATTGTGATGGCTGTATTAGTCTGTAATTCAGGTAAGGAATGCAGACGCTCAATTTCAAGCAGTAGTTCCTAATGTTGCTACCAGATTCTACCGTCAACGACACCTAGCTGTGAACTTGGCTACTAGATGCCACCGCAATCAGCAACTCGCAACGAACGTTGGAACTTCCCCTCCAAAGGAAAGCATACTGAGGGATTTTTAGCGCTCTTAGAAAATCTGACGACTTTGGCCGGCTTTGAACCCGCGACCTTGGGCATAGAAGTTCAGCATGCTACCAGTTACGTCACCGAAGCCGCTTCACACTCAGTCAGATGGAAATCTGAATCTGATCTCGCGCAAGTGCGTTGTCATGGCAACGTCTGATGGCTCATCCCTCATCAATTTAGTAGTGTTGCCATGGCAACCACTGATAGCTCTTGGCATTTTCTTATAATTCCGAAATCATTTTTCTCATTCCTTGGCGTAATGGTGGCTCATATCAAAAATTCTTTCAGACAAAAGTTTTAGGTAATTATTAGGGGAATATTGCCCATTTTGTACGGTTTTGATATTGTGTCTATTAACAGAGATATGATTAATGTTTCCCGAAAAACCCACTTTTTCCCACCCCTTTGGTCAATGGTGGGTGTTATCAAAAAACGTTTCAAACATAAATTTTTGAGCTTTATCCGGCACATACTATGAACTTAGAACGGATTCGATATTTCACATATTAAGAGAGTTATAGCAATATTTCATTTTTTCGAATAAAAGTCCCCCATTTTCATCCCCTTCGACCGATTTATCCCAGTAGCCAACTCGACCGAGATTTTATGGGTATACATATTCGGTAAAAAATTCAAAGTGATTGGTGCAAAATTACGGCAGTTATCGTGTCCACAGGAAACTGATATACATATATATATATATATTGCTTCCTGGAACATTAGGACATTGACAGGTCGCAGTCGCGAATTGGCAGCATTCCTAAAATCTCGTTGCGTAGATCTGGCTTGTCTACAAGAGACACGGTGGAAAGGGCAGACATCTAGAGATATTGGAGAAGGGTATAAGTTGATCTATCATGGTACGACTAATAGCCAGGGAGTCGCTATTGTAGTTAATGAAAAATTTCGCAACAAAGTATCAGCTGTACATCGCTACTCCGATCGTCTCATGTCAGCAGTTATCGACACCCCAACTCGCCGTATACATATATTTTCAGCGTTTGCCCCACAGACAGGCTGTGATGAGACAGCTAAAGACACATTCTGGAACGAACTTAAAGATGCCGTTACAACGTGCAATGAAGAAGACCTATTTCTACTTTGTGGAGATCTTAATGGACATGTTGGCAGTACCAGCGAGGGGTATGAATGCCATGGAAATTTTGGCTATGATCTCAGAAATGAAGACGGGAACAGGATCCTTGAATTTGCTGAAGCAAATGATCTAATTATCACTAACACCTTCTTTAAGAAACGCAAATCACACTTGATCACCTACACTAGCGGAGGGCACAATACTCAGATTGACTATGTACTACTTCGTAGGAGAGATTTCCCAATTGTCATAGACACTAAGGTCATACCATTTGAATGTTTAGCCCCTCAACATAAACTGCTAGTTACCGATCTTAGAATGAAAGGTTACATAAGAAAACCCTATGTGAAATGTCATGCCAAAATCAAATGGTGGAAGCTACAAGACCATAAAGTGGCATTCAGTGAGAATATTGTGTTCCCTCCAGTTGATTCTGTAAATACGGATTATACTTGGGCATCATTCAACAACTGCGTAACTAGTATAGCTCAATCTGAGCTTGGTGTAACACAGCCCGGCACACGTAGAATTGATAAACAGACGTGGTTGTGGACAGACAAGGTACAGGAAATGGTGCATGAAAAAAAACCGCTTTTAAACAGTTGCGAACATCACCGACTGAGGAGAATCTTCTGAAATACAAAGCCACCAAGAAGGAGGCAAAAAGAGCTGTTGCTGAGGCTAAAGTAGATAACTACAAACGTTTATCTGATCAACTGACAACTAAAGTCGGAGACAAAATTATCTACCGACTAGCCCGAGCACGGTGTAGAGCAGGTCAGGTTATAGAACACTATATGTGTGTGAAGGATAAGAATGGTCGACGACTTCACGATAGCAAGATGATTCTGCACCGTTGGCGAGAGTATTTTAGTGGTGTATTCAACACTGAATTCCTTCACCCACAAATACCAGACATCTATGTTTCAGCTGGACCAGTACCTTGTATCACTGAAGATGAAGTCAAAGTTGCCATTCGTAGCATGAAAAATGGAAAGGCCCCAGGGCAAGATGACCTTCCTGCAGACATCTGGAAAATTGAGGAACTTACTGACAACGCGACCACCTGGCTGACAGAGTTCTTCAATTCAATTATTCTCTGTGGTCAAATACCTACAGATTGGTCAACTAGTATCACAGTACCTATCTTTAAGGGTAAGGGTGACCCAGCTGAATGTACCAATTAACGTCCAATTAGACTTCTCTCCCACACTATGTAAATATTCGAACGTATCCTAGACAATAGGCTGAGGAACATCGTACAGCTCACAGCAAATCAATGTGGGTTTGCCAAGGGATGTGGCACGATAGACGCAATCTTTGCTGTGCGCCAGCTGATGGAGAAATTCCGAGAGAAGAGGAGGCCACTACATCTTGCTTTCCTTGACCTCGAGAAGGCATTTGATCGAGTACCACACCAGATGATTTGGTACGCTCTCCGAGATCATCAAGTTCCAGAAATCTATATAAACTGGATGAAAATGCTGTACAACAACACCAAAAGCCACGTGCGATGCCCTGCAGGACTGACTGACAGCTTCCCAGTGACAGTTGTGGTTCATCAAGGCTCAGCTCTGTCTCCCCTGCTCTTTGTTATCGTCATGAATTCCATAACGCTAGACCTGCAGAAGTGTGTCCCATGTACATTGCTATACGCTGATGTGATGCTTGTGGCAGACTCCAGGAAGGATCTTGAAACCCAAGTTCAGACATGGCATGATCGCCTGCAAGGATTTGGTCTTCGTTTGAACATCCACAAGACTGAATACCTCGAAACGATTCCATCCCCTGGAACTATAGGTATTAATGGAGCTCCTCTTACCAAGGTAAATACATTCCGATACCTAGGCTCACGATTGAATGGCGACAGCTCTGTGAATGAAGATGTGCGAGCACGAATCAATGCGACTTGGATGCGATTCAGAGATGTCACCGGTGTTCTTTGTGATAAGAAGATGCCTATCCACCTAAAATCAAAGATATACCGCACAATGGTGAGACCAGTTGCATTATATGGTACCGAGTGTTGGCCAGCACCTAGAAGTGCCGAGCACTCGCTTCATGTCATGGAAATGCGGATGCTGCGAAGATCATTAGACATTTCTCTGCTCGACCATATCCCCAACACAACGATTCGACATACAGCTGGCGTGGCTCCAATCAATGAGAAAATGCAGGAATGGAGACTCCGTTGGTATGGGCACGTTGTCCGTGCACCACAAAGTTCAGTCATCGGCTCGGCCTACCATCTAACGGTCGACGGCCAGAGACAGCGTGGGAGACCAATGCGGTGGCTCGACACCATTAACGCCGATTTACGATCAAGAAACTTGAAATCACGCGAAGCATTAGATCGCAAGAAATGGCGTGCATTGATCCAAAAAGCGGACCCCGTTCCTACGGGATGACGCCAAGAAGAAGAAGAAGATACATATATATATATATATATATATATATATAAACTTTTGAACTGACGGTGGTTTTTGGGTCTGGGGGATGTGAAACGCGAAGATATGTCGAAATTTTCCGGAAATCGAAACATTGTACCCATTGCAATAGTTAGCTTTCTAATGATATCTACCTAAAATATTACCATCAACGACACCTAGCTGTGAACTTGGCTACTAGATGCCACCGGAACCATTAACTCGCAACGAACGTTGGAACTTCCCCTCCGAAGGAAATCAAACTCAGTTTTTTTTTTAGCGCTCTTAGTAAATCGGACGACTTTAGCCGGGTTTGAATCCGCGACCTTGGGCATAGAAGTTCAGCATGCTACCAGTTCCGATACCGAAGTCGCTTCCCACAGACAGATGGAAAACTGAATGCTATCTCGTGCAGTGGCGTTGTCATAGCAACTGCTGATGGCTCATCCCTTATCAATTAAAAGTAAAGTTGTCATGGCAACCTCTCTTGGCACTTGGCATTTTCTTATAATTTAAATCATTTTGCTCACCCCGTGGCGTAATGGTGGGTCATATCAAAAATTCTTTCAGACAAAAGTTTTAGGTAATTATTGGAGGAATATTGTCCATTTTGTACGGTTTTGATATTGTGCCTATTAACAGAGATACGATTAATGTTTCCCGAAAAACCCACTTTTTCCCACCCCTTTAGTCAATGGTTGGTGCTATCAAAATACCTTTCAAACATAAATTTTAGGGCCTTGTCCGACACATAGTATGAACTTTGAATGGATTCAATATTTCAGATATTAAGAGAGTTATAGCGATATTTCACATTTTCGAAAAAAGCCTCCCATTTTCACCCCCTTTGACCGATTTTGCCCATTAACGAACTCGACCGAGATTTTAAGGGGATACATATTATGAAAAAAATTCAAAGTGATTGGTGCAAAATTACGGCAGTTATCGTGTCCACAAGAAACTGATATATATATATATATATATATATATATATATATATACATACATACATTATATATAAACTTTTGAACTGACGGTGGTTTTGGGGTCTGGTGGAAGTGAAACGCGAAGATATGTCGAAAATTTCCGGAAGTCGAAACATGGGACCCATTGCAATAGTTAGCTTTCTAATGAAATCTACCTAAAAGATCGATATATATTACATTGAACACTGCATTACAGCAATGTGGGTTAATACCTGAATAACCATCGTGCAGTAACATAATAACTGCTTTGCCGACTATTTACAATGCTTCAAATTGAAGCATATCATCATTTAAATACTGATACGAAGATTTTCAACATGTGGTTAGTGTTTCAATCAGTTGACACCAGAGTTTGCATAAGCGTTTACCGCTCAGTATGAAAGTGTTGAGCCAAGTTACTCGGGGAGTGGATGCCCATCACTTTTATCCAGAGATTGAAAAACAGTCTCTTTATAAATCATAGTTGTTTTCAGCAAATATGATATAATGAATATTTTTACACCAAAGAACGACAACTTGAAGATAATTTCTTGCAGAAATATCTGTAATGGCGCCTCCAAACCTTGAGGTAATCCATATGTTATATACATTCCACATGGTCCCACCGCCAGCTGGATCGCATCCCTCTGGCTGCTAAAGCAGGAGGGATGTGATCCAGTTGGCAGTGCGTCTTACACTTCCGTCCGATCCACTTCCGACCCAATTTTCTAAATCACTCCCACAAAAATATCCAGCAACCGGGTGGAAAGATGTTACACATCAAAAATAAAAACAAGTAGTTCCGTGAAGAACTATACAGCCTATTTTCATATATGCTACTTATGTTAATTGCCACTATCAACATACACAATTTCAGTTTGATTGCTGTAATAGATTCGTAGATATTGAGAACCGACTAAATATTTCGGATGGTCGCCATGTTGGATTTTATATATGTAGGTCCTAGAGTTATGTACTGTTACATGCAGATTATTGTGAGCGTGTAGTATTCAAACTTCAATCGCATAATTAGGACACAAGAAAAAACAAGGAGATTTAAAAAATTTTCACAGCTGACATCTTGAGGTTATGGAAACAATTGAAATAAATTAGATGCCAGTGGATTAACATTCGGATAAAGATTTACTGTACCACGTTTCACTGCACGCTGATGGTAAAATTGCGAGAAACGTCCATGTGAATATTTATAATTCGCGTCACCGCCATGTTGGATTTGTGATCACCAGGTTATTTAAAGTCCTATAGGTGAACTTAAGTTCATAGCCCCTATGAACATGAAAAAATTTAGTTTGATTTCTAAAATAGATTCGTAGATATTCAGTATCGTCTAAATATTTCGGATGGTCGTCATGTTGGATTGTTAAATGTATAGGCCATAGAGTCATGTACCATTATAGGAAAATTATTGCGTAGGTTCATTATTCAAACTTTCACTTCGATCGCATGACTACATCACAAGAAAAAAAAAACTTAATTTTAAAATTCGCACTGCCGCCATCTTGAGGTTATGTAAACAATTGAACAAAATTAGATACCAGTGGATTACAATGTGTATAAATATTTCCTGTACCAGGTTTCAGTGCGCTTGGAACATTAAATCGCGAGAAAGGTCTATTTAAAATGCTCAAATTCGCTTGGCCGCCATGTTCGTTTTGTAGTTAACCGGTTTTTTAAAATTTTATAGATGGACTTCCAGTAGTGCCCTTTGACTCCGTACAAAATTTTAGGGAGATAACGCTAATAGTTTCAGAGATATAGAATGCCGGTGAAATATTTCGCACATCCGCCATCTTGTGATTATGTAAACAATTGAGCGAAGTTAGATGTCGGTGCATTACAATGTATATAACCATATACTGTACCAAGTTTCATTGCGTTTGGTTGGTCAAATCGCGAGAAACGTCTATTTAAATGTCGCAAATTCGCTTGGCCACCATGTTGGTTTTGTAGTTACCAGGTTTTCAAAAGTCACATAAGTGAACTTATAGTAGTTCCCTCTATCACCATAGAAAATGTCAGGGTAATAACGGTAATAGTTTCGGAGATATTGAATGCTGGTGAAATATTTCGCACAGCCGCCATGTTGGATTGGTGAGTTGTAACAAAATTTGAAGGGCACGGTCGAGGTCGCCGGGAATAGTGCTATGAACGTTCCGAGTTTCATTGAAATCGTTCCTGCCGTTTAGATTTTATTAGGGGGGGGGGGGACACACACGAATCACACACACACACACACACGCACACACACGGACAAATTTTTTCAAAATTGAAAATAGGCTAATAAACGGGACTTTGAAATACTTGACAGTCAGTAATTTCGTACAGCTGTTAGCAGATACCTTCATTAGAGTTAGTCTTGTGTAGTTCGCGAACGAACTAGTTCGGAAGAGTGGTTCTCACAGACGAACTACCGAACTAGTTCCCCGATCCCTCGCTTGTTAGTTCGTTCGATCTTCTTCCGCTGACCGACTTGTAACAGCGCGAGCCGTAGCTCGTCACGTCACCACTCATTGCACAATCACATGCGCTTTGTTTTGTTCAGTCAGTTCAGCTGATTGAGTGTATCTATTGTTAGTGACAAGATTGTCAAGTTTTGGCGCGGCGATTGTTCATTGTTGGTTTATTATAATAACTGTATAACACACTACTAGTGCTAACACGCTAATAGTAGTAACTACCTTATATTTGTTATGTAATACAGTGGCGGTTCATAAATTGAAGTTACTGATAGTTAAGTGATTTAGATGTGGGGATAATTCCAAAGTTTTATTTAACTTAGCCTAGTCATTTTGGATTATTTGAAAATATGTCCAATTATTTAGAAAATCGGCGAACTAGATTAACATTACCATTTGAATGAACTAGTTGATATTTATTTTTCTCGATACATGGTGATACAACTACTTTTACCTGTTTTTAGGAAATGAACATTATGACGATGATTCACAAAGAAAAGCGAACTTCTATATACAAAAACCCTGAACTAAAAAAAACTATTCCTCCCATTCATGCCATAAAGATGATGTACCCTACGGTTTCAGAGCAGCCAAATAATAAATATCACGAAGCAAGTAAGAAATGAAAATTGCGTGGGGAGGGGGGGTACGTCTTATCATCACCTAGTGACAAGTAGGAAATGGAATCAGATGGTGACGCGCCGATATACGCGAAAAATGATGATGGTAATTATTGTTTTAAGGGGCCTAACATCTAGGTTATCGGCCCCATGCGAGAAAAAAAATAAAGAGAATGATAAGTGTATGCTTCTACGAACACATCGTCCATACTGTTATTCTTTTAGGTACGGTACCGGTATTTCACTAATGATTAACAGTGGCGGATCCAGGCCTTGCGGGGCCCTGGGCGATATGATAAGGTGGGGCCCACAACAATAGGAAATAAAAAAATCAAATCAAATGGAAAATAGTTTTGTAATAATAATAAAATAAAGAATAGTTACAATATTTTGAATACACTACAGTACATTTTTTTTTAATAATACGAAAGAAACCTTTAAGTCCCCTTGAGGAAGATGATGTAAACTATGAAATATTAAAATATTACTTTGAAACTTTTTCCCGGCTGAAGTCTTCAATTATTTCACTGAAATCTAAACTTGCTAAACGGTCACGGGAGGTCATAGCTGCACTGATAAAAGAATATGAATTATAAATTAGTTTGAAAAGTTTGAAAAGTACAAAACATTAATCAATTAAATTTAAAACAATCCATGGCGCGGGGCCTCCCGGACCGCAGGGCCCTGGGTGGTCACCCTCATCACCCTCCCCTAGACCCGACCCTGATGATAAACAAATGACGACTTTTGGCTTTATAAACAATAGAAAGAGAAGTTTTCTCAGAAGGAAAGACATGGACCTAATTAAAAGGATGGCCAACAATAGAGTGAGATGGAAGAAGTTTGTAGCTACCCTATGTTCCTACAAGGAATAAAAGGAAATAAGGAAGGAATAAGGAATTTCACTAATGTTTCAATACTCATATTTTTGTATTTTTTAATCTTCGAATATCAAAATGTAAAACACATTAGAGCTCGCGTCAGCCCGGAAGGCGGCCGGCTCTGTGGGATTTGCACAGAGAGAGAAAGAGATACATTTCCACTGATGCAACAGGTCCACCATTTCCCGAGTTCCCACACCACAGGCTGCTGCCATGAATTCCTACGGTATGACAACACCGTCGCTTACCTCAACGAGCCTGTCTCTTGCACGCTTCTTTACACTTAGTTTTCCTGACAACACACTAGCTCAGATTCTCAAGACAGACTGACTGTGATTGGTGGGATGGAAGTGAGGCATGACGTAATGGTACCGTTGTGTTCTGCGCACCGCCTTCCCGGCTGGCTCGAGCTCTAGTACACACGCAACTTGTCGCTATCTAACACACAAACTGCACAGTAACTCTTACTGCTCGAGTCCAAGCTCTATGAACTTGCGGAGTGAGGAGAAAGAGCAGGGAAGGGTCGGGCGTGAAGAGAAGGATCTGTCAACATCCCACCGTGATATATGGTATTCCTTTCTATTCCAGTACTGCTAACATTCGGCCGTTGCTCAAACCACTGTGGTGTTATAAGAATGTCTGAGTGAGTCACCGACCAATGTATTTGGTTCTGTACTATGCACGGACCGAGAAACCTCATCACTCGTCAACACCATTTACTCATAGTCCGCGATGCATATTCCTCTCAGGTTCACGCAGCTTAGACTCGAGCAGTACAGTAGCCCAAGGGCGGATCTAGGGGAGGGCGAGAAGGGCGACCGCCCAGGGCCCCGCGGTCCGGGGGGCCCCACGCCATGGATATTTTAAATTTAATTCATTAATTAATTATACTTTCAAACTAATTTATAATTCATATTCCTTTTTTCAGTCCAGCTATGACTTCCCGTGATCGTTTAGCAAGTTTAGATTTCAGTGAAATAATAGAAGAATTCAGCCGGGAAAAATGTCACAAAGTAATATTTTGATATTTCATGGTTTACGTAATCTTCTTTAAAAAGCAAAGCCAACTCCGTACAGGCCATGGAGGCCCTGGGAGTAGTGAAAGGTAGGGGCTTCCACTCTTCGTGACATCGGCACTAGATGGGATGGAGTTGTCAGCTCCGCGCTCGGCCGTCTTTGCTACCTGGAATTATCCCGGTACTCATTTCTGGTGTAGGCTGAGTGAACCCCAGGGCTATTTGCGTTTACGAAAGTAGTAGTATTGTTTCTAAAATCCACTACCTGAGTGGGGATCGAACCCACTCCCTTTCAGTTAGAAGCTCAGCGCCCCTACTGACTGCGCCACGCAGCCCCCAGAATCTTCCTCAAGGGGACTTGAGGTTTCTTTCATATTATTAAACAAGATGTTCAGTAAAGAACATATAGCCTACTTTCTCCTAAATGCATGGGTATTGTTATAACTCTTTGTCCTTTTCAAGGAGTATAATTGAATGTTGGTTGTAGTAGCTTGTTGAAATACAACGTGCTATAGGGATATTAAACATGAATATAAGGTGCCCTTTGCTAGTGCTACCTCTGTACCAAATTTCGTTCAATTCGGTTTCACCGTGTTTGAATTGATAGGGGGAATCGATTTGCACACATACTTGGCCACCATCTGCAAAATATTGGGCTGATGTTCTTGCAGTTTGGTCTGAATATGTTTCCCACATTAAGATATGGTGTTGCAAAATTTGGTAGAGACTAGATTATTAGGTTGGTCGTAATTACATTTTAGCTTTTAACATTTGTGTGGCCGCCATTACGTTTCCGTCAAGATGGCGGCGATATAAAACATGACACTGAGGTGCCCTTTGCCAGTGCTACCTCTGTACCAAATTTCGTTCATTCGGTTCCACCGTGTTCGAATTAATAGGGGGAATCAATTTTGACATAAATATGGCCGCCATCCGCAAACTATTAGGCTAATAACCTAGTAGATTGGTCAAAGGATGCTCCCTCCATAAAGGAATGTTGTTGCAAAGTTTGGTAGAGATCGGATGGTTATGTTAGTCGTAATTTAACTTAAGCTTTGAACATTTGTGTGGCCGCGATTACGTTTCCGTCAAGATGGCGGCGATATAAAACATGACACTGAGATGCCCTTTGCTAGTGCTACCTCTGTACCAAATTTCGTTCTATTCAGTTTCACCGTGTTTGAATTAATAGGGGGAATCGATTTTCACACAAAGATGGCCGCCATCCGCAAACTATTACGCTGATGACCTATTAGTTTGGTCAAAGGATGCTCCCCCCATAAAGGTATGATGTTGCAAAATTTGGTAGAGATCGGATGATTAGGTTAGTCGTAATTTGATTTAAGCTTTGAACATTTGTGTGGCCGCCATTACGTTTCCGTCAAGATGGCGGCGTTATCAAACATGAGACTAAGGTGCCTTTTGTTAGTACTACCTTTGTACCAAATTTCGTTCCATTCGGTTGCACCGTGTTCGAATTAATAGGGGGAATCGATTTTCACACAAAGATGGCCGCCATCCGCAAACTATTACGCTGCTGGCCTATTGGTTTGGTCAAACGATGCTCCCCCCATAAAGGTATGTTGTTGCAAAATTTGGTAGAGATCGGATGATTAGGTTAGTCGTAATTTGATTTAAGCTTTGAACATTTGTGTGGCCGCCATTACGTTTCCCTCAAGATGGCGGCGATATAAAACATGACACTGAGGTGTCCTTTGCTAGTGCTACCTTTGTACCAAATTTCGTTCAATTCGCATTCACCGTGTTCGAATTGATAGGGGGGGACAGACATTCAGAGTACACACACTCACACACACACAGACACACACACACACAGACACACACACACACAGACTCACACACACACATACACACACACAGACAGACACACTTTTTTCGCCCTGTGTTGATCTCATAAGTCTACTTTCATTTTTTGCAAAAATCGAAAGTAGGCTAAAAATGTGCTGTAGTGTATTCAAAATATTGTAACTGTTCTTTTTATTGTAAGGTGCGTTCAAAAAGTAACGAGCCGGAGGCTGTAATGCGCAAACCGGTGACGACATCGGCGAATCGTAGCGTGTGTAACGAGGTGTGGATCCGACCAGATCGTGGAAGGTCACAGCCCGTCTCTAGAGGGCACGCGTGCACGTCACGTGACGATACAAAGCGAGCAGCAGCATGCATCAATCGTCCAACCAAGACCAAGACAGTAGGCCATTCAACATGCTTCCTGGTGTGGTTGAAGACTGTGGGGGCACCCATTGGGCAACACTTTGCGCAAGTGCAGTCGTTCCATCATGATGGTGTGCACACTTCCGACGCTCAATCCGACCACGGTGGTTATGGCGTTCACTGTCACTCGGCGGTCCTGGGTAATGAGTGCATCAACCAGCTGGACGTTGTCATCGGTAATGCAGGGGGGTGCCCCAGACCGGGCATCATCGGCTAACGACACCCGTCCTTCCCTGAAGCGCTTGTGCCACGCTTTGACCATTGCAAGGGACATACAGTGTTCGCCGTACAATTGTGACATTCGGCGATGAATGTCCGTTCCCCCTACTCCTTTCGCTGTCAGAAACCGAACAACACCTCTTTGCTCTTCGGTTGACGCCTCCATGTCACTGTTTGCAATGCGACTGGCAGCGTTGGACGATTGATGCATGCTGCTGCTCGCTTTGTATCGTCACGTGACGTGCACGTGTGCCCTCTAGCAACAGGCTGTGACCTTCCACGCTCTGGTCGGAACCACACCTCGTTACACACGCCACGATTAACCGATGTCACCGGTTTGCGCATTACAGCCTCCGGCTCGTTACTTTTTGAACGCACCTTATATTTTTACCGGTACCAAACTATTTTCCATTTGATTTGATATTTTTTTTATTTCCTATTGTTATGGGCCCCACCTTATCATACCGCCCAGGGCCCCGCAAGGCCTGGATCCCCACTGCAGTAGCCTACAGTATTGCTTGAAACGATAGCAATGCGAATGAGCAATCACTGGTGACGAGTTATCAGTGGTTATTTATTTATTTATTTATTTATCGTATGGCTTTTAGTGCCGGGAGTGTCCGAGGACATGTTCGGCTCGCCTGAGTCTGTAGCTGCTTCCAGCGGACACCCTAAAGGGCGAGCTACAAGTTCCGTTCAATTTCAAGTAGTTCCAACTTTCGCCACCAGATATCAATGATACCTAGTGGTGAACGTTGGAACTTTGATAGAGCGTTCTGACGAAATCTAACCTAACAAATTTTGCTTTACACAAGTTTAGTCTGTGAAAGGATCTTTTACATGCCATAAATCTATGACATGGGACCGCCGGCTTTACTTCCCCTCCGAAGGAAGGCATACTGAAGGATTTTAACGCTCTTAAAAAATCCGACGACTTCGGCCGGGTTTGAACCCGCTATCTTGGGCACAGCAGTTCAGTTATCAGTGGTGACAGACTGCTATAACAAACAAAGAGCGCGTGCAGTGTCAGCAGCACGGCGAGCGAACGATCTGTCTTCAGGGAATTCGAGATGGGACCTAACGAACTACAAGAGCGAACTAGTTCGCTAAGGAGCTGTGAACTAAACTGATCGCTCCCAGCTGCGAACTATTACCTGCAAGCCTAATTAGAGTCATTAATTGTTAGAAAACAACCAGTCAGTCTGCTTCTAATCCCATGGGTGCTTTCAGACAAAACAAAATCAAAATCAAAAACTGTCTTCAATTTTGGCAGAAAACAATTTTTCCTACACACTTGGAAATATCATTTTTGAGTTATCTGCTCTTCACAACGCACTGAGCGCACCTAAATCTGACCAACTCTACTGAAGCATTCGGTGATAATGTTATCTTACTGGGTGGTGATTTTCGCCAAGTCCTTCCTGTTGTAATGAGAGAATTACGTTCTCTGACAGTTGAAGCGGCATAGCCTCTGGAATAAATTCCATTTACTTAAATTCTGAAAAATAATTTTCAACATGGCTTTTAGAAATAGGAGAAGGCAAGACTGGAGCGGAAGTTACGGTGCCATCTACATGCTTTCCACAAATACAAGAACCAGTTGAACTGCTATATGGTGATTTTGATTTTACTGCTGTCACCCCACAGGAGCTTAAAGGAAGAACTATTCTTATGGTCGCCAATGAAGCATCGCTTGAACTGAACATTCGAGTACTTCAGCGTTTACCTGGAGATGAGGTAGTCTACGAGAGTATAGACTGCATTGTGAGTGAGCATACACAAGATCACTTGGCATACCCTGAAGAAACTTTGTACAGTCTGACACCGACTGGCATGCCTCCACACGAACTTTGACTTAAGAAAGGTGCAATCATTAGGTCGTTAGGAAATATTCTACCCTCAAAAGGGGTCTGCAATGGGACGAGGCTTAGAGTTAACGAGTTGCAACTTAATATAATAGAGGCAACTAATATAGATTCTGTTAAGAGAAAAATAGTTTTCATGCCCAGGATAAGCCTTATCCCTCTGATACGAACTTAACTTTTAAATTTAAAAGAAGGCAGTTCCCAGTACGTTTGGCTTTCTCAATGACAAGAAATAAATCTCAGGGTCGGACTTTCGATAAAATCTGCCTTTACTTGACAAAACCCTCTTTAATCATGGACAGTTTTTTGTAACCCTTTCACGGGTAAGTTCGTTAAGCTCGCTATTGGTTGTGTCTCCAAGCAACAAAAGACCCTACTGTGTGTTGAGAGAAATTTTTGAAAGATAAATTCAAAAAGTACCTTATCAAAATGCATTACCTTGGAAGAAATGTGATTTGGCTCCTTAGATGCAACTCTGTACACGTCACTCGAGAACTACTGTATGTGGAAGAAGTCCTGGTCGTATCCCAAATGTCCTCTGTGAAGTTTTCATTCCTTCCTTCCTGCACTGGTATCAACATTTTAAGTTTATGAAGTTTTATTTCGTAAATAAATGTAATGTTGCTGATAGCTCCGGCCGTTCTTTACATTGCACTGTTATTGCGTAGATACTCTACACGGGCTCTGCCAGTTATTATAATAGTTCAACATACGAATCTTCTCCTCAGCCACTTGAATAGGACACGAGAAGTAAAAAAAAAGGTTTTCAAATTTCGAACTGATTGAGTTTTCGAAAACAATTGAGCATGAGATAATTCTGTACTAAACTCTGATTTTGTGTTTTACAGGATTTTGTACTTAATCGTCCTCTACCATCGTACACAATTTCTGTTTGATTGCTTAAACCGTTCCGGAGATATTGTGAACCAGTGAAATACCGTACATCGCATGGACGCCATGTTGGATTGTTTTCTTCTTTGGTCGTTCGGGCCACCTATGGAGCAATGTGTTTGTGGTTTAGCTGTTGTCTGTGACTTCTGGTGCTCTTGGTAAATTGTTTGGCAGCTGCTATCGTGCTCAAATATTGAGCCTTTCTACTGGACCAGCATTATTTCATTTTCTTGCTGAACTCTTGCTTGGATTGATTCATATATAGGCTACTGGCGTAGTACCCGGATTCGCCAGGTGGATTTATCCATTTGTTTTATGGATGATAATGAATACTACCACCGAACTGTCACATGATACTTATAAACTAACAGAAATAAATATTTTTAAAATATAACTTTTTGTGGTGGCGGTGGTGGTGGAGGTGATAAGTAGTACAATATAATAGACGTAACATCCAGGTCATTTCCCCCTAAGGATAATGATAATAATGAACAGGGAGACGGCTATTTACTAACTACAGTACTGACATTAGTAACTTACAAACGAATTGAAAACAAGTAGTTCCGTAAAGAACTATACAGCCTATTTTCATATATCCTACTCATATTATTTGCCTCTATTAACATACAAAATTTCAGTTTGATTGCTATGTTAGATTCGTAGATACTGAGAACCGACTAAATATTGCAGATGGTAGCCAGGTTGGATTTTTATTTATTTACTATTACATGAAGATTATTGTGTACGTGTGGGTTTCAGACTTAAATCGCATGATTAGGGCACAAGAAGTAAAAACGAGATTTTAAAATTTCGCACAGTTGCCATCTTGTGGTTATGAAAACAAGTGAAATAAATTAGATACCAGTGGATTAACATTTGTATAAGCATTAATGTGAAAATTTTCACTTCACTCAGATGGTTAAATGGCGAGAAACGTCCATTTAAATATTTATTGTTCGCGTCGCCGCCATGTTGGATTTGTGCTCACCAGGATGCTGAAAGTCATATAGGTGAACTTATGTTCATAGCCTCTATGAACAAAAAAAAAAAAAACAGTTTGATTGCTGGAAAAGATTCTTAGATATTGAGAACCGTCAAAATATTTCGGTTGCTCGCCATTTTGGATTGTTATATGTATAGGCCATAGAGTTATGTACCACTAAAGGAAAATTATTGCGTAACTTCATTATTCAAACTTTCACTTCGATCGCATGAATACGACACAAGAAAAGAAACTTAATTTTAATATTTCGCACAGCCGCCATCTTCAGTTTATGTAAACTATTGAACTAAATTAGATGCCAGTGAATGACAATAAGTATAATCATTTACTGTACCACATTTCAATGCGCTCATATGACTAAATCACGAGAAAAATGTTTTAGAATATGTCAACTTCGCTTGGCCGCCACGTTCGTTTCGTAGTTTAGCCTACAGGTTTTTGAAAGTTACATAGATTAATTTGTAGCAGTGCTCTTGATCACCGTACACGGAGATATATAATGCCTGTGAAATATTTCGCACAGCCGCCATTTTGAGGTTATGTAAACAATTGAACGAAGTTAGATGTCGGTGCATTACAATGTATATAAACATATACTGTGTCAAGTTTCATTGCGTTTGGTTGGTTAAATCGCGAGAAACGTCCATTTAAACGTCGCAACTTCGCTTGGCCGCCATGTTGGTTTTGTAGTTACCAGGTTTTCAAAAGTCACATAAGTGAACTTCTAGCAGTTCTCTTTATCACCATACAAAATTCCAGGGTGATATCGGTAATAGTTTCGGAGATATTGAATGCTGGTGAAATATTTCGCACAGCCGCCATGTTGGATTGATGAGACGTAACAAAATTTGAAGGGCACGGTCGGGGTCAACCGGAATAGAGCTATGAACGTACATAGTTTCATTGAAATCTCTCCAGCCGTTTAGATTTTATTAGGTGGGGACCCACACACGAATCACACACACACATACGCACACACACACACGGACAAAAGATGATCTCATAAGCCTTTTTTTTTCAAAATTGAAAATAGGCTATAATTATTAGAAAGAGGAGTAAATGAAATAAAAGACGCTGCCTAGGGCTTATATCTCATTGGCCGATAGAGAAATAGTGACCAATGTCGCCGCATAGCGCCGCAGAAAGATTATCGGAGCACTTCGGAAACTTCAGCTGTTTCGAGCTTCTGAAGGAGCAATAGTGTAATTTATCTCCACATGGCGCCACAGGTAAATAATCAGTGTAGCCTACATCAAAGAAAATTTGAAAGCACCAACACTTATTGCAGCTGATAACCTTAATGTACTGCGCCAACATCAACGCACTTATACAGAGGCCTAATATTTCAATGACGACTACTGTTTTAAGTGGCCTAAGAAAATTTTTGCACTAATTACTCCCCGTGACTGCAATTTGTAAGCAGTGCAAGATGTAACTATTTTCGCAATTCTGCACCTGAACACGGGTAGGGGCAGCGTGATGCAGCCCGCATTGCCGGCCAACAATACCCCAACCCCTGGCACTATACAGCCCATGACGGGCTAAGGCCGACCAAGCGACCGCTGCCCAGCCATTTGGCCTGCAGATATTGGGGTGACGCGTGATCAGCGCGTCGGGTCCCCTCAGCCGTAAATCTTGGTATTCGTGATCGGGGTGCTGTCTCACTGTCAGACAGCTGATCAATTGTCCTCACGAGGCTGAGTGCACCCCGTTCCAACCTTCACGTCAGTTTTAAAATCCCTGACGGAGCCGAGGATCGAACCCGGGGCCTCCGAGTGAGAGGCAGGCGCGCTACCCCAACACCACGGGGCTGGCCGGCCAACAATAGATGCATTTAATATTCTCACAGTTGTGGACCACTGCTACAACACCGGAATACTTCCGGCACGGTTGGGTCTTGCCTCATAAAACGTGGTTTTCGGGACCCCTTGTATGTTTGTTATTATTGTATACAAATATGCACCGTTTTAGTGACCTGCCCAAATTTGATACCCATAATTGTATTTCTTACATTACGAGGCCTAAAATGAGCCTCATTTATACAAATCTACAGCGTTTTAGCGAACTGAACCAAATTTTAAGTCGCGAGTTTTGTTACATGCATTTCGAGGCTTAAAATGAACCTAGATTGGTCCTTCTACGACAAATTCAATATTTCGCCCATGTGCCGAACGGACTAAATTTTGGGAAAAAGAGGGCTGTCCAAATTTGTAGTAGATAGCGTAACACGCAGTATTCCAAAAGGTAAGTACATACAATTTGGTTCAGATCGGTGAAACGGTGTAGATTTGTATAAATAACAGAGGCCTGGTATTTAGTTAACAGATGTGGCTTACAGTTATGCATGATGATAATGATGATCCTGTTTTAGGGGCTTGAATACTTTTGTCACTAATCACTCCCTGCGACTGTAATTTGTAAGCAGCGCGAGATATTTTAAGTATTTTAGCTTTTTTTTTTTTTTTTTACCAGAACACTGGTAGGTGCGGAGTTATGCAACTCGCTTCATAGGCTAAAATAAATAGGCTATCCTTACAGTTACACTACTTAGGACATTATTGGTCCTCGGGGCCCCAAACGTGGTTTTCAGGTACCTTGGACTGTTATTTATAGTCGTCGGTTTCCAAAGGGTAAATACCTAATATTTGGTTCAGATCGGTGAAACGGTGTACCTAGGTAGATTTGTAACAAAGGGCGTAAATGCAAGGAATGGAAAGGTCGACCGGACATTTGGTTTAGTTCGGTGTAACGGTGTAGATTTGTGTCAAAGGGCGTAAATTCAGGGAATGGAGAGGTCTGTCCAAAATTTCATGCAGTATATAAAATTTGGTTGAGATCGGTGAAACGTTATAGATTTGTGCCAAAGGGCCTAAATGCAGGGAATGAAGGGGTCTGGCCGAAATTTCAAGTTGACAGTGTTACCCACAGGGTTCCAAAGGGTAAGTACGTAAAATGTCGTTCGCATGGGTAAAACGTTGTAACAGACAAACAGACAAACATTGAGATTTATTAGATAGAATACCTATATACTGTACTAGCAGTAGTGCCCGGCTTCGCCCGCTGGATTTATTTGTTTTATGGATGATAATGAATACTACTACAGAACTGGCAAATTATATTTGAACTAACAGAAAAAGAATATACGAGGCACGTCCAGAAAGTAAGCTCCGTTTGGTAATAAAATTAAATTGTGTACAGATACAGAAAAAATATTTATTGCACAACATTCTACACTTAAACTACTTTTACACATAACTGCCGAACTTTTTCAGGCATTTGTCATAGCGTGGCACAAGTTTTTGTATACCTTCTTCATAGAAGTTTGCCGCCGACCCGTAAAAGAGTGTGAAGACTCCCCTGTAAGGTATCCTACTGTTTGGCCACCACTGTTAGGCAAATTGCGTGCTTACCAGGAGAACTGCGTATGTTTAGGAGTTCTCCTGACCACATACGCAATTTGCCTAACAGTGGTGGCCAAACAGTAGGATACCTTACAGGGGAGTCTTCACACTCTTTTACGGGTCGGCGGCAAACTTCTATGAAGAAGGTATACAAAAACTTGTGCCACGCTATGACAAATGCCTGACAAAGTTCGGCAGTTATGTGTAAAAGTAGTTTAAGAGGTGTAGAATGTTGTGCAATAAATATTTTTTCTGTATCTGTACACAAATTAATTTTATTACCAAACGGAGCTTACTTTCTGGACGTGCCTCGTATATAACGTTTTGCGGTGGTGGTGGTGGTAGTGTGTTACAGTATAAAGGACGTAACATTCAGGTCATTTTTCCGCAATGATAATTATAATAATGAATAGGGAAACGGCTATTTACTAACTACAGTACTGACACATGTAATTTACAAACGATTTGAAAAATATGTTTAGAAAGAGGAGTACGTGAAATAACAGACACTGCCTAGAGCCTAGAAACCAATAGTGCCGTCTTTTGTCGCATAGCACCGAAGGAAAATTATCAGAGCACTTTGGAAAACTTCGACTGTCCCAAACTCCTGAGGCAGCAATAGTTCCATTTATCACCACATAGCGCTCAAGGATAAGGATCAGAATGAATGAGAGTAAATTCGAAAGCACCAGCGCTTATTGCAGCTGATAACCTCAATGTACTACACCAACACCATCGCACTTATACAGAGGAATACTATTTTCATATTTATAACTGTTTTAAGGGGATTAAGAAAACCTTTTGCACTAATTACTGCAATTTATAAGCAGCGCAAGATATAACTGTTTTCGCAATTCTGCATCAGAACACTGGCAGGGGCGAAGTGGAGCAGCCCGAATCGTCAGCCAACAATTTTCTTATAAAAATAATCTTACAGGTACACTACCATGGACATGTCCTCGGGCCTAACAACGTGGTTTTCAAGTTCAATTTGTCGGTTTCCTAAATGTAGGGAATGGAGATGGTTATCTAAACAATCAAGTGAACAGTGTTACTTGTAGGGTTTCAAACAGCAAGTATGTAAGAGTTGGTGCAATTAGATGAAACGGTGTAGATTTGTGCGATAGGGCCTAAATGAAGGGAATGGAGTGGTCTGTCCGCAAATTCAAGAGTACAGTGTTACCCGTAGGGTTCCAAAGGGAAATTATACAAAATTTCGTTCAGATGGGTGACGGTATAGATTTGTGCCAAAGGGCCTAAATGCAGGGAATGGAGTGGAGTGTCCAAAATTTCATTCAGACAGTGTTACTCGTTGCGTTCCAAAGGGGAAGTATTTAAATTTTGCTTCAGATCGGTGAAACGGTGTAGATTTGTGACAAAAGGCCCAAATGCAGGGAATGGAGTGGTCTGTGCGAAATTTCATGTTGACAGTGTTACTCGCAGGCTTTCAAAGGGTAAGTATACTAATTTTGGTTCAGATCGGTGAAGCGGTGTAGATTTGCGCCAAAGGGCCTAAATGCAGGGAATGGAGTGGTCTGTCCGAAATTTAATTTAGACAGTGTTACTCGCAGGGCTCCAAAGTGTAAGTAGGCTATACAAATTTTGGTTCAGATAGGTGAAACGGTGTAGATTTTTGCCAAAGGTCGTAAATGCAGGGGTTGGAGTGTTCTGTCCGAAATTTCATGTAGACAGTGTTACTCGCAGACTTTCAAAGGGTAAGTGTACACATTTTGGTTCAGATTTGTGAAACGGTGTAGATTTGAGCGAAGGGCCTAAATGCAGGGAATGGAGTGGTCTGTCCGAAATTTCATTTAGTCAGTGTTACTCACAGGGCTCCAAATGGTAAGTATACACATTTTGGTTCAGATCGGTGAAACGGTGTAGATGTGTGTCAAAGGGCCTAAATGCAGGGAATTGGAATGGTCTATCTGAAATTTCATGCAGACAGCGTTACTCATAGGGTTCCAAAGGATAAATATGTAAAATTTGGATCAGATCGGTGAAACGGTGTATATTTGTGCCAAAGGTCCTAAATGCAGGGAATGGTGTGTAGACATTGTTACTCGCATGTTTCCAAATGGTAATTATAGGAATTTTGTTTCAGAACGGTTGAACTGTGAAGATTTGGGCCAAAGGGCCTAAATACCGGGTAATGGAGTGGTCTGTCCGAAATTTCATGTAAACAGTGTTACCAGCAGGGTTCCAAAGGGTAAGTAAACAAATGTTGGTTCAGATCGGTGAAACGGTGTAGATTTGTGCCAAAGGGCCTAAATGCAGGGAATTGAGTGGTCTGTCCGAAATTTAAAGTGGACAGTGTTACCCGCAGGGTTCCAAATGGTAAGTATACAAAATTTGGTTCTGATCGGTGAGACGGTGCAGATTTGTATAAATAACAGAGAAACCAACATTGAGCTTTATATACCTACTAGCAGTAGTGCCCGGCTTCGCCCGGTGGATTTATTTGTTTTATGGATGATGTAGCAAAGTAGCAAACCCCGCAAGGGATTAATGCTAGGAAGAAGAAGAATGAATACTACTGCAGTACTGGCAAATGATATTAAAACTAACAGAAACAGCAATATATAACTTTTTGTGGTGGTGGTGGTGGTGGTTGGGATGATAAGTAGTAGTCTACAGTAAAATTGATGTAACATTCAGGTCCTTTTTCCGTAGTGATAATGATAATAATGAATATGGAAACGGTATTTACCAACTACAGTACGGACACATGTAATTTACAATCGAAACGAAAAATATGATTAGAAAGAGGAACCAGTGAACTAAAAGACACTGCCTAGAGCCTATGTCTAATTGGCTGTTACAAAAATAGACACTAATAGTGTCGTCTTTTGTAACATAGAGCCGTAGGAAAATATGCAGAGCACTTTGGAAAATTTCGGCTGTCCCGAGCTCCTGAGGTAGCAAAAGTGTCATTTATCGTCACATAGCACTCAACGATAAGGTTTGGAATAAATGGAAGGAAATTTGAAAGCAGCAACGCTTATTGCAGCTATTAACCTCAATGTACTGCACCAACACCATGGCACTTATACAGAGGCATAATGTTTTTAAGATGATAACTGTTCTAAGGGCCTAAGAAATCTTTTTGCAGCTATTAGTCCCCGTGACTGCCATTTAAAAGCAGCGCAAGATGTAACTATTTTCACAATTCAGCACCAGAACACAGGTGGGGGTGACGTGTTGCAGCCAGCATTGCCAGCCAACTATAGACTTATAAAAATATCCATACAGTTAAACTGCTACGGACATGAATAGTTCTAGCGCCTTAAAACGTGGCTTTAAATTCCATTTGTTATCAATACTTCAATATAATAAAGCTGAAGAGTTTGTCGGTGTGTTTGTGCCTTTAAACTCGCTAATCTCCGGAACTACCAAACGTATTCGAACATTTCTTTTTTTATATGAAAGGCAGATTCAAGGGGAATAGTTTAGGCTATGTAGTACTAGGCTATACCTCTCAGGTAACCTTAAATATTGATTTTTGTTCAGTAAGTCGGTAGAACAAGCGCCCCCGAATTGCTCTATCCGCATGCGCTGGCGTTATGGTTAGTGATACGTACACCGTTTCACCGATCTGAACCAAAATTTGTAAACTTAGCCTTTGGAACCCTACGAGTAACACTGTCTACGTGAAATTTATGACAGACCAGTCCATTCAGGCCCTTTGGCACAAATCTACACCTTTTCACCGATCTGAACCAAAATTTGTATACTTACCTTTTGGAACCCTGCGAGTAACACTGTTTACATAAAATTTTGGACAGACCACTCCATCCCCTGCATTTAGGTCCTTTGGAACAAATATACACCGTTTCACCGATCTGAACCCAAATTTGTATACTTACACTTTGGAGTCCTGCGAGTAACACAGTCTGCTTGCAATTTCGGACACACCATTTCATTCCCTGCATTTAGGCCCTTTGCCTCAAATCTACATCGTTTCACCGATCTGAATCAAAATGTGTATAATTGCCCTTTGGAACCCTGTGAGTAACACTGCCTACTTGAAAATTATTACAGACCACTCCGTTCCCTGCAGGCCCTTTGGCACAAATCTACACCGTTTCATCGATCTGAACCAAAATTTGTATGCTTACCCTTTAGAACCCTGCGAGTAACACTGTCTGCATAAAATTTTGGACAGACCACTCCATTCCCTGTATTTAGGCCCTTTGGCACAAATATACACCGTTTCCGATCTTAACCAAATTTTACATACTTACCTTTTGGAACCCGACGAGTAACACTGTCTGCTTGAAATATTGGACTGACCACTCCTTTCCCTTCATTTAAGTCCATTGGCACAAATATCTACCGTTTCACCGTTCTGAACCACATTTTGTATGCTTACCCTTTGGAACCCTGCGGTCACACAGTCCACTTTAAATTTTGGGCAGACCAATCCATTTCCTGCATTTAGGCCTTTTATCACAAATCTACACTGTTTCTCCTAATTGTACCAAATTTTACATGCACTTCGAAACCCTTGCACAACGCTCTCCATTCTCTAAATTTATAATAACAGACAAAATAAACTTGAAAACCACGTATTAAGGCCCTAGATCCATTCATGTCCGTAGTAGTGTAACTGTAAGAGTATTTTAATAAGCCTATTGTTGACGAGCAGTTCGGGCTGCTTCACGTCACCGCTACCAGTGTTCTGGTGCAGAATTGCGAAAATAGTTACATCTTGTGAGGTTTATAAATTGCAGTTACAGGGAGTAATTAGAGCAAAAGGATCTCTTAGGCCCCATAAAACAGTTATCATCATGAACATAATATGCCTCTGTATAAGTGCAATGGTGCTGGTGCAGTACACTGAGGTTACCAGCTGCAATAAGCATTGGTGCTTTCAAATTAACCTTCATTTATTCCGAACCTTATCGTTGAGCTCTATGTGGCGATAAATGATACTACTGCTACCTCAGTAGCTTGGGACAGCCGAAGTTTTCCAAAGTGTTCTGATTATTTGCCTACGGCGCTATGAAACTAAAGACGACATTATTGGTCTCTACATTTCTAACAGCCAATGAGATATAGGCCCTAGGCAGTGACTTTTATTTCACTTACTCCTCTTTCTAATCATTTTTTTAAAACTTGTTTGTAAATTACTTGTGTCAGTGCTGTAGTTACAAAATAGCCGTTTCCCTATTCATTATTATCATTACGGGAAAATGAACTGAATGTTACGTCCATTATACTGTACTACTTATCACTCCTACTACAACCACCACCACCACCACCACCACCACCACCACCACAACAAAAAGTTATATTTTTAAAATATTTTTTTCTTTTAGTTTAAGTATCATGTGCCAGTTCTGTAGTAGTATTCATTATCATCCATAAAACAAATAAATCCACCAGGCGATGCGGGCACTACTGCTAGTTCTAAATATAAGGAATGGAGAGGGTTGTCCATAACATCAAGTGGACAAGGTTACCAGCAGGGTTTGAAAGGGTAAGTACGTATAATTCGGTGCAATTAGGTGAAATGGTATAAATTTCCCTGAATGCAGGGAATAGAGTGGTCTGTCCGAAATTTCATGTAGACAGTGTTACTCGTCGCGTTCCAATGGGTAAGTATGTACTGTGACCGTTTGACCGAAGTCCCACGTGCCCACGAGCATGAAAATCAACATCCGCCGAGCATAAGACTCGAAAAAATCTCGGGGTCAAACTGAGTAGAGCAAAACAAAATTTTAATCAAAAATCAGCCGGACGGATATCGAAATTCACACTCCATAAAGGATGGCAGTGCAAATAATTTGTGAATAACACCAATTTCTCAAAACACCTCAGTTTAATTTAACTGTCTGCTGGTCCTATTAGAATACAAGGATCCCCCAGGGAGAAATCTAAAATTCCAGTCCTGAAAAATAAAGACATCCTACTCTCCCCCTGGGCCCCTTATCTACATACAAATTTTAGAACGCATAAAATAAATTATTTCCAGCCTCTAACCAAAAGTAAATTCACTATTTTCAAAATATTAACTTGATGTCTGAGAAAATCATTAGTCCATCTCAGCATCTGTTTCAATTAATTATTTAAACTGTACAATTATCACTGATGTGCAGGAAAATGTCCATCCTGACACCATGATTTTAATATTTACAAAAGTATCACTTGAATCAAATTTTCCAGAATTGTTTCAACCTCAGCGGGGAAATTCACACGTCTTAAACTCATTTCAGGGAAGTCACATTCCTAAAACGATGTGAAATCAAAATCATAAACCCCATGACGGCATTTATCAAATTTAAACTTTGACTGAACTTCCGACATTTTTCCACAATGTCACCATAAATAAATTTTATTCACCATTTCACATATAATTTAAATCCTCTGATTTAATCGCTTCGATTTAATTTCTTTGATAATATTCTTATAATTCAATTTATTTATGTTAATCGTTTCAATTTAATTCATTGTAAAAAAATATTATTTAGAATAATCCAAACTGATATTTTATGAAGATTAATGGATCCACAAATTCGACCAGCTATCAGCTTAACATTTTTAATACATCAACCAATCTCGAGACAAAATGCCTCTCATGCTGTCAATACGTTAAATTGGACACGGTAAGGCCTTCAGCAAAAACTAGGACGAGACATCAACTTATTCATATATAAACGACAACACCATGCGGGCGACCATACAACAGTCTAGGAATGTAGAATTCCACAGACGATCGGCCACTAGCTTCCCATATGAGCGAATATATTGTCCTCATTTTTAACAATATTTGAGCATGGAACAATTATTTGACCCTCAAAACTCAACTTTATAAACATCCATCATTAATTCATATTTTATTTTCACTTAACATTTGACCATTATATTCTTATTTTTATAATGACCCCTCAGCTACGCAGGCTGGGTTCAATGGCTTCCAAGCAACCAACACATGGGATCATGCTCTCCCTCACAAAATTTAAATATTTCGGCCTTTCGCATAGGTGTAATAAACTTTTAATGTCGGCCCCAACCCACTCCCGTTAATCTGTCGCATAATTCCAATACATAGTTCCTCATTTTATACACAATTCGTATATGAATGACCTTCCGCTCCCAGTATCAAAGATCACGGTTTCGGCGTGTCCCTCTATTCAAAATCAACTCTCATATTATCAACTACGATCCATTATTCCTCCAATTATTAACCGCTATTATTACCAAGAATTATTATTATTATTATTGGAAAATGTTCAAAACAATATAATCATTTACATATTATTATTATCATTATGGCTTGACTATCAGTCATACAGCCTTCCGATATCATATCTCAACTTCATTTACAACGAAAAATATTTTACATTTATTTTAAATTCAAATATAAAAATTTATACATTCACAGAAAATTTCGAACTATTATTCCCAAGGAATAATATTTAAACGTAATGTGGCTATCCACATTCCTCATCTATCAACATATTCAAAAGAGAAACTACTAACAACGTCGAGAAAATATTATAAACAAATTAATTTAATTATAAACTATTTAATATTGAACAAATCCATATATTATTTCAAAGTTCCCTAACATAAGGTTTAGGCGTGGAATGGTGTAAAATATCTTCCACACAATAGTCTAATGCTATATCGAAGCTTATCAGGTTGGCATCCCAAACGCACTAGATTTGCATCAAAGAGATCCATTCGAAATAAGTTGGCTGATAAATCTTCAAATGTACTATAATTTCTTGAAATAACTATCCAGAAGCAGAAACCTACTTAGCAGACAGTATAGTCAAAATTGAAAATGCAATACACTAGCTACTTAATAATAAAGTTGGCTTACATGGTGAAGATCTTGTATGAAGGATCCTTCTGACGTAGATTATATGTAGGCCGGCTGGCAAACGTTCTTTCCAGTGAACAGATGTTCCGAGTCCCACCTCGCCTACACACCATTATTCCGGAAGATGTTCCCAAAAATCCCATGACATCTCACCTCCAGCTCTTTTAGTTCTTCATGGTGACGGTCCGATCTATCATTTTCAAACAACTATGATGCATGTCTGGCAACATAATGTTATAAATATTCGAGTCCCAAACTAACACTTGCAGCTTTGTGCCACAGAAAACTTCCTAACTCGACTGGATCACTTCCCGTTCTAGAATATCTACACCGAGTTCGAAATCAACATAATCAACCATAACTGTTGGTTCGATCCTCGCGTACTGTATTTGCTTTTGGCCTTGATGTTTGAATCGATACACTGACAATCTTAAGAGTGGTTTACGTAGCATGCTAGTACCATTTCTAGTTTCTAGGCTAGATTCCCTAGATGAGTAAGGAATTCCCCAAAGCTTTGCACACCCCAAAGCAATGGCTTGCCCATCTAACCTATTTATGATATATGGATTTTAAGGCCCACATCATATACGTTGATTGCCTTCCAACTCTTTTAGACTGGTATCTTCAAACACAATATCTGCCAAGCATGCAGACCATGAGCGCACGGTGTTAGTAGTCATACCGTCAAGCCTCACCTCCTCACTTGTTGCGTGCAGCTTAACTTCCGTCAGCCACTCCGATTCAAAACATAATCCTTGCGCCTTGGATTCTTCATCTCCAATATCTTCTGATCCAAAAGACGGATTCTCTTGATCTCTTCGGTATTTTTTCCAGTAATGAGTACTGTACGTTCCCCCGATGTTTTGGTGGTTCAACCTCTTCACATTAAAACTCGTAAATATACCATATGAGATCTCTCATATCGAAGCTCTCTCCATCTAGTGTCGTCTTGATGAAACGAAATACCTCAGCTCCGCGCGTTCTTCAAACAGTTGGTTCCTCAAAGAAAAACAATCAGTAGCCCTCATATAAATGGTCACAGTACTATTTGGTTCAGATCGGTGAATGAGTGTAGATTTGTGCCAAAGGGCTTTATTGCAGGGAATGGAGTGGTCTGTCTAAAATGTCAAGCAGACAGTGTTACTCGTCTGGTTCCAAAGGGTAAGTATTTAAAATTTGGTTCAGATCGGTGAAACGGTGTGGATTTGTGCCAAAGGACCTAAATGCAGGTGATGGAGTGGTCTGTCCGAAATTTCAAGCAGACAGTGTTACTCTTCGGGTTCTAAAGGGTAAGTTTTAGATGGGTGAAACGGTGTAGATTTGTGTTAAGGGCCTAAATGCAGGGAATGGAGCGGTCTGACCAAAATTTCAAACTGGCAGTGTGAATCGTCGTATCCCAAAGGATAAGTATACCAATTTTAGTTCAGATCGGAGAAACGATGTAGATTTGTGCCAAAGTGCCTAAATGCAGGGAATGGAGTAGTATGTCAGAAATTTCAAGTGGACAGTGTTACTCGTCCGGTTCCAAATGGTAAGTATAAACAATTTGGTTCAAATCGGTGAAAGCGTGTAGATTTGTGCCAAAGGGCCTAAATGCAGGGAATAGATTGGTCTGACCGAAATTTCATGTCGACAATGAAATTCCAAATAGTGCTTTGAACTTACCGAGTTTCATTGAAATCGCTCCAGTCGTTTAGAAGTTATTAGGGTAAAACACACACACACGAATCACACACGCACACACAGACAGACACACGAACAAAAGGTGATCTCATAAGCCTAATTTTCATAATTTAAAATAGGCAAAAATAAGAAATAAAAATATAACGTTTGGTGGTGGTAGTGGGGGTGTTAAGTAGTACAGTATAATGGACGTAACATTAAGGCCATGTTCCCGTACTGGTAATGAAAGTAATGGATAGGGAAACGGCTATTTACTAACTACTGTACTAAAACATGTAATTTACAAACAAATTGAAAAATATGATTAGATAGAGGAGTAAGTGAAATAAATGACAATTCCTAGGGCATACATCTCATTGGCTGTTAGAAAATTGGAGACCAATAGTGTCGTCTTTTGTCGCATAGTGCCGTAGGAAAATAATCACAGCACTTTGGAAAACTTCGACTGTCCCGAGCTCTTCAGGTAGCAAAGTGTTATTTATCGCCACATTCCACTGAAGGATTAGGATCGGAATAAATGAAAGTAAATGTGAAAGCCCCAACACTTATTGCGGCTGATAACCTCAATGTACTGTACCAACATCATCGCCCTTATACAGAGGTGGGTAGATTATTAGCTTGGGAATAACCTAACCCCCAAGGGAAGATGATGAAGAAAAGGAAGTGGGTTTCGGACTGGAGAAAAAGGATGGGGAAATAGGACGAGAGTCCAACAGAAGTTATAATTTTAACTTTAGGTATAGTCAAAGGCAGCTGCCACTGCAAATCTGCTTTCCGATACCTAAAGTGGGTAACCACCTGGACGAAGCTAACAGGAAACGCAGCTGGAACTTGGGCTATTCGCAAGAAAGCTGCTATAGCGTATTCTCTCTCAAGAATAAATATACCTACTATGGGGAAGGGTGGTGGTCTGGCAAGACAAAGAGTAACAGATTTATTGTGTATCTGTTCAAAGGAGTTTGTTTCTAAACAAGTATTTTGAAGAATACAAATAATTTGAATCAGCCTTGATATTTTAGTTCTTGAAATTGTAGAAATTCTAAAGAGTGACCGAATGCTTCCAAGAAGGATAGGGATAAAGCAATTATACCCTTGGGAATAATTTTGGTAAGAGTACCAATAGTTGCATTTAGAAATGACTAAGCTTTTACCCAGCAAGGCGCCGACTAAAAGTTTAGACAATGAGAAACACTTAAATTTTGAAAAACCAACCATAAGTGGTAGAGAGAATCTCCGCAAGGAGGAAGCTGGCGTAGCGAGTTATGCTTGCCTTACTGGCCAGTTAGAATTAGCTATCAAAGCTAAGAGAGACTTTACTAAGTTAATAACTAAGAGTTCTTGTTCAAATGCAACAAGTGGTGGAAACCATATTAATGAATTTATTTTTATTAAAGAGGGCATAAACCTAGGAAGAGTCAGGGAAGACAGGATCTTGCCTAACCGTTATGATTGAGAAATGATAAATCAAAAGAACAAATCTTAATTTATTTAACAATGTAAAAAGAAGTAGTTTATGTATCAAATATATAAGTTTCTATAACTTCTTGTATTAATACAGAGCTACATTTGGCGATTATACAAATAGGGCAGGTCAGTTATTGTGAAACCTGAAGAGAAAAATTGAAAGGAAGTTTCTAGAACTCCTATGTGGGTAGGGATCACGAGAAAAATAGGGCAAATTTTCCTTTCGTGAAACCTAGAGATAACTCACTTATGAGTAGAAAGAATTGGATTCCCTCATTAGAAGGGAGAAACAATATAATTTAAGTCGTGTACTAGGCACGAAGTTTTATAGGCATTAATTCGTTGTACGTGGAACAAGTAGGGGAGGGCACTTACTGAGAGTGACACCTCATTGAAAAAGGACCTAAAGTAACAATTTTATTATTCTAGTTTGTTAGTAAAGGGTTTGGGAAAGATCAAATGGGATTGTGGAAGAGTGATCATGGCCGTATTTATTGTACTCGGACGAGCGCGACGCGGATGAAAAGTTGAACAGGCACTGTTTTCACTATAGTCTGTTGATATAGTTGAAAAGTTCACTGTAGTAGCACAAAAAGTTGATGGCAAAGAAAGTTATTGCAATGGTGGAAAATAACTAGTTACACTAGATTTGCGAGAGTCTATAGCTTGAAAAACTTGTAGGTTATAGTTGAATGCACCAGTGAAATCCCAACGCAGGAAGAAAAATTAGATATTGATTAGCAGTTCGTAAGGAAGATTCCTTAGTTTGAAAAAGTATACCCGTATGTGAGTGGAAAGTACTAGAAGGTTTTCCTCGTAGATAAATTGTTCGGGATGGAAAATTCCAGAACAATCGTGACTGAAGAATAGGGCAAAAGTTAGTCCAGCGGTGGAACGAGCTAAGTATTTTATAGACAGTGGGTGATTTAATGGTGTCCACGTTGTGAGAGAATCTCTCATTTAATAAGCATAAGAAATGCTGCTTCATGTTAAGATTGGCTTAGATAGACAAAGGCCCAACATAGAAAATCCCGCGAAGGAAGATTATTGCTCCACATATGAAATCTCACACTGCCTATAAAATGATCATTAAAAAGCATGTAGCTATTTAAAATCAATTAAAATAAGTTGACGAACCTTGAAGTAGTACTTAGCTCATTTCTGATGAACGGCGAATCCTTAGGTGACCGTTAGTCAGGAATTCACAACATGGCGAAGATTTGAAAGTTTGTCTCTCGAGGTGAGGAGACGAGCTTTAGTAAAGCTCCGACTGACTAGTTTGACTTCAGACGCACAAGTGAGGCCAGTTCAACGGAGAGCGGAGAGACCAGGGAAGGGAAAAAGGTGGGGGTAGGAGACAAAAGAATACATATAAGAATAGCCAACTTTACAGTAATAAATTTTCTCATGATGAAATGGTCTTCAAAGAGTTGATAGCAGGAGTCACTAGCGCAGCCTGGTGGGTGAAAAAGTAGACGAAGTTCTCTTGATCACGGAGATGATAGCTGGCGATAGCGACGAGATCTGGTGGCTAGATTGGTAAGTAAGTCCTCTTGTGCAGGAAAAATTGCGGAACTTCAGAGATTCGCTACTAGATGACGCTAGGTGGGTCATGGAAGATATATATCTAGAACAGACTTACAGGTAGTGTAAGAAACATATACCACCAAAGAGAAATCAGGAGATCACTGTTTGTGTTTGCGAAAAAAGGAAGGGATGAACTAAAGCAAAGAGAAGCAAAAGATTACTCTGTCTTAACGTGTATTCCAAAGAATACACCAAGCTGGGAGGGAAACACCAACAGAGAACAAAGACATGAAATTAAAAGCTCAAAGGTAAAGGAGCAATTAAAGAAAGTGGTCTTATAATATGCCCATTAGTGGTCAAGATCTTGGCTACCCTAACTCTCCCATCTCTTCCAGGGTAGCACTCGGTCACTCTACCTGAAATCCAGACCAAGGGAGGAGAAACATCCCTAACCAGGACCAAGTCCCCCACTTTAATGTCGGGATTGGAAAGAAACCACTTCTGTCTCCGTTGCCAGGAAGTTAAGTATTCCAAATTCCACCTCTTCCAGAAAGAATTACGGAGAGCTACAAGTTTACGCCAAACAATAGGTAAATTAGAATCACTGTAAGAGTTGGGAAGGGGAGGAGGGACAGAAAGAGAAGTGCCTATAAGGAAGTGACCAGTTGTGAGTGGAAGCAGGTCATCACGGTTATTGGAAAACGGAGTTAAATGGCGAGAATTGACGACACCTTCAATCAGAACAGACAGCGAATTAAATTCTTCATAAGTCAGTATGCGATTACCTAAAACTTTTCTTAAGTGACGCTTAGTGAGCTTTACGCAGGATTCCCACCTACCACCGTGATGAGGAGCGCAGAGAGGTAAAAACGCCATTTGAAACCCTTTGAGAAGGGAAAATTAGAAACTTGTTCCATGGCAGGAGAAGATGTGAGAGCTTTCTTCCACAAAGAAGCTGCGCCTTGAAAAGTGGAAGCGTTATCAGAGAACATCTCCGAAGGAACACCACGCCTAGCAGCGAAGCGAGAGACAGCTGATAAAAAGTAAGAAGTAGAGGCATTCGTTAATAGTTCCAAATGGATCTCGCCAGTAACCATGCAAACAAAGAGAGAAACATAGAGCTTACCAAACAATTTGCGTGCAGTTTCAGGGGAATTCCGTTGATATTGGAACGTACCCATATAGTCCACACCAGTTAGAGCAAATGGACGTATGGGAGAAGAGCGAAAAGAGGGCAGATCGCTCATTAATTGAGTATTGACTTTAGGTTTCGCTTTGAAGCAAGGAATGCATTTGTGAATTACAGAGGAAACTTCATGAATTCCGTTTATAATCCAGTAATTTTCCCTTAAGAGGCAAAGCAGTGTGCGTGTACCAACATGCAGATTACGATAATGAAAGTCACGTATAATTAAAGAAGTTACGTGATGTTTAGAAGGCAAAATAACAGGATGCTTTTTGTCCTCAGAAAGCAAAGACTGCGACAGACTACCACCTACCCTGAGTAACCTATTGTCATCAAGGAACGGGGCTAAGGCACGAAGACGACTGGATTTGGGAAGATCCTTTTTAGAAGAAAGTAAAGACAATTCAGAAGAAAGGGTTTTTTGCCGTGTTAGTTGCAAAACCTTAATGGTAGCGAGATTCAATTCATGATTGGTAAGGTGTGGTTTGGGGAGAAGAGGTTGGTCGACCACAATATATTTCCATCTGAGAAGATAGGCTACCATTCGAATTAATTTGTGAAAGGAAGAATAGCGGGACAACTAGGGATGAGAAACGTTGGAAACGAGACACGAAGCAGTAGATTTAGATACTTTGGCGTCAGGCAAGTTGGAGTTTGTAGCTGGAGGTTTATAAGGCCAACAAGAAGAGTCTTCGATTAACCACGAGGGCCCATGCCAGTACAAATGAGAAGCTGCCAATTGAGAGGGTAAACATCCACGAGAAATGATGTCGGCGGGGTTGTCAGCGCTGGGCCCATGCCTCTATTGATATCTCGAAGAAAGAGTTTGAATTTTGGAAACCCTGTTTGCAACAAAAAATTGCCAATGAGCGGGGTTTTTAGCAATCAGAGAAAGGGTAATCATTGAATCGCTCCAGAGATAGATTTCCGAAAATTTGACTTTTAAGACTTCCCGTAATTTCATAACAAATTATGCGGCCCTGAGTGCAGCACACAATTCAAGCCTAGGCAAAGTGATAGTTTTAAGAGGAGCCACCTTCGATTTGGCACAAACAAGGTTGGAAACTGAAGATCCATTTATCTAACCACGATAAACCAAATATGCACAACAACCGTAAGCTTTTTCGGAACTATCCGCAAACACATGAAGGAATAAAGATGCATTAGGATGAGCGTTAATTAAATTCCTGGGAATTTCAATAAGGGAAAGATCAAGCAAATTGATGCGAAAAGAGAGCCATCTGTTAAGAAAAGAAATGGGAACAGTGTCGTCCCTTTCACATTTGAGCGACCATAGCTCTTGCATGAGAAGTTTGGCTATAACAATAACTGGGGCAAGGAATTGAAGCGGATCAAAATCAATTTCAGGGAGAATTTGTCTTTTTGTGTTAGGGAGCTCTTCTGCAAGCGAAACTTTGTAGATAAGAGGGTCAATGTTAGTGCACCAATGCACTCCGAGAGTTTTTATGGATTCGGAATTTCCACAAATTTGGACGGAGGAGGGGTCTACATCTTCAATAGGAAACTGGGCGAGAAACACATGGGAGTTGGAATATCACTTATGAAGTGGGAATCCTCCATTCCTTAACAATGCTTGAAGTTCTAGTGACACGAAAGGAGCTTCCTCCAGAGTGGGGAAGGACTGCAAGTAATCGTCAACATAGAATGATGTAGTTAGTGCTTCGGAAGCTTTAGAATCAAATAAATGACCATCTTGAGTGGCTAACAAATGTAGGGATCGGATAGCATGGAAAGCGGAAGGTTTTAAGCCATAAGTAGCCGTCTTTAAGCGGAATACCTTAATGGGCTTGCTGATTTCGTCGCGCCACAAGATTCTTTGGAGATCTCGTTGTTCAGGCTGAATTCAAACCTGACGGTACATCTGTTTTATATCCGCTCTAACAGCTATGGGAAATAATCGAAAGTTTAAGAGTATAGCAGATACATCTGACTGAATAGCAGGACCAGATTAAAGAGTATCGTTAAGACTGTTGCCGGTAACGTCAGGTGAAGAACCATTAGAAACGCCTCGGATTTTATCCTTTACAAGAGGGTTTTTCCACACGGGATGAAGATTTAAGAAAACCGTTTCAATTGGGGAGTGCAATTCGTCATCAGATTTGCTAACAACTTCCATATGATCTAAGCTTTCATACTCATCCATGAAATCAGTATACTGCTGTTTAAGGAGAGGTTCTTTCTTGAATTTGCTCTCGATAGCAAAGAGAGCTTTTCGAGCTTTGGGTTGAGAATTAATAAGTTTAGGGGGATTGTGTAATCTCGGCATCTTAACAATGAACCGGCCTTCAGGAGAACGAGTGGTGGTGTTCAGAAAAAGTTGCTCACAAAATTCGTTTTCTGAAGAGGTCACGTTAGGAGAATCAACGCTTTCAAGCCTCCAGAACTGTTCCAAGTCAGTATTAGTGAAATAACATTGCGATGCGGGTTGGGGAGATTAATGAGGAAGTTGACCGGTGACGATCCATTCAAAATTAGTGTCTCTGGCAACCACGTTTGAGGATAAGTTGCGAACCTGTTTACGAAGGCAATTCCAGAAAACATTGGCACTAAAGGGTATGTCAATGGGGTTTTGTACATTGAACAGGGGATCGGCTAGCCTTAAATGCGAGGGAATGCTTAAACCTGAAATATCAACAGAGTGACTTGGAGTATCTTCTCCTATGCTATTGAGAAGGAGACAATTCAGTTTGAGAAAGTTATTTATGTGAAACATGTATCTTATGGTTAGCTTTGAAATCGGTAAAGCTTGCGATTTTGAGCTGTTAATGCCCGATACGTTAATAGAAGTTGGGTTTACAGGTAGACCTAGTTTTTTGATTAATGAATTAGAAACGAAATCGTGGGTTGCCGCCGAATCATGAAGACCGCGTGCACGGACCCAGTTGCCAAAGTTATCCTGAACTTCGATTTGGACAGTGGACAATAGTAATTGGGCACTAGGTATGGACTTGGCATTTTGAATGTAAGATGAAGCATTGGAACTGTTAGCATTGTCACTTATCTGAGAAGTAGATGCGTTCGATGACCTTGCTTGATCATGACGATGTAGTAAAGTGTGATGCGCTTTTTCGCAATGGAAGCAAAGTCTGGTGGACTTGCAATTTGAAGCAGAACGCGTGGGTGCTAGGCACTTGAAGCAATGTTTATTCTGGGAAACTAATTTTCTTCTGTCGTCGACTGACATTTTTTTGAAAGATTTACATAGATATAAGGCGTGGGAATCTTTACAAAGTATGCACTTTATTGGTTCATGTTAACTCTTACGGGGTTCGCTTTGAGTGTTTAAAACGAGAGAACTAGCAATACGGCGTTCACTAGACTTAGTTGGGTAACCAGTGGCGTTTGACTTGAGTTTAGATGAGCTGGACCCAGGTTTTTGGGTATTAGACGCCAAGCGTTCGCTTTTAGGTTTAAGAGACATTAATTCAAATTTAGAACTAGGGGGTGAAGGTTCACTTTGATTAGCTTAAGCAGTTAAGAGTTGGCATCTAGCATTTATGAAAGTGACTAAATGCTCGTAAGAGTAATCGTCTTCTCTGGAATGTTCAATCTCCCAAGCTTTGAGGGTAGCAACATCGACTTTAGAATCCACTAAGTGTATTAAGAAAGTGCCCCAGTGTTCAGCGGGTTGATCTAATTGGGATAGAGCTTTAACGTGAATTTGTGTTGTATCAATGAGAATACGCAAACTAGTGACGTCGTTGTGCTGTGACGCAGGTAAGTTAAATAGAGCCTTCATATGGCGTTGAATACGTAACCGTGAATTACCGTATCTTTCTTTCAACAAGTTAAAGGCAATGGGGTAGTTTTCGGCACTTAGTGGGAGTGCTTCAACTAACTGCAGAGCTTGACCTCGGAGGATAGATCTCAAATAATGAAACTTGTAGATGACTTGAATGTCTTCATTGTCATGAACAAGAGAACAAACTAGTTCATAGAAAGAATCACAAGTAGATTCGTCTCCAGAGAAGTGGGGTAAATCAATCTTAGTTAGGATTGGTTTGGGCTTGTGAGTGCCCTCACGAAAAGAGGTTTGTTGTTCGTGAAGGGAACCAAGAATAGAACCGTATTTTTTCTGTTCTTCTTCGAGTTGGCGTATTATTTTAAAAGCAGAACCTATACCTTCGTAATATTGATTTTCTACTTCGACTCGATCATCAGTTTGATTGATCATACAAGATTCGATTTCAGTTTGGATGTTACAATAATTTTCATATGAACGTTTAAAATACTTTACGCGAAGATTTAACAAATCTAATTGAGCTTCTGAGGAATCTAGCTCTTTGATGTATTTTCTAAATCGGGTAATTTTCCCTTTATAGGATGCTCGTTTAGAAGTAAGTTTTTCATCATTATCCTTTTCTGTAGGAGCCATGACAAAATAGTTAAATTAAAGTAAAACTTACGAAACTGTGGAACATTGGAAATGCTGTCAGACTGGCAGCAGCAAATTAGTTGAAAGAAAGGGACACAGCAAAGGAGACAGGAGCGGCCTCTTTCTTCTTCACAGGCTTTTCACCGTGAAGTTTTAGCTGAAATATTCAAAGAAGATATTAATGATTTGCAAAATATTGTCAAATAAACCTTGACAAATAAAGTCTGGTAAGTACAATGTCATAAATGGATTCTTCCGGGTTTCGGTACCAAATTTAGGGTAGATTATTAGCTTGGGTATAGCCTAACCCGCAAGGGAAGATGATGAAGAAAAGGAAGTGGGTTTCGGACTGGAGAAAAAGGATGGGGAAATAGGACGAGAGTCCAACAGAAGTTATAATTTTAACTTTAAGTAAACTCAAAGGCAGCTGCCACTGCAAATCCGCTTTCCGATACCTAAAGAGGGTAGTGACCTGGGCGAGGCTAACAGGAAACGCAGCTAGAACTTGGGCTCTTCGCAAGAAAGCTGCTATAGCGTATTCCCTCTCAAGCATAAATATACCTACTATGGGGAAGGGTGGTGGTCTGGCAAGACAAAGAGTAACTGATTTATTGTGTATCTGTTCAAAGGAGTTTGTTTCTAAACGAGTATTTTGAAGAATACAAACAATTTGAATCAACCTTGATATTTTAGTTCTAGAAATTGTAGAATTTCTAAAGAGCGACTGAATGCTTCCAAGAAGGATAGGGATAAAGCAATTATACACTTGGGAATAATTTTGGTAAGTGTACCAATAGTTGCATTTAGAAATGACTAAGCTTTTACCCAGCAAGGCGCCGACTAAAAGTTTAGATATTGAGAACCAACAAAAAAAAAAACAGGAAGAAATGAAATAGAAGTTTCTATAACTTCTTGTATTAATACAGAGCTACATTTGGCGATTATACAAATAGGGCAGGTCACTTATTGTGAAACCTGAAGAGAAAAATTGAAAGGAAGTTTCTAGAACTCCTATGTGGGTAGGGATCACGAGAAAAATAGGGCAAATTTCCCTTTCGTGAAACCTAGAGATAACTCACTTTTGAGTAAAAAGAATTGGATTCCCTCATTAGAAGGGAGAAACAATATAATTTTATGCGTGTACTAGACACGAAGTTTTACAGTCATTAATTCGTTGTACGTGGAACAATTAGGGGAAGGCACTTATTGAGAGTGACACCTCATTGAAAAAAGAGGAGGAAGAAAATTAGATATTGATTAGCAGTTCATGAGGAAAATTCCTTAGTTTGAAAAAGTATTCCCATATGTGAGTGGAAAGTACTAGAAGGTTTAACTCGTAGATAAATTGTTCGGCATGGAAAATTCCAGAACAATCATGACTGAAGAATAGGGCAAAAATTAATCCAGCGGTGGAACGAGCTAAGTATTTTATAGACAGTGGGTAATTTAATGGTGTCCCACGTTGTGAGAAAATCTCTCATTTAATAAGCATAAAAAATGCTGCTTCATGTTAAGATTGGTTTAAGATAGACAAAAGCCCAACATAGAAAATCCCGCGAAGGATGATTATTGCCCCACATAAGAAATCTCACACTGCTTATAAAATGATCATTAAAAGCATGTAGCTATTTAAAATCAATTAAAATAAGTTGAAGAACTTTGAAGTAGTACTTAGCTCATTTCTGATGAACGGCGAATCCTTAGGTGACCGTTAGTCAGGAATTCACAACATGGCGAAGATTTGAAAGTTTATCTCACGAGGTGAGGAGACGATTTTTAGTAAAGCTTCGACTGACTAGTTTGACTTCAGACGCACAAGTGAGGCCAGCTCAACGGAGCGCGGAGAGACCAGGGAAGGGAAAACGGTGGGGGTAGGAGACAAAAGGAATATATATAAGAATAGCCAACATAACAGAAATAAATTTTCTCTTGATGACATGGTCTTCAAAAAGTTGATAGCAGGAGTCACTAGCGCAGCCTGGTGGGTGAAAAATTAGACGAAGTTCTCTTGATCACGGAGATGATAGCTGGCGATAGTGACGAGATCTCGTGGCTAGATTGGTAAGGAAGTCCTCTTGTGCAGGGAAAATTGAGGAACTTCAGAGATTCGCTACTAGATGACGCTTGGTGGGTCATGGAAGACATATTTCTAGAACAGACTTACAGGTAGTGTAAGAAACATATACCAACAAAGAGAAATCAGGAGATCACTGTTGGTGTTTGCGAAAAAAGGAAGGGATGAACTAAACCAAACAGAAGCAAAAGCTTACTCTGTCTTACCGTGTATTCCAAAGAATACACCAAGAGGCAAAATATTTTCATTATGTTAACTGTTTTAAGGGGCCTAATAAATATTCTTGCACTAATTACTCCCCGTGACTGCAATTTATAAGCAGCGCAAGATGTAAATTTTTTCGGCAGTCTCCACCAGAACATTGGCAGGGACGACGTGATGCAGTCCGCATTGCCAGCCAACAATAGATTTATTAGAATATTCTTACAGTTTCACTACTACGGACATGAATGGTTCTTAGGCCTTAAAACGTGGTTTTCAAGTATCTTTTGACTGTCATTCTAAATATACGGAATGGAGACAGTTGTCCAAAGTATCGTGTGGACAGTGTTACCAGCATGGTTTCAAAGGGTAGGTATGTAAAATTCGGTGCAATTAGATGAAACGGTGTAGATTTGTGCTAAAGGGCCTAAATGCAAGGAATGGAGTGGTCTGTTCGAAATTAAAAAGTGGACAGAGTTACCCGCAGGGTTCCAAAGGGTAAGTACACTCGTCGACACATTAAATGACACACTTTAAAAATTCATAACTTTCTATTCGTTTATACCAAAATTAGTGCTATGCGGGTTTGATCATCAGGCCGTGACCGATTTTTTAATTTTTAATTTCGCTAGTGAGCGACAGATCAGCAAACATTTTCTAAGTCCATTCACCGGCTTTCGGCGACCCTCTGTTGCGGCTGTATGTTCCGCCAGCTCACACGGGAGGCCCTGGCCTAAGCTGATGTACGGAGATGGATGGCGAGTTGACGGTCGATGCCAGGGGTTCGAGACGTCAGGCTTGCGGGCTTGAGTGTCAACTGCGCCGTAACCGTCATTGGTTTGAATGACTTTGTCTTTTAAAATTATAAACTATTCGGAAAAGTCCTAATAAGTTATCAAACATACAAATAAAAAAATAAAAAAAGAATTTAATAAATAAATAGATAGAAATAAATAATTAAATAAATAAATATAAAGAAATAATTAATTAATTAAATAAATATAAATAATGAAATAAATAAATAAGTATATAAACAAGAAATGAAAATATAAATATAAATAAATAATTAAGTAAATAATTAAACAATACGGTAAGTTAATAAATAAATAAATAAATATAAATCAATAAATAAATAATTGAATAAATAAATTAATACAATAAATAATTAAATAATTAAATAAATAAATAAACAGACTAACAAATAAACATACTAACATACAAATAAATAATTAAAATTAATTAATTAATTAATTAATAACGAACTTTCACTGGCCGAATTTGAAATTTTAAATGATGGCGCAATAACGGTCATAGTAGCGAATGTCTTTGTCTGATGTGACACCATACCATGTTGAGTACACCGGTTCTCGTTCGATCACCGCCAGTAGGATTCTCGTCAATCCGCCCGACGACGATGCGGATCGACGCTTCAGCATGTCGGGCACACGGCCCCGCGGTAATTAACTCCCGCCGCCTGCCCGCGCTGTGACTTATTCAGCGACGCCCGCCGCGATCCCAAGTGCTCGACAGATTTCTTCGCTACTCCTGCAAACTCTGAAGCGTAGGGACTGTGGGATTCTCGGCAATCCACCCAACGACGATGTGGAGCGACGCTTCAGCATGTCGGGCAAACGGCCCCACGGTAATTAACTCCCGCCGCCTGCCCGCGCTGTGACTTATTCAGCGACGCCCGCCGCGATCCCGATTGCTCGACAGATTTCTCCGCTACTCCTGCAAACTCTGAAGCGTAGGGACAGTGGTAATCTCGTAAATCCACCCAACGACGATGCGGATCGACGCTTCGGCATGTCGGGCAAACGGCCCCACGGTAATTAACTCCCGCCGCCTGCCCGCGCTGTGACTTATTCAGCGACGCCCGCCGCGATCCCAAGTGATCGACAGATTTCTTCGCTACTCCTGCAAACTCTGAAGCGTAGGGACAGTGGTAATCTCGTAAATCCACCCAACGACGATGTGGATCGACGCTTCAGCCTGTCGGGCACACGGCCGCACGGTAATTAACTCCCGCCACCCGAACAGCTCGGCTGAAATACTAGCAGCTTACGGGCAGTGTGGATCTTCGTAGATAACCTGGATGGCGACGACAACACACGGATCAGGCGAACGACGCTTCGCATCCCGGCAGTCATCACCAGACACATGAAGCGATGACCGGTGGAACCCCAGCAGAAAATCTTCGCAGCTCTAGCGCACACCGACGCCCACCCCAGCACAAATCTTCGCACGCACTTCACCATGGTCCCATCGAGCGAAAAAAAATCCAGGCATGTCCTGCGAACATCAAGCTTCACTTTCGGGCACGAGGGCACGCGCTCGGCACACGAGGAGGTTGCGGAGAGTCTCAGGACGGGGTTGACCGACCTTTCTAGGCAGAGAAAGAGTAAAAAATATATATATATATATATAAATAATAATAATAAGAAGACAAATAAAAATCAGGCATAAAAAAGGGAGGTCGAGACTTCCGTCCCGCCACCCTTGGCGACCTCCCGAAATGGGAGAGATATGGCCGACCTTTCTATGCATGAAATGAGTTTTTTAAAAAATATATAAATAATATTAATATTTTCTAAATGCTTCTCAGCACCTTACGGAGAGGGCATAAAAAAGGGAGGTCGAGATTTCAGTCCCGCCTCCCTTGGCGACCTCCCGAAATGGGAGAGATATGGCCGACCTTTCTAGGCATAAAATAAGTTTTAAAAAAATATATATATATAGTTAATCATAATTGTGCCGTTTCTTTTAGGCACACTGTACTCTGTATTCTCTAAGTACGCATTTCGACTCGAGTGATGACAGTTGGAGTTGAAGTTATGTCGATACTCACTAGGTGGCAGCTTCCTTCAGGGAGTAAAGATGTATTTGTACGAATGCTCACTAGAGGGTAGCATTGTTCAGAAAGAGACAGAAGATATTTGTCGTCGCCCTGTAATTTGCGCGTTGCGTTCCTCAACTGTCCTTGTGTAGAGTTGTCTCTGAATCGTGATTGCCAACTGAAAGGAAACATTTGTCCGGGCTATATTATGTATTGCACTGAAATGTAACAAATGATAGAACGTATTTGTGTTCTTTTGCGTTCTCCTTCCTTATGACTGCACTTACGTTAGATTATCTAGTAACGTCAATATTTAATCTGGGATTCACTTAATAGTATTTTAATTAGTTGTGTATGGCATCAGTGATATAGTGAGATACGAGATGTTCTGATTGGTTGCAGATAATATAATAATAATATCGTATGGCCTCGGGTGCCTGGTGCAAGCTTTGCTATTTGACACCCAGAGGGTAGCTTGCATGTCGAATTTCGTAGTTCGTTGACTATGAAAGTCAAGGAGGTTAGATGTTAGATATCTAATCTCCTTGAACACAATAGCGCTTTCTAGTAGAGAAATGAGGAACTTTGTGCTGGCGGAAACTCCCGAGATTAATTTTGCCATTATGAACTCGGCCTACTGAATTCAAATGGGTTCTTTGACATGCCAACATCGTATGACATGCGTATCGTATTTTTGCCGCCTTCCAAAAATCACTTACCACGGTCAGGGGCGAACCTGCAATCTTGGGGTTAGTAGACCGACACGCTATCCACTCACCCACCGTGGCAAGCTAACAGATCAAACATGGTTTCCCTGATGTTGAGCATGCCGAGTATATCTAACTTATGTATTTATTTCTCCTGTTTTGTCGTTTCTGTAAGTTTGTTGTTAGTTTGTTGCCGTACGGTAAGTTTGTATTTTCTGTTTGTTTATTTGGGGAAATGTATGGAATATCTGGTACTAGTTACGAGCATCTCGGGTCTGCTGTGCCCCTTGTTATTCTTTGTT